>CM040627.1:83132816-83245283 GCA_022817965.1 Solanum lycopersicoides | reverse complement strand
TTCTGGATTCTCTAGCCAACGGGCGTCTAGAAACTTGCAAGTGAGCTAGACTCCCATGCTCCTGCCTTCCTACTTAAAGCATCTGCCACACACATTAGCTTTTCCGGATGATACAGAATAGTGATATCGTAGTCCTTCAGTAGTTCCATCCATCTCCTCTGTCTCAAATTCAAATCTTTCTGAAGTAAGACATACTGTAGGCTACGATGATCCGTATAGACTTCACACTTAACCCCATATAGATAGTGTCTCCATTGCTTTAATGCAAACACTACCGCAGCCAATTCCAAATCATGGGTCGGATAGTTACGTTCATGCACCTTTAATTGCCTCGAAGCATAAGCAATTACATTCTTCTCTTGCATTAGCACTGCACCCAAACCCGAATAGGATGCATCACAATAGACAATGAAATCCTTACCTTCCACTGGCAGGGTAAGGATTGGTGCAGTAGTCAACAAGGTCTTGAGTTTCTGAAAGCTTTCCTCACACTCATCCGACCATACAAATGGAACATTCTGCTTAGTCAAGTTCGTCAATTGGGAAGCAATAGAAGAGAATCCTTTGACAAATCGACGGTAATAGCTAGCTAACCCAACAAAGCTCCTTATTTCTGACACATTAGTAGGTCTTACCCAATTCTTCACTGTTTCAATCTTAGAAGGATCCACCATTACTCCATCCTTAGAAACCACGTGCCCCAAGAAGGACACTGAATCTAGCCAGAACTCACACTTGGAGAATTTGGCATAAAGCCTTTTCTCCCTTAATACTTCCAACACAATTCTCAAATGTTCTTCATGTTCCTCCTTACTCCTGGAGTATATCAGTATATCATCAATAAATACGATCACAAAGAGATCCAGATATGGCTTAAAAATCCCGTTCATCAAGCTCATGAAAGCGTCAGGGGCATTCGTAAGACCAAAAGACATTACTACAAATTCGTAATGCCCATACCTGGTTCTAAAAGCAGTCTTTGGTACATCTGTTGCCCGTATTTTCAATTGATGATAACCGGATCTTAAATCAATCTTAGAGAAGACACAAGCACCTTGTAACTGATCGAACAAATCATCAATGCGAGGAATGGGATACTTGTTCTTAATAGTTACCTTGTTCAACTGCCGGTAGTCTATGCACATCCGAAAACTCCCATCCTTCTTCTTCACAAATATCACCGGAGCACCCAAAGGGGATGCACTCGGTCTAATGAAACCCTTATTTAACAACTCTTGAAGTTGGGCCTTTAGCTCCCTTAACTCCGCTGGGGCCATCCTATAAGGGGGTATGGAAATGGGGCGAGTACCCGGTTCCAGATCAATGCAAAAATCGATATCTCTATCCGGTGGCATACCAGGAAGATCTGCAGGGAACACATCCAGAAACTCACGGACTATCGAAACCGACTCAATTGAAGGTACTGGAGTAGTGTCATCCCTGAGATGTGCCAAGAAAGATAAACACCCTTTGCTAACCATTCTCTTAGCACGAAGAAAGGAGATGATAAGAACCGGAGTGGAAGTGTAGTCACCCTCCCACACTAACGGATCTGTCCCAGGCTTGGCCAACGTTACAGTTTTTGCATTACAATCTAAGATCGCAAAATTCGGAGAAAGCCAAGTCATACCCAGAATTACATCGAAGTCAACCATTTCTAGGATAACCAAATCTACATAAGTGTTGCTCCCCACAAAAGTCACCAAACAGGACCTATATACTTTTTCAACTATCACAGACTCACCCACCGGAGTAGAAACACGAATAGGCATGTCAAGCAATCCGCAATGTAAATTAAGACCAGTAGCAAATGAGGAAGATACATATGAAAATGTGGATCCAGGATCAAATAATACAGAAGCCATGCAATCACAAACCCAAAGATTACCTGTGATAACAGCATCAGATGCTTCCGCTTCAGACCGCCCGGGGAAAGCGTAAAAATGGGCCCTATCACCTGTCTGCCCGTTGCCCCTACCATGTGGTGTTGTAGTAGCTCCAGTTTGCCCATCACCTCGGCCGTTTTGGTGACCACCATTACCTCGACCACCACGTCCTCCAGAATGGCGGCCTCTTCCATGACCACCTCTACCTCTGACTATGGAGGTCTGTAACTCTGTTTTGGACAATACCTCTTAATGTGTCCAGTCTCCCCACATCCATAACACTCTCTGGATTCAAGCATCGGTCTCTGTGAGAATGACGAAGTCTGGAATAACCTCCAACCTCAGAGAAATGTTGGCCGGTCTGAGGTGGACCCCCAACTACAGTCTGTAGTGAAGACTGAATTGGTCGGACTGAGTAACCTCCTGAACCCTGTCCTCTAGAGTAAGAACCATTAAACTCACCTCCTTTTCGAAACCTTTTTGATGTCGATGCCATAGTGAAGTCATCTGGCTTCACTCCTTCCACCTCTATCACGAAGTCTACCACTTCTTGAAAGGATTTTGCCGTAGCCGCTACCTGTAAGGATGAAATCCGCAATTCTGACCTCAACCCCTTCACAAAACGGCGAATCCGCTCTTGTGGACTGAAACAAAGTTGGGTGGCATACCTGGATAATGCACGAAACTTAGCCTCATATGCAGTAACCGACATCCTACCTTGCTCTAGGCTCAAGAACTCATCTCTTTTCCTATCCCTCAAAGTCCGGGGGATATACTTCTCCATAAACAAGCTAGAGAATGAGGCCCAAGTCATAGGTGGTGCCTCTGTTGGTTGACACTCAACATGTGACCGCCACCACATTTTGGCGTTCCCTGAAACTGATAAGTCACAAACTCTACACCAAACCGTTCTACTATACCCATCTTGTGTAGTAGATCATGACAGTCAACCAGAAACTCGTAGGCATCCTCAGATTCAGCACCCTTGAAGACTGGAGGTTTCAATTTCAAGAACTTACTGAAAAGTTCATGCTGATCATTTGTCATTATAGGCCCTGTAGTCAGACGAGGAAACGTGCCTATTTCCAATGAGGCATCCATGCGGGGAGCCACAGTAGCTGCATGTTGTACTTCCGGAACCTGAGGTGCTGGTGCAGAAAATACTGGAGGTGTCTGGCCCTGATCAGATAACCCGCTAAGATAAGCAAGAACCTGATTGATCATCTTTGGGGTAGGTTGGGGTGGTAATTCCTCATTCTGCACTTGTTCAGTCTCCCCTTCCTCACCCTCTCTTATCACTTCTTCAGTCGGTGGAGGAGTCACCGCCCTGGTACTAGATGGGCTAGGTGCTTGTCCTCTTCCCCTAGAGGACGTCCTCCCGCGACCTCTACCACGGCCTCTTGCCACTGCTCCTCTCCGAGCTACAGCCCCAGTGGCTGGCTCAGATGCATCTTGTCTTGCCGGTGTTGGTGTTGGTGTTGGCGCAGTTGTTGCTCTAGTTCTAACCATCTGCGAAATAGAGTGAAGATGGTCAGATACCAATTTGTATCACCTAGATACCAATTGGATCCAAGTAATAGCACGAAAGAAAGAATGAAAGAATGGAATTTTCCTAAAGTCTTATAGCCTCTCAAAGAAAAGTAAAGGCGTCCCCCTACCGTTCCTTAAGACTCTACTAGACTCGTTCTTGTGTGATGAGACCAACGAACCTAATGCTCTGATACCAAGTTTGTCACGACCCAAATCGGGCCGCGCAGTGGCACCCACACTTATCTTACTATGTGAGCGAACCAACCAATCTAAACCCCAACATTTCAAGACATAATGAACAAAATACAATGCGGAAGACTTAAAACTCATTAACGAAATCAAATTAATAACTTCTAAATTTATAACTCATTATCCCCAAAATCTGGAAGTCATCACCACAAGAACATCTATGATCAAATTACTAAACTAAGAGTATTCTAAGAAGCTAAAATAATAAAAAGCTAGTCCATGCCGGAACTTCAAGGCATCAAGACATGAGGAAGAAGATCCAGTCCAAGCTAGAAGCATTAGCTCACCCTGAAATCCGATGTAATGTAGACTGGCTAGAGTTGCGGTTGAGTTGAAGACGACGGTACGTTTGCTGCACTCCACAAATAACAAAGAAAGAAACATACAAGTAGGGGTCAGTACAAAACACGAGTACTGAGTAGGTATCATCGGCCAACTCAAAATAGAAAACAGTATATATCAGATAATATCATAAAATCAACTAATATCCTTAACATGCGGCATTTACAATTACCATAACTCTTGGTCACAACACCAAGCACATCAATGAGGACTCACGCCTCCCCATCCTACTCATTTGGGAATTAGGTTCATTAAATTGAGTACATTAACATCTTTGAAGATTCATTATCTTTATTCCTCTCGTGTCGGTACGTGACACTCTGCTCCATAAACTATCCTGGTGTCGGAACGTGACACTCCGATCCTCATATACTATCCTGGTACCGGAACGTGGCACCCGATCCATATACTATCCTGGTGTCGGAACGTGACACTCCGATCCATATACTATCCTGGTGTCGGAACGTGACACTCCGATCCTCATATACTATCCTGGTACCGGAACGTGGCACCCGATCCTCTATTACTATCCTAGTGTCGGAACGTGACACTCTGATCCTCATATACTATCCTGGTACCGGAACGTGGCACCCGATCCTCTATTACTATCCTGGTGTCGGAACGTGACACCCGATCCCCTAATCTCACTACTTTCGTTCATCAAGCCTTCTTTTATACCAAGGCATCATCATTAACAAAGTAGATTAGGGTTTTTCAAGATTTAGGATTCAATAGCCTCATCATGCTTAGTTTATCATAATTATATAATCACATTCATGCAAGCATACAATTAAGCATATAGAAGGGTTTACAATACGACCAATACATATCATTCGCTATTAAGAGTTTACTACGAATAGCATAAACCATAACCTACCTCCACCGAAGAATTCGTGATCAAGCAAGCAATTTCCCCAAGGCTGCGTTTTTCCTCTCTCTCGATCGATCGTTTCTCCCTCTCTTGTTCTTTCTATTTTTCTTGTTCAAACCCTCTTTCTTTTACCCTAATTAACATATAATTAAATATAAAAGATGATAGAATAACCCACTAATTAATTCAAGGTTATCTCTTTTAACCCCAAGTAATTGAGTTATTAATATTAAACCACTCACTTTATAATTATAAGCAGGAATAGTCCAAAACGCCCCTTAAAATATTTACAGAACTCCGACCCAGCCTGGGATTACGCAATCTGTGACGGCCCGTCGTGCCTGCGACGGTCCGTCCTGCACTTCCGTCGCAGAGTTCAGAGACTAACTTTTTACTAAGGGTCTGTGACGGTCCGTCGTGCCTACGACGGTCCGTCCTGCACTTCCGTCACGAAGTTCAGAGACTTGCTCCCAGTACCCAATTTTCAAGAGTTGAAGTGTTTTGGAACGGAGGCTCATGACGGTCCGTCGTGTCTGTGACGGTCCGTCCTGCAGGTCCGTCACAGAGTTCAGAGAGTCGATTTCAGTATTCTAAGTGTTTTGGAACAAGACCCCCTCGACGGTCCGTCGTGCCCATGACGGTCCGTCGTGGGATCCGTTGTCTCAGCCAGTTTTTCCAGAAATAAAATCTGTTGCTCAAAACGACTAAACAGGTCGTTACAATTCTCTCTCAAATTCATCAATTTCAAGTTCCTAAAGAGGTGATACTATTTTTTCATCAATTTTTATTCAATTCTTCAAATTTTGTTTTTTTTCTTAAAAAAAAATTAATGTTTTTATTTACAACTTTCTTATACATATAAATTCTGCTCCTTCTTTTTAGTATGGTGCCTTGTGTATTTGATTTTAATGATGAAAACTTTCATGAAAATAGATCTAATCAACTCATTATGATTCCGATGATGATTATTGAGCTGAAAATAGATCCAATAGGTTGTAGGATTCATTAACAATGACGAATCATAATATTTAGAAGACAAAGTTGAAGAAAGATGAAACTTCATCTTTTAAAGCAAATGTGGAAGAACTTCATCCCTGGTGAGTTATTTTTAAAAAATTAAATATGTTGACAACAATGATACATTATCATATTATTTTGTATCTTGCTTTAAATCTGACGAAATTATATAAAATCCTAATTTTGATTCTTTTTGTTTGTCGATATATTGTCACTGATCTATCAAACTATATAGTAGAAATTATTTTGATGAGATGTAATTTGCAGAATAGTGTATCATATTATAAAATAGTTTAACCACGATACTTAAATAACATATAATGAATATATGATGTTTCATTTAGTATCAGAAACAGATATCATCAAGTGGTATTGAATATCAGTTACTATTATTATCATTATGTATCAACTAAACAATAAGATTTTTTGTAGTAATTATAAAGTATCATGTAATTAACTTTTTGTTTAAAATTTAATTCATTTTTATAATGTACTTGCAGAATGTTTATAGTGACGATTGAATGTTTGTAGTTAGATTTGCTGAATTCTTTAGCGATGAAGTCAACATCCATCTAATGATTTCTGAGTTGACTACCTTCGCAGAAGATATGTAAACACTATTATGGAAGTACGATCTAGACAAGGTCAAGGTGGAATATGTTAGCGATAGCGATGATCCACTAAAGTTGAAGAGTTATTTCACTCCACAACAACAAGATGACTTGGTTCATATAGATTAGTGATTATGTACCAATTCACAGAAAACTTTTGATGTTTTTTGTTTTTAAGATACGTTAACTAATATTTTGGAGGGTTTGTTATTTTTCAAGATACATTTTCTCAAGTTTTACAGGTTTTTGTAACAAAATTGTTTATTTTGAATATAATATTTGATATTGTTAGTACCTTGTTACGTTTAGTCTATTATAAATATTTTATACATCATATATTTCATACTCGATATTAATTGTAATATAGAGTATATTACAATTAATATATAATTGATACTACATTATTAGCAGATATAAGATTTTTCAAAATTTTGTTATTTATATGATACACAATTATTTTTTATATAACAACATTTGGATGTATCACAACACGTGATACTATATTTTTATACTTAATAGAAATCAGTTAATTTTCAATATATTTAGTACCTTTTAACATTATGTGTCTTATAAATTTAGTACAAAGAAATGATTATAGTTGATACTATATTATAAGTTGACACAAATTCGTCAAATTATATATTATGTATATGATACACAATTATTATTTATCATGCTTTTAATAACACAAATTGATGTGTAGAAGTTGATACAAATTAGCCAAAAAAATATATTAAGTATATGATACACAATTATTATTTATCATTCTTTCAACATCACAAATTGATGTTTCTCACAATATTAAACCTGATACTATAATTACTATATATTTACAATTGTTTCAATCCTCTAAATTTGCAATATATTTAGTATCATTTAACATTATGTCTCCTTTCCTATACACATCACACTCTTATCCGGTACATTTACAACACTTGATACAATATTATCCAATACAAAAAATTTCAAAGAATTAAGTATCAAATCATTATGTTAAACAAATCAATGTAATGTAATATTATTTTCAGTACTTATTAGCAGTTACATATATATTAATTACTTAACCAATACGACATATATTTTAAAAGTAACATTATATAAACACAAAACAATACACAATATGTGTACCAGATTCACTTTATCAAAAATTAACAATAAGAAAATATAACCAGAACTGAAAACGTAATATTACAATTTATTGGATCGGAGATTAGTAAGCTAAAAGTAAACATTTGTAATAGTGGAAAGACATGTTATAATTTGAAAATTATTAGATCTGAAAATAATAAAGTACTCCAAAAAAGTATTAATCAAGATTCTTTTGGGAAGAAAGTACAAGTTCTTCGATTGTGGTCTTCTTGTCCACATTGCCCATAACAGTTCATGTTTGATGTTAGTTTTTCATCTGAATTTTTTTTCCTTTTTTTCTTGATCTACTGAACATTCTTTTATATCTTGTTGGCAAGACAACTTCTTTCAAAACACAATTAAAAAATGATCAATCACTTCTGTCCGACATTGATTTCATTGGAACTGCATAACACACTAATACATAGATGCAATTGTACCAAATATAAAATAATAATCTCTCTTGACACCAAAGGTTCAAGAAGCCAAAGCAACATCTCAAACCAAAAGAAAATAAAAAGAAAAAACGGTCATAAAAAAGAATCAAACTTTTACTATTTTTTTTGAAGAAAAATGAGAAGGTTTCACAATTTGATATTCAAAAATGCCTAATTCAGTTAGAGGTTTATGAAGACTGATTGGAAGAATTTTTAAATGTCCGCGTAATTCGCGGGGTTAATTATAATTTCCTTTTTTGATCCCTTTTTTTATGCAGTAAACTGATAACAACAATTTAAAAATCTAAGTATCCGTCCGTTTTAATTAAAGTATCGATCTGCAATATTATGTATTCGAAATAATATAAAAGAAGAAATTTTTGATAATTAGTGAAAGAGTAGGGATACTAAATAACAACAAAACATCAAACTTAACCAGATTTAATACGTTAATGTTCGTGTGCAACACATAAAAAGATACACAAATACCTAAATATTTCATTAGTTGTTATATAAATAGACAAAAAAATAACGTATCAAAAAATATCAAATTGATACTTAAATATTATCTACGAAACAGTAATATTTATATGTAAGACGTAAAAGTATCAAAAAAAATTTGTGTTCCATGAGTGCAATGAAATTTGAAATAAATGATACTTAAATGAAAAAAAACAATCATCAAACTAATGAAAAAGATACAAAAATCAGGATGGATAGGGATACAAATGTACATACCGTACGTAGTGTTGGTCGAATAATCGGAGGTGCCGCCTTTCTACCCCCTTTCTTTGGCATTTTTGGGTCTTTCGAAGTAGATGCATGTTTGTTCTTTGCAGAAGTTCTCTTGCTAGAACTTGGATTTGTCATGACTATATGGTCATGCAACGATTTACGACTCAAATCTTTGAAGGTTTCAATTCTGGAAAAAAAATACAGATTTTTTAGAAAAGGGAAAACAGAAAATGAAAAAAAAGAGGAAGAAATCATAATGGAGAAGATGATATACCTGTTTAGAACTCTAATCCGGATGAATATGGATAAGATTCTTTTGAATTTCAAATTTACTTCAAATTTTTAACTGAAAATTTTAGGGGGGAAAAATTTGGGCGAAAATTTGGGGGATGGAAAAAGTTTGTTTTTGAGTTTCAACGTAAAAAGTAATTAAAGTATCATTGGGTGTAAAAAAAGGAATTTTTGAATTTTAATAAAAGAGTAGGGAAATATTGGGAATAGGTAAAGTAAAGTTGTGCAGTTTAATAATTTTTCATTTTATGCCCATTTTATTTTTTTTCTTTTTATTTTACTTCTTTTCCCCCATTATTATTAGCAATAAAAACTAAGGAAAAATTATACGAAATATCAAATTATTAATTCAAATTAAATGTTATAGTCATAGTTTATTTTAATTGTAAGTCGCAACAAATATCCCCTATTTTTGCCATCCGATTAGATATGCAATTAGCCATTTTCGATATACAATTAGTCATTTTATATATTTCGATATAAAATATATAAAATGCGTTTGTGTTTGTATAAAGCGAGAGAAAAGTGTATATACAAATAAATACATATATTTTCGCCTTATACACTTATGATTATACAACCTGCTCTCGAGTTCTACTCGACAGGTGTCGGCATCCGGAACTGGGGGTAATACAGATCTTATTATACAAATCACAATGTATAAATGAATTTATACAAAACTGAACAATTTGTATTGGATGTTTGTAGCGAACTATACAAATCAAAAGTTCCATAGCAAACATAAAATTTGCTATGGAGCACAATTATGCAAACTATATCTATAACATACAAATATCATTTTTATGTTTGCTATATGTGAAAATTGCTCATAAACTAACCCTTTATTAAATCTGAAAATTATGTCATTTATTGTCACAAGTCATAAATAATTTATAAAGGTTACAAAAAAGGTTAAACTTAGAAAAATAGGCAAAATATATAAAACGATTAAGAGGGTCGTAATAGATTGAGTATGCAATTTTTATGAGTTTTAGATTGTGAATGAACTGAAGGTGCAAGAAAGGAAAGGCTCTATTGGGGATAGCTTGCATTCGAGATTTTTAGCTGAGGTAGGTTGCGGCTAATTGGAGTCAGACTTAACTTCATGTGTTATCTTGAGTTGATTACTTGTTGATTGATCTTTAGACCTTCTTGATTAATAATGCGAATTTGGATGCTAAAAATTCATAATTGAATCGGGTTCCACATCAGTGCATATGCTATATATACAATCTATATGCATGTTATAATATTACAAAGGTTCAAGCACCATGCTAGTGCATATACATATATGAACAGGTTAGAGGGTCAGATACCATATTTCTACGATACATGAATGAAAACGGTCTTTTATCATGATAACGCATATATTATTTAACATTCAAATCTAAATTTTGGACATATGTGCGATGTATCGATCATAAATTAAAGAACCAACCTCATTCATCAATTTGTCAAAAGAATACCAAATTTAAGAAACTCATTTTTGCAATAATGGTGATTTGTCATTGTTTTCAAAATCTATTTGATTTAAACTCATATTTGAAATATTTTCAAAACATTATATTTTAATTGATATAAATTCGAAAAATATTATAGTACTACAATTAAGAAAATAAAGATGCAGACCAAGAAACGGATGTATGATATATTTATAAGAAGTAATTCTCAAATTATGACTTTTAAGTAGAAAAAAAAAGTGATTATTGATTTATTGACACGTGACATTATAAATTTAACTATTAAACTTTTCTTTAAAAAAAATGATCACCAATGGACACATGCCTGGTCATTTTCTTCACCCAATGCAGTCGTCCTCTCCACCCCCGCCCACCTCAACCCCAACTGTTCCACCCCACCAACCCAATCCCAACCCCAAGTGCTCCTCCATAGGCCACCAAATCGTCCTCTCAACCCCAACCGCTCCTCCACCCCACCAGATCGTCCTCTTCATTCCTCAATTCCTTTTCCACCCATATCGTCTTTTCAAGAAACACTTTCAAAAGAATTTAGTTACTTTAAAAATTTAATACAAAAGCACGATTTTTTCTTCTTTACTTCTAAGAACAGTTAATAATTATCAATGGAAGAATACTTATTTTGCAATACTCGTATGTGTAGAAAATTCAAATACATAAAAAAGAAATATGGTAATTATTTTGAGGCGCTTAAATTTAAACTTTTAAGAAATCTTGTGGGCTAAAATTCACGTTTTTATCGGTGGCATCATTAACCTATTTCACCATAGAGAAGTTTTTTAGTTTGAGAAATGGTAGCTAGAAAATGGAGCATAAGAAAGATTTCTTTTTTAAAAAAAATAGTGAAATAAGGCTCATACGTGCAACTAGTATGTATCATATTCACTATTTCATGTCAACAAAAAATATCAAAATGATATAATGTGACTCTACATAGAGTGTCTAAAATAAATAAATTCTAGTCAACTAAATGAGACTTGATGCCAGCTTTAAGGAGCTATTAATGGGTTCGTCCTTATCTCAAGTTACCTAGCTAATATTAGTTACCATTTTTTTAAATAGTATATTAAGAGAAAAACATGCCCTTTTTTGTCTTATATTATTTATCCATTTTTTTCTTTTTACACATCTCATAAATAATCATAAATAATTACAAATAGAAAGATTAGTTTCACTAATTTACTTTTTACCTTTTTCTGAGATACACTTTATTTATTTGCTTATCCATCAATACCAAGATTAACAATAAAGATTAATATATTTGAAGCTTTATAATATTTATACTTTAAATAAGAATTGATTTTAAGGATAAATTGAGAATACCTTTTAAATTAATTCTATGATCTATTTTGATTTTATAAATTGATAAGTAATTTGAGATAAATATTCTTAGTAATGTGGGATGGAGGGAGAATATATATTTTTTCCCCAAGTTTTTCTCTTGATTACTTATTTTTCAAATCATTTCTCAGTATCTAAGACTATACATTAGTTAATATAAATAACACTTAACAGAAAGTAATATATAATGCTAGGACTTAGAAATTATGCCAGAAGTCAACTACAAAAGATGTCAAGGTGTATAAACATTACTCCCCAAATACAAGATAACAACAAGAAATCATTTAAGATAATAAGAATGATGATTGGAAAGACGATTAATTATTCGATAGTGCCAAATGCCTAAATATTGTTCACTCCCACAACTTTGGCATTATTGAAAGTTTCTTTAAAAACAGCAATATGATCTCAATTATTGAACATGGTTACTAATTATAGAAAACTTGTTTAAAATGATCAACATATATACACAACATTGTTTCTCTTGAATAAGAGTGTTTATTTGGGTGGGCAGTGGCCGATCCAGAATTTAAGGTAGTGTATGCTCCCTTGACTATCGTCACAAAACATTTTTAAAAAATTGCTTAGAGTGGGAATAAAACCAAAGACATTGATGCAACAATCAAACTTAAGCTCCCTCAAATGACCACTGAACCAGACGACTACTTGTACTGGGTGTTCACGATTAAATTCTATATAATTAATAATTTCAATTTTTTATATAAATATATATAGTTCGATATGGGTGCTTGAGCACCCCGAATGGCCGAATGTCCAATGTGGGTCCGCCCCTATGGGTGGGTGGGGGGGTTATTATTGGCTCAAGTTGAACGGTATGCATGCATAGGATCAAATAACATCAAATAAGGTAGCGTGCACATGTAAAATTAGTATGTTGGTCGATATTTTTTAGCCTTTAATAAAAAAAAAAGAAATTTCATTTTTTGAGGGCATCTTTTTAGATTATATATAAGCAATAAGTCTTTATATGTGTGCCCTCAATTTGCCAAGAAAAGCGAGTAATTGAGTTAAATATAACAGGTTATGTGCATAACAAATCTATTTATTAATTTGATTCATTTTGATCAATTGAATTAAACCAACACATTCTAAGTTTTTTTTTTTTTTGGTGGGGAAGAGGAAATAGGGACGAGATTATGATCGATGTAGGAATTGAATTCTTACCAACAAAGTGAGAGTTTATATATTTAACCAACTTGATTAAGCTATTAAGATTCCTTATTTTTTAAGGGTAATTTGTGCAATTTCAACATTAAATGTAGACTCAACCCATTAAATTACCCCTTCTATTCGTCAGTTGTCTTTTTAATACTTTCCAAAAGCTCTTTTGGCTCTTAAACTATAGCATCTTGCCTCTATATATACCTCAAGTACAAAGAAATAATTATCACTACTCTTTGATTTCCCCTTAGGAAATTAATGGCTCAACCAAAAATTATGTACACTTGTGCTTTTTTCCTAGCATTAATCTTCTTCTCTTATGGGATTTTGTTGAGTGAGGGAAGGGTATTTTTGAAAAAAGAAAAAAACAATAACACAATATTTAGCCATCATGGAGAAAATAGCATACAAAAGTAGTGAAGAATAACTACTTCAACAATATTGATCATAACAATAAGCATGGCAATATTAATATTTCTGAAGGAGGAGGTCCTGCCCATAGCCCTGGTGTTGGTCATGGAGGTGGACACCATGGAATGCAGGTCGAACGTAGCAACTTTGATTCAAACCTTATATACGTATCATGATATTCACAAATATGCATGAATATTAAGTTCTAAATTCCATAAAGTTCAAATTCTTAATCTATCCCTTTTGAAATAATATATATAAGCCCCGGTTCATGAATTTATTGATTATGACTATTATTGTACTTTAAATTTATAGGATAAGGAAGTTGGATATAGTAGTAGTATATATTTATTCAAAGATTACTAGCTAGTCTGAGTCGTATAGGGTCTTAAAGGGAGAAACACTTTCTAATAAAATATGTTTTTCGTTTCACTACAGAAGTGGTATATAGATGAGTAGTAAAAAAGTAGTTCAATATTTAAGAAATTTTGATAATTTATCTTTACATTGAGTGTCTTTTTTTTTTTTCATTTTTATTATAATAAAATGATTTTTGTTATTTCTTTTTCATTTTTGAATGATTTACCACCAATATTATTGACCATTGTATTTTATTAACTCTTTTTTTTTTTTTTGTAATTTTAGCATATATAATACGAAAGTAAACGTGGGAACGCCGCCAAGAGATTACAATTTGTTGATTGATGCTGGGAGTGAAGTCTCGTGGATTTCATGTAATTCTTGCAACAATTGTCCCTGAACAAGTGGATTTGAGGTTAAAAAAAAACCATTCACTTGTTATTTTTGACGTTTCTTGTATAAATTATAATACTGAAAAGTTATTCTTTTTAAAAAAAATTCTGACTCATTATTATGCTTTGCAGGTTAATCTGAATTTTTATGACCTTACCAACTCAACAACTGCAACTTACATGTCTTGTTCAAATCTAGTGTATGAATGTACTAGGACAAAGCAATATGATTATACCGTGAATTACATGGAGGGGGGGGGGTACAACTGGCTATTTTGTGTTTGCCGTATGACATTTGGATACAATCTTAAGCACAAGGTTGATCACTAGTTCTTCAACACCAATTATTTTTGGGTGGATAGTCTTTCTTATAAATTTTCTCATGTCATTTAGGGTATTATCTAAATTTGAAAAAAAATGCATAATAGGGAGTTGACCATATAACTTCCGATTACAACATAAAAATAAAAAATGATATACTTCAGAAAGAGAAAACATGAAGCTAGAACTAATGATATTCCTTCTTTCGAAAAACTAAAGTACCAATAAAATGAAACAATAAATAATTGTAAAAATTATGTAAACCACATAGTGTAAAACATAAATTACCTTCTATCCCTACTATTTTTCAATTTACAAAAAATCCCTTATTTTATAAGTTTCTGATACATAATTAACCCATCTGATACATTATATAGTATGCCATTTAATCGATTTGTTGCGTGATTTGGGGGATTAAAAAGTGAAATTTAAATTAAACCCTACTTTTAATACGCTACAGTTATTATTCCCATGAAATACGCATTAAATTATTTGTTTCAAACATCAGTTTTATCCAATATAAAACACTAAATTAAATTATAATTGTTCATCAGTGATCGACCCAATTTTTTTTGCAGAAACGAGATTCTTAATTTCCTTGAAGGTAATTTTGTGAATTTCCATAATGAATATTACGATATTGCTAAGGCATTCAGGAATATGGGAGAGTGAGGTTACATACAATCGATACAAAATATATTAATTTTTTAAAAAAATAACTGGAGTGTATCAAGTGTAATAACTAGTATCACTATTTGGGATATTATATATTTTGATATTTCATGTATCATATACAATATAATTACGTATATAATAAGTGTTTTTTCGGTGACGATAATTACATTAATGTAATTATTATTATAGTTTTGATACAATAATGACATTAATGTCCCACTAACTGTATATATAATTCCTGGATTATTAACTGTAATAAATATAAAATTAAAGTAAAGAATAAACAATTTTAAAAATCAAAACACTTCATAATTTAACAATATGTGTTGGTATGTTAATAAATACTTCAAACATCTTGTTTAACTCCAAAAAAAAAAAAATCAAACATAGAAAACTAAATAGCCTACATTAACAATTTCATCTTCAGATGATGGGTTTAATACATTCTTCATTCTTGGAGATCATCACTGTCGCTAACATATCCAGCATTCATCTTGTCGAGACCATACTTCAATAAAAGTATCGCATATCTTTTGCGAAGATAGCTACTCTCAAAACTATTACATAACATGTTGATTTTGTCACTCAGAAATTCTGCATATACAGCTACGAACAGTCCGCAATCACTACGAAAACAAGAAGATTAATTATAAGGATGAATTAGATACAAAAAATAAAATAAAATAATAAACAATACTCACAGGCTATCACTTATTTGTTGCATGTTGTCTTGAGCAAACTCCACATTAAATGAATGTTGTGGACCCAAAAGTTCTCCAGTTTTCTTGTCTTTATATGCATCCAATGCTGCCCAATCTGTTCGCTCCTTTTTTTCAAAGAACCCACTATCATGATACAAAAATGCAAAGTAGTACCTGATACTTAAGTGTAACTACACGTTATAAGTCTGTCTACTTGATACTTTATATCAACAACAAACTTTAACATGATACATTAAACAATAATTCTAACTACATACCATAAGTCAGTGGAAATGATACTTAACAGAAAATTTATAGCCTAACATGATACAAAAATGCAAATAGTATTTGACACATAAGTGTAAATACACGTTATAAGTCTGTCTACTTGATACTTTATATCAACGACAAACTTTAACACGATACATTAAACATAAATTCTAACTACATATCATAATTCAGTGGAAATGATACTTAACAGAAATTTTATAGCCTGACATGATACAAAAATGCAAAGTAGTACTTGATACATAAGTGTAACTACACGTTATAATTCTGTCTACTTGATACTTTATATCAACGATAAACTTTAACATGATACATTAATCATAAATTCTAACTACATATCATAATTCAGTGGAAATGATACTTAACAGAAATTTTATAGCCTGACATGATACAAAAATGCAAAGTAGTACTTGATACATAAGTGTAACTACACGTTATAATTCTGTCTACTTGACACTTTATATCAACGATAAACTTTAACATGATACATTAAACATAAATCTACCTACATATCATAATTCAGTGGAAATGATACTTAACAGAAATTTTATATCCTGACATGATACAAAAATGCAAAGTAGTATTTGATACTTTATATCAACGACAAACTTTAACATGATACATGAAACATAAATTGTGCTTGATACATAATTGTAACTACACAACGCAACCCAGTCAAAATGATTCTTATGTTGTTTTAAACATACATATAATTCTATAATTTGAACTTTAAATTTACATTTACTTTTGACAACAACCTGATCAAATATACTATATCTGATAAATTGGAAAACAACATTATATGCTATAGGTGATAATTGATACAGAAAATCAACATGTTCAAAATTAATGATAAATAACAACTTGGTTATGACTTATTCAAACTCTAAACAAATCTATGTTTATGAAGAACCTAAATTGGTTGAAAACGTTTCTAAGAGCTTGCATAATGTTCTAACAGTGGATAAGCACAGTTCCAATAAGCATAAAACCCAAAATAGGCACATGCAAAGACACCCAAGAAGAGGGGCAACTCGGGTTTGACTTATTTTTTTTAAAAAATCAACATTTCTAAATTAATGATAAAGATCTAATAAGCAAAAAAACCCAAAAAGAGGCAAATGCAAAGAAACCCAAGAAGAGGGGCAACTGGGTTTTGACTTTTTTTTTTTTAACTTTAACTTATTTATACATTATTCATACTTAATTAACAAAATGTACAAAAAATTAGGATTTTCTGTATCAAGTGAATAATCTGAAAAAAATAAAAATATTTTTTCTGATAATACAGAAAAGTCATTGCATGTGACCAAAAAAAATTACAAAAAATAAATAAAATCGAAATACATACCGGTGGCAGTGGAGGTCTGGATATGGCGATTGCAAGCTTTCTACCCCTCTTCTTGGGTGTCTTTGCATGTGCCTCTTTTTGTGTTTTATGCTTCTTCGAACTTTGCTTATCCATTGTTAGAAGATTATGGAAGCTCTTAGACTCTTTTTCAACCAATTTAGGATCTTCAAAAATATAGATTTGTTTAGAGTTTGAAGTGACTATTTGAGTAATCCCAATACTAAATGACGGATGATCCATGAATTATTAGAAAAATAGAAGAATGAAAAGACAGAATCGAAGAAGAACACAATACCTTTCAATAATCTTGGACGAAAATGGCTGAGAAAATGGCTGAACGAAAATAGCGGACAGATAGCACCAATTTTGTGTTTCAAAATTGAGAAGATGAAAGGCTGAGAAAGTGACGGCTTAATTTTGGGAGTGGAGTAAATGGGTTTTGTTATTTGGGGAAAATAAAGAGTAAATTTAGGGGGAAATATTAATTGGTTAGAATTCTAATTTATTTGGGGAAAATAAAGAGTAAATTTAGGCGTTATATTTAATTAGTTAGGATTCTAATTTAATAATGTATCTGCCAGATTAGATTTAGAGAAAAATAGGGATTTTAGTATTTTTTAAAAATATAAGGGAAATATCAAGAATATGTAAACTTAAGTTGTATATTCAGGTAATTAAACCTAAATAATTTGATCTACAGAATAAAGGTAAATTACTAACCAAATATTTTTTATTTTTAATTTAATTTTTAAGGACATGTAAAAAAGAAACATGATAATATGCGATAGAGGGAGAATAAGTTTAAAGGAGAAAAAGGGAAGATAACAATATTTTAGTTTGATTATATATTTTATGAACTTTGAATTACGTTTCTATCAATGCCTTCTTTTTTCTTATATACAATATATACATTAAAAATGTACAAAAAAATTATATTATCATTATCTATTGTTGATAGTGTCCAAATTCACTTTTCAAATGAAAAGTATACACAATTGCATGTAATATAATTTGCTTGGGTCTCAAGTCAGGGTTGGGGTCAGGTTTCAGACCGAGAGTCGAAATTGGATCTCCGTTTAGGATCGAATGTCGAGGTTAGAATCAGGATTGTATCTGATCCCCGTTCAAAAGTAGGATCATGAATTGGATGTTGGGGTTGGGAGTCGAGGTCGGGTCAGAATCTTGGCGGGGTCGGGGTGGGATTCCAATTTAAAAGTTGAATCTTGAGTCGAATGTTTGGATCGAGTCTCGAGTCATGGTCAAATTTGGGTGTCAGACTCATATTTCAGATTGAATGTCGGGCCTCAAATTGGGAGTTAGAGTTAGATCGTAGGTTGGGTCTTGGGATCATGTTCGGATTTGGTTCATGGTCAGGGTCGAATTCTAGTTCGAATGTCAGGTTTCATGTCGTGAGTAGGGGTTAGGTACCGTATCAAGTATGAGGTGGTGTATTGGGTTGATTCTTTAAGTTATTTGATAAAAGAAAACGTTATTAGATTAAATAGAATTCTTAATTCTGCTGGGACTTCTCCATTCATTTTATTCCAAAATAAAATAACTATCTTTAACAATTTCAAACGAGTTAAGCTTATGAGTTAAATAATGGAAATATTTAATTCAATACTGAATATAGATATAAACTACTTAATAACTATGAAGAGATATGCAATATTTTCAAAATTACTCTATTTCGTTTAAATTTATCTAACTTAAACGGTTTAGTAAATAATTATACGAGTAATTTTTTTAAAATAAAAATAATTATATGAACAATAAACTTGATAAAAAATTTTAATGTAGCAAATATAAAGATAAGGAAGTGAAAATAGAAAATTTTCAAAATGTCAATATTTTGACATTTAATAGGTTTTCTTAGCCACACTCTTAATATTTATCTAAAATGTCAATATTTTAGTTTGTTATGTATTTTTTATTTTTTTGATCTTCAAGATTAAAATTATTTAGAAGGGAGAAAATCAAGGGAGATGATATTTTTTAGAAAAAGGAACATATCAATTAAAATTCTCATCAGTTACAATTTCAAAAAAAATTCCTTTTTCATTCTATTAGATCAACTTTCCTTTTTATTATGTTTTCATTATAATTGTATACCGATATTTTTTATATTTTATGTGCTCACGTAACCATTTAAATTAAAATTATTTTTTTTTACTTTCAAACTACAAATTGTATTTCGGTTATCAAAATTGTATTACATGATTGCCAAATATAAATTTCTTTTTTTTTGTATTACAAAAAATATTATTGATTGTATCTCAATATATATGAATATGATTTATTAAAGGATACAAGATTTTGGGGAAAATAGCATACTTGATGGAAATAATAAATCTGTTGAGGAAGGATATAATATTCTAAAAAAATAAATACAAATTGACTATGAAAGAAATAAGAATACAAGATTCTAGAAAACAGATAACATACATAGGTGAAAATAATATAATGAGGATACAATATTCTAAAATAATTACAATTTAACTGTTAAAAAATAGGATACATATATGCTTAAGAAATACAAATTCATATGAGATAACATACATATTGAAAATGATATAATCAGAATTCAATATTCTAAAAAAAATACAAATTGACTGTTATAAAATAGGATACATCTATGCTTAAAAAAGACAAATTCATATGAAATACGTATTTGAATGACTTCAAATAAAAAAGAAATACAATGTTTTTAATAAAAATACAGATGAGTAAAAGAAAAATAATTAACAAACAAAAATTAATATGAATATTATTCTGGTATGAATACAATTTTGCAACCTTTTCTTTGACTCTCTCTTTCTTCTTCGTCTGCTATGTTCCTTTTTCCAATTCTTTTCACCAAATTCAAATCTGAATCTGTGTTTACTTGTGCTATAAGCAAAATCAAATTATTAAATATGAATTACAAAAAAAATAATCAAACAATATATTATGTATGAATGCTAATGTGGATTACTACAAATTACAATCTACTAAATCTCGAATATGAAAACAAAATCATAAAAAAAAAAAATAGTGTTTCAAATACTAAAATCCGAAATGCATAAATATTTGATGAGTATGTTAACAAATACACATAAAAATAAAAAAAATGACGAAAAATCTGTAATACATACAATCCAAAATTCAACATAACTTTTTATTTTTAAAACAAAATCTCATGAAATTTCGCAAAATAAATGATGATTTCAAAAATACCTTATGTATTGAAAGATTTCTTGAATTAATCGATAAATCTAAACAAATTGATATGAACTTGAATAATTAGTTCTTCTTCTACAATAAGAGAGCGAATAATGGTGAAAATTTGGTAAAAGAAAAAAAATTGAAAACCTCAAAGATGGAAATAAATTTAATGTTATTAAAGTCTAGAAAGAAGTCTAAATGGATAGTAATATATTTAATGTTGGACTGTTTTGAGAAATGAAAGAAAAGACAAATAATAGTATTTGGATACAATTATTTTTTGAAATATTGACATTTTGGCATTTTAAATAATTATTTTAAAGTGTAGATGTTTTTACTAATTAATTTAGAAATTGTGACTAGTTTATTAATTTTCCCAAATAGTAATCTGAGCTTCCGGCCCAAATTTGAACACTCTAAGACCCAGGCATCCTCGGGCGTTGGCCCAATTTCTGTTATTAAAGAAAGTTGTATTGAATACATTTTCATATTTTTTTTATAATATTCAAAATAAATGTAAGCTATATAATTTTGCTAAATGAAATGGTGAGATCTTCTTGAAATATATTTTTGACTTTTATAAATAATTCCTCTATTTTATTTGAACGTGCATATATCACTATTGGCAAGAATGAAGCTTACCTACCTATTTAAATAGGAGAGATATAAATTACGAGCACTATGATCCTAATTATTATGTTTATTTAAATCAAAACAGGTGTAGAACATCTCAATTTGGTAATTCGTTTCTGACAGACAACACAATTGATGGAGTTTTGGATTTGATCGACATAGTCTTTCAATAATATCTCAACTTTCTTCATGTGGAATTTCTCGCAAAATATTCTCGCATTGCTTGAAAGGAAAGAGAGGCAATGCACGAGGAGGTATTCTAGTTCTTGGTGAAATTCAGAATCCGAGCATGGTCTATACTCCCCTTGTTCCATCAACGTACGTGTGTGTGTGTATATATATATATATATATATATATATATATATATATATATATATATATATATATATATATATTCAAAGTAGTCTACATGTAAAAATAGAATCTAATTTGTTTATTTTGTCTACTTTTGCAGGGTCATTACAATGTGGATCTACAGAGCATAACTGTTAATGGAAAACTTTTGCATATTGACCCAGCAATATTTGCAACCTCAGAAGATCGATGAACTATTTTTGATTTTGGAACCACTCTGATTTATCTTATCGCAGAGGCTTACGACTCAGTTATTAGTGCGGTAAGTATTCTTTCTAACATTTTATTCCCATAAATATATTTCCATGCTATGCACTACTAAGAAAATGCAATTTTTTCCATGATATCCTTCTTCGTCTTTTTACGTGTTTTCTGCTAAATGTTGACGTCGTTCCGTTAATAGAAATATAATTGTTGCCTTAACAACGATTTTTTGAAAAAAGAATATCTTTTTTCTTTATAATAGTGTTTTTATATACAATTATTTATAAGGAAGTAAAAAAAATGATTTTACGATTTTATTTTATTTTTTAAAAAAGGTCGTGAAACATTTTAATAAAAATAAATAAAATTGAAGTGAAATCGCTGCTATTTGGTTAAGAATTAAAAAAAAAGTTTTATTTTTAAAGCAACGATTTTGGTTAAGAATTAAAAAAAATGTTTTTTTTTTAAAATCGCTACACATTCAGCGATTTTAATAAAATTTAAAAAAAGATTAAACTGAAAATCGCTGCCGAGGCAGATTTTTTTTTGATATGTTTAATCTTTGCCCTTTTAGAAGTTTTTATTTTTTAATTCAATTATTCTTTTTTTATTATTTATGATATATAATTCAATTTTTCTCATGCTTCAACAATTGTATTAGAGTATACTGTCTGTGTTGTTTATCATTTTTATATTTTATTTTTCTATAATTTAATTAAAGATGTGGATTTATGATGCATGCTTTAAGATATAATCCAAATAAATTACATACACGATCATCTACTATTTGTGGATATTAATTTCTTTATGCCGTTTAAAGTAATACATATGTACACACATACTTAGTGATAAAATATCTCTGTCTTGAATAATAATATTATTAATAATTAACAATAGGCATGAAAATAATAGCCCATTTTTATTGTATATATACATGAACCAATCAAGATTGATACGTATAATGTATTTTTCCTCTTTCTTCATTACAATCGAGTCATGTGCATCTTGTGCGCTTTCTGTGCATTATATGTGCATTTCTTATTAATTATGTAGCATTCTATTTTTTTTAAAAAAAAATCACATATATGTTGAATGAAATTAATAGATAATTTATAAAGTCAAACTTTAGTAAATAGTGCAACCATATTCAATAAAACTAGTATTTTGCGTCACATGTGAGTCACATGTGCATTACACGTGCATCTTTTGCCAATTAATAATTTTATTTTAAAAATCACATATATAATAAAAGTAAATAAATTTAATATTTATTTTGTGACTACACAATCTATTCATACAACGAGAATGTTAAATCAAAACTTTGACAGGAAATTGATTTCTTAAAATCAAAATGAATTATCTGATGTCATTATGAAGTAAAGTAAGTAAAATATATTAGAAGTTAATCGGACAAAGCAATTAAGAAAATCATGTAATTATAGTATTACTTAACATCATCAAAGTTGAGACAATTAAGTCACATTTAAATGCATAACTGTCTTCTTTGCAATAAGTCAAAAACTCAACTTACGTAGCTTCCATGACATTTCATTATGATCACAATTAAAGACTAATTATCTCAACTTATTTATTTACAGATAAGCTGCTATTTCATCTTCTGCGAAGTCAATGACATTAGGAATAAATCTATGTTATCTAATTTCTTCAAGGTTAATGTTTTGAATTTCAACAAGTGAATATTTAATTCAAGTTATTAAGTACCTGATTGATCTCTTGGTGACTTGGTGAACAGTTTTTCAAATAATGTTACAAAGATGTTTCCTCAAATTACTCTATACTTTGTTGGTGGTGTATCAATGGATCTAAGACCAGTAGACTATCTCAGCTATATGGGCTCTTCTATGAGTATTCAAATCTATTTTGTAATTTTAAATCTTTTATTGAAAAGTCATATTAGTCATGTCAGTGAGCGGAGCCACTTGAGAGGTGTTGATCGATTGACATACAAAAAAAAATACTGCATAGCTAGATAAAAATATATTTTTTGTATATAAATTATATACTGATACTCCTCGACTTCTATACAATTTAACTTCTTCATATTTTGATACGCCTTAATTGAAATTCTGGCTTCGCCATCATGCCACCTTTTCATGTCCTACAACGATAAGTTACTATATTATATATATGTGTTTAACAGAAGGATACTGCACAGTGGTGCATTCTCTTGATGATGAAAAGTTAGAGCCTAACAATTTTAGGAGGTTAGTTTCCGAATATAGTTATTTTTTTGCACTTCATTTAATATTTCAAGTTTCTAGCCGTTGACTAAAACGAAAACGATTACTTCTTGTTCGTTGTGATAAATTGTTTGTTATGTCGTGATTTTACTACTATTTAGAAAAATCATTATTGAAATGTTTTTAAGTATAAAATAATTTAAGAAAATAGTTAAAAAGAGCCGTCATTTATTTTTTTTTAAAAATTAAGAAAACTTAATTGTTAGCAGATCAAATTTTTAAGAAGTAGAGAAATACAACAAGAGGTTCTTATTTCTACTTTAAAAACTAAGAAGGTATTAGCACTTAAAGTAGCCGCTAACACCGACGATTTAAATTAAAATATTTGATTATGAGGAAATAATTAAGTAAAGAACATTTTTTGAGTTTTAAGGAAAATAAAACTTAACTTAATTACTTCAAATAATTTAAAATAATTAAGACTTCAACAAAAATAGATTAAGTAATAATTTATTTGAATCAAGAAACTATCTTAAATTAACTAAAAATAAGTGAAAATTTTGACTAAAGATATTTGATTAAGTAAATAAAGGACACAAGATTTGATAAAATAAAATTTATTAAAGCAGAGTATATTTTAGGTTTAGCAAACATAAAAATCATATTTGTATGTTATAGCTCTAGTTTGTATAATTGCGCTCCATAGCAAATTTATATTTGCTATGACTATTAATCTGTATATTTTGATATACATATACATAAAAAAAATATGTATGGGTTTATTTATATATTTCGATGAGTCGTGCATTTGTATATTCGGTATACAAATGGCTCCTATATTTGCATTTTTTGGCATGTGTGTATATTTCAGTATACAAATGTTCCTGCATTTGTATATTCCGGTATACAGATGGGATGATAAAAAAATGAAATATTTGCTGCGAATTACAAATAAAAGAAACTATGACTATAACATTTAATCTGAATTAATAATTTATTATTTCATACAATTTTCCATAATTAAACAAATTTTAGACTTAGAATTAAATACATTCAAATAACTAGCCTTTTCAGGCTGCGGCTGCTGAATAGTTGTGCCTGTTGCCCAATTGTTGTCCTTGTATATTAGATGTATACTACATGTATACGGGATGTGTATCAACTCTTTTACACATTGTTTTTGCCTTTTGAGACCTGTATTTCAGCTTCCATTTCACCGTATATCAGCTTCCTTTTAACTTGAACACATTGATGTGGTTTACCATATAAATACATACCTTTGTTGATTCTCTAATTGCATTTCTTGCATTATAATTTAGGTTGACACATATTATATTTCTTTCTCTTATTACACAGATATTGCACTTAGAGATAAAATTATTGTATATGATTTGGCTAAACAGAGAATTGATTGGGCAGATCATGATTGTAAGTAAAAATATTTAAGATTAATTTTTTGACATTATTAACTTATGATGAATGGTGGCTATAATTTAATAAAATTTGCTATGAAATTTGAGATCTACTAAATTGATTTGTATCATAAATAAAAAAGATTTTTTTTATGATTTGTATAGTTTTATACAAATCATAATTTATCTCTCCTCATTTTTCTCATAAAATCTCTCAACCATATCAGATTTGAATTTTGAATGCTCTCTTTCTCCCTCCTAACCGTGACATCTCAATTCTAGTTAACAACTTAGAGCCCTAAACGTGTTTCAACAAATTTTTTTATTTTATTTTTCGTTTGTATACGAAGAATCTCAAGTATTTGTATATATCAATTTGTTCATATTTCTGTATTTGTATACGTTTTGATAATTTTGTTGTTATATTGTACATATCTATATGTATTTTTATAGGGATAATGCACAAGTACCCCCTCAACCTATGCCCGAAATCTCAGAGGCACACTTATACTATACTAAGGTCCTATTACCCCCCTGAACTTATTTTATTAATAATTTTTTACCCCATTTTCGACCTACGTGTCACTATCTTGTGGGCCCAACGCTGGTTGATTTTTTCTTTCAAGCTAGTGCCACGTAGCCGAAATGGGGTATAAATTTACTTATAAAATAAGTTCAGGGGGGTAATAGGACCTTAGTATAGTATAAGTGTATCTCTGAAATTTCGTGCATAGGTTGAGTGGGTATTTGTGCATTTTCCCTATTTTTATATACAAACTTTCATTTCTCATATTTAGTTCTATATGTTTTCTTATTTATTTTTGTTTGTACTTTTTATTTCCAATTTATTATTACCCAAAATACCTTATACAAACCAATTATATAATTTCAGCATTTATATACAATTACTTATTTATTATTATTAATAGTTTGTATACATTACAAATATTGTATATAAAGTCCTCAATTGACTCTAAAAGAAAAATCTATTATCACTAAGTCTTATATGATTTACATATATATGGATCATTGTTTAATTAACATATACAATTATGAAAAATACTGATATATCATGCATAAAAAAAGGTTACTCTATTAAACAATAGGCACAACTGCCTTGTTAAATAAAATTATTAAGAGAGAATAAAAGTAGTAGCAATTAAATTAAGATCATTCTGTGATAAAGTAATTGGGATAAAGGATGGACAATATTAACTAAACCAAATAACATTCTGGATGCATTCTTCTTCCTAAACTAAATGAAATAAATTTAAAATAATTTCCTTTGAAATCAATAGTATTATTCTCGAATCTCTTAGGGCGCAGGCATAAAGCTTTTTGAGTCATGCCAGTATTGGAAGTCTCTACTAATCGACCATGCATTCACTAGTACCTTGGTTTAATCAGTGGTGTAGCGACTCTTGTGTCAGGGTATCCAATTGGTCGGAATACTATACTGTATATATAAGTAAAATAATAAATAAAATGGTTAAATAATATATTTTGAACACCCTTGACACAACAATATGATGTAGCCTTGTGATTTTAGGCGCCTTGAAAGATTAAAGACGTGTGTTCGAATCTCACTAGTAGCAATATCTTTTACAATTTTTAAGAAGAACAACTTCACTTTAGTATTTGAACACCCTTCGTGAAAATTCTGGCTCCGCCACCATTGATTTTCATAGGTATTGTGTATCCATTGATCTTTTCAATATTTTTACAATTTTTAAGAAGAACAATTTCACTTTAGCATTTGAACACCCTTCATGAAAATTCTGGCTCCGCCACCATTCATTTTCATAGGTATTGTGTATCCATTGATCTTTTTCTCTTCTCTACATTCACTTGGAACTAGAGGAGCCAGAGGGTATGCCTTAGTGTTTCTTTGATAACTAATTAATTCCAAGTAGTTTAAATCTTCCAAATCAGTATCATCAAATTAAATGTTTTTTCTATTCAATCGTTCTCTCACTTCGATTTGTGCTTTCTCCATGACATGTGGATTTTTAATCTTTTCTAAAAATGCCGAAATTATTGTTGAAGAAACTAGTTCACTTTTGTGTAGTATTTGGACGACAGGAGCACTAATATCCAAAAGTATGATGGAGGGTTTCTGCATACCATTTACGATTATGCAGGATATATTTTTCATTTTTCCCAAAAATAAATAGAGAAACATTTTTAAGGATCTACTATTTGGAAAGCTGTTTCTTTCGATTTGAAATATGAGTCAATATCTCAAAAAGTCACTCAACTTCGAAAATTTATTTATTAAAGTCATTAAATTTTATTTTGTATAAGTAAAATTACTCAACTTATGCTTTTGTATCAATAAAAACATTATCAATAAATTCACACTTATATTCTATTCGGCTTCAGATTTTATGGAAAATAATGAATTATTTTGGTAGTACAAAATAATTTTACATATTTAATTTATGATAAACTTAATTGACTTATTTTATTGATACAAAAACATAAGTTGAGTTATTTCACTGATACAAAACAAAGTTTATGACTTTACTAGATAAACTTTCTAAATTGAGCGATGTTTTGAAATATTTACTCTTTGAAATCTCCATTTCATAAAGTTACAAATAATCCAATTTAATCATTGATTATTTATACATGTAAATAAACAATCAAATTTCCCATTCTCACAAATCACAATTTTTGTCGCTGGAGTTCTTCTCATTCATTTTACTAACTACAAAATTGAATGTACCGTATTAGTATTAGCTTTTCTATAAATAAAAGTTTGGTCAAATACATATGAAGTCCCTTAAATTTATCGTAAGTTTTATTGATATACAAACTAAGATAACATTTTAATTAAATATCTGAACACGTGATAAATGTTAGTATGTTATTGTAAGACATTTTCTACTAAAAACTTTTTCATGATATAAATTGAAAGCGTCTAATAAAAATATTTTATCATGTATTCGATGCTCAATTATAATACATCATAGTCTTTACCTGGAAAATACATGTCTTTTGCCTAGTAATTATGTGACATAGAGAGGATTATAGGAGATATGTAGTTGCTAGTTGACAAATATGGTAGGGAGATATATAGCATTTACCTAGATAGTGATATTCCTACAAAAAAAAGTACACATGGTATATTTTTTGATACTAAACAATAGAAATCTATCATGTATCTATTATGGAGAAAATTAATATTTATTACGATTAATTTATCGAGCAATTAGGATGAAATTAATGTATATAGTTCTTTTTTTAATTTCTTTTGTGAAATTCATGTAGCTATCAACATGTATTGAGGGAGCACATGCTCCAGTAAAGTTTCTTGTGTCAAAATTTTAGAATAAAGTAGAAGCCTTTCTGTATAATTCTTTTCTCTAATTTCATACGGTATAACTTACATAAATTTATAGTGTAAAACTAATTTATATTTTATCTCTACTTTTTTTTATTTTACAAAAATCTCTTAAAATATCAGTTATCTAGATACCAAAATTCATCCGAATACATTAATTGTGATACATTATAAAACTTGTTTGTTGCGCTTAATATGAAATATTAACATAGAATTGATTTTCTTTCCCATAAATCACGCAGATCTGATTGATATCAATCCATTCCAATCTGTAACAACTTCACAAAATTCAAAATTCAGATTTTCATCTTCTCCATCAATTTGAAATCGTAAAAGTCCCACAGGAGGAATTGTCCTTCTTTGTATTGTTGCTCAACAACCTGTCAATATTAGCATCGATGGAACGATTGGTGATTTTCAATTGTATAGAGGGGGTACTCTTATCTGTTACTCCTTTTTTACACATTTTTTGCCCTTTCACTTCTCTCAAGAATTCAAAAATGACGTGCACTTTGTCTTTTTGTATTATGAAAATATGCAGAGAATCTATGATGGAAGTTGCTCTAGTAGTCCAAATGACTTGAGCCATGAAGTACTAATTAGTTGGATATCGTTCCGAAAGAGACGATAAATATTGGATAATAATAAGAACTCATGGGTTCATCATGGAGAGTGGAGGGACATGGATATATTATATGAAACAATGATTTTTCATATGGTGTTTGTATCATTATTTCATTGGCTTCTTATCCGACGAAGAAATTATCTTTTGTATTAACTCCTTATTCATCTCTGGTCGTTCAATCACCTCCTCCACCATTCCTCTGCCCTCTCCACCATAGGTATATAGTTTTTTTAATGTATCATTGTTATAGTATTATTTGGTCGTTTTGATGTAGATATGTACGTCATGATACATTAGTGGTAAACAACCCGCATGTATTGTAATTTTGTATCTATAGAGTATGATGTGGTCATTATTTTGTATTCGGATATGATTTGTATAAAAATGTATCATTACAATATATTGTATATGATACATGTAATAAATGAATTAACAATTGGAACGAATCAGATACGTTCGTATCAGGTTATTATTGTGTATATTATACATATAAATAGTATAACAATTAACATATGTAAATTACTTGTCTTGATCAAGACAAATATGGATATATATATATATATATATATATATATATATATTGGATTTTTGTGAATGGTTGTATCATTGATTGTTCTAATTTACCCAATACATGTGATAAGATGATTACAAAATTGTGTCGACATGTGTTGATTTGTTGTTAGATATGTGTGCATTGAAAAGTGAAAAAAAATGTATTTCATATAATGTATCATTAAATTTTTTAATGTTTGCAGATTATTTCATGTCGCCTAAGTTTTATGTATCAAAATCATTATTGGGTTATATGTACATATGCATCGCATTCTAAGTTGGATAAGGCTGAATAAATATTAAGGAGTGCAGATACATAACACATAAGTGATATGTTAACACATAAGTGATACATAACACATAAGTGATATGTTACTGTCAATATAATTGAAAAACTTGATACATGCAAATGATACATTAGGTAGTATTTATGTATCAAGGACATTTATATTGAACATGATAAAACTAATCGAAGATTCAACAACATTAGAATTATGTATCAACACTTTAAATATGAATATGATACATTGTATAAAACAAAGATGAACGGAGAATCAGATAAAATAGAGAAGTAAATATTACTTGTAAAGTGTTCTATATCTTTTAAAATTAAAAAAATATTGATGTTACATTATAAAACTTGATATATTGTAAATGATACATTAAGCATTACTTATGTATCAAGTATATAAGTATTGCACATGAAACTCACTAATCGACAATATTAGAATTATGTATCAATGTAATAATTATATACCTGATGCATTACATAAAACATAAATTTATTGTAGCATTAATGTATACTAAATTTCATACCACTAACACCACTAACAAATACTAATTTAAGAAACTAAACAAACAATATACATTGAGAATCGATAACTTTGATAAAGATAGGCCTAAAGATGCATCCTTCTTCGATCTTGCTTTCTCCAACAAAGTCAAAATCTATCTTTTCAACAAAGGTTATCAAATTCCCCAGATCCTTATTTTCCCAATGTATTTTGATCCCTTTTGAGTTTCATTCTCATGAGGCAAGACCATATCATCAACTACAATATTACGATATTGGGTCAACATGTCATGTATGGTAAGCATATTCTGCACACAATTTTTTCATACTTTTATCAACATGTGTCCACTGAGACTTGAATTAACATCAGTAACAAAAAATAAGGATGAACGGCAAAAATCAAGGAAGATGAAAATTATCATCAAGAAGTTGATATTAATTTGAATGGAGGGAGAGCGATTTTGAATTTCAAATTGTTAGGAGGAATTAATTGATAAGACTGTGGAAGTGAAGTTAGGGAGAGATTAATGGAGTAAGTAAGGAGTTTTGGTAATATTTTAGAATGGTAGGTAATAATAGAAATTATGATAAATAAAGATGTGTACATAGGTTTCCTTTTATGTATGCAAATGAAGAAATATTGTGGTCTATCAAATTATTGCACAAGAAACACAAAATGGATAGTCTCTACGGATTGTGATGAATGAGATAAGATCTTTTCATACTTAATTAACTACGAATTTTGATATATATTTTGATGGTAATTTTGTTTTAATCAAATGTACTTTTAATAAAAAGCACTTCCCTCTGTCTATGTTTAAAATGATGGAAGGGACTAAAGATCACACTGTTTTTTAAAGCAATTTATTTATTTTATTAATAATCTCAAAAATAAAAAAATAAACACCACCTCGAGAGTAGCCCAACCAATACCGAGCCCAAATAACAAAAACACATAAAAGAATAACATTCGATTCTACCTATCCTAAAGCCCAGTCCAACTCATACCCAGATGGGGCTATATATAGACATCTAAAGTAGGGTTTTATCAAAAACTCCCCTCATTATCTTCTTTGTCTTCTCGCCTCTTTCTCTGCCTCTTTTCTTATGAGATATGTTGTCGCCTTGGACTAATCCAAGCCTTTGATTTCTATTGCTACGGATTATCAATAGCCCAGAACTTCTATTCTTTTGTGTTGGTGTGCCAGCTAACAAGAGTAAGTACCTTCGCCCCTGTATTGTTCCATATCGTCTTGCTAATAACCATTTTTCCCTCTTCAGTTGTGCCTGCTCTCAGGTTACATGGATTGTGCTACTAATTTGCTGACAAATCTTATCTATTGGAAAGATTCTTCTTCACTTGGTAAGTCTTCACACTTCTTCTCATTTTTCGTTCTTTTCTCTCTAGCCTTTGTCTTCCTATAGGTTGGTCCTGGATTAAAGTGCATAGATAGCTTTGATCTGCCTCCTTGAAAGAGAGTTGATAACTTCTAGGTTTAAATGTCCTACACTGACCCAAGATCCTCCCATTTTGTCTCATCCTTTTTGGTGGGTTAAATAATTTAGGTCAGATAGATTTCAATTATTAAATGACTATACAAAAGAAAAGGTATGAACTCATAAACGTTTGCATATATCATATATTGATTTAATTCATTATCTTTTTCTTTCATGTGTATATTTATTACTATTAAATCTCTATCTATATGTTTTTTAGTATCATGATTATACATTAAACTTAAAAATGCGATGAAACAAGCATATTATTAAATTAATTTTAAAACCTATCAATTAGATTCATTGGCATGCTTTTCTTCCCTCATATGGTTGAATAATTGTCGTGGATGAGCATATAGAAATAAAAAAATTCAATTGTGTTCCAATATGAGTAAAAGAAAACACATAAAAACTAAAGAAAATCTCTTGTGAGTATTTTATTAGAGAACGAATAAAAACTAAACATATATTAAAGCAGTCTAATTATGTTTTAAGTATTTACTTAAAGACTCACTAAGGTGGCACTCCATAATTCTTGTTTGACATGTCGTCCCTGATCCATAGAAATTCAGAAAATGACATGAATTTTATTTGTGATGAAGAATTTGATACCAAATCGAGTATTTTTTATCATGGAAGTTCCAAATTTTTGTGATGATTAAGTTAATTCGATTAAACATCCAAAAATGAAGATGGGCGTCCACTACCACACTCATCAATATATAATCTTAAGTTATGGAAATAGTTTAACTTATATACACAAAAAATATGTAACCCTCAATTTTGTATACGGTAAATTTGTTCCATATATAACAAATATTTCTTGTTTGTCATTCTATAGGTTTTTCGGGATTTAACACACAGTAGTAGGTAAAATGATGGAATGGTAGAGGTTATATATAAGGTGGTTGCAATGACAATCATTCTGGTAGAAATGGAATATAATCAGAAGGTCCTGAAGGTGTTAAGTAGGTAGAGGAGGTACTCATTACGGTAGGGGTGGTGCTCAAACAAGCGACAGGGCATAATTTTATTCTTTTCCAGGTAGGCCGGAGGCAGAAGCATCACACACATTTATTACAGGTACTATTCTCAAGTGTGACTAGATGACCACTATTTTATTTGATCCCGCCTCTGTTTTTTCTTATGTGTCTGTTAAATTTGCGGTGAAAATAGACATGGGTCTATGATTTCCTTGATACCCATGTTTATGTGTCTACCACAGTAGGTAACTCTCTCTTTGTAGATAAAGTGTACCATTATTGTCCTGTGATGTTTATAGGTTATTCAGCTAGGGAAGATTTAGTAATCCTTAATATGGTGGATTTGATATCATCGTAGGGATGAGTTGGGTATCTTCTTATCATGAAATTTTATACTATCGTGCAAAAATAGTGATTGTAACAATGTCGTGGATAGCTAGAATTGAGTGAAAAAAGACTATAATCTTGTTTATGTGAACATGATGGAGGGTCGGTACCATAATTTGGTACATAGATGAAGATTGTCCTGTATATATAATGATAGCACATATATAATTGAACATCCAAATCTATTCAAATTAAACTAAATTTGAAACATATAGACTATATATTATGAATTAAAAAATAAACCTCAATCATGTTATGATGAAAACATTCCCAAGGGTATATTACATGTTGATCCACCCCCCACCCCACCCCCCGCAGGTAAGTAGGCAATTGATTGCAAATACCAACCCATAAATTATAGGCATTAGTTCAAGTTCTTGACTTAAGTCAACAACTCGGCCTAATGACTAGAATTTGCATGATCATATTTGCGATCAATTTCTTACTCAGTTGCGGGGGATCAACAAGTAAGATACCCTTGGGAGCGTCTTTATAATATGATTTGCGTTTGTTCTTTAATTTATGATATACTGCACACATATGTTCCAAATTTAGTTTATTTAGAATGTCACACTAACACTATATTTTTTAGGTTATCAACACATGCTTAGTATAGACGATACTACATGTAATTAGTCTCGTGTAGTGCTGAAAAATCTCTGTGTTATTTATGTATATAAATTGAAATTTCATTTATTCCATAACCAATACACCAGTTGATCTTATACATGTGATAGAACACGATAATTGGTACACTAGAAGAGAATACATCTCGATACTCTTCTACTAAGAAAAGGTCCTCTCAATGATCTAATACCCGCACTGGATGTAAAAAAAGAATTGCAATAGCTTGACATCTAATGCCCAATATGGACCTTTACTCAACCTCTTATTGTATATACAAAAATCAGATTGCCCCGTATCTATTATGATAACACATATATAATTTAACATCCAAATCTATTCTAATTAAACAAAATTTGAAACATATAGCTATATATCATAAATTAAAAAATAAACCTCAATCATGTTATGATGACAACACCCAAGGGTATCCTACATGTTGATCCACCCGCATATGAGTAGGCAATTGATTGCAAATACCAACTGGTAATTCAACTTCTTGACTTAAGTCAACTACTTGGCCTAATCACTAGAATTGCATGTTCATATTTGCGATCAATTTCCTAAACAGCTGTGGGAGGTCAACACATATGATATCCTTGGGAGCGTCCTCATAACATGATTTGTGTTTGTTCTTTAATTTATGATATACTGCACATATGTTCCAAATTTAGTTTATTTAGAATGTCACGCTAACACTATATTTTTTAGGTTATCAACACATGCTTAGTATAGACAATACTACATGTAATTAGTCTCGTGTTAGTGCTAAAAAATCTCTGTGTTATTTGTGTATATAAATTGAAATTTCATTTATTCCATAACCAATACCTCAATTGATCCTATACATGTGACCGAACACGATAATTAGTACACTAGATGATTGTCCTTCTCGATCCTCTAGTACTAGGAAAAGGTCCTCTAATGTTCTAATACCCGCACTGGATGTTGAAAAAGAAATTCAATAGCTTGACATCCATTGGTCAATATGGACCTTTATTCAACCTTTTCTTGTATATACAAAAAATCAGATTGTCCCGTATGTATTATGATAGCACATATTTAATTTAACATCCAAATATATTCTAATTAAACTAAATTTGAAACATATATGGTATATATCATAAATTAAAAAATAAACCTCAATCATGTTATGATGACTACACCCAAGGGTATCCTACATGTTGACACACACACATGTGAGTAGGCAAATGATCGCAAATACCAACTGGTAGGTTGTAGGCATTTGTTCAAGTTCTTGACTTAAGTCAATAACTCGGCCTAATCACTAGAATTTGCATGTCCATATTTGCGATCAATTTCCTATTCAGTTGCAGGGGGTCAACACGTAGGATACCCTTGGGAGCGTCCTCATAACATGATTTGCGTTTGTTGTTTAATTTATGATATACTGCACATATGTTCCAAATTAGTTTATTTAGAATGTCACACTAATACGTTATTTTTAGGTTATCAACAAATGCTTAGTATAGACGATACTACATGTAATTAATCTCGTGTTAGTGCTGAAATATCTCTGCGTTATTTGTGTATATAAATTGAAATTTCATTTATTCCATAACCAATACCCTAGTTGATCCTATACATGTGATCTAACACGATAATTAGTACACTAGAGGATTGTCCTTCTCGATCCTCTAGTACTAGGAAAAGGTCCTCTAATGTTCTAATACCCGCACTTAAGGGTGGCGGCGGTACAGGGAATTCCCGGATTCCGGTCCGGTCCGGTCCGGTACCGGTTCGGTACCGGTTAGTCCCGGTACAGACCGGTTCGGTCCGGTTCCGGGACAGGTACCGAATCGAAATCCGGAAAATACCGGTAATTCCCGGTTCCGGAAAATACCGGTCCGGTCCGGTCAATAATTTTTTTTTTTTTTTTTTTTTTAAAAAATTCAGCCGTTTATAGCCGTTGGGTAACGGCTAGTGGGCCCCCCAACGGCTATTTTATCCCAAAATCAGCCAATTCAACCCCCTACCCCCCTAACTTTTTTTAATACCCTAAAGTTATAAATACTACACTTTAACCCATTTTTTTACTTATAAATACTCCTAAAATTCATTATTTTATCACAAATTCATCTACTCATCTTCTATTCTCTCAACTCTCTATTCTCTAATCTCTAATTCTCTAATATATAATTTCTTAAATTTCGGTGTTGCCTTATTTGGTCTTTGAAAATTGGATTTGGAGCTTCAAAATTCAACTTTCAACTTTTCACGTTCGGCTTTCAACGGTCATAAACGTCTACTTTTTAACTTTTAGTTTAATTTTTAAATAATTATTTATTTATTTTTGTGATTTATTATTTGCATTACATTTTTCCTATTATTTTGTGATTTATTATTTACATCTCACGTTTAATATTTTAATATGGATTCCGGTAAAAATATTGTTCAAAAAGGAAAGGGTAAAAAAAGTGCATTTGAGCGTGTTAAAAATATGTGTAACTTTACATCATCCGATAATGCAAAAACCGGTAGTTCTTCAAAATCAAAAACTAAAAAATCTACTATATTAAGAATAAATACGGATGATTATACACATGTTGATGATACTGTTTTTAATATTGATAGTAATTCAGAATTAGATCATTATCATGAACATTTACAACGTCGCTTTGGTAATTTTGATGAGGATTTGCCTAGTGATAATGATAATGAAAATGATATTGATAATTATACTAATACGCCTTCTTTTGATGATGATGATTGTGAAACTGAGCCACCTACGGCTACTACTACTCCCAGTACCGCTCCTAGTCCCGCTCCCTTTCGTTGCCCTGCCCCTGTTCCCCCGTACATCCTAGGCCTAAGGTAGAACGTGCTAAAAAATCGGTTGTTTGGCAATTTATGACACAAAATGAAGATAAAACACAAGCTATTTGTAATAAATGTAAACATAGACTAAATCATAAAACTGTTGGTAAATCTGGCGGGACGGGACACTTGACTAGTCATTTAATGGCTTGTTGTAAAAATGAATTTTTGCATGCTAAAGCGGTAGCGGAAGCAAAAAAAAATGGTACCCCTCTTCCTGAAAATGTTGGAGTAGGCGGCTCTAACATGTACAAACACAATTAAATCCGTCTAATGTTTCTGGCTCTAGTTTACCACTTTCATATAGTAGAGAAAAAGATCTTGAAGAATTAGCTAAAATGATTTGTGTTATGGGTTTACCATTTAGTTTTGCTGAAAATCCCGGTTTTATACATTATATTCAAATTGTATATAATCCAAATTTTAAAGGTTTTGCAAGAAATACAATAAAAAAGGCTGTATTTGATTATCATGCACAACATTTTCAATATATTCGTTGTTTATTTTATTATAATACTTGTAAAATAGCTATTACTTCTGATATGGGTCATAGTGTAAATGGTAACGATTATTTGACTGTTACTGCACATTGGATAGACGAAAATTGGTACATGCAAAAAAGAATTTTAGGTTATAAATGTTGTCAAATGCGAAAAACTGGTAGTTATATTGCTCAAACAATTTTAGATATTTTACAAAGTTATGGAATATGTGATAAAATAAGTAGTATAACATTAGATAATGCTTCAAGTAATAATGTCGCTGTTGATTATTTAAAACCTACTCTTTGTCCTTTTTTTGGTGATAATTATCATATTAGGTGTACTGCACATATATATAATTTGATGGTTAGAGATGGTGTACAAATGTATGATAACGGATGTACAAAAGTAGAAAATGCATGCCATTTCATATTTAAGTGTCAAGTTAAGTCTAGACGTAAAGATTTTCAAAATCGTTGTTTTGAAAATAACCTTCCACCTAGAAAAATTCCAAAAACAGTTGCTACTAGATGGAATACTTTATATGAAATGCTTGTAGTCGCTTATGAATATAGGATACCTTTACAAATGGTTTGGAATGCGCATAATTCTGATATGGCATATAGACTAGATGATAGTGATTGGCGTGATATAAATGAACTTATAGATTTTCTAAAAGTTTTTTACTTAACTACAAAAAGAATATCCGTACTTTATAGTCCTTCAATTTGTACTGTTTTGCCTGATATTTGTAGAATTTCTTCTAAATTATATCAATATAAAAATAAACCAAGATTTCAACAAACAATTGAAAAAATGATTCTAAAATTTAAAAAATATTATATTCCTATTCCTCAAATTTATTTAACCGCATGTCTTTTAAACCCTAATTATAAAGATATAGGTGCATCAAAAATGGTTGAAAAAATATATTTTAACTTAGATATTAATGATGTATTAGAAGAAATTCCTAGTTGTCAACTAGTTAAAGATAGCATAAAAATTGAAGCTAGAAAATTGTATGATTTATATAATGCTAATAAAAATAATTCAAGTGATGAACCTCAAAGCTCTAGAAGTAGATTTGATGAAAATAATATTGATGAATATTTATATGATTATCTTGAACTTTCACACGATAATAGAAATGATTTTGATGCTTATGTTAATCAAAATACAGAACCTACTGAAGATATTCTCGCCTGGTGGAGAATTCGCGGCAAAGGATTTCCGAAACTACAACCGATGGCTCGAGATATATTAGCTATGCAAGCATCGTCAGTAGCTTCAGAAGGCGTCTTCAGTGCAGCAAGGTTTCAAATTGGAGATCATAGGCATTCACTAGCAGCCGACAGCTTGGAGATATCGGTATTATTTCGTGATTGGATTAATGCGGAGAGAAGAAATTTGGGTCGTGAACCACTACCGACCAAATTTCAAGATGACATTGATGAAGTAATGCAGGATTATAGTGACGATGGGATTGAAGCAATGGAAGATCTTTCTATTCAACCAATTCCCGAACATGTCACTAAAGAAATGTTGAATGATTTACGAAAAGATTTATATGGTGGCACCAGCTATTAGTAAGAGTATGATAAATCGAGATTTAGTTCAAACAGAACCCTTCCTAGAAGGTGGCTGTGTAGATTAAATCTTTTGATACTCTACTAATATTTTTTTAAATGTACTTGTAACATCAAATAAATATTAATAAAAATATAGGCTATTCGCCTTAATTTGTTTTTATTATTGTTGTATTAAATTAAATTTTTTAATTTATAATTTTATAACTTTAAAGTTTGAATTTAAAAAATTCAAACTTTAAAGTTTGAATTTAAAGTTTAGAAATTTGAATTTAAAATTTAGAAAGTTTAAAATGTTGAATTTAAACTTTTCTAACTTTAAAAGTTTGAATTTAAAACTTTCAAACTTTAAAAGTTTAAATTAAAATTTTATAAATTTAAAGTTTACATTTAAAATTTTCAAACTTTCAAACTTTAAAGTTTGAAATTTAAATTTTACAAACTATAAAGTATAAAGTTTGAAAGTTAAAGTTTCAATGTTTAAAAATTTGAAATATAAATTTTACAAACTCTAAAGTTTGAACTTTGAAATTTAAAGTTTCAAACTTTAAAAATTTGAAATTTACATTTTACAAACTATAAAGTTTGAAATTTAAAGTTTCAATCTTTAAAAATTTGAAATTTAAATTTTACAAACTATAATGTTTGAAATTTAAAGTTTCGAACTTTAAAAATTTGAAATTTAAATTTTATAACTTTAAAGTTTTAAAATTTTGTATTTTTTAATTTTTAAAGTTTGAAATTATATTTTTTATTTTTTTAAGTATTAGAATTAAATTATATTGAATTAAATAAAATTAAATCATCTTTAAAATAATTTAAATTAGTATTTAAAAAAAAAAAAAAAAAAAAATTCCGGAACCCATTCCTGTCCGGTCCGGTCCATTACCGGTTATGTTCCGGACCGGGACGGAACCAGAATTATTTACCGGTCTACCGGTCCGGTCCGGTTCCGGTTCCGGAACGTTACCGGTTCACCTGATACCGGTTCCGTTCCGGTTCCGGAACTTACCGGTCCGGTAGTTCCGGTTCCGGTACCGTCGCCCCCCTTACCCGCACTGGATGTTGAAAAAGAAATTCAATAGCTTGACATCCATTGGTCAATATGGACCTTTATTCAACCTTTTCTTGTATATACAAAAAATGAGATTGTCCCGTATATATTATGATAGCACATATATAATTTAACATCCAAATCTATTTTAATTGAACTAAATTTTAGTTATATACGCTATATATCATAAATTAAAAAATAAACCTCCATCATGTTATGATGACAATATTCCCTAGGGTATCCTACATGTTGATCCCCCAACAGGTGAGTAGGCAATTGATCGCAAATACCAACCGGTAGATTGTATGCATTAGTTCAATTTCTTGACTGAAGTCAACAACTCGGCCTAATGACTAGAATCTGCATGTTCATATTTGCGATCAATTTCCTACTCAGTTGCGGGGGGTTCAACAAGTAGGATACCCTTAGGAGCGTCATCATAACATGATTTGCGTTTATTCTTTAATTTATGATATATTGCACATATGTTCCAAATTTAGTTTTATTTAGAATGTCACAATAACACTTTATTTTTTAGTTATCACCAGATGCTTAGTATAAACGATATTACATGTAATTAATCTCATGTTAGTGCTGAAAAACCTCTGTGTTCTTTCTGTATATAAATAGAAATTTCATTTATTCCATAACAATTCCCAATTGATCCTATACATGTGATCGAAAACAATAATCAGTACACTAGATGAGTGCCCTTCTTGATCCTCTAGTACTAGGAAAAAGTCATCTCAATGTTCTAATACCCGACATTGAATGTAGAAAAAGAATTGCAATAGCTTGACATCCATTGGTCACTATAGACCTTTACTCAACCTTTATTGTATATATTAAAATCAGCTTGTCCCGTATTTATTATAATAGCACATATATAATTTAACATCCAAATCTATTCTAATTAAACTAAATTTGAAACATATATGCTATATATCATAAATTTAAAAATAAACTTTTATCATCATGTTATGATGGCATTCCCAAGGGTATCCTACATGTTGATACCCCCCCTCCCCTGCAGGTGTGTAGGCAATTGATCGCAAATACCAACTTGTAGATGTAGGCATTAGTTCAATTTCTTGACTTAAGTCAACAACTCGGCCTAATGACTAGAATCTACATGTTCATATTTGCGATCAATTTCCTACTCAGTTGCGGGGGGTCAACATGTAGGGTACCCTTGTGAGCGTATCATAACATGATTTTCATTTGCTCTTTAATTTATGATATACTGCATATATGTTCCAAACTTTGTTTATTTAGAATGTCACACTAACACTTTATTTTCAGGTTATCAACACATGCTTAGTATAGACGATACTACATGTAATTAATCTTGTGTCTGAAAAACCTCTGTGTTATTTGTGTATATAAATTAAAATTTCATTTATTCTATAACCAGTGCCCCAATTGGTCCTATACATGTGATCGAAACACGATAATTGGTACACTGCAGGAGTGTCCTTTTTGATCCTCTAGTACTAGGAAAAGGTTCTCTCAATGTTCTAATACCCGCCACTGGATGTAGAAAAAGAATTGCAATAGCTTGACATCCATTGTCCAATATGGACCTTTACTCAGCCTTTTCTTGCATGGGCGTTAGTTTGTATGCTATACATATTCAACTCATTTTTCATTTCTTCAAATGCCACATGGAATTGCCATGTCATTTTTACCTTACCACATGACATTTATATGAAAATGCAAAGGGATTCAGATGTTAAATTATATATTTGCTATCATTAAATATATTGGACCATCTTCATCCAGGTAGTGTACAAGTATGGTACCCGAATACAAGCTATCCCCGCTAAAGCCTTTCCCCTTCTTGAACCTTTCAGTTCGTTCACGGTCTAAAACACATGAAAATCACATACTCAATCATTCCTTCAATAAATTTTAGACTTAGTGCTAAAATCTTAATTCTCTCCACTAATATATTCTATTATTAGTTTACTTTCTTGTTATCAAAATCTTAAAAAATATATATACCTCACATCCATGGGCCTCAAATGATTTCATACCCTACAACTCCTATTTTTTATGTTAAAATCTAGCATAACCTAAAATTTGAACTAATCTCATTCAAGTAAAACTCTACCGAATAAAATCAATTCTAAGAACTATCATAATGATGAAATGAGTTGTTATATATATATAAGGGCATATTTGGGCGAAAAGTTAAACGGCGAGGGCATGAGTGACCAAACTTGAATGAGGATATACCTAGACCTTTTTAAATAATTTAAAGGCATATTTGAACCTTTTCCCATAAATCAATAACCGATTGTTGTGATAGTCATGGAGTTGCTTTGACAGGGACCTATAATTATTTCTTCAAAAATGAACTCCAAAAGGCCATTGTAAATATTGGTCCACCAAATCAAAGTTGATATGAAGCAAAACAAGAACAATTTTTACCTCTTAATTATATGATTGTGAATCGTGACTATAGTTTAATGAAATTTGCTATTAAATTTGAGATCCACTAAATTTATTTGTATAAAAAATAAAAGACTTTCTTTATGATTTGCATATCTTTTTATACAAATCACAATTTATCTCTCCTCATTTTTTTCCTATAAGATTTGAATTTTGAATGGTCTCTTTTTTCATCCTAATCGTGACATGTCAATTCTAGTTAACCTCCTAGACGTGTTTCAACAAACTTCTTTATTTTATTTTTCATTTGTATATGAAGAATCTCAAGTATTTATAAATATCAATTTGTTTATATTTCTGTATTTGCATACGTTTTGATAATTTTGTTGTTATCTTATACATATATATATGTATTTTTATATATACACACTTCCATTTCTATTTTCTGGTATTTAGTTCTATGTGTTTATTTATGGGAAAATTGTACATAATAACAAACATTTAAATTAAAATAAATCTTATAGCTACTGTTTGATTCATTTGTGTTTGTGTTTCGCAGCAAATGTTGCACAATTTTTGTCATTTGGTTGGGACCCACACATTTTTAAAAAATAGGAGATTTATTTTTATACAAATTCATTCCCTATCTTTTCTCTACCATTTTTTTCATTTCCCCCAAAATCTCTCCCCAAATTAATTTTTTTAATCAATTGGGGTCCACACATTTTCCACTAATAGAGATTTTAATTATATACAATTTTTTAAAACTATAACATATAGTTCCACTAATACAGATTTAAAATTATCTATATATATATAGAGAGAGAGATATTTGTATACATATACAATTGATAAGCCTAATACAAAAAACATACACATGTGCTAATACAAAATTTTATATAAAAATTAGGCAAATCACATAGTCTAAGATAGAATTACTTTCTATCCCTACTCTTTCCCTAATTACCAGAATTCTTTTTTATATTATTTCGGATACATAATATTGCAGACCGATACTTTAAATAAAACGGACGGATACTTAAAGTTTTAAATTGTTGTTATCAGTTTACTGCGTAAAAAAAGGAAATTATAATTAACCCCACGAATCATGCGGACGTTTAACAATTCTACCAATCAGTCTTCATAAACCTCTAACTGAATTAGGCATTTTTGAATTTCAAATTGTAAAACCATCTCATTTTTCTTCGAAAAAACAGTAAAAGTTTGATTCTTTTTTGTGGCTGTTTTTTCTTTTTCTTTTCTTTTTGGCAATTTGTATCAACTTATACACATCAATTTGTGCTATTGAAAGCATGATAAATAATAATTGTGTATCATATACATAATATATTATTTGGTAATTTGTGTCAGCTTATAATATAGTATCAACTGTAGTCATTTGTACCAAATTTATAAGAGACATAATGTTAAAAGGTACTAAATAAATTGAAAATTAACTGATTTCTATCAAGTATAAAAATATAGTATCAGGTGTTGTGATACATACACATTTTGTATTATAAAAAATAATCGTGTATCATATAAATAATAAAGTTTTAAAAAATCTTGTATCTGCTAATAATATAGTATCAATTATGTATTAATTGTAGTATACTCTATATTACAATCAATATAGAGTATAAATATATGATGTATAAAATACTTATAATCGTGTATCATATACATAATTTTTGATATTTTGTATCAAAAATATATGATGTATAAAATACGTATAATAGACAAAACGTTACAAGGTACTAACAATATCAAATATTATATTCAAAATAATAATTTTGTTACAAAAAACTGTAAATCTTAAATGTTTCTTGAAAAATAATAAACTCTCCAAAATATTAGTTAATGTATCTTAAAAATAATAAACATCAAAAGTTGTATGTGAACTGGTACATAATCACTAATCTATATGAACCAAGTCATCTTGTTGTTGTGGAGTGAAATAGCTCTTCAGCTTTAGTGGATCATCACTATCGATCTAACATATCCGACCTTGATCTTGTCGAGATCGTACTTCCATAATAGTGTTGCATATCTTGTGCGAAGGTAGTCAGCTCAGAAACCATTAGATGGATGCTGACTTCATCGCTAAAGAATTCAACAAAGGCAATTACAAACATTCAACCGTCACTATAAACATTCTGCAGGTACATTACAAAAATGAATCAAATTTGAATAAAAAGTTAATTACATGATACTTTATAGTAACTACAAAAAATCTTATTGTTTAGTTGATACATAATGATAATAAAATAACTGATACTCAATACCATTTGATGATATTTGTTTCTGATACTAAATGAAACATCATATATTCATTATATGTTATTTAAGTATCGTGGTTAAACTATTTTATAATGTGATACACTATTCTGCAAATTACATCTCATCTAAATAATTTCTACTATATAGTTTGATAGGTTAGTGACAACATATCAAAAACAAAAAGAATCAAAATTAGAATTTTATAAATAATTTCGTAAGATTTAAAACAAGGTACAAAATAATATGATAATGTATCATTGTTGTCAACATATCCAAATAACTCACCAGGATGAAGTTCTTTCACATTTGCTTTAAAAGATGAAGTTTCATCCTTCTTCAACTTCGTCTTCTAAATATTATGATTTGCTATTGTTAATGGATCCTACAACCTTTTGGATCTTATTTCAGCTCAATCATCATCATCGGAATCATAATTAGTTGATTAGATCTATTTCATGAAAGTTTTATCATCAAAATCAAATACACAAGGTACCATACTAGAAAGAGGGAGCAAAATTCATATATATAAGAAAATTGTAAATAAAAACATTAATTTTTTTTATAAAAAAAACGACATCTGAAGAACTGGAAATTAAAAATTGATGAAAAAATAGTCCTACCACTTTAGGAACTTGAAATTGATGAACTTGAGAGAGAATAGATTTGAAATTAAAAAATTGAGTGATTGATGTAACTGTTGATATATGGGATTGATTTTAGGCGTAAAAATAGGAACAAAATCGTTGGATTGAAAGGAATGTGAATAATGTATCTGGAAAATGAGAGAAAAAGAGAAAAAAAAGGAATTTTTGAAATATTTTGAAATGGTAAGGAATTTTAGAAATTATGGAAAGAAAGATTGTATAGTTAAGTAATTATTTCAAATTTATTTATATACATATTCCACATACATGCATATACAATTGACTAGCTTAACACAAAGAACATATACATATACAAATAACAACTAATAAATATTTGTATTTATATACAAATTCCACACATACACATACATACACAATTGACAAGCCAAACAGAGAACATACATAAATCATTTACAACTAATACAAAATTTAATTTATATTTTATTTTAAAAAATGTATACAAATTAAAGGTATAAGAATTTGTATATAGTTGAATTTGTCTATATATATATAATTTTATTTTTTGTATAAAAGAAAACCTCTTATATACTAATGATGAACAAGACTTAGACGGAAAGGATTCTTGTTACAATATAATGTGCGTAGTTTAGCAATTTTCTTCCTTTTATGTAATAGAAATTATTGCTTCTTTTTTTTTTTTTTTAATTTTTAAAAAAGCAAATTTTATATAAAAGGGATGGAATCCCGAAATATACTCCCTCCGTTTCAAAAAAATTGGCGTAGTTTGACTTCGAACGGAGTTTAAGAAAAGAGAGAAGACTTTTTAATCTTGTGGTTCTAATTTAAAGTTATGTCAAATGTACCAAAATACCTTTAATCTTGTGGTCTTAAACATGCCACGTGGAAAGTTAAAGTTAAAGTGTTGCCAAACAAGGAAAGGGATCATTTTTTTGAAACAGACTAAAAAGGAAATAGGGTCATTCGTTTTTAAACGGAGGGAGTACAAATTAAAAACTTCATAGTAAATGTAAAATTTGCTATGGAGCGCAATTATACAAACTATAGCTATAACATATAAATATGATTTTTATGTTTGTTATACCTAAAATTTGCTCTTTATTTATTCATTTTTGTTTGTACTTTTTATTTCCAATTTATTATTCCCTAAAATACCTTATACAAACCAATTATATAATTTCAGCATTTATATACAATTATATATTTATCTATATTAATAGTTTGTATATATTACAAATAATTGTATATAAAGTTCTCAATTGGCTCTAAAAGAAAAATCTATTGTCACTAAATTTTATATTATTTTACATATATATGGATCATTGTTTACCATATACAATTATGAAAAATACAGATATATCATACATCAAAAAAAGTTAATCTGTTATACAATAGGCACTATTGCCTTATTAAATAAAATTATTAAGAGAGAATGAAAGGAGTAGCAATTTAATTAAGATCATTCTTTCTTTTGGCCGTTAATCTTTCTGTGCCAAATGATTCAAATTAACTCCATAAGGAACCTTCCAATCAAAGTGATAAAATAATTGGGATAAAGGATGTGCAATATTAACTAAACCAAATAACATTCTCGGACACATTCTTTTTCTTGTACCAAATGAAATAAGTTTAAAATAATTTCCTTTATAGTATTATTCTGATAATATTCTCGAATTTCTCAGATATAAAGTTTTTTGAGTCATGCCAGTATTAAAATCTCTACTAATCGACCACGCATTCACTAGGACCTTGGTTTTCATAGGTATTGTGTATCCATTGATCTTTGTCTCTTCTTAGCATTCCCTTTGATAACTAATTCCAAGTAGTTTAAATCTTCCAAATCAGTATCATCAAATTACATGTTTTTTGCCATTCAATCGTTCTCTCACTTGGAGTTGTGCTTTCTCCATGATATATGGATTTTTAATCATTTCTAAAAATGCCAAAATTATTATTGAAGAAACTGATTTAGTTTTGTCTAGCTTTAAACGGCAGGGGCATCAATGTCCTAAAATTATGACGGACGGTATCTGCATACCAGTTACGATAGTTCGGAGTTATATTTTTTATTTGTACCTAAAATAAATAGAGAAACATTGGTAAGGATGTACTATTTGGAAGGTTATTTCTTTCGATTTGAAATATGAGTCAATATCTCAAAAAATCACTCTACTTTGAAAATTTTATTTAGTAAAGTCATTACACTTTATTTTGTATCAGTAAAATCATTCAACTTATATTTTTTTATCAATAAAATCATGATCACTGATTTATTGATACAAAAGTATAAGTTGAGTGATTTCACTGATACAAAACAAAGCTTATGACTTTACTAGACAAGTTCCGTATATTGAGTGATGTTTTGAAATATTTACTCTTTTAAATCTTCCAAATCAGTATCATCAAATTGCATGTTTTTTCCCATTCAATCGTTCTCTCCCTTCGAGTTGTGCTTTCTCCATGACACATGGATTTTTAATCATTTCTAAAAATGCCGAAATTATTGTTGAAGAAACTGATTTAGTTTTGTCTAGTTTTTAAATGGCAGGGGCATTAATGTCCTAAAAATATAACGGATGGTATCTGCATACCAGTTACGATAGTTCAGAGTTATATTTTTCATTTGTCCCAAAATAAATAGAGAAACATTGGTAAGGATATACTATTTGGAAAGTTGTTTCTTTCGATTTGAAATATGAGTCAATATCTCAAAAAATCACTCTACTTTGAAAATTTATTTAGTAAAGTCATCAAATTTTATTTTGTATCAGTAAAATCACTCAACTTATGTTTTTTTATCAATAAAATCATGATCACTGATTTACTGATACAAAAGTATAAGTTGAGTGATTTCACTGATACAAAACAAAGTTTATGACTTTACTAGATAAGTTCAGTACATTGAGTGATGTTTTGAAATATTTACTATTTGTAATCTCCATTTTATAAAGTTATAATAATCAAATTTAATCATGATTATTTATATTATTATATAATAAAGGGGAATAGCAGGCAGCAGACTGTCAACGCGTCTGCTTGTGCTGCCTGCTTATTCCCCTTGTGCTCTTTATTAAAAAAACTGTATACGACTATACGGCCACTTTTTTATCCAAATAAAAAATAGGGAAAAACCTACTATATGGTGCCTCTTCTTCATTCCATTAAAAAAATATGAAATTCATTTAATATGTGTAATATACAATTATTTATATATTATATATAAGAAAGGGGAATAGCAGGCAGCAAACCGTCAACGCGTCTGCTTGTGCTGCCTGCTTATTCCCCTTGTGCTCTTTATTAAAAAACAACAACTGTAAACGACTATACGACCACTTTTTTATCCAATTAAAAAATGGGGAAAACCCTACTATATGGTGCCTCTTCTTCATTCCATTAAAAAAATATGAAATTCATTTAATATGTGTAATATACAATTATTTAATCGAGATACATATATAATTCGGCTCTCTCTCACTCTTGTCCTCTCTCGCTCGCCTCTCTCCTCCCTCTCCCAATCTCGCTCGCCTCTCTCCTCCCTCTCCCGATCTCGCTCGCCTCTCTCCTCCCTTTCCTAATCTCGCTCGCCTCTCTCCTCCCTCTCCCAATCTCGCTTGCCATATATACAAATGCATATTATACAATTATTTAACCGATATACATATACAATTCACTCTCTCCCACTCTCTGCCCAATCCCGCTCACCTCTCTCCTCCCTCTCCCAATCTCAATCGCCTCTCTCCTCCCTCTCCCAATCTCGGTCACCTCTCTCCTCTCTCTCCCAATCTCTGTCGCCTCTCTCCTCCCTCTCCCAATCTAGCTTGCTATATATACAAATACACATGTATAATATACAATTATCTAACTGATATACATATTCAATTCACTTCTCTCCTTTCTCTCCCAGTCTCACTCGCCTCTCTCCTCCCTATAACATGTGGTTACAAATTTTAGTTATCAAACTATAGCTATGGAGAATAATTAGATTACTTTTGAGTGACTATATGTAAAAGTTCCTCAATAAACATTACGAATTTCAAATCATGATGATTGGGCCCGTGCAAAGCACGGGCTTCCCCTTTCTAGTATATGTATACAAACAATCAAATTTCCCATTGTCACAATTTTTGTCACTGGAGTTCTTCTCATTCATTATACTAACTAAAAATTGAATGTACCGTATTATTATTAGCTTTTCTATAAATAAAAGTTTGGTCAAATACATACACAGTCGCTTAAACTTAAAGTAATTTTTATTGGATGTACAAATTATGACAACATTTTAATTAAATACAAGACACATGATAAATATTTCTATTAGACATTTTCTACTAAAAACTTTTTAATGATATAAATTGGAAGGTCTAATAAAAATACTTTATCATACATTCGATGCTCAATTATAATATATCATAGTCTTTAAATGAAAAACACGTCTTTTACCTAGAAATAATGTGACATTGAGAGGATTATGGGAGATTTGAAAAATATTCATAGAGATATGTAGTACTCCCTCTGTCCATTTTTATTTGTCATGTTATGTTTTTCGAAATTCAATTTGACTAACTTTTAAAGTTAAATTAGATTACGTTAATTAGTTATTTTAAAAAATAAATAAATTAGATATTCAAAAACTATACAAAAAGTACTATAAGTTGTAACTTTTTGCATATCAATACGATGAAAATATATACATTGTAAAATATTAAGCAAAATTCTTATTATTTGACTCTAAAAAAGAAAATCATAACAATTAATTATGGATGGAGGGAGTCGCTAGTTGACAAATATGGTAGGGAGAGATGTAGCATTACCTAGATAGCGATATTCCTAAAAAAACAAAAAACGCACACACACACAAGTACATATGGTATAATATTTTTTTTTAACTAAACAATAAAAATATGTCATTTATCTATTATGGAGAAAAATAATATTTATTACGATTAATATATCGAGCAATTAGGATGAAATTAATGTATCTATAGCCTCCATTTGCATTTTCCTTCTTTTTTTATTTGCTTTTTTAAAAAAAATTTAATTATTATATCATAAAAAATATTACTTAAATTTATTGCAAATGAATATTTTATTATTGGAGGATCATTTATAACAAAAACTCTTCATATTTTTTTATTTATTTATCTCACTTATAATAAAAGGGGAAACATAATTTATTTATTTTTGGCTTTTTTTAATTTAAATTACTTATTTTATTGTAAAAATATATTACTTTAATTATACAAATAAATATTTTATCAATGTAGGAACATTTACAATAAATAACTCTCTATATTTTTTTTCTATTTGCTTATCTTACTTTTAATCATGAAATCATAATATATATTTTTTTGTATATTTTAAGTATTTTTATTTTTTAGTTTATTCACTAGGAGTTACAACCCATGACTTGCCCCTCTTTAATTTTTACTTTTAATAATATTCATAACTCTCATAATTTTTATATCCATAACCTCCAAATTAAATTTGTAAGTTTATGATGTCTTATGATATTTCTTTATTTTGCCTATAAATTCATATTAGTTTCATGAAGATCCACATCCACAATTATCCTTTATTTTTCATCATATTGGTTCGGTTTGTATCAAAAAAGAAGTACATGAAGGTAAGAAATATTTCATTGCAAATTTTTATTTTTTATTTCCTCTATTTTCGTCTATATAAATTCGTATTTGGTTTGTGAATTAAACTAACATGTAATAAAAAAAAGTACATGAAGTTAATAAATATATCATTCTCAAGTCCTTATTTTTTCATTTCCTTTATTTTGTCTACATAAATTCATATTTATTCTCATGAAGATTCACATACAAAGTTATAATTTCTCTTCTTCATCATACTTGTTTGTAAATTAACTAACATGTAACAAAAAAAAAGTTTATGAAGGTAAAATATACTTCATTTTAAAGTCTTTCTTTTTATTTTTATGTACTTAGACATGCTTTCTTAATATAAATTTTTTTAAATTTGTATTATTATTTATCAAGTAAGCATGATTAAAAAAATCTGTGTAATTCTTAACAATGTGTTGTTTGTAGCAATTGCTCTTTCTAATGGTTAGTTTTCCAGATATAATATAGTTCGATTATAATATTTTTTAGATTTCAAGAAATAATTATTATTTAGTATTGTTAGGACTATTGGAAAGATAATATACAAATATATTACATATAGTTTATATTTCGTTCTTTCTTTTGACATAATTATTTTTAATTGGTATATGGTTTCTTTTTATTCAGTTGGTTGCATATAATGAAGAGTTTGACATATGGATCAAAACATGATGGTGATCTCTTTGCAAAGGAAGATGGTAGAAGAAAAAAAAATGAAGCATAATTAGAGATTATTTTTTCACTTTGAATTGTATTAGCAACTTAGTTACTTTTGTAGAGTTTTTTAAATTTTGATTTATATAAATAATTCAGCTAAATGTATTATATTGTCAATGATAATCATTTGATCCTTTAGTATTCTACTTTCTCTTTGTTATGAAGAAAAATTAATATAATTATTTCATTTTAACAACAACAACAAAATTTATGATGATTAGGAGTTTCCTTTTTATTATAATTATAAAAAAGTAATTAAAAAAATAAAATATTATTTTCATGATGTCATTTTTTGTGTATGTAACAATCTGTCACCGTTCTTTTTGCTTTGAAATGTAATTATAATTTTTATGTAGCCACCAATTATTATATTTTCTCTGTTCATTTTTTGTATTTTCACCCCTTATTTTATTTATTTATTTTACAAATAAAATCATTACATAATTAGTAATACATTTAATGTCTCATAAAATCATATTTGAATTATTTATAACTCATGTCTCTTCATCTTACTTGTAACGTTTAATATTAATATTATTCATAACTTTTATATGTTTCATTTTTCATAAGTCTTATAAATATTTAATTATTATTTAAAAAATTATAATAAAAAGCAAATATAATATAAGGAAATAATAAGAAATCATTTTTGTTTTGACGAAATCAGAGTTTGAATAGAACATTAGTACTCCTACAAAAGATAGAGAAAATTAAAACACATAAAATATTTTCAACGTAATACAATATATTTTATTTCAACATATTATATCTTATTCCATTTACTTCACCATGGTGAATATTTTGTTCTAATATATACATATACAAACAAATAAATATATTTTATAAGTTTTTTTTAAAAAAAATCTATGATATCACAGACGAGGAGAAATATTGATATTATCTATATATTCGATACTAAACTATATATTACATATTTCATATTATTATCTTATAAATATTTCATATAGTCGCGCGAAGCGCGAATAATTTCACTAGTTTTAGAATAAAGTAGAAGCCTTTATAAATTGAATTTAGACAACAATAAATATCTCTAGAAAATCAGAAAGTGGAGAATACAATTGAATAGTCATTTGCAGTTATGATCATAATAGAAAAGTTCTACTATATGAATATATATTTTTTGATATCTTGAACAATCTTTTTCTCGTTGCACAATAATATTACCTGCATTATCATATAAATAGATTGAGTAGGGTAAAATAATATAATGAAATGAAAGAATCAAAATAGGGAATTTAATCGGTAATTCAAAGTCAAATATTTTTTCCAATTGTCTCTACCTAGAGAATGTGAAATCCGCTGCAGAAAAGAATCACATGCAAGTGTGAAACTTATCAGTTTGAAGAAAATAACTTCTATCAGATTGTAAAAATAATTTCTAAAGTTCAAATAAAATATCATCACTCATAAATTAAGGGGAAAAATTAAAGGTGTCAATATGGGCTAGCCCACTCCCGTCCGGGCTAACCCATACAAACTTTGAAATTTTATGGGTTAGGCTGGGTTAGCCTATTTTTGATGTGGGCCAGAAAACGGTCCGCCTAACCCACAAACACGTGGGCTACAGGCTTGTCGGGCCATTCCACTTTTTTTTTAAAAAAAAATTATTATTATTATTAAATTAAATTATAAATAATAAATTATAATTTAAAAATATTATCACAAATATTGACAAAACAATATTACTTAATGTTACTACTTGTTAATCAAATACACAAATAAAATTATCTTTATTAAATATTTAAGTTTTTTTTTTTCAAATAAAAATATAAATATCTAGATAAAATATTAACCTAATTGTTTTGAGTTTGGACTCTCTTTAATTTTAAATTTTAATATTATATTATATTTTTAAATTAATTTTTATTGGCCCACGGGCTGACCCTACTGATATTTTTCAAGTCCCACTAATCAGCAGACTTATTTAGGCCAGGCAAAAAAACTCTTTTCTAATTTGGACTTCAAAAATCTTAGTCTAATCCTCTTAAATCTCGGGATAAGCCAGGCCGACTCAACGGACCTAGCCCATATTGACGACTCTAAAAAAATAGAGGTACAATAATGGAATAGAAATATAGAAAACAGACAAAAAAAGAAGAAAATATTGGGCATATTATGGAGGAGCGGAGTTGAAACTAAAATGAGATAATTGTATATAATAGCAAACTAATTACCTAAAATAAATGGAGTAGCTACGGTTTGATTTAATTGTGCTCCATAGCAAACGTTTGCCAAAGTTTGCCAGTCGCATCTCTCCCAAAAATCTCGCTCGCCACTCTCCCATTCTCGCTCGCCACTCTCCCTCTGCTCGCCTCTCTCGCTTTATACACAGAAGTGTATAAATTGTGTTTCTGTTTTGTATAAAGCGAGAGAAAATTGTATATACACATGCAAAAAAATATATCTTCGTGCTATACACTTAATTATACAATTTACAAACATTTTACTTCGATTCAATTGTAGACAAATGCAAATTTTATACAAATATTGCAGCGAAAAAGGCCAACGAATTATACAATTGCGAATTATACAATTGCAGTGAAATACAATTTTCTCTCGCTTTATACAACAGAAGTGTATAAATTGTGTTTTTGTTTTTGTATAAAGCGAGAGAAAAACATATATCTTCTTCCTATACACTTATAATTATACAATATACAAATATTTTACTTCGATTCAATTGTATGCAAAACAAATTTTATACAGATGTTGCAGCGAAATAGGCAGCGAATTATACAATTGCCATTATACAATTGCAGTGAAATAGGCCAGCACAATTGCAGCGAAATAGGCTAGCGAATTATACAATTTAGGCCAGCGAATCATACAATTGTATATGTATAGCGAGGCCAGCGAATTATACAATTTAGGCGAATTATACAATTGTATATGTATAACAAATTATACAGTTATATGTTTGCTATGGAGCGCAATTATGCAAACTTTGCTATAACATACAAATATAAAAATTTTATTTGCTATATGTGAAAGTTGCCCAATTAAAATAGCCAAGCGATAAAATGAAACAAAGAAAACCTAGAAGTGGAAGAGAACTGAAACAAAGAAATTGTTTACTGATAAAGTGTAAAGACACAAAAAGAACATTTGATAAAAACAAGTGGAGAAACATGCAATGAACACAAATCTAGAGGTGGAAAAAGCCAAAAGGTAAATGTCAAAAATGTCAGTAAGTGAACTTTCCCTTTAATTATCATTAAGCACACACGTTAATACATTTACAAAATCACACTTCTAATATAGTAGAATATGGAGATAAAGAAATATACAGTCTATGAAATTATTGCACATGAGCAAAATGGATTTCTCTAAGGATTGTGATGAATGAGATAAAATATTTTCATACTTAATTATCTAAGAATTTTGATATAAATTTGGATGATGGATTTTTTTTAATAGAATATTTTTTTTAATCAATGAACTTTTAATAAAAATCACTTTTCCCTTTCTATGGTTTAAATGATGGAAGGGACTAAAGATCCCACAAGCAAATTTTGTTATTTTTTTAATAATCTCATAATAAAAAAACAAACACCACCTCGGGAGTAGCCCAACCAATACCGAAGCCAAACAACAAAAACACACAAAAGAATAACCTTCTATTCTACCTATCCTAAAGCCCAGTCCAACTCTTACTCGGATGGAGCTATATATAGATATGTAGAGTAGGGTTTCATAAAACAGATCCCCTCATTATCTTCTTTGCCTTCTCGCCTCTTTCTCTGCTTCTCTTTCTTCTGAGATATGTTGTCGCCTTGGATTAATCCAAGCCTCTGATTTCTATTGCTTTGGATTATCAACAACCTGGAGCTTCTATGATTTCGAGTTTGTGTGCCAGCTAACAAGAGTAAGTACCTTCGTTCCTGTATTGTTTCATATCGTCTTGCTACTAACCATTTTTCCCTCTTAATTTGTGCTTGCTCTCAGGTTACATAGGTCGTGCTCCTAATTTGCTAACAGATCTTATCTATTGGAGAGATGCTTCTTCACTTGGTAAGTCTTCACACTTTTCATATTCGTTCTTTCCTCTCAAGCCTTTGTCTTCCTGTAGGTTGGTCCTGGATTGGAGTGCATGGATAACTTTGGTCCGCCTCCTTTAAAAAGTGTTGATAACTTTTTCTAGGTTTAAATGTCCTACACTAACCCAAGATCCTCTCATTTTGTCTCATCCTTCTTGGTGGGCTAAATAACTTAGGTTAGATAGATTTCAAGTATCTAATAAGTATACAAAAGAAAAGGTATGAACTTATAAACGTTTGCATATATCATATATTGATTTAATTCATTATCTTTTTCTTCCATGTGTATATTTATTACTCTTAAATCTCTATATATATGTTTTTTTAATATCGTGATTATACATTAAACTTAAAAATGCGATGAATCAAGCATATTATTAAATTGATTTTAAAACCAACAATCAGATTCATTGGCATTCTTTTCTTCCCTCATATGGTTGAATAATTGTCGTGGATGAGCATATAGAAATAAGCCTTTTCAATTGGGTCCCAATATGAGTATAAGAAAACAAATCAAAACTAAAGAAAATCTCTAGTGAGTATTTTATTAGAGAACAAAGAAAAACTAAACATATATTAAAGCAGTCTAATTGTGTTTTAACTATTTACTTAAAGACTCACTAACGTGACACTCCATAATTCTTTGTTTGACATATCTTCCTCGATCTATAGAAAATCAGAAAATGAGATGGATTTTATTTGTGATGAAGAATTTGATACCAAATCAAGTATTGTTATCATGGAAGTTCCAAATTTCGGTGATGATTAAGTTAATCCGAATAAACATCCAAAAATGAAGATGGGCGTCCACTACCACACTCATCAAAATAGAATCGTAAGTGATGAAAATAGTTTAACTTATATACACAAAAAAAATGTAACCCTCAATTTTGTATAAGGTAAATTTGTTCCATATATAACAAATATTTGTTGTTTGTCATTCTATAGGTTTCTCGGCATTTAACACACACTAGTAGGGAAAATGATGGAATGGTAGAGGTCGTCCATAAGGTGGTTGCAATGATAATCATTCTGGTAGAAATGGTAATCAGAAGGTCCTGGAGGTGTAGAGGAGGTACGCAGTCCGATAGGGGTGTTGCTCAAACAAGCGACAGGGCATAATTTTATTCTTTTCAAGCAAAGCCGGAGTCAGAAGCGTCACACACATTTATTACAGGTATTATTCTCAAGTGTGACTATATGACCACTATTTTATTTGATCCCGCCTCCGCTTTTATTTAATCTTGTGTTAGTGCTGAAAAATATTCGTGTTATTTGTTTATATAAATTGAAATTTCATTTATTCCATAACTAATACCCTATTTGATCCTATACATGTTATCGAACACGATAATTGGTAAACTAGGTGAGTGTCCTTCTCGATTCACTAGTACTAGGTTAAGGTCTTCTCAATGTTCTAATACATGCACTGAATTTAGAAAAAGAATAGGAATAGCTTGATATCTTTTGGCAAATATGGACCTTTACCAACCTTTTAATGTATATATAAAAATCAGATTGTCCCGTATATATTATGATTGCACATGTATAATTTAACATCCAAATCTATTCTAATTAAACTAAATTTGAAACATATACGATATATATCATAAATTAAAAAATAAACCTCAATCATGTTATGATGACAACATTCCCAAGGGTATCCTACATATTGATCCCCCCGCAGGTGAGTAGACAATTGATCGCAAATACCAACCGGTAGATTGTAGGCATTAGTTCAAGTTCTTGACTTAAGTCAACTACTCAGCCTAATCACTAGAATCTGCCTGTTCATATTTGCTATCAATTTCCTACATAGTTGCGAGGGGTCAACACATAGGATACCCTTGGGAGCGTCCTCATAACATGATTTACGTTTGTTCTTTAATTTATGATATGCTTCACATATGTTCCAAATTTAGTTTATTTAGAATGTCACACTAACACTTTATTTTTTAGGTTATCAACACATGCTTAGTATAAACGATACTACATGTAATTAATCTCGTGTTAGTTCTAAAAAATCTCTGTGTTATTTGTGTATATAAATTGAAATTTCTTTTATTCCATAACCAATACCCCTGTTGATCCTATACATGTGATCGAAAATGATAATTGGTACAATAGAGGAGTGTCCTTCTCGATCTTATAGTACTAGGAAAATGTCCTCTCAATGTTCTAATATCCGTCACTGGATGTAGAAAAAGAATTGCAATAGCTTGACATCCATTGGCAAATATGGACCTTTACTCAGCCTTTTATGGTATATACAAAAATCAGATTGTCATGTATCTATTATGATAGCACATATATAATTTAACATCCAAATCTATTCTAATTAAAATAAATTAGAAACATATACGCTATATATCATAAATTAAAAAAATAACCTCAATCATGTTATGATGACAACATTCCCAAAGGTATCCTACATATTGATCCCCTCGCAGGTGAGTTGACAATTGATCACAAATACCAACCGGTAGATGTAGGCATTAGTTCAATGTCTTGACTTAAGTCAACAACTCGGCCTAATGACTAGAATCTGCATGTTCATATTTGTGATAAATTTCCTACCCAGTTGCGGGGGGATCAACAAGTAGGATACCCTTGAGAGCGTCATCATAACATGATTTGCGTTTGTTTCTTTAATTTATGATATATTGCACATATATTATAAATTTAGTTTATTTAGAATGTCACACTAACACTTTATTTTTCAGGTTATCAACACATGGTTAGTATAGACGATACTATATGTAATTAATCTCGTGTTAGTGCCGAAAAAATCTCTGTGTTATTTGTGTATATAAATTGAAATTTCATTTATTCCATAACCAATACCCAGTTGATCCTATACATGTGATCAAACACAATAATTGTTACACTAGAGGAGTGTCCTTTCAATCCTGTAGTACTAGGAAAAGGTCCTCTCAATGTTCTAATACCAGGCACTGGATGTAGAAAAAGAATTGCAATAAGTTGACATCCATTGGCCAATATGGACCTTTACTCAACCTTTTATTATATATATACAAAAATCATCTCAATTAAGAGAACATTGTCAAATATGAAACTCAAATTCAGCTTGTGTTCCAAATGATTTCTTACAATGAGCAATGGCTGCCTGAATAGAATTATCCCTTGAATAGACCTGCCATCAACTTATTTGATTGGTAAAAACCCTAAAAATGATTGAATATGTGATTTTTGTGTGTTTTAGATTATGAACGAACTGAATTTGTTCAAGAAAGGGAAAGGCTTTAGCGGGGATAGCTTGCATTCGGGTACCATACTTGTATGCTACATGGATGAAGACAGTCCCCTATATATTATGATAGCACATATAATTTAACATCCAAATTTATATGATTCAGCTTCTCTCCATTTTCTTTAAGTTCTACCTTGGATTGGAGACACGTGTCATAGTTCAAAATTAATGGTTGAAATTTAATTAATTAAAATAAAGTTTCAATCATAGTTATTTACTTCCATATATTTGCTTCTTAAATATTTAAAAAACAAATATATGGAAATAAATAATTATGATTGGGACTTTAGTTTAATCAATTAAATCTCAACCATTAATTTTTAAATTATGACATGTGTCTCCAATTCAAGCTAGAACTTGGGGAAAATGGAAAGAAGAGAAATGGAGAGGAGCCGGATCCAAATATGATATAATTAATCTAAATTTGGAACATATATGCTATATATGATAACTTAAAAAACAAACCTCAATTATGTTATTATGTGAGTAAGCAATTGCTCGCAAATACCAATGGGCAGATTCTAGACATTCTGTCGATTTGAAGAACTCGGCCTAATGTCTAGAATCTGTCCATCGGTATTGGCGATCAATTGTCTACTCAGTTGCGGGGGTCAACAAGTAAGATACCCTTGGAACGTTGTCATCATAACATGATTGGGATTTGTTATTTAATTTATGATATATAGAACATATGTTCCAAATTATGTTTACTTACAATGTTCTGAACCCAACTCACGAACCACAGAAACAGAATTATAATAGCTCGACATCCATTGGCCACTATGGACCTTTACTCAACCTTTTATTATATATATATACAAAAATCATCTCAATTAAGAGAACACTGTCAAATATGAAAATCAAATTCAGCTTGTGTTCCAAATGATTTCTTACAATGAGCAATGGCTGCCTGAACAGAATCATCCCTCGAGTAAAATTTTCTAACGTCATCATCACAGACATTGCTATGCAATGGTGACGATTTAATAGAACTCGGACAACTTTTACTGCTATTCTGCTTATTGCCAGATAATAATCCCCTCCTGTTGTTGTTGCACTCGTGCAATAACGACTAGTTTTGACAATAAGAGCGTCTAATACTCCTCTCATTGCCTTAAATTTTATTATCCCCGCGACTGATGATGTTGTTGATTTGTCGTGGTTGACATCTTGATGATTCAGATATGAATGATTGCGAGTTTTTTGTTTCATCAGATAATTGTTGTTGTTGTTCATTGGATCCTTGCCTCTGCAGGTGCTACTGCGCCCTCGTTGTAGCAACGGTTGTCTGGCGCGGATTTGTCCGTTTTTAGGTTTGGGTGTTACCATTGAAATTAACATAGATGGAATATTTTTGTACTTCAATTTTACTATAAAGTTCATAATGCCATTGTTCTTTGAAGGAACTATAGTGCAATCTTTTCTGCAAAAATGTAAACATTAATTAATATATGATAAATATATGATTGCTTGATAAGAGAGTACTCTAGCAAGAAATTATGCATATGTTCCTAGTTTTACTATAATCATATTTCATTGGTGATGTAGTTTAATAAAAGTAGGGAAAATTGCCAAAGTTGTTCTTTAACGGAGAAAACTTATTCGCACCAGGTGTTTACACCAAATTAATCCACTTTTCATTATTATGTTATTTAATGAAGTAAAACACATTTAATTAATTAAGGTTAAATAAAATGAACAATAAATTTAAACAAATGACATGCATGTATTGCATTGGTGTAAAACCCAGTGCGAGTAAGTTTTACCGGTTCTATAACTATTACTAATGAAGTATGAATATTCCACATGTGTGATAAGAATTAAGTAACTTTATACTCTATGGTTTCTTATTTGGAAAATTTTCACATATAGCCACTTAAAAATAATTGATTACTCTCCATAGCTATAATTTGATAATTATAATTTGTAGCTACATGTTATATGGAGGAGAGAGGGACTGGGAGAGAGAGGAGAGAGGCGAGAGAGAGGGGGAAAAGAGTGGGAGAAAGGTGAATTGTATATGTATGTTGGTTAGATAATTGTATATTATACATATGTATTTGTATATATGACAAGAGAGATTGAGAGAGAGAGGAGAGAGACGAGCGAGAATGGGAGAGAGAGGAGAGAGGCGAGCGATATCGAGAGAGGCGAGCGAGAGAGGATAGAGAGTGGGAGAGAGTTGAATTGTATATGTATATAATTGTATATAGCTGTATACTATACATATACATTTGTATAAATGGCAAGCGAGATTGGGAGAGGGAGGAGAGATGCGAGTGAGATTGAGAGACGGAGGAGAGAGGCGAGCGAGAGAGGACAGAGAGTGGAAAAAAGGTGAATTTTATATGTATATAGGTTTAAAATTTGTATATTATACATATGTATTTGTATATCCTGACGAATTATACATATATAAACATAACTAATTATACAAACTCGAAGTCAGCCCACGTAATTAATGTATAATGTTAGTCGCGAGTGTTAATTATAGCAAACTATAACTATGATGAGTAATTAAATTGTATAAATTTGCTTAGCCGCATAATTTTTCCTTCTTATTTTATTGTATTTGACTAGATATAAAGTTTAATAAAAAATAATATGTCATCGATAGAAATTTACCATTGAATCGATTAGAGGTAAGACTGATTCAGAATTTAAGTTATACGAATTCAATTATAAAAGTTTTTGGGTTTGAATCTATTCCTCTATTTTTTAAGTTATAAATTCATATTTACCATTAATTACTATAATTTTCATAAAATTTTAAACATAAATTTATGCTCTATATTTAAAAATTCTTTAAAAGTAAAAGTAAACCATTTTAAAGTTGACTAAAAAGTAAAGTTGACAATTATATTATATATTTATAAAATTATATATGTAAGTTATAATATGAATTCATTTAATTTACGTGGTCCTAATATCTGGTCTTTGGTTTATTTTTCATTTTATTCTCCTCCGCCGCCCCCACGTTCCCCCCTTATTCCCAACGGCCCCCTACTCGTCAAAACTTATTTATTAAGGTAGACTATTGACCATTAAAAAAATAAAATGTTTAAATAAAGAAGCACAATTTTGAAAGGGTCATAAAATGAGTTTAAATTTTATATATCATTATAAATAATGTCTTATATTAAATTATTTTCAAAAAAAAATAATTATTTGTATATTTCGATGAGTCCTGCATTTTTATAATTCGGTATACAAATGGTTCCTATATTTGTATTTTTCGGCCTATGTGTATATTTCAGTATACAAATGGTCTTGCATTTGTATATTCCGGTATACAAATGGGATGACAAAAAATATGAAATGTGTGCTGCGAATTACAAATAAAAGAAACTATGACTATAACATCTAATTTGAATTAATAATTTGTTATTTCATACAATTTCCCATAATTAAATTAATTTTAGAGTTAGAATTAAATATATTCAAATAACTAGTCTTTTTAGGCTGCGACTGCTGAATAGTTGGGCCTGTTGCCCAATTGTTGTCCTTGTATATTAGATGTATACCGGATGTATATCAGCTCTTTTACACATCGTTTTTGCCTTTCGAGACTTGTATTTCAGCTTCCATTTCATCGTATATCAGCTTCCTTTTGACCTGAACACACCGATGTGGTTTACCATATAAATACATACCTTTGTTGATTTCCTAATTGCATTTCTTGCATTATAATATAGGCTGACACATATTATATTTCTTTCTTTTATTACACAAATATTGATCTTAGAGATAAAATTATTGTATATGATTTGACTCAACAGAGAATTTGTTGGGCAGATCATGATTGTAAGGAAAAAAATTTAAGATTAATTTTTTGACATTATACTTATGATGAATGGTGGCTATAATTTAATAAAAGTTGCTATGAAATTTGAGATCTACTAAGTTGATTTGTATCATAAATAAAAAAGATTTTTTTTTTTATGATTTGCATACGTTTTTTAGAAATCACAATTTGTCTCTCCGCATTTTTCTCATAAAATCTGTCAACCATATCAAATTTGAATTTTGAATGCTCTCCTTTTCCCTCCTAAGCATGACATCTCAATTTTAGTTAACAGCTTAGAGCCCTAGACATGTTTTAACAAACTTTTTTATTTTATTTTCGTTTGTATACGAAGAATCTCAAATATTTGTATATATTAATTTGTTCATATTTCTGTATTTGTATACGTTTTGATAATTTTGTTGTTATATTGTACATATCTATATGCATTTTTATATATACAAACTTGCATTTCTCATGTTTAGTTCTATATGTTTTCTTATTTATTTTTGTTTGTACTTTTTATTTCCAATTTATTATTACCCAAAATACCTTATACGAACCAATTATATAATTTCAGCATTTATATACAATTACTTATTTATCTATTATTAATAGTTTGTATACATTACAAATATTGTATATAAAGTCCTCAATTGACTCTAAAAGAAAAATCTATTATCACTAAGAGTGTGTTTGGCCATGTCTGGTTGGGACAAAAGTTTTGGAAAATGTTTTCAAATCAACTCATTTTCCTCAAAATTAAGGAAAATGACTTCCCTTCAAAAATTAAGGAAAACATTTTCCAAAACTCCCCCCAATTTCAAATTACATTTTTTTTGTTGGTATAACATCAATTTTAAAAAAATATTCTCAATTTTAAAATTTTATTTTTTCACCCGATCCCTGAACCCTCACCCACCCACCACCGGCCAGCCCCCCCCAACCCCAACCCCAACCCCAACCCTTCCCCAAAAAATTAATTTTGTTTTTTAAAAATATTTTCAACTTCAAATTTTTATTTTTAAACTCCTCCCCCTCCCCCCCGGCCATCCCCCACCCACCCCCAACCCCCAAAAAATAATTTTGTTTTCTAAAATACTATCAACTTCAATTTTTTATTTTTTCACTCCTACCCCCTCCCCCTGCCCCACCCACTACCCACCACCCCAAAAAAGTAATAATTTTAGTTTTAAAAAATATTTTTAATTTCATAAATTATTTTTTACTCTAGTAAAATAAAAGATGTCTCTCAAAAACATTTTTCATTCATAAATCAAACACTAAAAATCATTTTCAGAAAATATTTTCTACTCACCAACCAAACATGAGAAAATAAGTCCAAAATCTACTTGTTTTCCAGGAAAACATTTTCTAGGAAAACATTTTCCATGGAAAACATTTTTCTCCATACCAAACACACCCTAAGTCTTATATGATTTTACATATATATGGATCATTGTTTAATTAACATATACAATTACGAAAAATACAGATATATCATGCATAAAAAAAGGTTACTCTATTAAACAATAGGCAAAACTGCCTTATTAAATAAAATTATTAAGAGGCGTAGCGACCCCTGTGTCAGGGTGTCCAATTGGTCGGAATATTATACCGTATATACAAGTAAAATAATAAATAAAATGGTTAAATAATATATTTTGGACACCCTTGAAATAATAATATGATGTAACCTTGTGATTTTAGGCGCCTTGAAAGATTAAAGACGTGTGTTCGAATCTCAATAGTAGCAATTTTTTTTACATTTTTTAAGAAGAACAACTTCACTTTAGCAATTTGGACACCCTTTGTGAAAATTCTGGCTCCGCCACCATTGATTCTCATAGGTATTGTGTATCCATTGATCTTTTTCAGAGGGTATAGCCTTAGTGTTTCTTTGATAACTAATTAATTCCAAGTAGTTTAAATCTTCCAAATCAGTATCATCAAATTAAATGTTTTTTCTATTTAATCGTTCTCTCACTTCGAGTTGTGCTTTCTCCATGACATGTGCATTTTTAATCTTTTCTAAAAATGTCGAAATTATTGTTGAAGAAACTAGTTTACTTTTGTGTAGTATTTGAATGACAGGGGCATTAATATCTAAAAGTATTATGGAAGGATTCTGCATACAATTTACGATTGTGCAGGATATATTTTTCATTTTTCCCAAAAATAAATAGAGAAACATTGGTAAGGATCTACTATTTGGAAAGTTGTTTCTTTCGATTTGAAATATGAGTCAATATCTCAAGAAGTCACTCAACTTTGAAAATTTATTTATTAAAGTCATTAAATTTTATTTTGTATAAGTAAAATTACTCAACTTATGCTTTTGTATCAATAAAAACATTATCAACTAAACTCACACTCATATCCTATTCGGCTTCAGATTTTATGGAAAATAATGAATTTTTTTGGTAGTACAAAATAATTTTACATATTTAATTTATGATAAACTTAATTGACTTATTTTATTGATACAAAAACATAAGTTGGGTTATTTAACTGATACAAAACAAAAATTATGACTTTACTAGATAAATTTTCTAAATTAAGCGATGCTTTGAAATATTTACTCTTTGAAATCTCCATTTTATAAAGTTACAAATAATCCAATTTAATCATTGATTATTTATACATGTAAATAAACAATCAAATTTCCCATTCTCACAAATCACAAATTTTGTCGCTGGAGTTCTTCTCATTCATTTTACTAACTACAAAATTGAATGTACCGTATTATTATTAGCTTTTCTATAAATATAAAAGTTTGGTCAAATACATATGAAGTCCCGTAAACTTATCGTAAGTTTTATTGGATATACAAACTATGACAACATTTTTAATTAAATATCTTAACAATTGATAAATGTTAGTATGTTACTGTTAGACATTTTCTACTAAAAACTTTTTCATGATATAAATTGAAAGCGTCTAATAAAAATATTTTATCATGTATTCGATGCTCAATTATAATACATCATAATTCATAGTCTTTACCTGGAAAATACATGTCTTTTGCCTAGAAATTATGTGACATAGAGAGGATTATAGGAGATATGTAATTGCTAGTTGACAAATATGGTAGGGAGATATATAGCATTTACCTAGATAGTGATATTCCTACAAAAAAAAGTACACATGGTATATTTTTTGTAACTAAACATTAGAAATCTATCATGTATCTATTATGGAGAAAAATAATATTTATTACGATTAATTTATCGAGCAATTAGGATGAAATTAATGTATATAGTTCTTTTTTAATTTCTTTTGTGAAAGTCATGTAGCTATCAACATGTATTGAGGGAGCACATGCTCCAATAAGGTTTCTTGTGTCAAAATTTCAGAATAAAGTAGAAGCCTTTCTGTATAATTCTTTTCTCTAATTTGATACGTATAACTTACATAAATTTCATAGTGTAAAACCTAACTTATATTTTATCTCTACTTTTTTTTATTTTATAAAAATCTCTTAAAATATCAGTTATCCAGATACCAAAATTCATCCGAATACATTAATTGTGATACATTATAAAACTTGTTTGTTGCGCTTAATATGAAATATTAACATAGAATTGATTTTCTTTCCCATAAATCACGCAGATATCAATCCATTCCAATCTGTAAAAACTTCACAAAATTGAAAATTCAGATTTTCATCTTCTCCATCAATTTGAAATCGTAAAAGTCCCACAGGAGGAATTGTCCTTCTTTGTATTGTTGCTCAACAACCTGTCAATATTAGCATCGATGGAACGATTGGTGATTTTCAATTGTATAGAGGGGGTACTCTTATCTGTTACTCCTTTTTTACACATTTTTTTGCCCTTTCACTTCTCTCAAGAATTCAGAAATGACGTGCACTTTATCTTTTTGTATTATGAAAATATGCAGAGAATCTATATGGAAGTTGCTTTAGTAGTCCAAATGACTTGAGCCATGAAGTACTAATAGTAGGATATCATTCCGAAAGAGACAATAAATATTGGATAATAATAAAGAACTCATGGGGTTCATCATGGAGAGTGGAGGGACATGGATATATTATACGAAACAATGATTTTTCATATGGTGTTTGTGCCATTATTTCATTGGCTTCTTATCCCATGAAGAAATTATCTTTTGTATTAACTCCTTATTCATCTCTGGTCGTTCAATCACCTCCTCCACCATTTCCTCTGCCCTCTCTACCATAGGTATATAGTTTTTTTTAATGTATCATTGTTATAGTATTATTTGGTCGTTTTGATGTAAATATGTACGTCATGATACATTAGTGGTAAACAACCCGCATGTATTATAATTTTGTATCTATAGAGTATGATGTGGTCATTATTTTGTATCCGGATATGATTTGTATAAAGGTGTGTATGATTACAATATATTGTATATGATACATGTAATAAATGAATTAACAATTGGAACGGATCAGATAAGTTCGTATCAGGTTATTATTGTGTATATTATACATATAAATAGTGTAACAATTAACATATGTAAATTACTTGTCTTGATCAAGACAAATATGGATGATACATTAATATATATATATATATATAGTTCTAATTTATCCAATACATGTGATAAGATGATTACAAAATTGTGCCGACATGTGTTGATTTGTTGTTACATATGTGTTGCATTGAAAATTCAACAAAATGTATTTCATATAATGTATCACTAAATTTTTTAATATTTGCAGATTATTTCATGTCCCCTGAGTTTTATGTATCAAAATCATTATTGGGTTATATGTACATATGCATCGCATTTTAAGTTGGATAAGACTGAACAAATATTAAGGAGTGCAGATACATAACACATAAGTGATATGTTACTGTCAATATAACCTTTTTAATTTGAATGACATTGAAGGTTCATTGAAAAACTTGATACATGCAAATGATACATTAGATAGTGTTTATGTATCAAGGACATTTATATTGAACATGATAAAACTAATCGAAGATTCAACAACATTAGGATTAAGTATCAACACTTAAATATGAATATGATACACTGTATAAAACAAGGATGAACGGAGAATTAGATACAATAGAGAAGTAAAGATTACTTGTAAAATGTTCTATATCTTTTTAAAATTAAAAATTATTGATGATACATTATAAAACTTGATATATTGTAAATGATACATTAAGCATTACTTATGTATCAAGTATATAAGTATTGCACATGAAACTCACTAATCGACAATATTAGAATTACGTATCAATATAATAAATATATACCTGATGCATTACATAAAACATAAATTTATTTTAGCATTAATGTATACTAAATTTCATACCACTAACAAATACTAATTTAAGAAACAAAATAAACAATATACATTGAGAATCGATAACTTTGATAAAGATAGGCGTAAAGATGCATCCTTCTTCGATCTTGCTTTCTCCAACAAAGTCAACATCTATCTTTTCAACAAAGGCCTATCAAATTCCTCAGATCCTTATTTTGCCAATGTATTTTGATCCCTTTTGAGTTTCATTCTCATCAGGCAAGACCATGTTATCAACTAAAATATTACGATATTGGGTCAACATGTCAAGTATGGTAAGCATATTCTGCACACAATTTTTTCATACTTTTACCAACATGTGTCCACTGAGACTTGAATTAACACCAGTAACAAAAAATAAGGATGAACGGCAAAAATCAAGGAAGATGAAAATTATCATCAAGAAGTTGAAATTAATTTGAATGGAGGGAGAGCGATTTTGAATTTCAAATTGTTAGGAGGAATCAATTGATAAGACTATGAAAGTGAAGTTAGGGAGAGATTAATGGAGTAAATAAGGAGTTTTGGTAATATTTTAGAATGGTAGGTAATAATAGAAATTATGATAAATAAAGATGTGTATATAGGTTTCCTTTTATGTATGCAAATGAAGAAATATTATGGTCTATGAAATTATTGCACAAGAAACACAAAATGGATAGTCTCTACGAACTGTGATGAATGAGATAAGATATTTTCATACTTAAAAGAATTTTGATATATATTTGGATGGTAATTTTTTTTAATAAAATGTTTTTTTAATCAAATGTACTTTTAATAAACAGCAGTTCCCTCTGTATATGTTTAAAATGATGGAAGGGACTAAAGATCACACTGTTTTTAAAGCAATTTTTTTATTTTATTAATAATCTCAAAAATAAAAAAACAAACACCACTTCGAGAGTAGCCCAACCAATACCGAGCCCAAATAACAAAAGCATATAAAAGAATAACATGGATTCTACCTATCCTAAAGCCCAGTCCAACTCATACCCAGATGGGGCTATATATAGACATCTAAAGTAGGGTTTTATAAAAAGCTCCCCTCATTATCTTCTTTGTCTTCTCGCCTCTTTCTCTGCCTCTTTTCTTATGAGATATGTTGTCGCCTTGGACTAATCCAAGCCTTTGATTTCTATTGCTATGGATTATCAACAGCCCAGAACTTCTATTCTTTCGTGTTGGTGTGCCAGCTAACAAGAGTAAGTACCTTCGTCCCTGTATTGTTTCATATCGTCTTGCTACTAACCATTTTTCCCTCTTCAGTTGTGCCTGCTCTCAGGTTACATGGATTGTGCTCCTAATTTGCTGACAAATCTTATCTATTGGAGAGATTCTTCTTCACTTGGTAAGTCTTTACACTTCTCCTCATTTTTCGTTCTTTGCTCTCTAGCCTTTGTCTTCCTGTAGGTTGGTCCTGGATTGGAGTGCATGGATAGCTTTGATCTGCCTCCTTGAAAGAGTGTTGATAACTTCTTCTAGGTTTAAATATCCTACACTGACCCAAGATCCTCCCATTTTGTCTCATCCTTTTTGGTGGGTTAAATAATTAGGTCATATAGATTTCAATTATTAAATGACTATACAAAAGAAAAGGTATGAACTCATAAACGTTTGCATATATATCATATTTTGATTTAATTCATTATCTTTTTCTTCCATGTGTATATTTATTACTCTTAAATCTCTATCTATATTTTGTTTAGTATCATGATTATACATTAAACTTAAAAATGCGATGAAACAAGCATATTATTAAATTGATTTTAAAACCTATCAGTTAGATTCATTGGCATGCTTTTCTTCCCTCATATGGTTGAATAATTGTCTTGGATGAGCATATAGAAATAAACTTTTTCAATTGTGTTCCAATATGAGTATAAGAAAACAAAAAAAATTAAAGAAAATCTCTTGTGAGTATTTTATTAGAGAACGAAGAAAAACTAAACATATATTAAAGCAGTCTAATTATGTTTTAAGTATTTACATAAAGACTCACTAAGGTGGCACTCCATAATTCTTTGTTTGACATATTGTCCCTGATTCATAGAAATTCAGAAAATGAGATGGATTTTATTTGTGATGAAGAATTTAACACCAAATCAAGTATTTTTATCATGGAAGTTCCAAATTTTGGTGATGATTAAGTTAATCCGAATAAACATCCAAAAATGAAGATGATGGGCGTCCACTACCACACTCATCAATATAGAATCTTAAGTTATGGAAATAGTTTAACTTATATACACAAAAAATATGTAACCCTCAATTTTGTATAAGGTAAAATTGTTCCATATATAACAAATATTTCTTGTTTGTCATTCTATAGGTTTTTCGGGATTCAACACACACTAGTAGGTAAAATGATGGAATGGTCGAGGTTGTCTATAAGGTTGTTGCAATGACAATCATTCTGGTAGAAATGCAATATAATCAGAAGGTGTTGAAGGTGTTAAGTAGGTAGAGGAGGTACTCATTACGGTAGGGGTGATGCTCAAACAAGCGACAGGGCATAATTTTATTCTTTTCCAGGAAGGCCGGAGGCAGAAGCATCACACACATTTATTACAGGTACTATTCTCAAGTGTGACTAGATGACCACTATTTTATTTGATCCCGCCTCTGCTTTTTCTTATGTGTCTGTTAAATTTGCGGTGAAAATAGACATTGGTCTATGATTTCCTTGATACCCATGTTTATGTGTCTACTGTTAACTCTCTCTTTGTAGATAAAGTGTACCATGATTTCCTTGATACCCATGTTTATGTGTCTACTGTTAACTCTCTCTTTGTAGATAAAGTGTACCATTATTGTCCTGTGATGTTTGTAGGTTATTTAGCTAGGGAAGATTTAGTAATCCTTAATATGGTGGATTTGATATCATCGTAGGGATGAGTTGGGTATCTTCTTATCATGAAATTTTGTAATGTCGTGCAAAAACAGTGATTGTAGCTATGTCGTGTATAGTTAGAATTGAGTGAAAAAGGACTATAATCTTGTTTATGTGAACATGTTGGAGGGTCGGTACCATACTTGAATGGTACATAGATGAATATTGTCCCATATATATTATGATAGCACTTATATAATTCAACATCCAAATCTATTCAAATTAAACTAAATTTGAAACATATAGGCTATATATCATAAATTAAAAATAAACCTCAATCATGTTATGATGAAAACATTCCCAAAGGTATTATACATGTTGATCCCCCCCACAGGTAAGTAGGCAATTGATTGCAAATACCAACCCGTAGATTATAGGCATTAGTCAAGTTCTTGACTTAAGTCAACAACTCGGCCTAATGACTAGAATCTGCATGTTAATATTTGCGATCAATTTCCTACTCAGTTGCGGGGGGTCAACAAGTAAGATACCCTTGGGAGCGTCCTCATAACATGATTTTCGTTTGTTCTTTAAATTATGATAAACTGCATATATGTTACAAATTTAGTTTATTTAGAATGTCACACTAACACTATATCTTTTAGGTTATCAACAAATGCTTAGTATAGACGATACTACATGTAATTAGTCTCGTGTTAGTGCTGAAAAATCTGTGTTATTTGTGTATATAAATTGAAATTTCATTTATTCCATAACCAATACCCTAGTTGATCCTATACATGTGATCGAACACGATAATTGGTAGACTAGAAGAGTGTCCTTCTCGATCCTCTACTACTAGGAAAAGGTCCTCTCAATGATCTAATACCCGCACTGGATGTAAAAATGAATTGCAATAGCTTGACATCCATTGCCCAATATGGACCTTTACTCAACCTCTTACTGTATATACAAAAATCAGATTGTCACGTATCTATTATGATAACACATATATAATTTAACATCCAAATCTATTCTAATTAAACTAAATTTGAAATATATACGCTATATATCATAAATTAAAAAATAAGCCTCAATCATGTTATGATGACAACACCCAAGGGTATCTTTCATGTTGATCCACCCGCATGATAGTAGGCAATTGATCGCAAATACTAACTGGTAGATTGTAGGCATTAGTTCAAGTTCTTGACTTAAGTCAACAACTCAGCCTAATCACTAGAATCTGTCTGTTCATATTTGCTATCAATTTCCTACATAGTTGCGAGGGGTCAACACATAGGATACCCTTGGGAGCGTCCTCATAACATGATTTACGTTTGTTCTTTAATTTATGATATGCTTCACATATGTTCCAAATTTAGTTTATTTAGAATGTCACACAAACACTATATTTTTTAGGTTATCAACACATGCTTAGTATAGACGATACTACATGTAATTATCTCGTGTTAGAGCAGAAAAATCTCTGTGTTATTTGTGTATATAAATTGAAATTTCATTTATTCCATAACCAATACCCCAGTTGATCCTATAAATGTGATCAAACACGATAATTGGTATACTAGAAGAGTGTCCTTCTCGATCCTCTAGTACTAGGAAAAAGTCCTCTCAATGATCTAATACCCGCGATGGATGTAAAAAAAGAATTGCAATAGCTTGACATCCATTGCCCAATATGGACCTTTACTCAACCTCTTACTATATATACAAAAATCATATTGTCCCGTATCTATTATGATAACACATACATAATTTAACATCCAAATCTATTCTAATTAAACTAAATTTGAAACATATACACTATATATCATAAATTAAAAAAGAAACCTCAATCACGTTATGATGACTACACCCAAGGGTATCCTACATGTTGATCTACACACATGTGAGTAGGCAATTGATCGCAAATACCAACTGGTAGATTGTAGGCATTAGTTTACGTTCTTGATTTAAGTCAACAACTCGACCTAATCACTAGAATCTGCATGATCATATTTGCGATCAATTTCCTACTAAGTTGCAGGGGGTCAACATGTAGGATACCCTTGGGAGCGTCCTCATAACATGATTTGCGTTTGTTCTTTAATTTATGATATACTGCACATATGTTCCAAATTTAGTTTATTTAGAATGTCACACTAATACTTTATTTTTTAGGTTATCAACAAATGCTTAGTATAGATGATACTACATGTAATTAATCTCGTGTTAGTGCTTAAATATCTCTGTGTTATTTGTGTACATAAATTGAAATTTCATTTATTCCATAACCAATACCCTAGTTGATCCTATACATGTGATCGAACACGATAATTAGTACACTAGAGGATTGTCCTTCTCGATCCTCTAGTACTAGGAAAAGGTCCTCTGATGTTCTAATACCCACACTGGATGTTGAAAAAGAAATTCAATAGCTTGACATCCATTGGCCAATATGGACTTTTACTCAGCCTTTTCTTGTATATACAAAAAATGAGATTGTCCCGTATATATTATGATAACACATATATAATTTAACATCCAAATCTATTCGAATTAAACTAAATTTGAATTATATACGCTATATACCATAAATTAAAAAATAAACCTCAATCATGTTATGATGACAACATTCCCAAGGGTATCCTACATGTTGATCCCCCCGTAGGTGAGTAGGCATTAGTTCAATTTCTTGACTTAAGTCAACAACTCGGCCTAATGACTAGAATATGCATGTTTATATTTGCGATCAATTTTCTACTCAGTTGCGGGGGGTCAACAAGTAGGATACCCTTAGGAGCATCATCATAACATGATTTGTGTTTATTCTTTAATTTATGATATATTGCACATATGTTCCAAATTTAGTTTTATTTAGAATGTCACACTAACACTTTATTTTTTAGGTTATCAACACATGCTTAGTATAGATGATATTACATATAATTAATCTCGTATTAGTGCTGAAAAATCTTTGTGTTATTTGTGTATATAAATAGAAATTTCATTTATTCCATAATCAATACCCAGTTGATCCTATACATGTGATCGAAAACAATAATCGGTACACTAGATGAGTGTCCTTCTCGATCCTCTAGTACTAGGAAAAGGTCCTCTCAATGCTCTAATACCCGACACTGAATGTAGAACAAGAATTGCAATAGCTTGACATCCATTGGCCACTATAGACCTTTACTCAACCTTGATTGTATATATTAAAATCAGCTAGTCCCGTATTTATTATAATAGCACATATATAATTTAACATCCAAATCTATTCTAATTAAACTAAATTGGAAACATATACGCTATATATCATAAATTTAAAAATAAACTTCAATCATCATGTTATGACTGCATTCCCCCCCCCCCCCCTTCCCCCCCGAGGTGAGTATGCAACTGATCACACATACCAACCGATTGTTGTAGGCATTAGTTCAATTTCTTGACTTAAGTCAACAACTCGGCCTAATGACTAGAATCTGCAAGTTCATATTCGCGATCAATTTCCCACTCAGTCGTGGAATTCAACAAGTACGGTACCCTTAGAGCGTCATCATAACATAATTTGCGTTTGTTCTTTAATTTATGATATATTGCAGATATGTTCCAAATTTGGTTTATTTAGAATGTGACACTAACACTTTATTTTCAGTTTTATCAACACATGCTTAGTATAGACGATACTACATGTAATTAATCTTGTGTTAGTGCTGAAAAACCTCTGTGTTATTTGTGTATATAAATTAAAATTTCATTTATTCTATAACCAGTGTCCCAGTTGATCCTATACATGTGATCGAACACGATAATTGGTACACTAGAGGAGTGTCCTTTTCAATCCTCTAGTACTAGGAAAAGGTCCTCTCAATGTTCTAATACACGGCACTGGATGTAGAAAAAGAATTGTAATAGCTTGACATCCATTGGACAATATGGACCTTTACTCAATCTTTTATTGTATATACAAAAATCATCCCAATTAAGAGAACACTGTCAAATATGAATCCAAATGATTTCTTACAATGAGCAATGGCTGTCTGAATAGAATTATCCCTTGGATAGCACTTTCTAACGTCGCCATCACATACATTGCTATGCTTTGGTGACAACTTAATAGTCAACAAACATAGTATACAAATCTTAAGGTAATAGAGGTTCATTTTATGTAAGGCGAGCAAATATTACTCAATGTGTCACCCATGAAAAGAGTCATGAGGTTTGACAATAAGAGAAAGCTTAGTTTGATATTTGTTGAGTTGTTTGAAATTCTTAGTCATGTGAGGTCGGTGGGATACTGACTGGCGTTGCGCTCGATTTTGTCTAGGGTTAACCCAGTGTTTTATGTGCCTATGTTTAAGAAGTTTGCGATGGTAATTACATCATCCATTGAAATTTTGTGTTACTTGATGAAACATCTCTTCTTATTAATAAGAACTTATTGTTAAGTTGAGAAATAAAGAGATTGAATCAATAAAGATTTAATGGAAGAACCAATCGATTGAAGATGCTACTTGGGATACCGAAGCAGACATGTGCAAGAAGTATTCCTAATTATTCGTCGATTCAGTATTTCTTGTGATTCCTCCATTTTTCCTTATTTTTTTCATATAGGGATAAACAGATGTTTAACTAGCATCTAATATAACAACTCATTTCATCATTATGATAGTTCTTAGAATGATTTTATTCGGTAGAGTTTGACTTGGATGAGATTAGTTCAAATTTTAGGTTATGCTAGATTTTAACATAAAAAATAGGAGTTGTAGGGTTTGAAATCATTTGAGGCCCATGATGTGAGGTATATATATATATTTTAAGATTTTGATAACAAGAAAGTAAACTAATATTAGAATATATTAGTGGAGAGGATTAAGATTTTAGCACTATGTCTAAAATTTATTGAAGGAATGATTGAGTATGTGATTTTCATGTGTTTTAGACCGTGAACGAACTGAAAGGTTCAAGAAGGGGAAAGGCTTTAGCGGGGATAGCTTGTATTCGGGTACCGTACTTGTACACTACCAGGATGAAGATGGTCCAATATATTTAATGATAGCAAATATATAATTTAACATCTGAATCCCTTTTCCATTTTCATATAAATGTCATGTGGTAAGGTAATGGCAATTCCATGTGGCATTTAAAGAAATGAAAAATGAGTTGGATATGTATAACATACAAACTAACGCCCATAAGGGCATATTTGGTAAAAAGTTGAACAGCGAGGGCATGAGTGAGCCAAACTTTAACGAGGATATACTTAGACCTTTTTGAATAATTTAGAGGCATATTTGAACCTTTTCCCATAAATCAATAACCGATTGTTGTGATAGTCATGGAGTTGCTTTGACAGGGACCTATAATTATTTCTTCAAAAATGAACTCAAAAAGGCCATTGTAAATATTGGTCCACCAAATCAAAGTTGATATGAAGCAAAACAAGAACAATTTTTACCTCTTAATTATATGATTGTGAATCGTGACTATAGTTTAATAAAATTTGCTATTAAATTCGAGATCCACTAAATTTATTTGTATAAAAATAAAAGACTTTCTTTATGATTTGCATATCTTTTTATACAAATCACAATTTATCTCTCCTCATTTTCTTCCTATAAGATTTGAATTTTGAATGGTCTCTTTTTCCATCCTAATCGTGACATGTCAATTCTAGTTAACCGCCTAGACGTGTTTCAACAAACTTCTTTATTTTATTTTTCATTTGTATATGAAGAATCTCAAGTATTTATAAATATCAATTTGTTTATATTTCTGTATTTGCATACGTTTTGATAATTTTGTTGTTATCTTATACATATATATATGTATTTTTATATATACACACTTCCATTTCTATTTTCTGGTATTTAGTTCTATGTGTTTATGTATGGGAAAATTGTATATAATAACAAATATTTAAATTAAAATAAATCTTATAGCTACTATTTGATTAATTTGTGTTTGTGTTTCGCAGCAAATGTTGCACAATTTTTGTCATTTGGTTGGGACCCACACATTTTTAAAAAATGGGAGATTTATTTTTATACAAATTCATTCCCTATCTTTTCTCTCCCATTTTTTTTCATTTTCCCCCAAAATCTCTCCCCAATAGAGATTTTAATTATATAAAAAAATTTAAAACTATAACATATAGTTCCACTAATACAGATTAAAAATTATATCTATATATATAGAGAGAGATATTTGTATACATATACAATTGATAAGCCTAATACAAAAAACATACACATGTGCTAATACAAAATTTTATATAAAAATTAGGCAAATCACATAGTTTTTATGTTTATTATACCTAAAATTTGCTCTTTATTTATTCATTTTTGTTTGTACTTTTTATTTCCAATTTATTATTCCCTAAAATACCTTATACGAACCAATTTTATAATTTCAGCATTTATATACAATTATTTATTTATCTATATTAATAGTTTGTATACATTACAAATAATTGTATATAAAGTCCTCAATTGGCTATAAAAGAAAAATCTATTATCACTAAATCTTATATTATTTTACATATATATGGATCATTGTTTACCGTATACAATTATGAAAAATACAGATATATCATACATAAAAAAAAGTTAATCTGTTATATAATAGGCACTATTGCCTTATTAAATAAAATTATTAAGAGAGAATGAAAGGAGTAGTATCTTAAATAAAAAGCAATTTAATTAAGATCATTCTTTCTTTTGGCCGTTAGTCCTTCTGTGCCAAATGATTCAAATTAACTCCATGAGGAACCTTCCAATAAAAGTGATAAAATAATTGGGATAAAGGATGTGCAATATTAACTAAACCAAATAACATTCTCGGACACATTCTTTTTCCTGTACCAAATGAAATAAGTTTAAAATAATTTCCTTTATAGTATTATTCTGATATTCTCGAATCTCTCAGATATAAAGTTTTTTGAGTCATGCCAGTATTAAAATCTCTACTAATCGACCACACATTCACTAGGACCTTGGTTTTCATAGGTATTGTGTATCCATTGATCTTTGTCTCTTCTTAGCATTCCCTTTGATAACTAATTCCAAGTAGTTTAAATCTTCCAAATCAGTATCATCAAATTAAATGTTTTTTGCCATTCAATCGTTCTCTCACTTCGAGTTGTGCTTTCTCCATGACACGTGGATTTTTAATCATTTCTTAAAATGCCGAAATTATTATTGAAGAAACTGATTTAGTTTTGTCTAGTTTTTAAACGACAAGGGCATTAATGTCCTAAAAATATGACGGATGGTATCTGCATATCAATTACGATAGTTCGGAGTTATATTTTTCATTTGTCCCTAAAATAAATAGAGAAACATTGGTAAGGATATACTATTTGGAAAGTTGTTTCTTTCGATTTGAAATATGAGTCAATATCACAAAAAATCACTCTACTTTGAAAATTTATTTAGTAAAGTCATTAAATTTTATTTTATATCAGTAAAATCACTCAACTTATGTTTTTTTATCAATAAAATCATGATCACTGATTTATTGATACAAAAATATAAGTTGAGTAATTTCACTGATACAAAACAAAAATTATGACTTTGCTAAATAAGTTTCGTACGTTGAGTGAGATTTTAAAATATTTACTCTTTGAAATCTACATTTTATAAAGTTATAAATAATCAAATTTAATCATGATTATTCATACATGTAGACAAATAATCAAATTTCCCATTCTCACAATTTTTGTCACTGGAGTTCTTCTCATTCATTATACTAACTAAAAATTGAATATATCGTATTATTATTAGCTTTTCTATAAATTAAAGTTTGGTCAAATACATATACAGTCGCTTAAACTTAAAGTAATTTTTATTGGATGTACAAATTATGACAACATTTTAATTAAATACCAGACACATGATAAATATTTCTATTAGACATTTTCTACTAAAAAATTTTTTATGATATAAATTGAAAGTGTCTAATAAAAATACTTTATCATACATTCGATGCTCAATTATAGTATATCATAGTCTTTTAAATAAAAAACACATGTCTTTTACCTAGAAATAATGTGACATTGAGAGAATTATGGGAGATTTGAAAAATATTCATAGAGATATGTAGTACTCCCTCAGTCCATTTTTATTTGTCATGTTACGTTTTTCAAAATTCAATTTGACTAACTTTTAAAGTTAAATTAGATTACGTTAATTAGTTAATTTTTTTTAAAAAATAATTATATATTCAAAAACTATACGAAAAGTACTATAAGTTGTAACTTTTTGCATATCAATACGATGAAAATATACATCGTAAAATGTTAATTGAAATTCTTATTATTTGACTCTAAAAAAAAAATCATAACAATTAATTATGAATGGAAGGAGTCGCTAGTTGACAAATATGGTAGGGAGAGATGTAGCATTTACCTAGATAGCGATATTCCTAAAAAAAAAAAACGCACACACACATGAGTACATATGGTATAATATTTTTTTTAACTAAACAATAAAAATGTGTCATTTATCTATTATGGAGAAAAATAATATTTATTACGATTAATTTATCGAGCAATTAGGATGAAATTAATGTATCTATCAACATGCATTGAGGGAGCACATGCTCCAATAAGGTTTCTTACGTCAAAATCAATATATATATATAAATTTGGACCATAGACAAGGTGAGGTGGCACTTCTCTATAGCCTCCATTTGCATTTAGTATTTTTTTCTTTTTTTATTTGCTTTTTAAAAAAATAAATTAATTATTATATCATAAAAAATATTACTTAAATTTATTGCAAATGAATATTTTATTATTGGAGAATCATTTATAACAAAAACTCTTCATATTTTTTTATTTATTTATCCCACTTATAATAAAAGGGGAAACATAATTTATTTATTTATGACATTTTTTAATTTAAACTAATTATTTTATTGTAAAAATATATTACTTTATTTATACAAATAAATATTTTATCAATGTAGGAACATTTACAATAAATAACTCTCTATATTTTTTTTCTATTTGCTTATCTCACATCTAATCATGAAATCATAATAATTATTTTTTTTACATTTTAAGTATTTTTATTTTTTAATTTATTCACTAGGAGTTACAACCCATGACTTGCCCCTCTTTAATTTTTACTTTTAATAATATTCATAACTCTCATAATTTTTATGTAAATAGTCTTTAAATTAAATTTGTAAGTTTATGATGTCTTATGGTATTTCTTTATTTTGCCTATAAATTCATATTAGTTTCATAAAGATTCACATCCACAATTATCCTTGATTTTTTCATCATATTGGTTTGGTTTGTATCAAAAAGAAGTACATGAAAGTAAGAAATATTTCATTGCAAATTTTTATTTTGTATTTCCTCTATTTTCGTCTATATAAATTCGTATTTGGTTTGTGAATAAAACTAACATGTAACAAAAAAAAGTACATGAAGTTAATAAATATATCATTCTCAAGTCCTTATTTTTTCATTTCCTTTATTTTGTCTACATAAATTCATATTTATTCTCATTAAGATTCACATACAAAGTTATAATTTCTCTTCTTCATCATACTTGTTTGTGAATTAACTAACATGTAACAAAAAAAAAGTATATGAAGGTAAGATATTTTATTTTTATGTACTTAGACATGCTTTCTTAATATATTTTTTTAAAAAATTGTATTATTATTTATCAAGTAAGCCTGATTAAAAAAATCTCTGTAATTCTTAAAAATGTGTTGTTTGTATGCAATTGCTCTTTCTAATGGTTAGTTTTCCAGATATAATATAGTTTGATTATAATATTTGTTAGATTTCAAGAAATAATTATTATTTAGTATTGTTAGCACTATTGGAAAGATAATATACAAATATATTACATATAGTTTATATTTCGTTCTTTCTTTTGACATAATTATTTTTAATTGGTATATGGTTTTTTTTTATTCAGTTGGTTGCATATAATGAAGAGTTTGACATATGGATCAAAACATGATGGTGATCTCTTTGCAAAGGAAGATGGTAGAAGGAAAAAAAATGAAGCATAATTAGAGATTATTTTTTCACTTTGAATTGTATTAGCAACTTAGTTACTTTTTTAGAGTTTTTTATATTTTGATTTATATAAATAATTCAGCTAAATGTATTTTATTGTCAATGCTAATCATTTTATCCTTTAGTATTCTACTTTCTCTTTGTTATGAAGAAAAATTAATATAATTATTTCATTTTAACAACAACAAAATTTATGATGATTAGGAGTTTCCTTTTCATTATAATTATAAAAAAGTAATTGAAAAAATAAAATATTGTTTTCATGATGTCATTTTTTGTGTATGTAACAATCTGTCACCGTTCTTTTTGCTTTGAAATGTATTTATAATTTTTATGTAGCCACCAATTATTATATTTTCTCTGTTCATTTTTTGTATTTTCACCCCTTATTTTATTTATTTATTTTACAAATAAAATCAATACATAATTAGTAATACATTTAATGTCTAATAAAATTATACATTTGAATTATTTATAACTCATGTCTCTTCATCTTACTTGTAACGTTTAATATTAATATTATTCATAACTTTTATATGTTTCATTTTTCATAAGTCTTATAAATATTTAATTAATGTTTAAAAAATTATAATAAGCAAATATAATAATAAGGAAATAATAAAAAAATCAGTTTTGTTTTGACGAAATCAGAGTTTGAATAGAACATTAGTACTCCTACAAAAGATAGAGAAAATTAAAACATATAAAATATTTTCAACGTAATACAATATATTGTTATTTCAACATATTATCTCTTATTCCATTTACTTCACCATGGTGAATATGTTGTTCTAATATATACATACAAACAAATAAATATATTTTATAACTTTATAAAAAAATCTATAATATCACAGACGAGGAAAAATATTAATATTATCTATATATTCGATACTAAACTATATATTACATATTTCATATTATTATCTTAAAAATATTTTATATAGTCGCGCCGCGCAATTTCACTAGTTTCAGAATAAAATAGAAGCCTTTATAAATTGAATTTAGACAACAATAAATATCTCTAGAAAATCAGAAAGTGGAGAATACAATTGAATAGTCATTTGCAGTTATGATCATAATAGAAAAGTTCTACTATATGAATATATATTTTTTGATATCTTGAACAATCTTTTTCTCGTTGCACAATAATATTACCTGCCTTATCATATAAATTGATTGTAAGTAGGGTAAAATAATATAATGAAAAGAAAGATTCAAAATAGGGAATTTAATCGGTAATTCAAAGTCAAAATCTTACAAGACCCTACTTATCAACAATCAAATACAATAAATTTTGAAATCGATCTTGAAATTAGTTTCACTATTTTTCTTTTGGGTTAGTTTTGTTGCTGCTTGTCCCTCAATGTTGTTAGTATTCTCCTTTTTATGTTGCTAATTGTTCAGCATAATTATTTCATCTCTTTTTTGAATTAGTTTATTTTGTGCATTCCCAACTATTTTTTTACATGTAAATTATAATACAATTTCTAAAATAATGATATTGTAGAAAGAAGTAAAATAATATGAAATTTCTAATACAAAAGGAGGTCATACTTCTTTTAAGGAAAATATTTTTTTCCATTGTCTCTACCCACAGAGTGTGAAATTCGCTGCAAAAAAGAATCACATGCAAGTGTGGAACTTATCAGTTTGAAGAAAATAACTTCTATCAGATTGTAAAAATAATTTCTAAAGTTCAAATAAAATATCATCGTCCATAAATTAAGGGAAAAAATTAAAGTTATCAATATAGGCTAGCCCACCCGCATTCGGGCTAACCCATACAAACTTTGGAATTTTATGGGTTAGGCTGGGCTAGCCTCTTTTTTATGTGAGCCAGAAAACAGCCGGCCCAACCCACAAGTACGTGGGCTACAGTCTTGCCGGGTCAGCCCATTTTTTTTAAAATTTTTTTTTTTTATTATTATTGAATTAAATTATAAAATATAAATTATAATTTAAAAAATTGTCATAAATATTGACAAAACAATACTACTTAATGTTACTATTTGTTAATCAAATACGCAAATAAAATTATCTTTATAAAATATTTATTAAGTTTTTTTTTCAAGTAAAAATATAAATATCTAGATAAAAATATTAACCTAATTGTTTTGAGTTTGGACTCTCTTTAATTTTAAATTTTAATATTATATTATATTTTTTAAATTAATTTTTATTGACCCACGGGCCAGCCCTACTGATATTTCTCAATTTCCATTAATCAGCAGATTTATTTAGGTCGGGCAAAAAAGCTCTTTTCTAATTTGGGCTTCAAAAATCTTAGTCTAACCCTATTAAATTTTGAGATAAGTCAGGCCGACTCAACAGGCCTAGCCCATACTGACGACTCTAAAAAAATAGAGGTACAATAATGAATAGAAATGTAGAAAACAGACAAAACAGAAGAAAAAATTGGGCATATTTGGGAGGAGCAGAGTTGAAATTAAAATAACCAAGCGATAAAATGAAACAAAGAAAACCTAGAAGTGAAAAAGAACTGAAACAAAGAAATTGTTTACTGATAAAGTGTAAAGACATAAAAAGAACATTTGATAAAAACAAGTGGAGAAACATGCAATGAACACAAATCTAGAGGTGGAAAAAGCCGAAAGGTAAATATAAAAAATGTCAGTAAGTGAACTTTCACTTTAATTATCATTAATCACACATATTAATACAATTACAAATTCACACTTCTAATATAGTAGAATATGCAGATAAAGAAATATATGGTCTACGAAATTATTGCACAAGAAACACAAAATGGATTTCTCTAAGGATTGTGATGAATGAGATAAAATCTTTTCATACTTAATTATCTAAGAATTTTGATATAAATTTGGATGATGGATTTTTTTTAATAGAATGTTTTTTTTAATCAATGAACTTTTAATAAAAAGCACTTTCCCCTTTCTATGGTTTAAATGATGGAAGGGACTAAAGATCCCACAAGCAAATTTTGTTATTTAATTAATAATCTCATAATCAAAAAACAAACACCACCTCGGGAGTAGCCCAACCAATATCGAGCCCAAACAACAAAAACACACAAAAGAATAACATTCTATTCTACCTATCCTAAAGCCCAGTCCAACTCTTACCCGGATGGAGCTATATATAGATATCTAGAGTAGGGTTTCATAAAACAGATTCCCTCATTATCTTCTTTGCCTTCTCGCCTCTTTCTCTGCTTCTTTTCTTCTGAGATATGTTGTCGCCCTGGATTAATCCAAGCCTCTGATTTCTATTGCTTTGGATTTTCAACAACCTGGAGCTTCTATGATTTCGTGTTTGTGTGACAGCTAACAAGAGTAAGTACCTTCGTCCCTGTATTGTTCCATATCGTTTTGCTACTAACCATTTTTCCCTCTTAATTTGTGCTTGCTCTCAGGTTACATGGGTCGTGCTCCTAATTTGCAGACAGATCTTATCTATTGGAGAGATGCTTCTTCACTTGATAAGTCTTCACACTTCTCATTTTCGTTCTTTCCTCTCTAGCCTTTGTCTTCCTGCAGGCTGGTCCTGGATTGGAGTGCATGGATAACTTTGGTCCGCCTCCTTGAAAAAGTGTTGATACCTTTTTCTAGGTTTAAATGTCCTACACTAACCCAAGATCCTCTCATTTTGTCTCATCCTTTTTTGTAGGCTAAATAACTTAGGTTGGATAGATTTCAAGTATCTAATAACTATACAAAAAAAAAGGTATGAACTCATAAACGTTTGCATAGATCATATATTGATTTAATTCATTATCTTTTTCTTCCATGTGTATATTTATTACTTTTAAATCTCTATCTATATGTTTTTTTAATATCTTGATTATACATTAAACTTAAAAATGCGATGAATCAAGCAAATTATTAAATTGATTTTAAAACCAACAATCAAATTCATTGGCATGCTTTTCTTCCCTCATATGGTTGAATAATTGTCGTGGATGGACATATAGAAATAAGCCTTTTCAATTGGGTCCCAATATGAGTATAAGAAAATAAATAAAAACTAAAGAAAATCTCTTGTGAGTATTTTATTAGAGAACAAAGAAAAGCTAAACATATATTAAAGCAGTCTAATTGTGTTTTAACTATTTACTTAAAGGCTCACTAACGTGACACTCCATAATTCTTTGTTTGACATATCTTCCTCGATCCATAGAAAATTAGAAAATGAGATGGATTTTATTTGTGATGAAGAATTTGATACCAAATCAAGTATTGTCATCATGGAAGTTCCAAATTTCGGTGATGATGAAGTTAATCCGAATAAACATCCAAAAATGAAGATGGGCGTCCACTACCACACTCATCAAAATAGAATCTTAAGTTATGAAAATAGTTTAACTTATATAGACACAAAAAGATGTAACCCTCAATTTTGTATAAGGTAAATTTGTTCCATATATAACAAATATTTCTTGTTTGTCATTCTATAGGTTTCTCGGCGTTTAACACACACTAGTAGGGAAAATGATGGAATGGTAGAGGTCGTCCATAAGGTGGTTGCAGTGATAATCATTCTGGTAGAATGGTAATCAGAAGGTCTTGGAGGTGTAGAGGAGATACGCAGGTCGATCGGGGTGGTGCTCAAACAAGCGACAGGGCATAATTTTATTCTTTTCCAGCAAAGCCGGAGGCAGAAGCGTCACACACATTTATTACAGGTATTATTCTCAAGTGTGACTATATGGCCACTATTTTATTTGATTCCGCCTCCGCTTTTATTCAATCTTGTGTTAGTGCTGAAAAATATCTGTGTTATTTTTGTATATAAATTAAAATTTCATTTATTTCATAACCAATACCCTAGTTGATCCTATACATGTTATCGAACACGATAATTGGTAAACTAGATGAGTGTCCTTCTCGATCCTCTAGTGCTAGGTTAAGGTCTTCTCAATGTTCTAATACCTGCACTGGATTTAGAAAAAGAATTGGAATAGCTTGATATCTTTTGGCAAATATGGACCTTTACTCAACCTTTTATTGTATATATAAAAATCAGATTGTCCCGTATATGTTATGATTGCACATGTATAATTTAACATCCAAACCTATTCTAATTAAACTAAATTTGAAACATATACGATATATATCATAAATTAAAAAATAAACCTCAATCATGTTATGATGACAACATTCCCAAGGATATCCTACATATTGACCCCCCCCCCCAGGTGAGTAGACAATTGATCGCAAATACCAACCGCTAGATTGTAGGCATTAGTTAAAGTTCTTGACTTAAGTCAACAACTCGGCCTAATGACTAGGATCTGCATATTCATATTTGCGATCAATTTCCTACTTAGTTGTGGGGGGTCAACAAGTAGGATACCCTTGGGAGCGTCCTCATAACATGATTTGCGTTTGTTCTTTAATTTATGATATACTGCACATATGTTCCAAATTTAGTTTATTAATGTCACACTAACACTTTATTTTTTAGGTTATCAACACATGCTTAGTATAAACGATACTACATGTAATTAATCTCGTGTTAGTTCTGAAAAATCTCTGTGTTATTTGTGTATATAAATTGAAATTTCGTTTATTCCATAATCAATACCCCTGTTGATCCTATACATGTGATTGAAAACGATAATTGGTACACTAGAGGAGTGTCCTTCTCGATCTTATAGTACTAGGAAAAGGTCCTCTCAATGTTCTAATATCCTGCACTGGATGTAGAAAAAGAATTGCAATAGCTTGACATCCATTGGCAAATATGGACCTTTACTCAGCCTTTTATTGTATATACAAAAATCAGATTGTCATGTATCTGTTATGATAGCACATATATAATTTAACATCCAAATCTATTCTAATTAAACTAAATTAGAAACATATACACTATATATCATAAATTAAAAAAAATAACCTCAATCATGTTTTGATGACAACATTCTCAAAGGTATCCTACATATTGATCCCCTCGCAGGTGAGTTGACAATTGATCACAAATACCAACCGGTAGATGTAGGCATTAGTTCAATGTCTTGACTTAAGTCAACAACTCGACCTAATGACTATAATCTGCATGTTAATATTTGTGATAAATTTCCTACCCAGTTGCGAGGGAATCAACAAGTAGGATACCCTTGAGAGCGTCATCATAACATGATTTGCGTTTGTTTCTTTAATTTATGATATACTGCACATACATTATAAATTTAGTTTATTTAGAATATCACACTAACACTTTATTTTTCAGGTTATCAACACATGGTTAGTATACGATACTATATGTAATTAATCTCGTGTTAGTGCTGAAAAATCTCTGTTATTTGTGTATATAAATTGAAATTTTATTTATTCCATAACCAATGCCCAGTTGATCTTATACATGTGTCGAACACGATAATTGTTACACTAGAGGAGTGTCCTTTTCAATCTTGTAGTACTAGGAAAAGGTCCTCTCAATGTTCTAATACCCGGCACTGGATGTAGAAAAAGAATTGCAATAAGTTGACATCCATTGGTCAATATGGACCTTTACTCAACCTTTTATTGTATATACAAAAATCATCCAATTAAGAGAACACTGTCAAATATGAAAATCAAATTCATCTTGTGTTCCAAATGATTTCTTACAATGAGCAATGGCTGCCTGAATAGAATTATCCCTTGAATAAAATTTTCTAACGTCGTCATCACATACATTGCTATGCTTTGGTGACGACTTAATAGACCTGCCATCAACTTATTCGATTGGTAAAAACCCTAAAAATGATTGAATATGTTATTTTTATGTGTTTTAGATTCTGAACGAACTGAATTTGTTCAAGAAAGGGAAAGCTTGCATTCGGGTACCCGTACTTGTATGCTACATGGATGAAGACAGTTCCATATATATTATGATAGCACATATAATTTAACATCCAAATATATATGATTCAGCTTCTCTCCATTTTATTCGAGTTCTAGCTTGGATTGGAGACACGTGTCAAAGTTTAAAATTAATGGTTGAGATTTAATTAATTAAAGTAAAGCTTCAACCATAGTTATTTACTTCCATATATTTGTTTCTTAAATATTTAAAAAATAAATAATTATGGTTAGGACTTTAGCTTAATCAATTAAATTCAACCATTAATTTTAAACTATGACATGTGTCTCCAATCCAAGCTAGAACTTGGAGAAAATGGAAAGAAGAGAAATTGAGAGGAGCCGGATCCAAATATGATGTAATTAATCTAAATTTGGAACATATACGCTATATATGATAAATTTAAAAAACAAACCTCAATGATGTTATTATGTGAGTAAGCAATTGAATTGATCGCAAATACCAATGGGCAGATTCTAGACATTCTGCCGATTTGAAGAACTCGGCCAAATGTCTAGAATATGTCCATTGGTATTGGCGATCAATTGTCTACTCAGTTGCGGGGGTCAACAAGTAAGATACCCTTGGAACGTTGTCATCATAACATGATTGGGATTTGTTAATTAATTTATGATATATAGAACATATGTTCCAAATTATGTTTACTTACAATGTTCTGAACCCAACTCACGAATCACAGAAACAGAACTATAATAGATCGACATCCATTGTCCACTATGGACCTTTACTCAACCTTTTATTATATATATACAAAAATCATCTCAATTAAGAGAACACTGTCAAATATGAAAATCAAATTCAGCTTGTGTTCCAAATGATTTCTTACAATGAGCAATGGCTGCCTGAACAGAATTATCCCTCGAGTAAAATTTTCTAACGTCATCATCACAGACATTGCTATGCAATGGTGACGATTTAATTGAACTCGGACAACTTTTACTGCTATTCTGCTTATTGTCAGATAATAATCCCCCTCCTGTTGTTGCACTCGTGCAATAACGACTAGTTTTGACAATAAGAGCGTCTAATACTCCTCTCATTGCCTTAAAGTTTATTATCCCCGCGATTGATGATGTTGATTTGTCGTGGTTGACATCTTGATGATTAAGATCAGAATGATTGCGAGTTTTTTGTTTCATCAGATAATTGTTGTTGTTGTTCATTGGATCCTTGCCTCTGCAGGTGCTACTGCGCCCTCGTTGTAGCAAGGGTTGTCTGGCGCGGATTTGTCTGTTTTTAGGTTTGGGTGTTACCATTGAAATCAACATTGATGGAATATTTTTGTACTTCAATTTTACTATAAAGTTCATAATGCCATTGTTCTTTGAAGGAACTATAGTGCAATCTTTTCTGCAAAAATGTAAAACATTAATTAATATATGATAAATATATGATTGCTTGATAAGTGAGTCTAGCAAGAAATTATGCATATGTTCCTAGTTTTACTATAATCATATTTCATTGGTGATGTAGTTTAATAAAAGTAGGAAAATTGCCAAAGTTGTTCTTTAACGGAGAAAACTTATTCGCACCAGGTGTTTACACCAAACTAATCCAAATTTTATTATTTTGTGATTTAATGAAGTAAAACACATGTTAATTTATTAAGGTTAAGTAAAATGAACAATAAATTTAAACACATGACATGCATATATTGAATTAGTGTAAACACCGATACAAGTAAGTTTTACCCGTTCTTTAACTATTACTAATGAAGTATGAATATTCCACATGTGTGATAAGAATTAAGTAACTTTACACTCTATGATTTCTTATTTTACTGTATTTGACTCGATATAAAGTTTATTAAAGAAAATATGTCAGCGATAGAAATTAACCATAGAATCGATTAGAGGTAAGACTGATTCAGAATTTAAGTTATACGAATTCAATTATAAAAGTTTTTGAATTTGAATCTATTCCTATATTTTTTAAGTTATAAGTTCATATTTACCATTAATTACTATAATTTTCATTAAATTTTAAACATAAATTTATGCTCTATATTTAAAAATTCTTTAAAATAAAAGTAAACCATTTTAAAGTTGACTAAAAAGTAAAGTTGACAATTATATTATATATTATAAAATTATATATGTAAGTTGTAATATGAATTCATTTAATTTACGTGGTCCTAAATTTCTGGTCTTTGGTTTATTTTTCATTTTATTCTCCTCCGCCGCCCCCACGTTCCCCCCTTATTCCCAACGGCCCCCTACTCGTCAAAACTTATTTATTAAGGTAGACTATTGACCATTAAAAAAATTAAATTTTAAAATAAAGAAGCACAATTTTGAAAGGGTCATAAAAAGAGTTTAAATTTTATATATCATTATAAATAATATCTTATATTAAATTATTTCAAAAAAAAATAAATTATTTGTATATTTCGATGAGTCCTGCATTTTTATAATTCGGACAAATGGCTCCTACATTTGTATTTTTCGGCCTGTGTGTATATTTCAGTATACAAATGGTCTTGCATTTGTATATTTCGGTATTCAAATGGGATGACAAAAAACATGAAATGTTTGCTGCGAATTACAAATAAAAGAAACTATGACTATAACATTTAATTTGAATTAATAATTTGTTATTTCATACAATTTTTCATAATTAAACTAATTTTAGAGTTAGAATTAAATACATTCAAATAACTAGCCTTTTTAGGCTGCGACTGCTGAATAGTTGGGCATGTTGCCCAATTGTTGTCCTTGTATATTAGATGTATACTACATGTATACCGGATGTGTATCAGCTCTTTTACACATCGTTTTTGCCTTTCAAGACTTGTATTTCAGCTTCCATTTCATCGTATATCAGCTTCCTTTTGACCTGAACACACCGATGTGGTTTACCATATAAATACATACCTTTGTTGATTCCCTAATTGCATTTCTTGCATTATAACATAGGCCGACACATATTATATTTCTTTCTTTTATTACACAGATATTAATCTTAGAGATAAAATTATTGTATATGATTTGACTCAACAGAGAATTTGTTGGGCAGATCATGATTGTAAGTAAAAAAATTTAAGATTAATTTTTTGACATTATTAACTTATGATGAATGGTGGCTATAATTTAATAAAATTTGCTATGAAATTTGAGATCTACTAAGTTGATTTGTATCATAAATAAAAAAGATTTTTTTTTTTTATAATTTGCATACGTTTTATACAAATCACAATTTGTCTCTCCGCATTTTTCTCATAAAATCTGTCAACCATATCAAATTTGAATTTTGAATGCTCTCCTTTTCCCTCCTAAGCATGACATCTCAATTCTAGTTAACAGCTTAGAGCCCTAGACGTGTTTTAACAAACTTTTTTATTTTATTTTCGTTTGTATACGAAGAATCTCAAATATTTGTATATATTAATTTGTTCATATTTCTGTATTTGTATACGTTTTGATAATTTTGTTGTTATATTGTACATATCTATATGCATTTTTATATATACAAACTTGCATTTCTCCTGTTTAGTTCTATATGTTTTCTTATTTATTTTTGTTTGTACTTTTTATTTCCAATTTTTCAGAGGGTATAGCCTTAGTGTTTCTTTGATAACTAATTAATTCCAAGTAGTTTAAATCTTCCAAATCAGTATCATCAAATTAAATGTTTTTTCTATTCAATCGTTCTCTCACTTCGAGTTGTGCTTTCTCCATGACATGTGGATTTTTAATCTTTTCTAAAAATGTCGAAATTATTGTTGAAGAAACTAGTTCACTTTTTTGTAGTATTTGAATGACAGGGGCATTAATATCTAAAAGTATGATGGCAGGTTTCTGCATACAATTTACGATTGTGCAGGGATATATTTTTCATTTTCCCCAAAAATAAATAGAGAAACATTGGTAAGGATTTACTATTTGGAAAGCTGTTTCTTTCGATTTGAAATATGAGTCAATATCTCAAAAAGTCACTCAACTTTGAAAATTTATTTATTAAAGTCATTAAATTTTATTTGTATAAGTAAAATTACTCAACTTATGCTTTTGTATCAATAAAAACATTATCAACTAAATTCACACTCATATTCTATTCGGCTTCAGATTTTATGGAAAATAACGAATTTTTTTGGTAGTACAAAATAATTTTACATATTTAATTTATGATAAACTTAATTGACATATTTTATTGATACAAAAACATAAGTTGAGTTATTTCACTGATACAAAACAAAGTTTATGACTTTACTAGATAATTTTTTTCTAAATTGAGCGATGTTTTGAAATATTTACTCTTTGAAATCTCCATTTTATAAAGTTACAAATAATCCAATTTAATCATTGATTATTTATACATGTAAATAAACAATCAAATTTCCCATTCTCACAAATCACAATTTTTGTCGCTGGAGTTCTTCTCATTCAATTTACTAACTACAAAATTGAATGTACCGTATCAGTATTAGCTTTTCTATAAATATAAAAGTTTACTAACTTAAGCTTATCGTAAGTTTTGTTGGATATACAAACTATGACAACATTTTTAATTAAATATCTGAACAATTGATAAATGTTAGTATGTTACTGTTAGACATTTTCTACTAAAAACTTTTTCATGATATAAATTAAAAGCGTCTAATAAAAATATTTTATCATGTATTCGATGCTCAATTATAATACATCATAGTCTTTACCTGGAAAATACATGTATTTTGCCTAGAAATTATGTGACATAGAGAGGATTATAGGAGATATGTAGTTGCTAGTTCACAAATATGGTAGGGAGATATATAGCATTTACCTAGATAGTGATATTCCTACAAAAAAAAGTACACATGGTATATTCTTTGTAACTAAACAATAGAAATCTATTATGGAGAAAAATAATATTTATTACGATTAATTTATCGAGCAATTAGGATGAAATTAATGTATATAGTTCTTTTTTAATTCCTTTTGTGAAATTCATGTAGCTATCAACATGTATTGAGGGAGCACATGCTCCAATAAGGTTTCTTGTTTCAAAATTTCAGAATAAAGTAGAAGCCTTTCTGTATAATTCTTTTCTCTAATTTCATACGGTATAACTTACATAAATTTTATAGTGTAAAACTTAATTTATATCTTATCTCAACTTTTTTTTATTTTACAAAAATCTCTTAAAATATCAGTTATTCAGATACCAAAATTCATCCGAATACATTAATTGTGATACATTATAGAACTTTTTTGTTGCGCTTAATATGAAATATTAACATAGAATTGATTTTCTTTCCCATAAATCACGCAAATCTGATTGATATCAATCCATTCAATCTGTAACAACTTCACAAAATTTAAAATTCAGATTTTCATCTTCTCCATCAATTTGAAATCGTAAAAGTTCCACAGGAGGAATTGCCCTTCTTTGTAGTGTTGCTCAACAACCTGTCAATATTAGCATCGATGGAACGATTGGTGATTTTCAATTGTATAGAGGGGGTACTCTTATCTGTTACTTCTTTTTTACACATTTTTTTGCCCTTTCACTTCTCTCAAGAATTCAAAAATGACGTGCACTTTATCTTTTTGTATTATGAAAATATGCAGAGAATCTATGATGGAAGTTGCTCTAGTAGTCCAAATGACTTGAGCCATGAAGTACTAATAGTAGGATATCGTTCCGAAAGAGACGATAAATATTGGATAATAATAAAGAACTCATGGGGTTCATCATGGAGAGTGGAGGGACATGGATATATTATATGAAACAATGATTTTTCATATGGTGTTTGTGTCATTATTTCATTGGCTTCTTATCCGATGAAGAAATTATCTTTTGTATTAACACCTTATTCGTTTCTGGTCGTTCAATCACCTCCTCCACCATTCCCTCTGCCCTCTCCACCATAGGTATATATTTTTTTAATGTATCATTGCTATAGTATTATTTGATCGTTTTGATGTAAATATGTACGTCATGATACATTAATGGTACACAACCCGCATGTATTGTAATTTTGTATCTCTAGAGTATGATGTGGTCATTATTTTGTATCCGGATATGATTTGTATAAAAATGTATGATTACAATATATTGTATATGATACATGTAATAAATGAATTAACAATTGGAACGGATCAGATACATTCGTATCAGGTTATTATTTTGTATATTATACATATAAATAGTGTAACAATTAACATATGTAAATTACTTGTCTTGATCAAGACAAATATGGATGATACATTATATATATATATATATATATATATATATATATATATATATATATATATATATATATATATATATATATATATATATATATATATATATATATATATGGTTGTATCATTGATAGTTCTAATTTACCCAATACATGTGATAAGATGATTACAAAATTGTGCCGACATGTGTTGATTTGTTGTTAGATATGTGTTGCATTGAAAATTGAAAAAAATATATTTCATATAATGTATCATTAAATTTTTTAATATTTGCAGATTATTTCATGTCGCCTGAGTTTTATGTATCAAAATCATTATTGGGTTATATGTACATATGCATCGCATTTTAAGTTGGATTAGACTGAACAAATATTAAGGAGTGCAGATACATAACACATAAGTGATATGTTACTGTCAATATAACCTTTGAAATTTGAATGAGATTGAAGATTCATTGAAAAACTTGATACATGCAAATGATACATTAGGTAGTGATTATGTATCAAGGACATTTATATTGAACATGATAAAACTAATCGAAGACTCAACAACATTAGGATTAAGTATCAACACTTTAAATATGAATATGATACATTGTATAAAACAAGGATGAACGGAGAATCAGATACAATAGAGAAGTAAAAATTACTTGTAAAGTGTTCTATATCTTTTTAAAATTAAAAAATATTGGTGATACATTATAAACTTGATATATTGTAAATGATACATTAAGCATTACTTATGTATCAAGTATATAAGTATTGCACATGAAACTCACTAATCGACAACATTAGAATTATGTATCAATGTAATAAATATATACCTGATGCATTACATAAAAAATAAATTTATTTTAGCATTAATGTATACTAAATTTCATACCACTAACAAATACTAATCTAAGAAACAAAATAAACAATATACATTGAGAATCGATAACTTTGATAAAGATAGGCGTAAAAATGCATCCTTCTTCGATCTTGCGTTCTCCAACAAAGTCAACATCTATCTTTTCAACAAAGGCTATCAAATTCCCCAGATCCTTATTTTGCCAATGTATTTTGATCCCTTTTGAGTTTCATTCTCATCAGGCAAGACCATGTTATCAACTACAATATTACGATATTGGGTCAACATGTCAAGTATGGTAAGCATATTTTGCACACAATTTTTTCATACTTTTACCAACATGTGTCCACTGAGACTTGAATTAACACCAGTAACAAAAAATAAGGATGAACTGCGAAAATCAAGGAAGATGAAAATTATCATCAAGAAGTTGAAATTAATTTGAATGGAGGCAGAGCGATTTTGAATTTCAAATTGTTAGGAAGAATTAATTGATAAGACTGTGAAAGTGAAGTTAGGGATAGATTAATGGAGTAAATAAGGAGTTTTGGTAATATTTTAGAATGGTAGGTAATAATAGAAATTATGATAAATAAAAATGTGTACATAGGTTTCCTTTTATGTATGCAAATGAAGAAATATTGTAGTCTATGAAATTATTGCACAAGAAACACAAAATGGATAGTCTCTACGGATTGTGATGAATGAGATAAGATCTTTTCATACTTAATTAGCTAAGAATTTTGATATATATTTAGATGGTAATTTTTTTTAATAATTTTTTTTAATCAAATGTACTTTTAATAAAAGCACTTCCCTCTGTCTATGTTTAAAATGATGGAAGGGACTAAAGATCACACTGTTTTTAAAGCAATTTTTTTATATTATTAATAATCTCAAAAAAAAAAAAAAAAACTCGAGAGTAGCCCAATCAATACCGAGCCCAAATAACAAAAACATATAAAAGAATAACATTCGATTCTACCTATCCTAAAGCCCAGTCCAACTCATACAGATGGGGCTATATATAGACATCTAAAGTAGGGTTTTGTAAAAACTCCCCTCATTATCTTCTTTGTCTTCTCGCCTCTTTCTCTGCTCTTTTCTTATGAGATATGTTGTCGCCTTGACTAATCCAAGCCTTTGATTTCTATTGCTATGGATTATCAACAGAACTTCTATTCTTTCGTATTTGTGTGCCAGCTAACAAGAGTAAGTACCTTGTCCTGTATTGTTTCAATCGTCTTGCTAATAACCATTTTTCCCTCTTCAGTTGTGCCTGCTCTCAGGTTACATGGATTGTGCTCCTAATTTGCTGACAAATCTTATCTATTGGAGAGATTCTTCTTCACTTGGTAAGTCTTCACACTTCTTCTCATTTTTCGTTCTTTGCTCTCTAGCCTTTGTCTTCCTGTAGGTTGGTCCTGGATTGGAGTGCATGGATAGCTTTGATCTGCCTCCTTGAAAGAGTGTTGATAACTTCTTCTAGTTTAAATGTCCTACACTGACCCAAGATCCTCCCATTTTGTCTCATCCTTTTTGGTGGGTTAAATAATTTAGGTCAGATAGATTTCAATTATTAAATGACTATACAAAAGAAAGGTATGAACTCATAAACGTTTGCATATATCATATTTTGATTTAATTCATTATCTTTTTCTTCCATGTGTATATTTATTACTCTTAAATCTCTATCTATATGTTTTTTAGTATCATGATTATACATTAAACTTAAAAATGCGATGAAACAAGCATATTATTAAATTGATTTTAAAACCTATCAATTAGATTCATTGGCATTCTTTTCTTCCCTCATATGGTTGAATAATTGTCGTGGATGAGCATATTGAAATAAACTTTTTCAATTGTGTTTCAATATGAGTATAAGAAAAAAAATAAGAACTAAAGAAAATCTCTTGTGAGTATTTTATTAGAGAACGAAGAAAAACTAAACATATATTAAAGCAGTCTAATTATGTTTTAAGTATTTACTTAAAGACTCACTAAGGTGGCACTCCATAATTCTTTGTTTGACATATCGTCCCTGATCCATAGAAATTCAGAAAATGAGATGGATTTTATTTGTGATGAAGAATTTGACACCAAATCAAGTATTTTTACCATGGAAGTTCCAAATTTTGGTGATGATGAAGTTAATCCGAATAAACATCCAAAAATGAAGATGAGCGTCCACTACCACACTCATCAATATAGAATCTTAAGTTATGGAAATAGTTTAACTTATATACACAAAATATTTGTGACCCTCAATTTTGTATAAGGTAAATTTGTTCCATATATAACAAATATTTCTTGTTTGTCATTCTATAGGTTTTTTGGGATTCAACACACAGTAGTAGGTAAAATGATGGAATGGTAGAGGTTGTCTATAAGGTGGTTGCAATGACAATCATTCTGGTAGAAATTGAATATAATCAGAAGGTCCTGAAGGTGTTAAGTACTAGAGGAGGTACTCATTACGGTAGGGGTGGTGCTCAAACAAGCGACAGGGCATAATTTTATTCTTTTCCAGGAAGCCCGGAAGCAGAAGCATCACACACATTTATTACAGGTACTATTCTCAAGTGTGACTAGCTGACCACTATTTTATTTGATCCCACCTCTGCTTTTTCTTATGTGTCTGTTATATTTGCGGTGAAATTAGACATCGGTCTATGATTTCCTTTATACCCATGTTTATGTGTCTACTGTTAACTCTCTCTTTGTAGATAAAGTGTACCATTATTGTCATGTGATGTTTATAAGTTATTTAGCTAGGGAAGATTTAGTAATCCTTAATATGATGGATTTGATATCATCGTAGGGATGAGTTGGGTATCTTCTTATCATGAAATTTTGTACTATCAAGCCAAAACAGTGATTGTAGCTATGTCGTGGATAGCTAGAATTGAGTGAAAAAGAACTATAATCTTGTTTATGTGAACATGTTGGAGGTTCGGTACCATACTTGAACGGTACATAGATGAAGATTGTCCCGTATATATTATGATAACACATATAATTCAACATCCAAATCTATTCAAATTAAACTAAATTTGAAACATATAGACTATATATCATAAATTACAAAATAAACCTCAATCATGTTATGATGAAAACATTCTCAAGGATATCTTACATGTTGATCCCCTCCGCAGGTAAGTAGGCAATTGATTGCAAATACCAACCCGTAGATTACAGGCATTAGTTCAAGTTCTTGACTTAAGTCAACAACTCGGCCTAATGACTAGAATCTGCATGTTCATATCAATTTCTTACTCAGTTGCAGGGGGTCAACAAGTAAGATATCCTTGGGAGCGTCCTCATAACATGATTTGCGTTTGTTCTTTAATTTATGATATACTGCACATATGTTCCAAATTTATTTTATTTAGAATGTCACACTAACACTTTATTCTTTAGGTTATCAACACATGCTTAGTATAGACGATACTATATGTAATTAGTCTCGTGTTAGTGCTGAAAAATCTCTGTGTTATTTGTGTAAATAAATTGAAATTTCATTTATTCCATAACCAATACCCTAGTTGATCCTGTACATGTTATCGAACACGATAATTGGTACACTAGAAGAGTGTCCTTCTCGATCCTCTACTACTAGGAAAAGGTCCTCTCAATGATCTAATACCCGCACTGGATGTAAAAAAAGAATTGATATAACTTGACATTCATTGCCCAATATGGACCTTTACTCAACCTCTTATTGTATATACAAAAATCAGATTGTCCCGTATCTATTATGATATAACACATATATAATTTAACATCCTAATTTATTTTTATTAAACTAAATTTGAAACATATACGCTATATATTATAAATTAAAAAATAAGCCTCAATCATGTTATGATGACAACACCCAAGAGTATCTTACATGTTGATCCACCCGCATGTGAGTAGGTAATTGATCGCAAATACCAACTGGTAGATTGTAGGCATTAGTTCAAGTTCTTGACTTAAGTCAACTACTCGGCCTAATAACTAGAATCCGCATGTTCATATTTGCGATCAATTTCCTACACAGTTGCGAGGGGTCAACATATAGGATACCCTTGAGAGCGTCCTCATAACATGATTTGCGTTTGTTCTTCAATTTATGATATACTGCACATATGTTCCAAATTTAGTTTATTTAGAATGTCACACTAACACTATATTTTTTAGGTTATCAACACATGCTTAGTATAGACGATACTACATGTAATTAGTCTCGTGTTAGTGCTGAAAAATCGCTGTGTTATTTGTGTATATAAATTGATATTTAATTTATTACATAACCAATACCCCAGTTGATCCTATACATGTGATCGAACACGATAATTGGTACACTAGAAGAGTGTCCTTCTCGATCCTCTAGTATTAAGAAAAAGTCCTCTCAATGATTTAATACCCGCACTGGATGTAAAAAAAGAATTGCAATAGCTTGACATCCGTTGCTCAATATAGACCTTTACTCAACCTCTGGATATAAAAAAAGAATTGCAATAACTTGACATCCATTGCCCAATATGGACCTTTACTCAACATCTTATTGTATATACAAAAATCATATTGTTCCGTATCTATTATGATAAAACATACATAATTCAACATCCAAATCTATTCAAATTAAACTAAATTTGAAACATATAGACTATATATCATAAATTAAAAAATAAACCTCAATCATGTTATGATGAAAACATTCCCAAGGGTATCTTACATGTTGATCCCCTCCTCAGGTAAGTAGACAATTGATTGCAAATATCAACCCGTAGATTATAGGCATTAGTTCAAGTTCTTGACTTAAGTCAACAACTCGGCCTAATGACTAGAATCTGCATGTTCATATTTGCGATCAATTTTCTACTCAATTGTGGGGGGTCAACAAGTAAGATACCCTTGAGAGCGTCCTCATAACATGATTTGCGTTTGTTCTTTAATTTATGATATACTGCACATATGTTCCAAATTTAGTTTATTTAGAATGTCACACTAACACTTTACTTTTTAGGTTATCAACACATGCTTAGTATAGACGATACTACATGTAATTAGTCTCGTGTTAATGCTGAAAAATCTCTGTGTTATTTGTGAATATAAATTGAAATTTCATTTATTCCATAACCAATACTCTGGTTGATCCTATACATGTTATTGAACACGATAATTGGTACACTAGAAGAGTGTCCTTCTCGATCCTCTACTACTAGGAAAAGGTCCTCTCAATGATTTAATACCCGCACTGGATGTAAAAAAAGAATTGCAATAACTTGACATCCATTGCCCAATATGGACCTTTACTCAACCTCTTATTGTATATACAAAAATCATATTGTTCCGTATCTATTATGATAATACATATATAATTTAACATCCAAATCTATTCTAATTAAACTAATTTGGAACATATACGCTATATATTATAAATTAAACAATAAACCTCAATCATGTTATGATGACAACACCCAAGGGTATCTTACATGTTGATCCACCCGCATGTGAGTAGGTAGTTGACCGCAAATACCAACTGGTAGATTGTAGGCATTAGTTCAAGTTCTTGACTTAAGTCAACTACTCGGCCTAATAACTAGAATCCACATGTTCATATTTGCGATCAATTTCCTACACAGTTGCGAGGGGTCAACATATAGGATACCCTTGGGAGCGTCCTCATAACATGATTTGCGTTTGTTCTTTAATTTATGATATACTGCACATATGTTCCAAATTTAGTTTATTTAGAATGTCACACTAACACTATATTTTTTACGTTATCAACACATGCTTAGTATAGACGATACTACATGTAATTAGTCTCGTGTTAGTGCTGAAAATTTCTATGTTATTTGTGTATATAAATTGATATTCATTTATTACATAACCAATACCCCAGTTGATCCTATATATGTGATCGAACACGATAATTGGTACACTAGATGAGTGTCCTTCTCGATCCTCTAGTATTAGGAAAAAGACCTCTCAATGATCTAATACTCGCACTGGATGTAAAAAAAGAATTGCAATAGCTTGACATCCATTGCCCAATATAGACCTTTACTCAACCTCTGGAAATAAAAAAAGAATTGCAATAACTTGACATTCATTGCCCAATATGGACCTTTACTCAACCTCTTATTGTATATACAAAATCATATTGTTCCGTATCTATTATGATAAAACATACATAATTTAACATCCAAATTTATTCAAATTAAACTAAATTTGAAATATATACGCTATATATCATAAATTAAAAATAAACCTTAATCATGTTATGATGACTACACCCAAGGGTATCCTACATGTTGATCCACACGCATGTGAGTAGGCAATTGATCGCAAATACCAACTGGTAGATTGTAGGCATTAGTTCAAGTTCTTGACTTAAGTCAACAACTCGGCCTAATCACTAGAATTTGCATGTTCATATTTGCGATCAATTTTCTACTAAGTTGCAGGGGGTCAACAAGTAAGATATCCTTGGGAGCGTCCTCATAACATGATTTGCGTTTGTTCTTTAATTTATGATATACTGCACATATGTTCCAAATTTATTTTATTTAGAATGTCACACTAACACTTTATTCTTTAGGTTATCAACACATGCTTAGTATAGACGATACTATATGTAATTAGTCTCGTGTTAGTGCTGAAAAATCTCTGTGTTATTTGTGTAAATAAATTGAAATTTCATTTATTCCATAACCAATACCCTAGTTGATCCTATACATGTGATCGAACACGATAATTGGTACACTAGAAGAGTGTCCTTCTCGATCCTCTACTACTAGGAAAAGGACCTCTCAATGATCTAATACCCGCACTGGATGTAAAAAAAGAATTGCAATAACTTGACATCCATTGGCCAATATGGACCTTTACTCAACCTCTTATTGTATATACAAAAATCATATTGTCCCGTATCTATTATGATAACATATATATAATTTTACATCCAAATCTATTCTAATTAAACTAAATTTGAAACATATACGCTATATATTATAAATTAAAAAATAAACCTCAATCATGTTATGATGACAACACCCAAGGGTATCTTACATGTTGATCCACCCGCATGTGAGTAGGTAATTGATCGCAAATACCAACTGGTAGATTGTAGGCATTAGTTCAAGTTCTTGACTTAAGTCAACTACTCGGCCTAATAACTAGAATCCGCATGTTCATATTTGCGATCAATTTCCTACACAGTTGCGAGGGGTCAACATATAGGATACCCTTGGGAGCGTCCTCATAACATGATTTGCGTTTGTTCTTTAATTTATGATATACTGCACATATGTTCCAAATTTAGTTTATTTAGAATGTCACACTAACACTATATTTTTTACGTTATCAACACATGCTTAGTATAGACGATAGTACATGTAATTAGTCTCGTGTTAGTGCTGAAAAAACTTCTGTGTTATTTGTGTATATAAATTGATATTTCATTTATTACATAACCAATACCCCAGTTGATCCTATACATGTGATCGAACACGATAATTGGTACACTAGATGAGTGTCCTTCTCGATCCTCTAGTATTAGGAAAAAGACCTCTCAATGATCTAATACTCACACTGGATGTAAAAAAAGAATTGCAATAGCTTGACATCCATTGCCCAATATAGACCTTTACTCAACCTCTGGAAATAAAAAAAGAATTGCAATAACTTGACATTGATTGCCCAATATGGACCTTTACTCAACCTCTTATTGTATATACAAAAATCATATTGTTCCGTATCTATTATGATAAAACATACATAATTTAACATCCAAATTTATTCAAATTAAACTAAATTTGAAATATATACGCTATATATCATAAATTAAAAATAAACCTCAATCATGTTATGATGACTACACCCAAGGGTATCCTACATGTTGATCCACATGCATGTGAGTAGGCAATTGATCGCAAATACCAACTGGTAGATTGTAGGCATTAGTTCAAGTTCTTGACTTAAGTCAACAACTCGGCCTAATCACTAGAATTTGCATGTTCATATTTGCGATCAATTTTCTACTAAGTTGCAGGGGGTCAACATGTACGGTACCTTTGGGAGCGTCCTCATAACATGATTTGCGTTTGTTCTTTAATTTATGATATACTGCACATATGTTCCAAATTTATTTTATTTAGAATGTCACACTAATACATTATTTTTTAGGTGATCTACAAATGCTTGGTATAGATGATACTACATGTAATTAATCTCGTGTTAGTGCTAAAATATCTCTGTGTTATTTGTGTATATAAATTGAAATTTCATTTATTCCATAACCAATACCCTCGTTGATCCTATACATGTTATCGAACACGATAATTAGTACACTAGAGGATTGTCCTTCTCGATCCTCTAGTACTAGGATAAGGTCCTCTAATGTTCTAATACCCGCACTGGACGTTGAAAAAGAATTTCAATAGCTTGACATCCATTGGCCAATATGGACTTTTACTCAGCCTTTTCCTGTATATACAAAAAATAAGATTGTCCCGTATATATAATGATAGGACATATATACTTTAACATCCAAATCTATTCTAATTAAACTAAATTTGAATTATATATGTTGTATATCATAAATTAAAATATAAACCTCAATCATGTTATGATGACAACATTCCCAAGGGTATCCTACATGTTGAACCCCCCGTAGGTGAGTAGGCAATTGATCGCAAATACCAACCGGCAGATTGTAGGCATTAGTTCAATTTCTTGACTTAAGTCAACAACTCGGCCTAATGACTAGAATATGCATGTTCATATATGCGATCAATTTCCTACTCAGTTGCGCGGGGTCAACAAGTAGGATACCCTTAGGAGCGTCATCATAACATGATTTGCGTTTACTCTTTAATTTATGATATATTGCACATATGTTCCAAATTTAGTTTTATTTAGAATGTCACACTAACACTTTATTTTTTAGGTTATCAACACATGCTTAGTATAGACGATATTACATGTAATTAATCTCGTGTTAGTGCTGAAAAATCTTTGTGTTATTTGTGTATATAAATAAAAAATTTATTTATTCCATAACCAATACCCTGTTGATCCTATGCATGTGATCGAAAGTAATAATCGGTACACTAGATGAGTGCCCTTCTCGATCCTCTAGTACTAGGAAAAGGTCCTCTCAATGCTCTAATACCCGACAGTGAATGTAGAAAAAGAATTGCAATAGCTTGACATCCATTGGTCACTATACACCTTTACTCAACCTTTATTGTATATATTAAAATCAGCGTGTCCCGTATTTATTATAATAGCACATATATAATTTAACATCCAAATCTATTCTAATTAAACTAAATTTGAAACATATATGCTATATATCATAAATTTAAAAATAAACTTCAATCATCATGTTATGATGGCATTCCCAAGGGTATCCTACATGTTGATACCCCCCACCCCCACCCCCACGCAGGTGAGTAGGCAATTGATCGCAAATTTCAACCGGTAGATGTAGGCATTAGTTCAATTTCTTGACTTAAGTCAACAACTCGGCCTAATGACTAGAATCTGCATGTTCATATTTGCGATCAATTTCCTACTCAGTTGGGGGGGTCAACAAGTAGGGTACCTTGGGAGCGTCATCATAACATGATTTTCGTTTGTTATTTAATTTATGATAAACTGCACATATATTCCAAACTTAGTTTATTTAGAATGTCACACTAACACTTTATTTTCAGGTTATCAACACATGCTTAGTATAGACGATACTACATGTAATTAATCTTGTGTTAGTGCTGAAAAACCTCTGTGTTATTTGTGTATATAAATTAAAATTTCATTTATTCTATAACCAGTGCCCCATTTGATCCTATACATGTGATCGAACACGATAATTAGTACACTAGAGGAGTGTCCTTTTCGATCCTCTAGTACTAGGAAAAGGTCCTCTCAATGTTCTAATACCCGCCACTGGATGTAGAAAAAGAATTGCAATAGCTTGACATCCATTGTCCAATATGGACCTTTACTCAATCTTTTATTGTATATACAAAAATCATCCCAATTAAGAGAACACTGTCAAATATGAATCCAAATGATTTCTTACAATGAGCAATGGCTACCTGAATAGAACTATCCCTTGAATAACACTTTCTAACGTCACCATAACATACATTGCTATGCTTTGGTGACAGACTTAATAGTCAACAAACATAGTATACAAATCTTAAGGTAATAGAGGTTCACTTTATGAAAGGCGAGCAAATATTACTCAATGTGTCACCCATGAAAAGAGTCATGAGGTTTGACAATAAGAGAAAGCTTAATTTGATATTTGTTGAGTTGTTTGAAATTCTTAGTCATGTGAGGTCGGTAGGATATTGACTGGCGTTGCGCTTGATTTTGTCTAGGGTTAACCCAGTGTTTTATGTGCCTATGTTTAAGAAGTTTGCGATGGTAATTACATCATCCATTGAAATTTTGTGTTACTTGATGAAAACATCTCTTCTTATTATTAATAAGAACTTATTGTTAAGTTGAGAAATAAAGAGATTGAATCAATAAAGATTTAATGGAAGAACCAATCGATTGAAGAAGCTACTTGGGATACCGAAGCAGACATGTGCAAGAAGTATTCCTAATTATTCGTCGATTCAGTATTTCTTGTGATTCCTCCATTTTTCCTTGTTTTTTTCATTTAGGGATAAACAGATGTTTAACTAGCATCTAATATAACAACTCATTTCATCATTATGATAGTTCTTAGAATTGATTTTATTCAGTAGAGTTTGACTTGGATGAGATTAGTTCAAATTTTAGGTTATGCTAGATTTTAACATAAAAAATAGGAGTTGTAGGGTTTGAAATCATTTGAGGCCCATGGATGTGAGGTATATATATTTTTTAAGATTTTGATAACAAGAAAGTAAACTAATATTAGAATACATTAGTGGAGAGGATTAAGATTTTAGCACTAAGTATAAAATTTATTGAAGGAATGATTGAGTATGTGATTTTCATGTGTTTTAGACCGTGAACGAAATAAAAGGTTCAAGAGTGTGTTTGGTATTGGGACAAAAGTTTTAGAAAATGTTTTTCAAATCAACTCATTTTTCTCAAAATTAAGGAAAATGACTTCCTTTCAAAAATTAAGGAAAATATTTTCCAAAACTCTCCTCCAATATCAACTTACATTTTTTTTCCCGAGAAACATCAATTTTAAAAAATATTTTCAATTTTAAAATTTTATTTTTTCACCCGATCCCTGACCCCCCACCTACCCACCCAACTCCACCCACTCCCAATAAAATTAATTTTGCTTTTTAAAAATAGTTTCAACTTCAAATTTTTATTTTTAAACTCCTACACCCACCCACCCCCGCTAGCCCCCTACCCCCCTACCAGCCCCCCAACCCCAACCCCACCCAAAAAAAATTAATTTTGTTTTTAAAAAATATTTTAACTTTAAATTTTATTTTTTCACTCCTACCCCTCCTCCCTGCCCCCACCCCCATCCACCCACCCACCCACCCCAACCTAAAAAAATTATTTTTAAAAAATATTGTCAATTTCATAATTATTTTCTACTCTAATAAAAATAAAAGATGTCTCTTAAAAACATTTTTCATTCATAAATTAAACACTAAAAATCATTTTCAAAAAATATTTTCTATTCACCATCCAAACATGAGAAAATAAGTCTAAAATGTACTTGTTTTCCAGAAAAACATTTTTTAGGAAAACATTTTCCTTCATACCAAACACACCCTTTATGTTGCTAATTGTTCAGCATAATTATTTCATCTCTTTTTTGAATTAGTTTATTTTGTGCATTCTCAGTTATTTTTTACACGTAAATTATAATACAATTTTTAAAATAATGATATTTGTAGAAAGAAGTAAAATAATATGAAATTTCTGATACAAAAGGAGGTCATACTTCTTTTAAGGAAAATATTTTTCCGATTGTCTTTACCTAGAGAGTGTGATATCCGCTGCAGAAAAGAATCACATGCAAGTGTGAAACTTATCAGTTTGAAGAAAATAACTTTTATCTGATTGTAAAAATAATTTCTAAAGTTCAAATAAAAGATCATCGTCCATAAATTAAGGGAAAAAATTAAAGCTTTCAATATGGGCTAGCCCACTCGCATTCGGGCTAATCCATATAAACTTTGAAATTTTACGAGTTAGGCTGCGCTAGCCTATTTTTTATGTGGGCCAGAAAACGGTCGGCCCAACCCACAAGTACGTGGGCTACAGGCTTGCCGGGTCAGCCCACTTTTTAAAGAAAATTATTTTTTTATTATTATAGAATTAAATTATAAAAAATAAATTATAATTTAAAAATATTGTCATAAATATTGACAAAACAATACTACTTAATGTTACTACTTGTTAATCAAATACACAAATAAAATTATCTTTATAAGATATTACTAAGTTTTTTTTCAAGTAAAAATATAAATATCTAGATAAAAATGTTAACCTAATTGTTTTGAGTTTGGACTCTCTTTAATTTTGAATTTTAATATTATATTATATTTTTTAAATTAATTTTTATTGACCCACGGGCCGACCCTACTGATATTTCTCAATTTTCACTAATCAGCAGACTTATTTAGGTCGGACAAAAAAGCTCTTTTCTAATTTGTTCTTCAAAAATTTTAGTCCAACCCTATTAAATTTCGGGATAAGCCAGGCCGACTCAACGGGTCTAGCCCATATTGACGACTCCAAAAAAATAGAGGTACAATAATGGAATAGAAATATAGAAAACAGACAAAAAAGAAGAAAAAATTGGGCATATTTGGAAGGGGCAGAGTTGAAATTAAAATAGCCAAGCGATAAAATGAAACAAAGAAAACCTAGAAGTGGAAGAGAACTGAAACAAAGAAATTGTTTACTTATAAAGTGTAAAGACACAAAAAGAACATTTGATAAAAACAAGTGGAGAAACATGCAATGAACACAAATCTAGAGGTGGAAAAAGCCAAAAGGTAAATGTCAAAAATGTCAGTAAGTGAACTTTCACTTTAATTATCATTAATGACACATTTTAATACATTTACAAAAATCAGACTTCTAATATAATAGAATATGCAGATAAAGAAATATATGGTCTACGAAATTATTGCACAAGAAACACAAATGGATTTCTCTAAGGATTGTGATGAATGAGATAAAATCTTTTCATACTTAATTAGCTAAGAATTTTGATATAAATTTTGATGATGGATTTTTTTTAATAGAATGTTTTTTTTTAATCAATGAACTTTTAATAAAAAGCACTTTCCCCTTTCTATGGTTTAAATGATGGAAGGGACAAAAGATCCCACAAGCAAATTTTGTTATTTAATTAATAATCTCATAATCAGAAAACAAACACCACCTCGGGAGTAGCCCAACCAATACCGAGCCCAAACAACAAAAACACACAAAAGAATAACATTCTATTCTACCTATCCTAAAGCCCAGTCCAACTCTTACCCGGATGGAGCTATATATAGATATCTAGAGTAGGGTTTCATAAAACAGATCCCCTCATTATCTTCTTTGCTTCTCGCTCTTTCTCTGCTTCTTTTCTTCTGAGATATGTTGTCGCCCTGGATTAATCCAGCCTCTGATTTTAATTGCTTGGATTTTCAACAACTGCCTGAGCTTCTATGATTTCGTGTTTGTGTTACAGCTACAGGAAGGTAAGTACCCTTCGTCCTGTAATTGTCCATATCGTCTTGCTACTACCATTTTTCCTCTTAATTTGTGCTTGCTCTGCATGGGTTGGGGGGTGGGGTTCATGGGTCGTGCTCTAATTTGCAGACTAGATCTTATCTATTGGTGAGATGCTTCTTCATCTTATAAGTCTCACACTTCTCATTTTTCGTTCTTTCCATCATCTAGCCTTGGTCTTCTGTCAGGCTAGGTCCTGGATTGGAGTGCATGGATAACTTTGTCCGCCCCTTGAAAAAGTGTTGATAACATTTTCTAGTTTAAATGTCCTAACTAACCCAAGATCCTCTCATTTTTGGGTCATCCTTTTTGGTGTAGGCAAATAACTTAGGTTGATAAGATTTCAATGTACTAATAACTAATAGACAAAAGAAAAGGTATGACTCATAAAACGTTTCTGCAATATGATATTATTGATTAATTCATTATCTTTTTTCTTCCATGTGTATATTTATTATTTTTAAATCTCTATGTATATGTTTTTTAATATAGTTGATTATCATTAACTTAAAAATGGATGAATCAAGCATATTATTAAATTGATTTTAAAACTACAACAATCAGATTCATTGGCATGCTTTCTTCCTCTATGGTTGAAATTGTCGTGGATGAGACATATAGAAATAAGCCTTTTCAATTGGGTCCCAATATGAGTATAAGAAAAAAATAAAAACTAAAGAATCTCTTGTGAGTATTTATTAGAGAACAAAGACAAGCTAAAAACATATATTAAAAGCACGTCATATTGGTTTTAACTATTTACTAAAGGCTCACTCATAGGTGACCACTCCAATAATTCTTTGTTTGACATATCTTCTCGTCTCATAGAAAATTAGAAATGATGATATGTTTTATTTGTGATGAAGAAGTTGATACCAAATCAAGTATCTGTCATCATCGGAAGTTCCAAATTTCAGGTGATGAATGAAGTTACCATTCGAATAAACAATAAAAAGAAGATGGCGTCCACTAACCACACTCATCAAAATAGAATCTAAGTTCAGAAAATAGTTTAACTATATAAACAAAATAAGATGTAAGCCTCAATTTTGTATAAGGTAAATTGTTCCATATTAAACATATTCTTGTTTGTCTTCATAGGTTTCTCGGCATTTACACACATATAGTAGGGAAATGATGGAATGGTAGAGGGTCGTCATAAGGTGGTTGCAATGATAATCATTCTTGGTAGAATTGTAATCAGAAGGTCTGTGAGTGTAGGAGGTACACTAATCCAGGTATGGGGTGGTGCTCAAACAGCGACAGGGCATCAATTTTATTCTTTTCAGAAAGCCCGGGAGGCAGAAGCGTCACACACATTTATACAGGTATTATTCTCAAGTTGACTATATGGCCATATATTTTATTGATCTCCGCCTCCGCTTTTATTCAATCTTGTGTTAGTGGCTTGAAAATATCTGTGTTATTTGTGTATATAAATTAAAATTTCATTTATTTCTTAACAATCCTAGTTGATCCTATATACATGTTATCGACACACATATTGGTAAACTAGATTGAGTGTCCTCTCGTCCTCTAGTCTAGGTTAAGGGTCTTCTAATGTTCTATAATACCTGCACTAGATTAGAAAAAGAATTGAAATAGTGATATCTTCTTGGCATATGGAACCTTTACTCAACATTTTATTGTATATATAAAAACGATTGTCCTATAATGTTATGATTGCATATGATAAATTTAACATCCAAACCCTATTCTAATTAAACTAAATTTGAAACATATACGATATATATCATAATTAAAAAAATAAAAATCCTCAATCAGTTATGAATGAACATCCAAGGATATCCTACATTATTCGACCCCCTCCCCGGTGAGTAGACAATTGATCGCAAATACCAGACCTAGATTGTAGGCATTAGTTTAAAGTTCTTGACTTAAGTCAACAATCGGCCTAATGACTAAGATCTGCATATCTATTTTGATCAATTTCCTACTAGTTGTGGGGGTCAACAAGTAGGATACCCTTGGAGCGTCCTCATAAACATGATTTGGTTTGTTCTTTATTTATAGTATAAACTGACATACTTACCAAATTTAGTTTATTAAAATGTCACAGCATAACACTTTATTATTTTTAGGTTATTCAACACTGCTTAGTTATAAACACTACCTGTAATTAATCTCGTGTAGTTCTGAAAATCTCTGTTTCATTTGTGATATAAATTGAAATTTCGTTTATTCATAATCAATACCCCTGTTGATCCTATACATGTGATCGAAAACTATAATTGGTACACTAGAGAGTGTCCCTTCGATCTTAGTACTAGGAAAGGTCTCATCAAATGTTCAAATATCTGGCAACTAGATGTAGAAAAAGAATTGCAGATGCTTGAGACATCCATTGCAAATATGGACCTTTACTCAGCCTTTTATTGTATATACAAAATCAGAATTGTGATGTATCTGTTATGATAGCACATATATAATTTAACATCCAAATCTATTCTAATTAAACTAATTAGAAACATATACGGCTATAATAAATTCAAAATTAAAATAACCTCAATCATAGTTATTGATGACAATTCTCAAAGGTATCCTACATATTGATCCCGCTCGAGGTAGTTGACAATTGATCACAAATACCAACCGTAGATGTAGGATTAGTTCAATTCTTGACTAAGTCAACAACTGACCCTAATGACTGAATACTTGCATGTTAAATTTGTGAATCAAATTTCTACCGCAGTTTGCGGGGATCAACAAGTAGGATACCATTGAGGGTCATCATTAACTATGATTTGCGTTTGTTTCTTAATTTATGATATACTGGCACAATATCATTATAATTTGTTTTTTAGAATTCCTACTAACACTTTATTTTTCAGGTTATTCACAACACATGGTTAGTATAGCGATACTATAGTAATTAATTTCGTGTTAGTGTGAAAAATCTCTGTTAATTTGTGTATAATATTGAAATTTATTTTAATTCCATTAACCAATGCCAGTTGATTATACATGTGTCGAAACACGATAAAGTTTAACATAGAGGAGTGTCCCTTTTAATCCTGTAGTACTAGGAAAAGGTCGTCTCAATTGTTCTAAACCCGACACTGGATGTAGAGAAAAGAATTGCAATAAGTTGACCATCATTGGCATAATGGACCTTTCTCACCTTTTATGTATATGTACAAGTAAAAATCATCCAATTAAAGCAGTAAAACACATGTCAACATATGAAAATCAAATTCATCTGTGTTCCAAATGATTCTTACATATGAGCAATGGCTGCCTAGAATAGAATTATCCCTTGAATTAAAATTTTCTACAGTCGTCATCACATACACTTGTTTATGCTTTGCGTGACGACTTAATAGACCTGCCATCAACTTATTCGATTGGTAAAAACCCTAATAATGATTGAATATGTTGATTTTTAATGTGTTTTTAGATTCTGAACGCACTGAACTTTGTTCAAGAAAGGAAACCTTGCATTCGGGGTACATACCTTGTTGCTACATGGTGAAGACAGTCTCATATCATATTATGATGAGCACATATTAATCATCCAAATATATATGATTCAGCTTCTCTCCCATTTTCTTCGAG
>CM040627.1:82935687-83132791 GCA_022817965.1 Solanum lycopersicoides | reverse complement strand
GAAAGATTCAAAATAGGGAATTTAATCGGTAATTCAAAGTCAAAATCTTACAAGACCCTACTTATCAACAATCAAATACAATAAATTTGAAATCGATCTTGAAATTAGTTTCACTATTTTTCTTTTGGGTTAGTTTGTTGCTGCTTGTCCCCAATGTTGTTAGTATTCTCCTTTTTATGTTGCTAATTGTTCAGCATAATTATTTCATCTCTTTTTTGAATTAGTTTATTTTGTGCATTCCCAACTATTTTTTTACATGTAAATTATAATACAATTTCTAAATAATGATATTGTAGAAGAAGTAAAATAATATGAAATTTCTAATACAAAAGGAGGTCATACTTTTTAAGGAAAATATTTTTTTCCATTGTCTCTACCCAGAGAGTGTGAAATTCGCTGCAGAAAAGAATCACATGCAAGTGTGAAACTTATCAGTTTGAAGAAAATAACTTTTATCTGATTGTAAAAATAATTTCTAAAGTTCAAATAAAAGATCATCGTCCATAAATTAAGGGAAAAAATTAAAGCTTTCAATATGGGCTAGCCCACTCGCATTCGGGCTAATCCATATAAACTTTGAAATTTTACGAGTTAGGCTGCGCTAGCCTATTTTTTATGTGGGCCAGAAAACGGTCGGCCCAACCCACAAGTACGTGGGCTACAGGCTTGCCGGGTCAGCCCACTTTTTAAAGAAAATTATTTTTTTATTATTATAGAATTAAATTATAAAAAATAAATTATAATTTAAAAATATTGTCATAAATATTGACAAAACAATACTACTTAATGTTACTACTTGTTAATCAAATACACAAATAAAATTATCTTTATAAGATATTACTAAGTTTTTTTTCAAGTAAAAATATAAATATCTAGATAAAAATGTTAACCTAATTGTTTTGAGTTTGGACTCTCTTTAATTTTGAATTTTAATATTATATTATATTTTTTAAATTAATTTTTATTGACCCACGGGCCACCCTACTGATATTTCTCAATTTCACTAATCAGCAGACTTATTTAGGTCGGACAAAAAAGCTCTTTTCTAATTTGTTCTTCAAAAATTTTAGTCAACCCTATTAAATTTGGATAAGCCAGGCCGACTCAACGGGTCTAGCCCATATTGACGACTCAAAAAAATAGAGGTACAATAATGGAATAGAAATATAGAAAACAGACAAAAAGAAGAAAAAATTGGGCATATTTGGAAGGGCAGAGTTGAAATTAAAATAGCCAAGCGATAAAATGAAACAAAGAAAACCTAGAAGTGGAAGAGAACTGAAACAAAGAAATTGTTTACTTATAAAGTGTAAAGACACAAAAAGAACATTTGATAAAAACAAGTGGAGAAACATGCAATGAACACAAATCTAGAGGTGGAAAAAGCCAAAGGTAAATGTAAAAAATGTCAGTAAGTGAACTTTCACTTTAATTATCATTAATGACACATTTAATACATTTACAAAAATCAGACTTCTAATATAATAGAATATGCAGATAAAGAAATATATGGTCTACGAAATTATTGCACAAGAAACACAAATGGATTTCTCTAAGGATTGTGATGAATGAGATAAAATCTTTTCATACTTAATTAGCTAAGAATTTTGATATAAATTTGATGATGGATTTTTTTTAATAGAATGTTTTTTTTAATCAATGAACTTTTAATAAAAAGCACTTTCCCCTTTCTATGGTTTAAATGATGGAAGGGACAAAGATCCCACAAGCAAATTTTGTTATTTAATTAATAATCTCATAATCAAAAACAAACACCACCTCGGGAGTAGCCCAACCAATACCGAGCCCAAACAACAAAAACACACAAAAGAATAACATTCTATTCTACCTATCCTAAAGCCCAGTCCAACTCTTACCCGGATGGAGCTATATATAGATATCTAGAGTAGGGTTTCATAAAACAGATCCCCTCATTATCTTCTTTGCCTTCTCGCCTCTTTCTCTGCTTCTTTTCTTCTGAGATATGTTGTCGCCCTGGATTAATCCAAGCCTCTGATTTCTATTGCTTTGGATTTTCAACAACCCGGAGCTTCTATGATTTCGTGTTTGTGTTACAGCTAACAAGAGTAAGTACCTTCGTCCCTGTATTGTTCCATATCGTCTTGCTACTAACCATTTTTTCCTCTTAATTTGTGCTTGCTCTCAGGTTACATGGGTCGTGCTCCTAATTTGCAGACTGATCTTATCTATTGGTGAGATGCTTCTTCACTTGATAAGTCTTCACACTTCTCATTTTCGTTCTTTCCTCTCTAGCCTTTGTCTTCTTGTAGGTTAGTCCTGGATTGGAGTGCATGGATAACTTTGGTCCGCCTCCTTGAAAAAGTGTTGATAACTTTTTCTAGGTTTAAATGTCCTACACTAACCCAAGATCCTCTCATTTTGTCTCATCCTTTTTTGTGGGCTAAATAACTTAGGTTAGATAGATTTCAAGTATCTAATAACTATACAAAAAAAAAGGTATGAACTCATAAACATTTGCATAGATCATATATTGATTTAATTCATTATCTTTTTCTTCCATGTGTATATTTATTACTTTTAAATCTCTATCTATATGTTTTTTTAATATCTTGATTATACATTAAACTTAAAAATGGGATGAATCAAGCATATTATTAAATTGATTTTAAAACCAACAATCAAATTCATTGGCATGCTTTTCTTCCCTCATATGGTTGAATAATTGCCGTGGATGGGCATATAGAAATAAGCCTTTTCAATTGGGTCCCAATATGAGTATAAGAAAATAAATAAAAACTAAAGAAAATCTCCTGTGAGTATTTTATTAGAGAACAAAGAAAAGCTAAACATATATTAAAGCAGTCTAATTGTGTTTTAACTATTTACTTAAAGGCTCACTAACGTGACACTCCATAATTCTTTGTTTGACATATCTTCCTCGATCCATAGAAAATTAGAAAATGAGATGGATTTTATTTGTGATGAAGAATTTGATACCAAATCAAGTATTGTCATCATGGAAGTTCCAAATTTCGGTGATGATGAAGTTAATCCGAATAAACATCCAAAAATGAAGATGGGCGTCCACTACCACACTCATCAAAATAGAATCTTAAGTTATGAAAATAGTTTAACTTATATACACAAAAAGATGTAACCCTCAATTTTGTATAAGGTAAATTTGTTCCATATATAACAAATATTTCTTGTTTGTCATTCTATAGGTTTCTCGGCGTTTAACACACACTAGTAGGGAAAATGATGGAATGGTAGAGGTCGTCCATAAGGTGGTTGCAATGATAATCATTCTGGTAGAATTGGTAATCAGAAGGTCTTGGAGGTGTAGAGGAGATACTCATACGGGGTGGTGCTCAAACAAGCGACAGGGCATAATTTTATTCTTTTCCAGCAAAGCCGGAGGCAGAAGCGTCACACACATTTATTACAGGTATTATTCTCAAGTGTGACTATATGGCCACTATTTTATTTGATCCCGCCTCCGCTTTTATTAATCTTGTGTTAGTGCTGAAAAATATCTGTGTTATTTTGTGTATATAAATTAAAATTTCATTTATTTCATAACCAATACCCTAGTTGATCCTATACATGTTATCGAACACAATAATTGGTAAACTAGATGAGTGTCCTTCTCGATCCTCTAGTACTAGGTTAAGGTCTTCTCAATGTTCTAATACCTGCACTAGATTTAGAAAAAGAATTGGAATAGCTGATATCTTTTGGCAAATATGGACCTTTACTCAACCTTTTATTGTATATATAAAAATCAGATTGTCCCGTATATGTTATGATTGCATATGTATAATTTAACATCCAAACCTATTCTAATTAAACTAAATTTGAAACATATACGATATATATCATAAATTAAAAAATAAACCTCAATCATGTTATGATGACAACATTCCCAAGGATATCCTACATATTGATCCTCCCCCAGGTGAGTAGACAATTGATCGCAAATACCAACCGCTAGATTGTAGGCATTAGTTAAAGTTCTTGACTTAAGTCAACAACTCGGACTAATGACTAGGATCTGCATATTCATATTTGTGATCAATTTCCTACTTAGTTGTGGGGGGTCAACAAGTAGGATACCCTTCGGAGCGTCCTCATAACATGATTTGCGTTTGTTCTTTAATTTATGATGTACTGCACATATGTTCCAAATTTAGTTTATTTAGAATGTCACACTAACACTTTATTTTTTAGGTTATCAACACATGCTTAGTATAAACGATACTACATGTAATTAATCTCGTGTTAGTTCTGAAAAATCTCTGTATTATTTGTGAATATAAATTGAAATTTCATTTATTCCATAATCAATACCCCTGTTGATCCTATACATGTGATCGAAAACTATAATTGGTACACTAGAGGAGTGTCCTCGATCTTATAGTACTAGGAAAAGGTCCTCTCAATGTTCAAATATCCTGCACTAGATGTAGAAAAAGAATTGCAATAGCTTGACATCCATTGGCAAATATGGACCTTTACTCAGCGTTTTATTGTATATACAAAAATCAGATTGTGATGTATCTGTTATGATAGCACATATATAATTTAACATCCAAATCTATTCTAATTAAACTAAATTGAAACATATACGCTATATATCATAAATTAAAAAATAACCTCAATCATATTATGATGACAATGTTCTCAAAGGTATCCTACATATTGATCCCCTCGCAGGTGAGTTGACAATTGATCACAATACCAACCGGTAGATGTAGGCATTAGTTCAATATCTTGACTTAAGTCAACAACTCGACCTAATGACTGGAATCTGCATGTTCATATTTGTGATAAATTTCCTACCCAGTTGCGGGGGAATCAACAAGTAGGATACCCATGAGAGCGTCATCATTACATGATTTGCGTTTGTTTCTTTAATTTATGATATACTGCACATATATTATAAATTTAGTTTATTTAGAATGTCACACTAATACTTTATTTTTCAGGTTATCAACACATGGTTAGTATAGACGATACTATATGTAATTAATCTCGTGTTAGTGGTGAAAAATCTCTGTTATTTGTGTATATAAATTGAAATTTCATTTATTCCTTAACCAATGCCCAGTTGATCTCATACATGTGTCGAACACGATAATTGTTACATTAGAGGAGTGTCCTTTTCAATCCTGTAGTACTAGGAAAAGGTCCTCTCAATATTCTAATACCCGACACTGGATGTAGAAAAAGAATTGCAATAAGTTGACATCCATTGGCCAATATGGACCTTTACTCAACCTTTTATTGTATATACAAAAATCATCCCAATTAAGAGAACACTGTCAAATATGAAAATCAAATTCATCTTGTGTTCCAAATGATTTCTTACAATGAGCAATGGCTGCCTGAATAGAATTATCCCTTTGAATAAAATTTTCTAACATCGTCATCACATACATTGTTATGCTTTGGTGACGACTTAATAGACCTGCCATCAACTTATTCGATTGGTAAAAACCCTAATAATGATTGAATATGTGATTTTTATGTGTTTTAGATTCTGAACGAACTGAATTTGTTCAAGAAAGGGAAACCTTGCATTCGGGTACCATACTTGTATGCTACATGGATGAAGACAGTCCCATATATATTATGATAGCACATAATTTAACATCCAAATATATATGATTCAGCTTCTCTCCATTTTCTTCGAGTTCTAACTTGGATTGGAGACACGTGTCAAAGTTTAAAATTAATGGTTGAGATTTAATTAATTAAAGTAAAGCTTCAACCATAGTTATTTACTTCCATATATTTGTTTCTTAAATATTTAAAAAATAAATATATGAAAATAAATAATTATGGTTAGGACTTTAGTTTAATCAATTAAATCTCAACCATTAATTTTAAACTATGACATGTGTCTCCAATCCAAGCTAGAACTTGGAGAAAATGGAAAGAAGAGAAATTGAGAGGAGCCGGATCCAAATATGATGTAATTAATCTAAATTTGGAACATATACGCTATATATGATAAATTTAAAAAACAAACCTCAATGATGTTATTATGTGAGTAAGCAATTGCTCGCAAATACCAATGGGCAGATTCTAGACATTCTGCCGATTTGAAGAACTCGGCCAAATGTCTAGAATCTGTCCATTGGTATTGGCGATCAATTGTCTACTCAGTTGCGGGGGTCAACAAGTAAGATACCCTTGGAACGTTGTCATCATAACATGATTGGGATTTGTTATTTAATTTATGATATATAGAACATATGTTCCAAATTATGTTTACTTACAATGTTCTGAACCCAACTCACGAATCACAGAAACAGAACTATAATAGATCGACATCCATTGTCCACTATGGACCTTTACTCAACCTTTTATTATATATATACAAAAATCATCTCAATTAAGAGAACACTGTCAAATATGAAAATCAAATTCAGCTTGTGTTCCAAATGATTTCTTACAATGAGCAATGGCTGCCTGAACAGAATTATCCCTCGAGTAAAATTTTCTAACGTCATCATCACAGACATTGCTATGCAATGGTGACGATTTAATAGAACTCGGACAACTTTTACTGCTATTCTGCTTATTGCCAGATAATAATCCCCCTGTTGTTGTTGCACTCGTGCAATAACGACTAGTTTTGACAATAAGAGCTTCTAATACTCCTCTCATTGCCTTAAAGTTTATTATCCCCGCGATTGATGATGTTGATTTGTCGTGGTTGACATCTTGATGATTAAGCTCAGAATGATTGCGAGTTTTTTGTTTCATCAGATAATTGTTGTTGTTGTTCATTGGATCCTTGCCTCTGCAGGTGCTACTGCGCCCTCGTTGTAGCAACGGTTGTCTGGCGCGGATTTGTCCGTTTTTAGGTTTGGGTGTTACCATTGAAATCAACATTGATGGAATATTTTTGTACTTCAATTTTACTATAAAGTTCATAATGCCATTGTTCTTTGAAGGAACTATAGTGCAATCTTTTCTGCAAAAATGTAAACATTAATTAATATATGATTGCTTGATAAGAGAGTCTAGCAAGAAATTATGCATATGTTCCTAGTTTTACTATAATCATATTTCATTGGTGATGTAGTTTAATAAAAAGTAGGAAAATTGCCAAAGTTGTTCTTTAACGGAGAAAATTTATTCACACCAGGTGTTTACACCAAACTAATCCAATTTTTATTATTATTTGATTTAATGAAGTAAAACACATGTTAATTAATTAAGGTTAAGTAAAATGAACAATAAATTTAAACAAATGACATGCATGTATTGAATTGGTGTAACACCCAGTGAGAGTAAGTTTTACCCGTTCTTTAACTATTACTAATGATGTATGAATATTCCACGTGTGATAAGAATTATGTAACTTTATACTCTAAGGTTTCTTATATTACTGTATTTGACTGGATATAAAGTTTAATAAAAAAATATATGTCATCAATAGAATTAACCATAGAATCGATTAGAGGTAAGACTGATTCAGAATTTAAGTTATATGAATTCAATTATAAAAGTTTTTGGGTTTGAATCTATTCCTATATTTTTTAAGTTATAAGTTCATATTTACCATTAATTACTATAATTTTCGTAAAATTTTAAACATAAATTTATGCTCTATATTTAAAAATTCTTTAAAAAAAAGTAAACCATTTTAAAGTTGACTAAAAAGTAAAGTTGACAATTATATTATATATTTATAAAATTATATATGTAAGTTGTAATATGAATTCATTTAATTTACGTGGTCCTAATTTCTGGTCTTTGGTTTATTTTTCATTTTATTCTCCTCCGCCGCCCCCACGTTCACCCCTTATTCCCAACGGCCCCCTACTCGTCAAAACTTATTTATTAAGGTAGACTATTGACCATTAAAAAAATAAAATGTTTAAATAAAGAAGCACAATTTTGAAAGGGTCATAAAAAGAGTTTAAATTTTATATATCATTATAAATAATATCTTATATTAAATTATTTCAATAAAAAAAATTAAATCTTTTTATATATGAAATTTTGAACTTGTAAAAATTATTTACCATAATATAGGCCGGCTAGAAAGTCAAGCCACTAAAGCATGGGCTTTGAGGTGGTATTCAGTATTTATATTGAAATTTTTGACTTTTGAGACCGGCGAGACGTATTAAAGAGACATGCAAGATTGTTTTTATTTTAAGAGTAGAATTCAAGATCTGTGATAATACGGAATGATGGTTATTTATTTTTTCATCTTTTTACTTATAATATAATAGAATATGTAACATGAACTATTGATTTTAGGCCACCAATTCTATTGAGCCGCCCTGATGATATTACTATAAACTCTACAAAGATTTACCTGATCCGTATCATCTCCGCGCCGTCAGATTTAGAGAGTGGCAGGACATGAGCTGGTCCATTTTCATGGGCAACATTATTATTAGCTTCTATTGCTCTAACTGAACTTGATGTCTTGACGGACGATGCAGCTATAAACTCATTTACAATGCGAGCCAACGATACGAAAAGGCGTCCCCTCCTTGGCTTAGTCATCGTTGTTGTTGTTGTTGTTCCCTGTGCATGTTGTGTGGTACCACATGATGTTGTTGTTGTTGTCGTTGTTGGAGGAATTCCAGTTGATGAAAAAGATATCCTCAACTCCACCTCTGAAGAATTCGAATTCTTAAATTCCTTATCCTCTAACACCGTGTTTTGTATAGACCGCGGTGGATCAAGGTTTATTTCAATGTACGCTCCATCATCATTATCATCCTCCGTATCATACATAATGAAATTACTAGCGAAAAAATCATCAGAAGATGAAGAGAAGAGACTAGCACTATTATTCGAAGAATTGCAATCGAAGGAACTAAATGAGAAACTTCTTCTTTGATCTAACATACCGAAGTGAAAGGAGCTTACCAACTCGAAATCAAAAATTGAAACATTAGAGGAATAAATTGTTGTGGTTGGAGAGATATAGTTAGAGATGAGGACGAATTGGAATATTTGGATGGTACCAAAAAAGATATACTATAGTATAGTTTGATGAAATTATATTAGTGAGTTGCTAGCATGTGGGTACATGTAAAATGATCACCGACGGATCAATTAATTTAGGTGTATAATGGAATATAAAGTAGGCTAGTTTGTTATAGTAACAAATATATAGTATTTTCTTTTTGATTCTCTTTATCTCACATGGGATATATTTAGATGAGTAACGTATTTTATGTTTATGTATTGTTATTGTTAGAAAATATCTATATATAGTTACTATGGAGTAATTTATAATATGATTAGGGGTGGAGCTACGTAGGGTGAATTCTGTTCGAAAGAGAAGTATAGAGGTCATTTTGATAACTGGTTAGAATTATATCAGTATTGGTAATGTAAAAAATATTTATGAAGGAACTTATGTTAACACAGAGTTTAGTTATTTCACATTATATATCTTGCATAAAATAATACATAATTATTCGCGTAATTTATATCTATATTGGTTGTGTAGGTTTTTAAATTGCAAAGTAAATATCGTTTTAACTTTATACATGAATAACTAAAGTTTGAATGAACTACCAAATGTGACTTTATTTATGCAGAATTAAATATCTATCAAACTCACCTCCAAACTAGCTACCATATAATTCTATATTATTTATATATATTTTAAAATATATTTTTATGTATATATAATAGATGTTAAACTAACTTTTTTCATATATTTAAAAATACTTTATATTTGGAACTCACTTAAGCAAAAAAATCTGTATTTGTTATATGTGTTTAATTTTTCAAAGTTGAAAAGGGTCTTTTAATGCGGACTCATTAAGACGAGAGCAGACATTTGACCATCTAGAACTAATTTTTTTGTCCCTATTTACTTGCACTTTTAAATTAATACATCTATTAAGAAAATATTTGATGATATAATGAGTTTATCTTTATTAATTATAAAGTGGATAGTTTTATATATTTTAAAGTAATTAGTTATTTAATTAAGTATATAATATATAAAAATAATTATTCTTTCTTTTGATTTGTTAAAATAGATAAGTAATTAAGAACAACTATAAAAGAAAAAATAGACAAATAATTAGGGACCGACCGGAAGTACTACAATAACATTTTTGTGACGTTATTAGTTTAAATTATTTGTTAAACTTTTGTGGATTTATTGGCAGAAAAGCAGTGGAATTTTGTGGACAACAGGAAGCAAAATTAAAATTGTATAATTAGACTAATTACCATCCTTCATTTGTTATAATAATCAAATTTAAATTTCCTTTTTTCCTTGCTATATCAATGGGAGAATGCTACAAAATGAAGCAACAACTCCAGATTCATTGCATTTTTTTCCTCTTGACAATGGCCTTCTAGCTACTACCTACCATATATAATGGACATAAAACCTTTAACTTATTATATTTTTTTAGTACATTTTATGTGTACGTGTTTATTATGTTGAATGACTCATACATTGGGGGGAGGAAGGTGCCTTGATTATGTTGAAATCGTATGTCATGTATTTGTTTATCATAAAATAGGTACAATTGAATTTGTAGGAGGTCAAGAGCAAGAGTCTGTGTTTGGTATGAATGAAAATATTATGTTTCTTAATTATTTTTTTATGTATAGTTGGCTTAAATATTTGGAAAAATGTTTTTAATATTAATTTATTTTTATCAATTTTAAGGAAAATGATTTATCAAGTAAGGATAACGTTTTCATAACTTTTTTAAATCTTACACCTCAACTTTTCACTCTAACTCAAGTCTCGAGTACCTTTTATGATATTAATTCGAGATTTTACTCTTGATTCTCAATTTCCGACCTCGATTTGAGGTCCAACTCTTGAATTCCAAGTTGGGTTAGGGTTGGATCCCGTTGTGAGTGTTGAGTCTCGAGTCAAGATTCGAGATCAGATCCCAATCAAGTCTCGAGTCATGTGGTAGGGTGGAGTTTCGAATCAAGTGTTGGAGTCTGATTCCGGATCGAGAGTTGAGGTCAGGTCTCAGGTCAGGTATTTGGGCCCTCAATCGGTCTTTAGGATCGGGGTCATGTGTTGGGTACATATCTAGGTTCAAAAGTCGGGTTCGAATCGTACGTCAGTACCGACTTTAAAGTCGGGTCCCGAGTCAAAGTTAATATCAGGTCTCAGTTTGGATGTCGGTGTCAAGTATCGATTCGAAAGTTGGGTCCAAAAGTTGAGTCCCCATTTAGATTTATGATAAGTCATTGGGGGTAGGGAGTCAGTATCAGATCTCGATTTGGGTGTCGGTATCGAGTATCAATTTGAAAGTTGGGTCCAGTGTTTAGGTCTTAATCTAAAAGTTGGGTCCCCATTTAGATATTGGATAAGTTATTGGGGTAGGGAGTCAGTGTCGGATCTCAATTCGGGTGTCAGTGTCAAGTATCGATTTAAAATTTTGGTCCAGTATCAGGTCCTAGTTCAAAAGTTGAATCCCAATTTAGATTTTGGATAAGTCAGAGGGTAGGGAGTTAGTGTCGGATCTCAGCTCGGTTTTAATGTCGAGTATTGATTTGAAATTTGGGTCCAGGATCAGGTCCTAGTACCAAAGTTGGGTCCCAAATTAGATTTTGGATAAGTCATTGGGGTAAGGAGTTAGTGTCGGATCTCAGTTCGGGTGTCGATGTCGAGTATCGATTTGAAAGTTAGGTCCAGGGTCAGGTCTTAGTTCGAAAGTTAGGTCCCAATTCAGATTTTCGATAAGTCATTGGGATAGGGTGTCGGTGTTAGGGTCGGGGTCAATTTGACTGTTGTCCGCCCAAATTAAAATGTCAAGGTTTGGCGCTTGTCCAAATGTCGGGTCCAAATGTGGAAGTTGATGCCACAGGTTTTGGATCACATCTCGGGGTCGGATTTTAAATTTGGTCATCGATGTTGGTCCAAATTATTCGAGTGTCGTTGTTCATGTCCCAATTCATAAATCAAATTTCAAGTCGAGATCAGGGGTCACGTTTCTGGTCGGATTCTAGATCACTAATTCGGGTCGTGTTTTCCAATTTTGGTGTTTGTGTCGAGTCTCAAATAATTATTGGAGTTGAATTCTGGATCGAAAACTATTTTCCATTCTCTAGCCAAAAATGATTTTTTTACTGAAAATATTTTTCATTCACCCATAAAAAAAAAAAAAAAAAAAAAAAAAAAAAACTGATCAACCAAACATGAAAAAATAGATTAAAAATTACCTTATTTTTCTAAAAACATTTCTCATGAAAAATATTTTCTTCCTATCAAATGACTTTTTTAAAAAAATAAACAAGTCAAATTATATCAAACAAAAAAATTGACATTTACATTATTGGGGTAGCCCAAAATGGTGAGTCCATTTAAAAAACAAATCTAATAAAATAAGCTAAACTAAACAAATCAAAGAAATAGAAAAGGAAAGTCAAAATTAGAAAGGGATAAAGTGAAGAGACTGAATAGTAGTTGAATGGACATCTATGAGAATTCCAGCCAAATCTCCGGTGGAACTCCGACGTTTTCTTTTGTCATGATGGAGCTCAAGATAAGCAACTTATTATGTATTTCAACCATAATTTAACGTTTAATTTGTTATTATTATTATTATTATTATTATTATTATTATTATTATTATTATTATTATATATCTAAATTCTTAATTAATCTGTAGAACACCCTAATAAAACAAATTTTTGTTGTGTTTCTAACTAGTTGAAAGTAAAATAATTCAAAATGATGTATAAAACGCGAACTTGACTCATCTTCATTATACCTTCTCTCAGTTTCCGCAAGTGCATATTTGAATGAATGTCATAATTAAAAATTTGAAAATCTAGATTCAATTTAATTTATTAAGTATAATCGCGATTTAACAAATATGTCAATTTGGAACTCATATAACTATAGTCGTGATTTTGAAGCTGGTCAGAACTTAGGTAAGTTGGGTCCAGGGTCAGGTCCTAATTCGAAAATTGAGTCCTACTTTAGATGTTAGATAAGTCATCAAGGTAGGGAGTTAGTGGCGGATCTCAGTTCGAGTGCTGGTGTCGAGTATCGATTCAAAAGTTGGGTCTAGGTTCAAGTCATAGTTCGAAATTTGGGTCCCAGTTTAGATTTTAGATAAGTCATTCGGGGCAGGGGTTCAATGTCGGATCTCAGTTTTAGGTGTCGATGTCTAGTATCGATTCAAAAGTTGGGTCCCAATTTAGATTTTGGATAAGTCATCGGGGTAGGGAGTCAGTATTAGATCTCAGTTCGGATGTCGATGTCGAGTATTGATTCAAAAATTGGGTCCAGGGTCAAGTCCTAGTTCGAAAGTTGGGTCGCAATTTAGATTTTGGATAAGTCATCAGGGTAGGGTGTCAGTGTCGAGGTCAGGGTCACTTCGACTATTGTTCATTCCAAATTCAAATGTTGGGGTTCGGCCCAATTTAAATGTTGTGTCCCAATGTAGAAGTTAATTCCACGGGTTTTGAATCACATCTCGGGGTCGGATTTTGAATTTGGTCATCGGGGTTGAATCCTAATTATTTGAGTGTTGTGGGTCAGGTCCCAACTCAAATATCATATTTCAGGTCATGGGGTCACGTTTTTGGTAGGATGTCGAGGTCGAATCCTAGATCGCTAATCAGGGTCGTGATCTAGTTTGGATGTTCGAGTTGAGTCTCGAATCAATTGATGGAGTTGATTTCTGGATAAAAGACTATTTTCCATTTCTCTAGCAAAATATGATATTTTCTGAAAATATTTTTTATTCACCAATCAAACAGTATAAATAAAATCCACTTATCAACCAAATAAGAAAAAAATAAGTTAATAATCACCTTATTTTTCTAGAAAGCTTTTTTCATGATAAATATTTTTTCTTCATACCAAAAATAACTTCTCCGGTGGAACTCCGACGTTTTCTTTTTGTCATGATGGAGCTCAAAATAAGCAACCCAACAAGCAACTTATTATGTACTTATTTTAACCAAAGTTTAACTCATTTTAAGATCAACTAAGGGGTTGTTTAATATAAACATTATTATTATTATTATTATTATTATTATTATTATTATTATTATTATAAATTCTTAATTAATCTGTGTAGCTGCCTAATAAAACTAATTTTTGTTGTGTTTCTAACCTGTATAACTACCTAATAAAACTAATTTTTGTTGTGTTTCTAGCTAGTTGAAAGCAAAATAATTCAAAATGAAGTATTGATCGTCGACTTGACTCATCTTCATTATACCTTCTTTCAATTTCTTCAAGTGCGTATTTGAATGAGTGACATTTGTTGTATTTAAAAATTTGAAGATCTAGTTGAAATTTAATTTAAGAGAAAATAATCAAAAGTCCCCTCAACTATTATTCAATTCTCAACTATACATATTTTGTATTGGATTCTATTACCCCTTGAACAATTTAAATATGAAATAATCACCTCCAAAAAAAGTCATAACCAATTTTATATCAAAATTGTGCGGCACATGCGATGAATCACTGTACATTCATTTTTTTTTATTTCTTTCTTTTTTCCTCTAAATTATAAACTTAATCAAAATGCTAGTTTAATAATCCCCTAAAATTATGTAAAGTTTCCATTATTGTTTAGAGAATAATAAGAGAAAAATGGGTAGAAAATCTCTACACCAAATTAAAGAATAAGAACAACTTCATAACTAGTTTACATAAACTTCCAGTTTGAAATCGAACTCAAAAACAAAAATCCACAAATAAGAGTGAAAAACAAAATTTGGTAAGAATAAAATTAGAAAGTGAAATTTCAAATTCACTATTGTTGGTTCATTATGGTTTGTCTTCTTTTTATTGAATTTTAGTTTAGCTGAAATTATGAGGTATTTGAGAAAAAACTTAAACTCTATTCTTTAGCTTCATATATCAAAGTTTCTTATGAGTTAGGTGATTGTTATAGATAAAAATAATTGATGTATGATTAACTAAGCATAAATCAATAGCTACAAATTGATTTGGAGCTCATAGAGACGATATTTAGAAAATCATGCATCATTGAAAGACTTTGAGAAAAACTTGAAGAAATCACGAAATGGGTATAACAATTGTGTATAAAAAAAGGATTTTTTTTAAAAAAAATGAATTAATTATATAATCTCCAATTAGAGACTCCCACATGAATTATTTAATTCAATTTTAGTCATTACATGCCTTTTTGTTGAACCTTACGCACCTATCAGAGGTGTATTCACCTTCTTGGACAGGTTTACGTTCAAGGGTCACAAAATATTGAGAATAAAAAAAATTCAAAAATAATATAACCAGTAAAATATAAATGTATAGTTAAAAATTGACTAATATATCAATTTGGAACTCATACAACTATAATCATGATTTTGGAGCTGGTCTTAACTTTTAGGTAATATTGATTATGCAAAAAATTTCACATTATACGATGAGTATGTTTGATACAAAGATAGCACAAAACAGCTGAACCAATACAAAAAAAAAACAAGTAAAAATAACCTGCCGGGGAGTGACGTCACTTTCCGGCGCCGAGAAACTCGAAACTAAAAATCACGAAGGAACAATAACAGTACGCATCATATCTTTGAACTCGAAGAAATCAACGCGACCATCATGATCCTGATCAACTGACGAAATCATCATCTCCACTCTATCAATTTCACTTCCTTCCGGTAATCCCAATTTCTCTAACACCACCTGCAATTCCTTCGCCGATATAAATCCATCGCCGTTCTCATCGAAAACATCAAACGCTTCTTTCAGATCCAATTCATCCTGTGCCGGATCCGAATTCAACCCGAGCTTATCTTCACATTTTGACGCGAAGAAAACGTCGTTCAGAGATCGATGTAAGGCTTCGAAATCTTCAAATCTAAGACCAGTGTTTTCTGGTTTGATGTATGATTTCACCATGGATTCAATTTCTGATAGATCGGCGTCTAATCCAAGCAGGTTAAGTGCTTGGCTGAGTTCTTCAACGCTGATTAAACAATCGTGATTTCTATCGAACACATCAAAGATCCGACGAAGACGAATGGAATTCAGGCTCGGGCTACGAAGACGGAACGACGATGAGGAAGAAGGTTTGAGTTTTCCCCGGGTAAGACTTTGTTTAAATTCATCCTTATTCTCATCTTGTACTGATCCCATCGAACTATCGAACTACGATCGAATCGATTGAAATTAGTATTGTATCTCTTCAAATATTGACAAAAAATGAAAGAACTTAGATGAGGTAATGGATATGAAGAAAATGTGAGTAAATATAGTAGTTAGTTTGTAGAAGCAGTAAACAGTGTGGAGGTATGGGAAGTTGGATTTTGACATATGAAATGATGCATTAAAATTAAAAATGGGAGTAGGCAACGCATGATTAATTAAAGATGCCCGCGCATTTGACTTGTCTCATGTGGTGCTACGCGTATTAATAGAGAACATGGCACAAGTAGTGCCTCATGTTAGATGTTATGTTAATCGATTTTGTTTGTGAACATGCTAAATTGATAATTATATTAATAAGATATTTATCATTGTTTTGGTCTTTAATTGATGAGAAAATGTTTATATAATATCATATATATACATGATGTTCATAAAATAAAACTAATAATAAGAGTAGAAGTGCAATATTAGTTTTTACATTTGATCATTTTTGTTTAACATAGAAATAATCGAATTCCTTGTAAAAACTAAATAAGTTGCGAAAATAATATTAGTTGTTTTTCTATGTCTCAATCAAATCTAAAATTGAGAAGAGAGAAGGCAATACTAGTTTGTCTACGTAATTGAAAAGGTGTTGTAATATAGATGAAGAGAGGTTAGTTCATGTTGCCTACGGTTGAACGTAATACTAAAATTTAGAGAATAAGGTTGGTAAAATATTAAATGAATGGTTATATAACTAGGAGTAAAATAATAATTTTAATATAACTTAGTGTGTGATCGATTTAATCAAAATCATAAAACAAAAAATTGAACATATAACACATTGACGATGATATCCCACATCGCAGGTGATTAGACAGAACATGATACAACTTCATATTTCTGAGAACATGAGTTTAGATAGGAAAGAACGGAGGTTGCGTATTATGGTAGAAGGCTAGTTAGGGTGAAGGGTTGTCATGTCGTGCGTTGGTTTTGGCTTGTTTGTGCATGTCATAATACTAATCGTACCTTTGTAGTTCTTATTGTTTATTGTGTATTGTGCTTTCGATTACCACTCTATCTTTTTTATTGTTATTGTTCCTTTCTTTCTTTTAGAGTATACCCTACTTTTCTTATTAATGGTTATGCTTTCTTCATTATTTTCTTTGTTTTTTACTTGGGTTCCATGCTCTTGAATCGAGTCTTTAATTTTGGAAACAATTTCTCTATCCTCGAGATAGTGGTAAGGTCTTCGTATATTTTACTCTCCTCAGATCTCCCTTAGTGAGAGTTTACTAGGTATGTTATTGTTGTTTAACTTCAACTTTTCACATGACATGTTTAAAAACATAAAATCAAAGGACATTTTGATAAATTTAATATTTCTTTTAATATACGATGGCAAGATTCAATCTCTTTTAATGTAATTCAAACATGACAAGTATAAGACATAATTAATACTAAACGTACATTAATTAATAAAAATAGTGCGATAAAATAATAATATTAATCAATAATTATTTAATAATGTATTGAGTTCAAATATTACAAATAAAAATGAATCGACATTATTTTTCTTATTATAGGTAACGAGGTGGGTGAGGGGTGGCTAATAGTCGTAGTCTCCTAGAAGTGTTCTTTTTCGGTCCCAACCTTTGAAAAATACTAAGAAAGGAGTAAGTCAGCGATTGACCTTATCAATGTAATTACCTTTGAATTCTTCGATGGCCTGCACCAATGCCAAAATAATAAGCATATGCTTTTCTTAGAATCATTTGACATTTCATTACGGTAAAAAATCTTACTATTTATACATGGTTAAAATTATTTTTTATGTATATACAGTAGATGTCGAACCCCCTTCGATTAGTTTGTATGCTTATCTTTTTAAAATTTTGAACCCCCTCATTTAAAAATCCTAGCTCCGCCACTGATTGTCTTCAGACTTTTATTGTGATGTTTAATAAATCATTCTTTTTGGTTTGTGTTGATGATATTGACAGATTCAAAATTTGAAATAAAACACGGACCTCAAGCATATTTATATATCATTTGAATCCTAAATTCAATTCTTATACGTATTTAATAAAATTCTCAATATATATACCTAATTTAGGCTTAAGTTATACTGAATTCTGTCGAACTCTATCTTGTAGCCAACCTCGCCCCTAGTCGTAGAATTCTGGGGGCATATAGCTTTAACCCAACTCATGTATTCATTTAATAAAAATAAAGAACCCATAACAACGTCAAAATTCAAAACTTATAAATTTGAAATTCTAAATATGTCTCACGTACATTCAACCTATAACTTAATCTTAGAGTGACAAGATTGGTTAGCAAGAGTTCCATTGCGTATATCCAAGGACAAATCACATTTAGAGGAAACTTTGAACTTGATTTTAAACAACACATTTAGTTTTACTTTGCCCTTCAATTTCATGTAAAGAGTTAATTGCAACATCCCCTTTTCAACTACGTCCGAAAATAAATTAGGATTCGACGATATCTGATCCGCCATAATTATAAACGTGAAATTTATCGTTGTCGTGGTCCGTGCCCCGATGTTCCCCGCCGGGATGTGAACATCTCCGATTTCTTGACCTCCATATTCAATATAAAGGTTGATGTCTTCGAATTGAAAACTAACCCTATTAACAGAAATAGGTGTGTGTTAGAAGTTGGTTCAACTGAAACTATTATTTTTCAAATCATATGATCAATATGTAAGTAATCTAGTGAAAAAATGGTAATTATTGTGCTAATATATCAATTAAATTTCATTAATAATATAATTTTTTAAAAAAAAATTATTGTGTTTGTGTATAGTGTAAGTTATTGCACTTCTACCTAGCCCTTCAAATTAAATATCGATAAGTTCTAATTACTTCCTTGTAATATTTCGTTAAGCAAATTTAATGCTGAATTAATTTGGAATATGCAATTTTTAGCTTCATCAATTCAAAAAAAGTATTGGTTGTTAAACCATTAATTAATCGTGTGTATTGTGCTCAATAGGATTGTTACTCTATATTTAGAAGATAATATAGTTTGAACAACAACTTAGATATAATATATTTATGAAAAGGAATCTAAAATGCATATTTTAGTTAATTCAAGGTTAAATACTTGCAAAGACCAAAGTCATATTTTATTGCGTACTCCATCCTCGTGTTTATTTGGTGTTTGACTTGATATATTTTTTAAAAAGCTATAAATAAAATTATATTTTTATTATATTATCCCTAATTACTATAAGTCATCTCACTAATTTTTAGATGAATTGAAATAATTAATATTTAATGATAAGTGTAAAATAGGTATAAAATGGTAATATCTTTTTTAATTTTTCCAAATTGAACAAGTAAAAATAAATGAAGTAATAGTTAAAATTTAATAATTCAGAACGTGAAATACTTCCTTCGTCCATATGTGTGATGAAATGAACTATCAAGTACTATAAAAATTAAAACTAACAAATTCAAAATATCAAACTCAACAAAATTCAAATCATAAATTTGTCTCTACCTGTTAGGGTTCTCAATAGAGACACTTCCATTCATGGTGATGTTGAACTTGACCTTGAACCTGGCCGCGTCGAAAGACACTGCCAGGTCCTCGAGAGTGATGGAATTGAGGGTGATGGTAGGACGTTTGGGCCTAAAAACAGTGAAATTCAAGATAGTATAGGTTATAATAACAAGCATATAGACACATAGAATAAACATACATATTTTCTTTTTTCTCTCGTGTCTTCGTTTGTACTTACAATCCTCAACATTATATGATCTATTTTCTCCTAGATTTGATGATGATTCCATTTCCATTTCTATAATTCTCCTACTACTATTGGTACGTTCTAGCATTTTTTGTATAGATGAGATGATGGATTGTGTAGTATATATTAGTGTTATATTTATAACTTGAGGCTCTAGAAAAGTAGGTTAGAGTCTAGCTACTATTGATCCTTTCATTTAACTTGTTTTTATACTAAAAATAGATATTTCATTTTACTGATTTATTGTAGCAAATAAGAGAGTTCTAATACTCTCTCGTCTCTATTTGTATATGATATAGTTTGTCTAATTGGTACAAAAGTTAAAAAAAAATAGAGATTTTTAAAATTTGTGATCTAAAACAAGTTATAGACAATATTTCTATGATTATAAATTATTTAGGTTAAATAGACATTTTAAAGTCGAATTATTATTAAATATAAAAATATGTCATTTTTTTCTAAAAAAAACTATAAAAAAATGAGTCTTATAAATTGAGACGATAAATTACTTTTATTTTTTTCATATGACCTTTAATATTAAATAACTTTATGAATGATAGGTTCTAGCATTTTGTATGGATGAGATAATAGGTTGTGCGGTATATATTAGTGTTACATTTATAACTTGAGGCTCTAAAAAAGTAGGTTAGAGTCTAGCTACTTATTGTTCGTTTCATTTTACTTGGCTTTTATATAAAAAAATATATAGATACTTTTTTTACTTGTTTACTATAGCAAATACAGAGTGTTAATATTAATATTTTTTTAATTTTAATTTATATGATATAGTATAATTTGATACGAACTTTTAAGAAGAAAAATCAAAAAAAATTATGATGTAAATTAAAATGAATCAGATGCTAGTATGATACGACTATGAATTATTTTTATCACAGGATAAATAAATATTTTAAAGTTAAATTATTACTTAATATATAAATAAGATTGAGTAAAAATAAAAGTAAATCATATAAATTTTGACAAACAAATATCTAAATGACTTTATAAAATAGTTGTAGTCAAACTTAGAGTTCCAAAGGATCATTAATAAGGTTGATTTAAAAAAAATACACTTTTAATTAAAAATTTCTTACGAATATGTCAAATCAATACTGACCAAGTTAGGAAGGGGTACTAATCCATTCCGTCCAAACTAATGAATTTCTGATACTTTTTCTATGATGCAAAATAAATAGATGGTTTTAAAATATTTTAATTTATTTAATTATTAAAGATTATCCTTCTCTTTAATGGAATTTTCAACTATCTATAGCTTTAAAGAAGACTTTGTGAAGAAGTAAAGTGTAATATTGCCAAATTATCTTTTAATAATGTCATTAACTAACTTTCTTAAAGATTTATGCCACACCATTAAAGTTCATTTATTTTGAATAGATAAATTGATTAATTAATTATTCAACGCGTAACCATTAATGCTTTTAGCTTTTTTAATTTCATACTCTAACTTTTCTAGAATGTGTCACATTTGATTTGCAATTTCTGGCTAGTCCTTTATGACAAAGACAAACACATTGAGAGGAAGAGTGTGTCCCCATGTTCCTTTCCTTTTCTTTTTCCTAAAATAATTTTCTTGGTAATGTCGATAAATTATATTTATTAATATAAAAAATATTTTTGAGATTCAATAAAAATTACTTTTAGATATATTGTTTAGCAGATAAAATCTCAACGAATTTAAATAAATCTTCTTCTGAAAATGACATTCATAAATTTGAAATCATGATTAATAATCTCAATTAACGTAAAAAAAAAAAGGCAAAGGGTCAAATATACTCTTGTACTATTGAAAATAGTTTAAATATACCCTTTGTTATACTTCAGGTCCAAATATCCCACTCATGTTATACTTTGAGTCCAAATATACCCCTCTCATTATACTTTGGCGCAAATATACCCTTAACTTTGACGAAAAAACATGTGACAAACTCAAAATCAAATTATTTACTCTCAATTTTCTTAGAAACTCAGTTGTCTAACTCATCTCAACTCATTCCCTCCATTTTGAACTCTTATTCATTATTCCATTCATTATTCTATTTTTAAATTTCTTTTACTAGAAATAATAAATTATGCATATCACACAACATCATTGTGCTGCATTTTTCTCTCACAAATTAAAAATCTTCAAATTTATTTTTATAAAATTAATCATTGTATCGACATCTTCTTACTATTATAAAAGTACAAGAAAATAATGAATGTAGGAAGTCATCTATTTTTGGATGCTGAAAATTCCTAGAACATATCTAAGTAGTGTATTTTCTTTGATTAATATTGACACTTTTAAGTAGAGTTTAGCATGATACTTTTTTTTAAAAAAAACCTCAATTCGAAAGAAAGAAAAAATCATATTAGTTTTGGTTACGATAAATTATTAGCTTCTTTAAAGAAGAAGATGCAAAGAAAAGAATTCAAAGCGGAGGAAATGAGTTTCTAAAAAAATTAAGTATTTAAAATTCGAGATGCATTATTTGATTTTGAGCTTGTCACGTGTTTTTCATTAAAGTTGAGGATAAATTTGTTCAAAGTATAATCAGAAGGGTATATTTCAACTCAAAGTATAACGGAAAGGGTATATTTGGACCTAAAGTATAACAAAAGGTATATTTAAACTATTTCTTATAGTACAAGGATATTTTTTACCCTTTGCCCAAAAAAAAAAAAAGAATATTCATCAAAGTGATTTCTTAAGGAAAACATTTTTCTTTTCCCTAAAAAATAATAAATGTTTTAATTTTAGGAAACAACTTTAGTATATTGATGAGTTAGATATGATATTTCTGCAAACCCTTCTCACATCTAGTCAATTAAACTTATTAAATTTGATATTAATAGAGTGGCTGGGAGTTAATTCAGTCGATTTTTATATATGTAGGGGAGAAGTTACTACTACATACTACTCCATCTAGTTGGTGCACTAGATGTATATGTGATGTTAACTAGTTTTAGTAAGGTGTAACTCTATGGCCTAGGGGATTAGGTAAAGCTATAACTCCTTTTTCCTCACATCTCAATGACATTTTTTTGGGTTGGTTTCCGGGTAAATATCTGTATTAGAGTCTGACTAAATTTAAATTTGTGTCAAAAAACTGCACGTTCTAACAAAGGCAATTTTGTACCTGGAAGGACTCGAACACGACATTTCTAATTAAGAATGAAAGAGTATATATCACTCCACTATCTATCTAGACATACTTCAATACCATATATACGCATCTTCCCTCTAGTTTGAATATATTACACATAATACTACCTTTTAATAATCCAACAACCTGTTTGTATCTCAGTTCTCACCCTCACTCTCAAATAATAATGTACTACAAATACATGGGGAAAAAAAGTTTCATAATTTTAGAGTGTGTATCTCGGATAAATGATGTTTATGTCATTCCTAATTGTAACAATCTAATGTTTAAAAGAAACGAATTGTGTAGCATGTATATTTTGTTAAGCATGTATCTCACATACTAATGTATTACAGATACATAGAAAAAAAAGATCATCATTTTGTAGTGTGTGTCTCAAACAAATAACTTATATGTTATTGTTAAAATTAACGATAGGATGTTTAAGAGTAATAATTGGTGTAGCATGTATAATTAATTTGGAATGTATCTCGGAATAGTTGTGAGTATCTGACCTCGTGACCTGATCCTAGCATTGACTCAACCCATGACCCCAACTCCTGACCTGATCTCAACACAAGACCGGCCCTAACCCTGACTCCGACCTCTACTTACACCCTAACCTACCCAATCCCAACACTCAATCCAAAATTCAACCTCTAAATCTAATTCAAGATTCAACTCAAATCCGAAACTCAAGAGTTGGATCTCAAATTGAGATTGAGAGTTTGTTCTCAAAACAAAACTTATGTTCGGAAGAAAAGTTGAGGTGTGAGGTTCAACGTGAATTTGGAAAATGTTTTTCCTTATTTTTTATAAAGGAAGTCACTACTTAAATTTGAGGGGAAAATTAATTAAAAAACTATCTTCTAGAAAACATTTTTGTTCATTACCACATAAACCTTTTTGTACCTTAATCATCACTCAAGAGAAGATAAACCTTTTTGTTTCCTCAAAACATTGTAATAATACACTAAACTTGACCGCAAAACAGGCCTTCTTACAGGTGATCTTTTAGAAATACATTAGAAGAGCTAGAACAATACAGTGAAATATGAAAGTGACAATATTAACATGGCAAATTTCAAATCACCAAGACGATGATATCCTCATTCATGGACTGTAAACGTACTTAAACAAGTGATGCAAGTGAGCATCCTCAGAATTGAGACTTGTCCAAGCTGTCAAAGTATGGATGATCAAGTGCAGCTTTCGCAGAAATCCTATCTGATGGATCAAATTTAAGCATTTTCTACAATGACCAAACACATATAACAGCATTATTTCCTTAGTTCTAGCAAAGAAGCAGTAGAACCAGAAATAAGTAACTTGAAAGTATTAGTATATGAATAAATAGATGAGATGGAGATTTACCGTTAGGAGGTCCACACCATCAGGTCCCAATGCTGGAACAGCAGAGGCCAAGTTCTGAGGCTCCCATTGTGGATAAACATGCCAGTCACGGAGTGAACTCACTCCAGGCCACTGCTTATCAGTTGGAGTTCCTAACAACCTTCACAGATTGCACAAACGTATTTATGATATAATCAATTCGCTTGCCTAGCCAAGTTCATCAAAACAAAATAGTATGTTGTAATACTAAAATTCAGTTCCTTCAGATTTAATTGGTTTTAGTACTAGAAACTCGATGATGCCCTTCAAAATTTCAGATTTAAAACCTCAAATGTCGAATGTTTTAACCTATGTGGTTCTACTTGTGATATCCCTTCGAAAAATCTGCTTTTATGGACAGCATATTTTTCCGGATAGGAATGAAAAATCCTCCTGTTAACATGAATCCAGTTTTCATTTCATCAAGGGAAAAACAATATATAGGTAAGAATGCCCTAACAACTCAATACTTGAGCCTGAACAACTTCTAGAAAGACAGACTATCATCAAGGAGGCAGTTGGCGTCATTAGATAACATCTTAAACACTAACTAATACCTCAAAAATCATATGTGGAAAACATAATTGAAAATCCAATAATTTTACCACAATAGTCATCAGTAGCCAACCCTGAGGTGTTTGTTACTAACTAAAGAGCAATTACACAAAGCAGAAAAATACAAAGAACTTAGCAACTGATCATAGGCATACCTGAATATGTGAAGCAATTGCTGGAACTCAGAGTCACCAGGAAATAAGGCTTGCCTTCTAACCATCTCGGCTACATCACATAGAGAAGACAAATTAAAACAACCTACCTTAAAGTGAGTACATTTAACCAGGCAATATAGTTTGTCTTCAACATCTACGCCAATCCCTAGAGGACCTAAAAGAATATTCTTTCTTGTGTCCAATTCTTTGCCAATGTTAACCCATACTCAGATTGAAAATTACCCACAATTGGTGATTTCCATTTGGCCTGAACCGCTTAATCCAATTACAATGCATTTTCAATTTCCATGGAAGTGCTCGACAAGAATTTATCCTGCAACATTACTTGGCTTGTACGACACAAAAAATATTGATGGCAAAAGTCTTCATTGATAAGAGTGTAGTTTAACTCAAGTTCTTAAGAAGAACTTTTAGAGATGTATCCTATGTTGTCAAAGGCAACAAGCAGCGAACAAGCATATTACAGCTTGTAAGGTCTGCCAGAGCTTTAAGTGCAAAACACAATTAAAGCATGGGTGTATCTCTTGTTAGGAATGACTATAAGCATCAATCAATAACTACATGAACAAAGTAATTAGATAAAAACAAGTGGAACATAGGAAGTGAAAAATTGTAAATTAAGTCCAAAATCCAATCTAAAGTTTTGATATAGATGCGGATATGCAATTTAAATCTCAAAATTCCGTTGTGTTTATAACAGTAAGAAATGCATTCATAACACTTTTTAACAGTTAAAAAGTTGTCTTTTTTCCAGTTATATTCATTGTTCAGTGCCATCCACTACAAAAAGAGCCCATGTCTATACACCTTATAGCCGTGATCACTGCACTCAAGAAGATCCCAAGCCTAAGCTACTGATGATTTGAGAGCTTAAACGCGCCTCACATGAACCTTTACTAACAATGCGAACGTTTCCTAGTATATCCATCATGGTGCTTTTCAGCCACCCTAACAGATGTACCAATTTTGTATAGAACACCTTTGAGATCAAAAAGCTCTTTTAATACCTAAGCTATGTTAAAAGCAACCCAAAGTCCTCCAACATTTTATCCAAATGTGATACTAAAATAACATAAAGTGCCCAAATCATCTTCTCGTGAAAAAGTCCAAACCAAGATATGACATTTTACACCACCATCCTACAGAACTAACATGTTCTACTTAATATTAGAAGAAAATTATGTCTCAACTGAATTTCAAATCAACTTCGAACAGTATTGTTAAATTATCAGATCATAAACATATCAAACGATGTGTGCTATAACTAGTGAATACGAAGAAAAGGCTAAAACTTTGGTATAATTCAGAGCAACATACAACATGAATACTGTAAAGAATTAGAAAACATTTCTAATTTAGAGAAGCAAAAAGAATCAAACCAGTAATTTGGCCTAGCAGAGTAAACAACATGATCAACTCAAACAAACTTACCAAAAATACATCCCACAGACCACATATCAACAGCAGTTGAGTAATGAGTAGATCCCAACAAAACTTCAGGAGCTCTGTACCATAGAGTAACAATCTGAACAAACGCAAATGAGTTATTCCACCAGCAACAATCTTAACTTTCTATATCATTCTGATGATTTTATATGGCAATTCCAGTATTGAGAAATTAAAAAACTATTAACCTCATGGGTGTAGCTCTTCATAGGAACAGTAAACGCCCTTCCAAGCCCCAGATCAGCAATCTTAAGAATTCCCTTCTCTTTATCCACTAGAAGATTCTGTGGCTTCAAATCTCTGAGCATAACATAAAAAGGGGTCGATTAACACTGACTTAAATTGACCAGAATTTACACTAAACTAATCATGACTAAGTTAGACCTGTGGAGAACTCCATGGCTATGGCAGTGAGCAACCCCTTTGCACAATTGAAACAAAAAACTCTGCCCCAAATACGCAAACATCAATATCAAACATATGGGTGAGCACAAACACTGAAAAAGAAAGATGGGTTTTGCATAAACCTGGATGAGGGCAGTAGGAAGAGCCCTAGCATTAGGTCCTTTCCGATGAGAATCAATGAATTTCTTAAGATCAGTATCCAAATACTCAAAAACAAGATAAAGAATGGGTTTCCCATTTTTGTCAATGTGCTCAACACAAAGCAAACGGACGATGTAGAGAGAATGAGATAGCATTTGAAGAAGTGAGATCTCTCTGAGAGCAGTAGGCGGTATCCCTTCTTCATCCATTTCCAGACGAGTCTTCTTCAAAGCCACCAGTTGTCCGGTAGCCTTGTCCTTTGCTTTGTACACTTTTCCATAGGTTCCTTCACCTACCTTCTCCAATTTCTCGTATTTCTCCATTGATGATGAAGCTTGATTGCTTGATTTAGCAGATCTTAAGGAAAGTGAAAGAGAAAGGGGAGCGTGAAGCAGACAGAGAAGTTTTCCCCCTCTTCGTTTTGAATTTCAAATTGCTACAAATGCTACCGCCTCCCATAAATAATGTTGAGTAGTTCACTTAAATTGATTCAAAAATAATGTTATTAGTTTATTGTTTTATAAAAAAGAAAAAAAAAAGTGGGGGTGGTCAAATATATTCCTAAACTATTTGAAAAGGTCTAGATATTCTCCGTTTAAAGTTTGGCTCACTCATGCCTTCACCGTCCAACTTTTGGCCCAAATATGCCTTTATGGGCGTTAGTTTCCATGTTGGACATATCAAACTCATTTTTCATTTCTTTAAATGTCACATGAAATTGTCATGTCATTTTGACCTTACCACATGGTATTTATATGAAAATGAAAAGATATTCGGACTCATAAACACCTAATCCGACCCATAAATCAACCACCTTTTAAATAAATAATCCTACTGATTTTCAACAATTTTGTTTAATTTTTATTTTTTTCGATAAATTCCGAAAATGAGTAATTGATTAATGAAAAATAAAAAAAATATGAAAAAATATAAAATTAACGTCAAAAATTGACAAATAATTATAGTAACCTTAAATTCAATTTAAACACTTTTTTTAAAAATTTTATGTTTTTCGATAAATCCCGAAAATGAGTAATTGATTAATAAAAAAATATGAAAAAAATATAAATTTAACGCCAAAAATTTAAAACTAAATACAATAACCTTAAATTCAACAATTTCAATATTTTTTTAACTTTTACTAAATCCCAAAAATGAGTTTATTAATAAAAAATATGAAAAAATAGAAAATTTACGCAAAAAATTCACAAATAAAAAATAGGAAAATATGAAAAAAAAAATATAAAAAAAAATTGTTGAAATTATTGAATTTAAGGTTATTATATATATTTGTGAATTTGACGTAAATTTTTTTTTTTTCATATTTTCCTTTTTTATTAATAAATTACTCATTTCGGAATTCGTCGAAAAAAATAAAAATCTAAAAAAAATTGTCGAATGAAATGTTACAATATTTATTTGTGAACTTTTAGCGTTAATATTATATTTTTTTAATTTTTTTTACTAATCAATTACTCATTTCGAGATTTACCAAAAATATAAAAAATTTAAAAAAATATTGAAATGTTCGATTTAAGGTTACTATATTTATTTGTGAATTTTTGGCGTTAATTTTATATTTTTTTCATATTGTTCCTATTTTTTTAATCAATTACTCATTTTCTGGATTTTATCGAAAAAATAAAAATTAAAAAAAAATTGTTAAAAATGGGTCGGACAGTGTATTTAAAAGGACTTGATTTATTGGTCTGATTAGGTGTTTATGAGTCCGAATATCTTTCCATTTTCATATAAATGTCATGTGGTAAGGTCAAAATGACATGACAATTCCATGTGACATTTAAAGAAATGAAAAATGAGTTGGATACGTCCAACATGACAACTAACGCCCATAAGGGCATATTTGGACCAAAAGTTGGACGGCAAGGGCATGAGTGAACCAAACTTTAAACGGAGGGTATATCTAGACCTTTTCGAATAGCTTAAGGGCATATTTGACCCTTTTCCCCAAAAAAAAAAAAGAATTATTGAGTTATTCGTTCGGTTTTTGGTTTTTAAATATTAGGTTATTTAATAAACTGATAAATCAGCAAGACTATACTACTTAATTGGTATAATTGGCAACTAGCAATTCTTCGTTGATTTGTATTAGTATATGATGGTTTCTATTTGTATATGACGATGATTTCCTTTGGTTTTGCAGTTTTATCACCATATATATTCAATCTTTTTGTGTATAACTTTTAAAAGTTTGTGTAAATGTGTAGTTTTTAAATTTTGTATAATATATTTTATATTATGCAATTTGTATAATATAATTTGTATAATTGTTTAAAAGTTCATATGTATATGTTTGTATCAATTCGTTATTTCGAGTTTTATCATATTTGTATAATTCCATACATTAAATTACTCAATGATACAATAACACGTGAATTATAAAAACGTATCCGCAAATTTTACAAACTAGATACGAATTATACAGATTATTGCACTTTCTCGCTCGCCTCTCTCCTTCCTCTCCCAATTTCGCTCGCATCTCTGCTCCTTCTCCCAATCTCGTTCGCTTTTCTCCTCCATCTCCTAGTCTCGTTCTCCAGGTAGATAAATACATATGTATACCAGTTATATATATACAATTATCTAACTGATACACATATATAATTCACCTTTCTGCCCTCTCTCACTAGCCTATCTCCTCCCTCTCCTGATTTCGTTCGTCAATCTCCTCCCTATAACATGTAGCTACGAATTATAATTAGCAAACTATATGCGTAAATAAGTTATTTTTGTGTGGCTATATGCGAAAGTTCCCCTAGTATTTAGTACTTTACTCCTACATAAATATTTTTCTCAGAACCTTACTGATTAAGTGACTTTGGATTTAGCTTTCAATTCATACTACACATTGACTTTGAGTTCACAATTTCATATTATAAGAAAGGAAAAAGGGTCAAAAATACATCTCAACTTTGGTTTATTAGTTAATTATACCCTTACCGTTAAAATAAAGTTATTTTTATCCCTACCGTTAATAAACTTATCATATTTGCCCCTCTATGGACAAAAATCCCCAAATCAACAAAAATTGACCCGGTTTCTTAAAAAAGTGACCCATTAACCATTTAAAACCATGTCTGACCCATCTATCTATCTTAACCCATCATTTTCATTTCACCCAAATTCAAAACTCTAAAACTACTTCTTCTTCTTCAAATTTCTCTGTGAAAATGTCTGGTCCTGAAAAGAGAGGCAAGGGAGGAGCCAAGAGGCACAAAAAGGTTCTAAAAGACATCATCCAGACATCACTAAGCAATATATTCGTAGGCCATGAATAAATTTATTCTTTTCAATAGAGTCCATTTTCATCTATTCTCAACGCCATTGCCAAATGTTTGAACACTAGCGAGTTGGTTCTGCATTTTGATCAATAGTTGTAATTAGTTGTCATTTGTCAATATATGCATTTTTGTCTCCCTCTGTTCCCTGTTAATGTTGAATTCCATCAACAAAACAATTGCTCTGACAAAATTTTATTTTCGTCTAAGACATTTATTGGCTAATTGTTTTTGTTTTTGTTGTGTTGTTGTAGAATCGTGGAAACACAATTGCAAATTTATCATAAAACTAACTCTCCAAATGATATGTTTTTAAAAAAATGGGTATAGAAAATGTGTTAAATTATTTTGGGTTAAGAAAAAATATGGGTCGGACATGGGTTTTATATGGATAATGGGTCATTTTTTAAGAAATCGGGTCAATTTTAGTTGATTTGGGGATTTTCGTCCATAGAGGGGCAAATATGATAAGTTTATTAACGGTAAAGGTAAAAATAACTTTATTTTAACTGTAAGGGTATAATTAACTAATAAACCAATGTTGAGGGGTATTTTTGACCTTTTTTCCTATAAAAAATATCAAAATTTAAAGTAAGAATCATAATCCTCTTAATTTCTCTTTCGTGTTGCACTTGAATAGTTCTTTACATGTTAGTTATTATTGTTTCTATTTTATGAGCGTTCTTTATGTTATATTATTGTCTTGTCGCATAAAATTGTTAAAGAAGTCATTCATTTGTTTTATAAGTATTTTCTTATTACTTTAATTTAAAATCGAACTGCTAAGGATCAAAAATGATAAACTAATACAAAATATCTTCTTGATTTTGTTATTGATTTAGCGTATTTAAAAAAGGAAAAAGGGTCAAAAATACCCCTTAACTTTAGTTTATTAGTTGAATATACCCCTGCCGTTAAAATAAAGTTATTTATACCCTCGCTGTTATCAATTTCACCATTATACCCCTCAATTGACGGAAATTTCCAAATCAATCAAAATTGATCCGATTGCGTAAAAATTACCCATTCCCCCATTTTAAATCCATACCCGACCCATCTAAGATTTTTTTTTGGGTTACGTTCTTAGGTGGGTCGGGTATGGGTTTAAAATGGGGGAATGGATAATTTTTTTGAAATCGGGTCAATTTTGATTGATTTGGGAATTTCCGTCAATTGAGGGGTATAAATGGTGAAATTGGTAACGGCGAGGGTATAAATAACTTTGTTTTAACGGCAGGGATATATTCAACTAATAAACTAAAGTTAAGGGGTATTTTTGATCCTTTTCTCTTTAAAAAATGATAAACCGAATCGACTGATGCACACTCGTAGTTACATATTATTTTATAATGTGTAGTATTACATTGCATCGTGTTATATTATTTTAATGAATATAATCTTTGGATATATTATATTACATCATTTCACACATCAACAATTTGAATGATAAATTTACGAGAGAGAAAATAGAGTTACTATGAAAAGTTAAATTAAAGAAAAAAATAGGATTTATAAATAATAAGTAAAGATAAAATAAGAAGAAAATATCAAGATAACGAAATGATCACACCAAATCGGTCATTTCACAAAATGAGACTTTACTTTATTACTACCTAATAATAAATTTTATTGTATAAATTTTAAACAATGCAATACAAAAAAAAATTATTTAGTCAATTATTTTGAATTCGACCTGTATGATTAAGAATGTCGAATAAGAATGCACATTAATTTTATAATATCCATAGATTACAATAGTTTTTTTTTTCCATCTAATCTCCAATATTTACATTAAAGTCTAACTAATTCAAATTGCTTGAACGTGAGATTTCTTATTAAAGGAGGAGCAGTTTCATTCCATACGTTACATCCTTCGGTGGTATAGATTACAATAGTTAAAATTGCATAACTGATTCTTATTATAGGTTTAAAAAATCATGTAAATAAACATTTCACACTATACATTTTACTCTAGTACATATTATACAGTAAAAAATAATCTATATATTATGCAATTCGTGCATTACAAATATCTTCTTAACTTTGCTTTAAACCAAACGACCCCAAAATGACTAGATAAACTAAGAAGTATCCAAATACAGTTTAAGAACAGTATTTTAAAAATAAAGCAATTCCAACTTTAGTAAAATAATAATAATTTATTTCACCTTTTTCTTTCTTTTTTTCCACTGATAACACTGGGTGTAACTGTTTGATTTTTGAAAAAGATGCACATGAGAGTCATTATATTTACGTAGGATTTTCATAATATAAAAGAAGTGTTTGATTTCAAATACATAGTGTATTTGAGTCATATTATAAGGGGGTGTGGTGAATTTTTATTTTCTCACATAGGACTCATGTGTCTACTGGGAAATTTCTACGGTATCAAAAAATGGAAAAATGATATGGTACTCTAACTTCAAGTTGTTGATATTTTGAGCCAAAACATGGGACTGGGAAACTAACAGAGGTGTTTGTACCACACCTGCATAGTCAGTTTTCACAAATGTGGGATTTACGCATCCACCTCTACTTTCATCGCGGAATGATATATATGTATAGATAAACGCAAAATCAAACTAGTACTATTACTTACCCAAACACACATACAATTCTTCGATGAGGCAACAATGGAGGGAAAAAAAGGGAAGAAGCAAAAGCTGTGTCAGCAAATTGCTCTTCACCTGGTACAGATTTGCCCATTTAAGAACCACAAGAAGCTTAAAAGACTATACTTTCTCCTGCAATTTACATCCAAAAGTATAGAAAAGCAGTACACCCAAAGCTACATTCAGTTATATGTCGTGTTCCTTATCTAACACGGCATGCTGCAGGGCCACCTGGGGAACAGTTTGGGTTGGGAGACCGACAACCAGCTGCAGCACCAAGAGAGCTACCATAACGGTGGTGTGTTCTGTAATCTGGGACTTTTCCCATGGCAAATCGAACAGCTGTTCCAGTTGATGAGGCTTCATTTGTACTGCCACCGCTGGATTGTAGTGGCTCTAAAGTTTCAACCACGTCACTCATCAAGGGTCTTGCTTTGGGGTTTTGGCTCAGGCAATAGTATGCCAAACTGCAAGCTTTTTGAGCTGCCCTCACCGAGTATTGGTTATCTAATCTAGGGTCTATAATCTGCAGCATTTTTCTCTTATCGTTAAGTTTTGGCCGAGCCCAGTCAACCAGATTCTGTTCCTTGCTTGGTCTGGTCTTGTCAACAGACTTCCTTCCCGTCAATAGTTCTAGGAGTACTACACCAAAACTGTACACGTCGCTTCTTGCAGTAAGGTGTCCTGTGTCCAAAACATATTACAACTTGTATCATCAGGTACGCCAAACATCAAATAGATACTTCTACAGTGATCCTCAATTTTGCCTCCAAATTTGGCTTAAAAATATACAGAAGACAGATTGAGTATTGCTATCAACTCTTACTTTTTTCTTTTTCCCGACTTTGGATTGTTTAGAGTACTGTAGTTTTAAGTCGGAATTGAAGAATCAAACAAATGCATGATAACAGATCAGTCAAGACCTTTTTTTGGGAGAGGGGGAGCAGGTACATACCAGTCATAACATATTCCGGAGCTGCATAACCATAGGTACCCATCACACGAGTTGATACATGGGTCTCATCACCTTGTGGCCCTGCTTTTGCAAGCCCAAAATCAGATAGTTTGGCCGTATAATCCTGCAATTCCCACCAATCTCATGTTATTCCACAATCAAGACAAAGTCAAACAAGGAAAGGTAAAACCAGAGGAAATCAAGTGAGTTACATAGTACAAGTCCTGGAAACATGACTTACAGAATCCAATAATATATTCGAGGTCTTGAAATCACGATAGATAACTGGTCTTTCTGCATTGTGAAGGAATGCAAGCCCTTTAGCTGCTCCAAGAGCAATCATCATTCTTGTGGCCCAAGATAATGACATAGTAGCCCCTGAAAGCCTCGAGAAATACCACAACTTAGCAAACCCAACACTTATTTCTTTTTACGCAGTAAGAATTTAATATCATGATTCATCAGCTTGAAGCCAAGAAGATTAGTTACTAAGGCTGAAGTATCAGTGATTCAAAGCACCAATCACAAAAGACAAACATGTTCACCAAACAAAGGAGCATATACAATCATTAGCACCACTTCTCCTATTTTACAGTATTATTCATAGAACTAAATATCGTTCTCAACACAAGATTTTTCAACTAGGTGCATGGCTGAATCTAGCATTTCTGTAACATTAAATAGAAGGCTAGTAAACCTAGTAATGTGATTCCAATAATAATACAACTAAGCCAGAAAAATTTAGATGAACATCTCAAAGTTTACAAAGTTCCTCTACTACTACGATCTCTTAGGAGCTAAATCATTTTCTGAGTGGTAAAAAGCTCGACTACAACAGGTGAAACTGTTGGTACAACTCAAAAATCAGGCCGACTCAAATGTACCTCTACAAGGACACAAGTTTCCTTTTTGTCATTCCAGCATGAATTTTAGTGAATTAGGCCTGCTGCATCATGAAGCTCAAACTTGACGGTTTTACACATGGACTGATGAAGATGAGCACACCCATTATTATTTTTATTTTTATTTTGAGGGAGGGGGGGTAATTCACTAAAAGTCGTTCCTTGAGTTGAAAATTTCATCCTTGTTTTGATCTGATAATCCGTGGAGTTGTTTATGACACAATATAACTGTTTACCTTAGAGGCGAAGGTACATATGAGACAACAACTATGTCAGCATTGCAGTGAGTCAGCAGAAGCCAATATGCAGCAGGCTAAGCAAATATAACATGTACTTGAGATTCTCACTCTCTCACACACCTATAGCTATCGTAGTATCTATTTAAAAAATGTGGCATCTTATTCGATAAGCATAGCAGAAATCAAAAAACATCAAGTTAACCACAACATGATGCAACAAAACAAGAGGGACAACAAGAGGACACATACTTCGGAAGAGATGATTCTCAAGGCTTCCTCTAAACATGAACTCATAAACGAGCAAACGATGGTCATCCTCACAGCAATACCCGATCAACTTGACAAGATTAGAATGCCTAAGCTGTCCAAGAAAGTTGACCTCAGTAAGCCACTCACGGTGACCTTGAAGCCCCTCTTTGTTAAGTACTTTGACAGCAACCGGTAAAGACTTAAGTCCAACACGAACATTCTCATCAATGTAGCCCTTGTAAACAGTTCCAAAACCACCCTCACCAAGTATATAATCAGATCGGAAGCTTTTAGTAATTGTCTCCAGCTCAAAAAGAGTAAACGCAATTATATGAGTATACAGTACAGCATTCTTTCTAAAATCCTCTAAGTTTCTTGGAGTCGAAGGATCACTCAGATCTGATGTAGAACGACTATGACTATGTTTCTTTGAATCAATACCTATCCTGTTTCCCAACGATAACCCCTGTTGCTGCTGAACTGCCCATCAAAAAAACACAAAAATCAAAAAGTAATCAAAACCCCATTTGAGTCCAAACACTGTTGTTCAAATTACACTTCAAGATTGAACCTTTTCAGCACAAAATCACTAAAGAGGATCATAACACAAAAAGTATCAAAACCCCATTTGAGTTCAAACATTGTTGTTCAAGATTGAACCTTTTCAGTACAAAATCACTAAAGAGGATCATAACACAAAAAGTAGCATATGGGTATTTCTCCAATTAGTCAAATAACTAGTAAAAATGAAACAGATCTGAGAAAAAAAAGAAAAGAAAAGAAAAGAAACCTTGATGATGAGCATTGGAGACAACAGCAGATTCTTCTCTAGTACCACAATTGCCCATCTGCTTCTTTATCTGTTCTTAGGTCTAGTCTCATTCTTCACATTAGCACCCCTCTCCCTCCCACCCAAATTCAACACTTTCCCCTTTTCTACACTAAAACAGAGAGTCAAAAAAAGCTCTTTACAGCGCACGTTTGGGTAGTTTTTCTTTCTCTCTCTCTCTCTGTATTTGCAATTAGCAGAAGTAGATAGTGATACCAACTTTGATGGGTATTTGTGCTGCTGTAAAAGGGAGATAAAGGCCAAAGAAACAGTGGTACACATACTCGCTCAGTCAGAGGCCAGTCTCTCCATATACTAAAAAATTCAATAAAGCTGTATGCGCGTGCTGAACCAAGCCATGCTCACTCTAAAATATTTACCAACACACACCCATTCTAAAATCCAAACTATTGTAACAACACGCGAGATCGTGATGTGAGACATTTTAGAATTTTTTATCAAAGTAATCCATTTTTCTCGATTCATATTTAGTGAATTGTGAGATAATAAGAAAAAATTAGGATAAAAATTTGGACATTATATTTTATGTTGGCTTTTTAGTTATTCTCTTATCAAGCGAAATGAGTGATTTCTTAGTTACAATTAACTAAGGTTAAAGTTCTGAGTCTTTTGATGTGATAGAACCTTCTCGAGAAATATAAAAATTTTATGAGGCTAAGCAATTCCTACTGCTCTTGTGTATGACATTAGGGGGCTTGTTTTGAACGCTACTTTCTTATAAGTTATGTGTTAAGATTTTTGAGTTCTAGTTTAAGACAAAATAGTATGGGGTTTACAGGAACTTGGACCCTCTTGAAAAATTCAATAAGATTCGTTCTAATATTTGAGTATACAAATAATTTGAAGTACGATAACAATATGAGTAATTAGCTCTCTTGAGCTTGTCAACTAATGTAAGTAAAGAGCAAAAATGGTGTGGTGTGGTGGGGTGTGGGGGGTGTGGGGGGGGATTCAACAACTCCCTTGAATATGGAACAGGAACAATTTACTTGTTTTGAATATTAAAAAAAAAGGCTAAAAAAAAAAGAGTAAAATTATTATGAACTAGAGAGAATATTATTTGAACCAACTCACTAAATAATATGTTTTTTGAAAATTTTCTAAACTAGAATAAATAAAATTCGCAGTAATTTAGTAGACATTATTTTATTTATAAAGTTCAACGAGAAAAATTATCGTCAATAACATTTTTTATGAGTAATTTGTTACCACAAATATTATTTTATGCGACATTGAGGTACTCTATCAATTTGAAATATCTCGTATATTGAAGATAACCTTATGATATTACTCTTTTAAAATAAATTAATTATATATTTTACACGACATTTCAACTTCAAGTATAACTTCAACAATTCTAAATAAAGTGAAAATAAAACTACTTTCACAATCAAACGCCCACTTTATACCACGTCCTTCGAGTTTTACCAGACAACCAACAAGAAGAAAATTGGTAATCTCTTTAAAGAAAAATTTCCTATTCAAGCTTGTACCATATGCTTAAGCATTCTCACTTTTTACTCTTATTTGCCCTATTAATTGAATACAAAATTTAAAATAGAATTAATGTTTTATCTTTTACTTTTCAATTTTATTTTTGATGAATAATTATTTTGTGGGGCTTTAACATTCACATGTAAAAATATAATAAGCGGTTGATCACATTTTATTATGATTACAAGTAAAATTTAATATTAAGGTGAAATGATATTTGAGAATAGTTGTGCTTAAAGTTAATTTTTGAAAACAACTAAGTTATTTTGATATTTGTCAAACATTCTAATAAATCAAAAACTGACTTCTAGTCAATTTGACCAAGAGGCTCTAAATCTATGAAAATTCTTGAAAAAGTTTTTTAAAAAAAAACAGAATTTCCGAGATAATCAGCTAATAAAAATTATCTATAATAATGTCATTCTATCAAAGTTCCTTTATTTATTTATATTATTTTAGAAAAAATATTACAACATAATAACATAAATATAAATATTATTGCATTAATAATTAAGCTGCTCTTATGTTCGATGATACATTCAAAATAATCTCTTTTAGTGTGTAATGAATAATCTTGATTTTTGACTCTCATCAAAATATAATATTTTTTAATCTCCATCAATTGTTTACCAAACTTCGTCAATTTGATTTGTTGTGAACAATAAAAGAAACCAAAAAAAATTGTGGAAACTTACATTTAAAAGTCTAATTTTTATAGTTTTTGCTATTATTTATTTATTTATTTTTAGCGCCTAGTAAAACTTTATAAAGAGTAACTTTTGTTATATTTTTTTATTACTCCTTACTTTTTCCCTCCAATCTAACCGACAGAATTAATTTTTAACAAAAGTCAAAATTATAACGTGCATATATAAGAAACTATTTTAAACCTATCCTCGTTCGTAATAGGGGTATTTTTGTCATTTTCTCTCACCAAAACCGTTGGTTGGTTTCATAAATTAACCACTAACCGTGGTGTGGCCCTCCTTGCCAGACAATTAACAACATGAAAATTTATTTCTCTTGTCCCCTCCTATTTGTCCTCTCTTTTAACCTCTTTAAATTAATTTCCTCTTTAAATTTTATGCTTAAATATTTTCACTTTGTTGACCCTTTTTTATTGAATATACAAAATTTAAAGTTTGAATTACTGTTTATTAATAACTTTTTGATTTATTATTTTAAAAAATAATTATTTTTACGCGATTTAAACTTTACTTGTGAAATATCTAGACTTTTAACTATGGAATTTGAAATTTCATATCGATATCTATTATGTGGAAATATCGTTCTTAAAACTTTGACTACATACATAATGTTGTATTTATTCTATATTACAAAATAGAAGTCCTTTTTTTTCCATAACAACATTTAAGAACTAGAAGAGATAATTATAATTCCTAATTAAATCCTATAACAAATTTTTACTTCACCTTAAATTAAGGGATTCTTTTCCATCTTTAAAGTTTAAACAAAATATCATAGAAAGAAGGGGGAAAGCTTAAACACATCATTGAGCAATCAAAAAGACTTATCTATGTCATCAATTAATAATTGAACTCATTTATGTCATCATCATGAATCAAAGTGCCCATTGGTGCCACTCTTCATTAACGGCTCAAAAATAGGTGATATTTAAAAATCGGTTTGGAGATATGTCATCTATTCAATGGTCCACATCATCTAATTTGTCCCACGTTATTTTAACCCATCGCAATGAAATTTGACTCGACCCAGAATTGAACCTAACTCACTTCCCTCTTAACCCAACATGTCAAGTGGGATAATAAAGTTGAGATATGGTACTTAACAATTCATGAACAAATACGCGCCCAAAAATTGGATTGTAAATATAAATATATCAAAAGCACATCCAAATCTCCATGAAATAACTTCAAATTTTGTAAGCAATCCCTTTTTACTATTCCAACAAGTCTAAACAACACTCACTCCAAATTTCTCACATAATCATAATCAAAATTTAAACACACTTATTTAAATTTGTTCAACAATGATGGATTGCCTTTAAAAATCTATTTTCCACCATCCAATTATATTTAGTTAATTGAACTAGTGTTTGAATCACAATTACTGATTAAGATTAGAAGCTTGAATTATTTTTAAAAAGAAACTCAATACTAAGTTGAAGAGCTTATTTGGAGTTGGATGTTGAATCTTAACCTATTATTCTTACAACTATACAAAGTAATATATAAACCACTTGGTTCCAATATATATATATATGTATGGACTGTATTTATATGTAATTCTCTCTTAAACTTGCCTTTCAACTATCATAAAGAATTCATTGCTCACATGGTAACCAATATATTAGTAAAAGAAGCTACCAACCCAACTTCTCCTAGTTGGTTTTTTATCTCAGAGTTGTCAAACTGGGTAGGGGGCATTTGCAATCAGTTCTAACAAGCTTCACAAAAAAAACGAACCATCATCGATATAAAGGGCATACCATAATTTTTCATAGTACAACCCAGAAGGGCCCTCCCTTTGCACAACCTGAATACCAGATGTATTGTGGACGGACGCATATACAACAACTTCACAAATACAAATTCCGCATTTCATTAGCATGACATACATATGGTTCATACAAAAACGACGAAAGAAAGATACTACTAGTAATAATGATAATGGAGGAAATAGTCCACTAGCTGTACGGGAGCCTCAAATGTGTCATGATGATACATTATTTCTCACTATCTACTTATGTTTTTAGTCAAAGAATTACTTCTGCTTAACTAAAGAACGTCATGCGCACTAACGTGCAATTTGACCGCGGGGGCCTCCTAAAAAGGTCGAAGAACAAAAGGCATAAAAATAAAAATAAAGAGGGTGGGGTGTGTACAAGTTGCATCTTCTGAAGCAGCTTCTTGCCCCACGACAATTTATCATCTGCAAATACACAACATAATGACAATTCATTTTCACAGTATTCATGGAAAAACACAAGATTCAAGGAATTAAGTAATTTCAAGATTGAGCAGAAGTAGTGTTTTTGGCCAAGAGTGATGAAACAGAGGGGAGGGAGGGAACCCCTTAATGAAATTCATTACAATGCCAAAACAAACCGTAGTGACATGAGTAAAGACGTGCAAATATTGTAGATAATAAGATCAGATATTATCAATACTTTATTATATCTCCAAATCAACTCCAAACACACAACCTAAGGATCTTCTGCCGTTAAGAAGAATTGACAACGTCAGAAACAGACTGCTACCTTGATTCTGTAATGTCAACTAATCACCAGAGACATAACTTTTTCCCTCGTAGTACCTCTTCTCACTAGCTGCTTTCTTCTCATTTCGTTTCTGCAGATATAAGACATAGTTAGATCCATCACATACATGTTTCGATTCAACCAAGCAAACAGGACCCGTGCCTCAATAAGCATTCAAACAAATGGACAGAATCGCATAATGGCTGAGGGAGGATATGATCCAACAATTCAGCACCAAACTTGAACTCCGCAGGATTTTAAATCTCATCAAGCATCTAAACAGCTAGTTACAGAATGATGACACCATCATTTGATGTCAGATAAACAACACAGGGAACTTGACATTAAGAAAACTTCAATGACTGGGAGTTGAAAAAAATCGTTGATTTCCCCAAGATACTTAATTCCTTTCAAGGCTAGTCCTACGATGCCGAGTGCCTTAATTGGAAAATGCAAACTAGAGGACTTCTCTCTGTTAGATCCTTCTACTATGCACTGTTCAGCAATGAAAACCAGACTACTCAATGGCCTTGGACTCAAATTTGGAAAACTCTTGCATCCTACAAGGTAGCATGCTTCACCTGGATTGTCTCTAAAAGGGCTTGTCTCACACAAGATGTTCTACAAAAGAGAGGTTACCAATTACGTATCAGATGCTTACTTTGTGGTTGCAGAATGAAACTACTGATTATCTATTCCTACATTGGAAGGCTTCATGACAACAATGACAACATTTTTGGTGTTTGTTAGGTCTACGATGGGTGATGATTGATGCACAAGTCATCCCCAAGAAGGTTTTAAGAATCTTAGGTCTATAATCCAAGTATATGGAGAGATTGACGATGATGTTATTCATCGCCTTGGAGCAGGGTGGATAAAATGGAGGCTCGCATCCATTGCCTTGTGTGATAAGAATGTGCCACCAGGACTTAAAAGGCAAGTTTTATAAAGTGATTGTCAGCTAAGTTGCTCGGACTCTTCATTTCGGTGTCGCACCCATGTCACCCATGTCGACGTGACACGGGTCTGGGTGTGGGATTAGTACCAGATTTAATCAATTGATTTTGGGTACTTCGACAGAAATTAGGGACAGATACAATACAATGATTTCTGTAATAAAAACAAAAACTAAGGTGAAATGGAAGAAAATGGAATAGCTTGTATGTAGAAATTTCTCTATTAGTCCTTTTCCTTTTTTCTTCTCGGATTTCCTTCTTGATCGGTATTTTCTCCTTGAAATACCTTGTATAATGTCTCATAATTTAGACATAATAACTCTATTCTAGATATTTAAATTATTTTTAGCCAAGCCCCGCACCCGTATCTAGATTCATACCCCCGAAATCTTAAAATTTAAATCATGAAGGATCGGCCTCTAGATCCACACCAATATCAGACACATGCACCCGAGTTTGAGCAACTTAGGTTGTTAGACAAGCTATATTGTATGGGGCTGAGTCAAAGGCGTGCACTTCATCGCTTTTCAACTAGAAGCGAGACACAACACAGGCCTTTTGCTTTTCATTTGATCATGGAGAAAGACGCACACTTTTCGTTGAAAAGCGAGAAGCGACTTGAGCAATAAAAGTGAGACGCGTGCACTTAAGCGATATTAGGGTTTATTAAAAATATCGTAAAAATATGTGACCGTGAATTATGATTTCATTGTTGTTCTTGTGACTTCTTCATATGCTTCAACTCTTGAAGGCAAGTTCTTTGCTTCTTCTTCTCTTTTACCTCTACTGATACGTACTCTATTGTACTACCGGGGCTGAGTTACTCTTTTTTCTCTTCTACTTTTCTATTTTCTTCGGTTCTTAGATGCACTGCAATTATTTTGTATGTTCTGCTATGTCTTTTTCCCCATTCTGCTGCTGCAACTTTTTCTCTGTTCTTTAGCTTCGTTGTTGTTCTGGTGCTCTAATTTTAATCTAGAATTGAAGATTTGCTTAATATTATACTTGTATTGGATTCTTGAGTGATTTTTATTATTTGCAGTTAACTTACAGTCTAGCTCTACATTATCGGCTTTTTGGCACAGGCTGCACCTTTGCTTTGTGTCACTATTTAGTACTTGTAACAAAAATTTCCAAAGATGATGTTCAGAAATCGTTGTTCAAATGAATGTAAAAGAAACTAAACAAGTACATAAGTACATATTGGAGGTGAAGTAACCTGGTAAGCCTCATGATTTGACACAATTCTCCTTATTATTGTGCTTGTTGTAATATCTAAAGGACTATCCAATACTTGAAAAATGCCCATGCTAATTGGTACAGCATATGGGTTACCCGTCTCCTGCAATATAAAGTATCATGGTCAACAAAGAAAAACCTTGTAGCCTAATATTCTCGTAAAAGACCACATGTAACCATAGAATACCTTCTGAAAATCGTTGTCCTCAGCTACTGTTCCGTGAACAACTAAAGAGATATTAAATGTTGTTATCTGCATCAGTGTCCAATTGTAGAAAAAGTCAGTACACGATAATGAGGAGTAACATGATATACTCTATGAGATCAACTCAAGAATGAGAGGAAATCATTTGCTTTGAAATTACAGTTTAGGTAAAAAGTAAAAACATTAAATTTCTTAATCTCCAAAAGGAAATTTCTGATCAACAGAGATCCTATGGAAACAATGCAAAATGAAGATTTCCAGTCAAAACCACTAAGTAGTGAAATTTCCTCTTATCAAATATGAATTATGGAAAAAAAAAAATATGTATGACAGTCAACAGACAACAATGTAATAATTTTCCATTTGGGAGAAGAGATGAAGTAAGATGAACCTAACTTCTATATATGTGTTCCAACAAGGTGGAACAAGTTAGCCCATTATTAGGATACTTACAACAACTAGAATCTGAACTCTTTTGAGTAAAGCAAATAACAAACGAAGTTACTTATAAGAGGAGAAAGACAAAATACTAAATCACCCAACCAAGGGGAGAACTGAAAACTGTGGGATCTGAGGGCCTCCCATACCATTTAAGCCAGCCAAATAGGCAAAGAATATTAGAGTCTCGACTTTTTGCTACAGAGGACCAGTATCTATCAAGGACAAAACTAATTCTACTACACTTTCAAAGGCAATGATAAGAAAAGAATCTCAATGACATATGTTTGAAAGATCTTTGTTTCCTAACATAGTAACATATACAAAACCAACCTTTTGGACAAACAAAACATATACATGAAAGGACCTCTAAGACATAACACATCCACATAACAAGAAAGCGATCTTAAAACTACGGAATTATTCAGCTTTCATTTTTTCATTTCATCCAGCTTTTATTTTCACAAGACCAAAAATTCAGCCCCACACAGACCTTTCGAGGCCCTACCAACACCGGAAAGGATTGACCAAGACTGGGACAGGCAGATAGTCGATGGCAAAGCTAATGGTGAGCGGTGACATCACCAGACCAAAATTCAGGCCTTAACGTGTGAATATCCAGAACCGACAATCTCAAGTGACAAGTGAAGATCTTCAGTTGTCGGAAAAGGATTTTGGCCAGAAAAAAACTTCCAACGACATGCATCAACGCCTAGAAAACCAGACTAACGTGAGGTGAAAGTTTTTGATAGCTGGAAATCTAAGAAAGGCCAGAAAAAATTCCACCAGTGACCTACAACAATGACCTTCGACCTATGTTCTCAGATATGGCTGTGGGCACCCAACACGGGTACGGATATTCATCATCACCTATATATAAAGAACAGAAATATAGGAGTATGAATACGGGTGTTAAGATACAACTAATAAAGGTATATGACAATATACATAAGTATATATTTCGACAATTAATTGAAGTTGTTAAATTATAACTAGAAAATATTAATTTTTTTGTCAGCACTTAATATTTTATTCATTAGTTATCTCGTATACTAGCACAAGTTCTGGTGCTTTATGTGAATATTAGTATGACTTAATCCCAAAATCAAATCAAATATCCAATCGACCTATACTTCTTGTTTTATGGGTGTAGTCAAAGCACTCAAGTTAGATTGAGAAGTCGCCGAATCCAGTGTGGATCCCACACCCAAATCATCCTGGACCAAAATGGGTGCACAAGAAGAATTTTGACTTGGACAGAAGTCAAAGTTTAAAGGGATGACCATAAAGAGAAAAAGGAAGAGAGATGATCAACTCTATGTTAACACTTTGCCTACATATGTGATGTCTTTCCTACTCCTAGCAAGGTGGTCAAGACTTAGGAGTTTGGACGGTTTGAGTAGGAATTTACTGTGGCAAGGAAATGAAGTGCGCAAAGGATTTAACTTGGTGAAATGGGAATCAATTCAGCAAAGCAGAGTGTATGGAGGTTTGGGGGTCAAAAACTGAAAGTTAAAGAATAAAAGTCTACTTATGAAATGGTTATGGAGATATAAAGAGACTTTGTGGAAAGAATTAATCCAACATAAACAGGGCCAAGCTAAACAATTGTGCACAAATATTGTTACAGATACTTTTGGCTTGGGGGTATGGAGGATCATTAGAGCTTTCTGGTCAGCCTTGGCCTTTGAAGGTAAATTCAAATTACAAGGTGGCAGGGGTGACAAGATCTTATTTTGGAAGGAGAACTGGAGTGGACAGGGGGCATTGCAGGCTTTATTTCCTGGACTATTTTCAATATGCACCAATCCTGAAGTCAAAGTAGAGGAGATCTGGTCCCCTCAGGGCTGGAATTTAGCTTTCAGAAGGTTGTTAAATGATTGGGAAATAGCACGGATAGCAGATATGTTGACAATAATCAGTGGTTTCCAAGGATTTAATATGGAAACATCACCGGGATGGACTGTTCTCAGTAAATAGGGTGTACCTAGGGGGCTAACTGAAGTAATATGAGGAACCTGGAAATCATGAAAGAGTGGCATCAACTAAGGTGAAAGCTTCATCTGGCTAGTAGTCAGAAGAGCTTGTCTGACACGTGAAGCACTACAGAAAAAGGGGAATCTACATTGCTTCAATGTTCTCATTATGTAAGGAGGCTTTGGAGACAATCAACCACCTGTTTCCTACATTGTACAGTTAAAGCACAAGTGTAGGTGTTATTCATCAATTTGGCTAAAGTGAACTGGTCTACGCCAGAGCATACTGCTGCCTTTTAGGTTGTTGGGTTAGGAGGGAGGGAGCAAGAGCCAGAAGATTTGTATAAAACAGTACCTGCCTGTAAGTATATGGTGGAACATTTGGAAGGAAAGAAATGAAAAGATCTTTGAAGGCAAAGAGCACCATGCAGAAGATTAGTGGAAGGTCATCGGTCCTTTATATTTTGGTGTAAATAACATTGTATAAAAGAGGAAGTTCAGTTAGTTTGACTTCATGGGATTACTGTAATTAGTTTCTATTATGTGTAAATTTTTGGAGGTAGCCAGCATGACGTTAATGCACAGGAATACAAATTTACCAATTTCAAAAACAGGAAAATTTTGAAAGTTCTGAGCAACATAGCCTTCGACCCAGATTCAGAATCATTTTGGCTCAAAATGTGGCACCAAACCTTGAGGATTTGGGGGTTTTGGGGGGGGGGGGGGCTCAGTACAGCAGAAGGAATCCTATAAATCAGTCCCCGACCATGCCAAAAGAAGCAGAAGTCATGGAATATAGGGGAGAGGAGTCAATGATGAACTTCGTGCAAGGAAGAAGAGAAGGGGTGAGGGGGAGGACACATAGTGTGAGAGAACTAATGAAGGAAGGAATGTAATTATAACCTCAAGCCAACACTGATAAGGAAAGAAGGATAACTGAATGGATAGGGGGGAATTCTGTTGGAGTTTTGGAAGATTTGTCAGGCTCTCTTATATAAGAGGAACAAAGACAAGGTGACAGACATTCTTATTGCTATTGGAAAAAAGAGCAAAAGAAGCAAATGCATAGAAAGGTAGGAAAGAAAGGAAAGAGAGAAAAAGATAAAAGTAAATGCAGATCCCTACAAATGATCAAAACAGATTGTGTTCTGTTATTATGTTTTTGGTGTACAAAGAGTTCCCTATAAATGCAGAAGCAATCCTAGAAGTATTAGAATCATGCTAGGCTTGCTGTTTCTGTTCCTAGATTTTCATACTTTTTTGTAAAGGGGTTTTCAGAGCTACATAAGTACTGGTGTATAATACAAATCGTTACCTTCTCCAAAAAAGAAAATTAGTCCAGGGAAGAGAGTAGAAGAGAGGCAAGGAGAAGAAGAACATGCCCAGAAATTCATGGACGTATTCAGCAGATGAATGACCAAATAGAACGACAATCAAATAGGCAAGTCTCATAGAATGTGGAACGGACTTGATATGCTTTCAAGACACATAAAAGAAACAGAGGAAAAATTAAATAGTGAGGAGTAAATATAGAGATGAGTAAGATATGAGATACTTCTGGCAAGGGAGAATATTGGAAGGGTCTTAACTACAGTAGGATGAGATGAATTGGAAAAAGAGGATGTGGGAAAAGGCAAGCACTTACAAGTGCCAAGATTTAAGGGAAATAAAGGCAGAGTAGATTTGGGGTTAGGAAGTGTAAGAGCCAATGGGGAGAATCAACTGAGGTTTCTGGAAGAGTTGTCAAGTGCAATGGTGGCACATGCCACGGGTATGGAGGAGAATTTTAACACCATAAGATTTTTTTTTTTTTTTTGACAACACCACCATAAGATTTTCAGGAAAGAATAGGTGCAGAATTGTGTCGACAGTTATGAGGAGTTCTCGGAGCTCAAAAATAACCATCTTCTTGGCCTCTCTTTGAGAGGTGCAAAGTTCAGCTGAACTAACGAGGAATCAAATCAAAGTTGAGGCCGAACAAGTTCTTGATTACACCCAATAAGAGGAAATGATTTCTAACTTGAATTAAATCCCATGTCCTGAACTTACTATCATAGTTTTATTTATTTTATGAAGAACGTTAGATCATAGCCTTATTATGTAGGATTGCACAAGAAACCCTATTGGGTTCGACAACATGGTTCAAAGCTGCAGACCTCAAGGATATGATGACTGTCAAGCAGCTATTAACTATTAGATCTCAGGGAGACGGAAAGCGAACATTTTGTCTGGCAGAAAATATGAAGTCATTGAAAGGAGATTTTGATGTATGGAACAAAGAAGATTGTGGGCCAATAGATATGAAAACAAGAGAGTTGATGAACAAACAAGTGAAACCAACAGCCACCTTTTCCTGCACTGTAATTACACAGCTCAAATCTGGAGTTTGTTCCTTAGCTTCTCAAAACTGAATTGGACAATGCCAGAACGTACATCAAATGTGTTGAAGAGCTGGGTAAGGAGAGGAGGTACCAAGAGCCAGAAGAGGTGGAGGTTAATACCATCATGTATATGGTGGTCAGTTTGGAAGGAAAGGAACAGTAGATGTTTCGACAATAGATCCAATTCCATACACAAGGTCAAATGGAATTGTATAGTATATCTACTTTTTTGGTGTAAACAGTTGTGTATAGTAGATACAGATCAGATTGTAGATTTGATAGGAAGTTTGTAATTGACACTTTTTAGTGGTGGCCAGCATGCCCTTAATGCTGAAGAATACAACCTTACCAGTTTCAAAAAAAAAAAAAAAAAAAAAAAAACTAAGGGCCTTAAAAGGTGTAGATGGGAGAAGGAGTTGAAACAGGTAAAAATGAAAAAGGAGGGAAAAGGGGAATAACAATGATGGCAATTGCCAGGAAATAATCTGAGACAAAAATCGAGGGCTCTCTGGTTGGAGGAAAATACTAACAAAAAATTATTTTCCATAGGCTAAACATGGCAAATAAGAGGAAAAACTGCCGCCTTCAACTCTGCTTCTCGCCCATTTAAGGTGGTTTCTTAGTTGTGTTTCTTCCTCTGTTATGATCCAACTCCCACAGAAGTCTCCGATGTCTTTGAAAGTCGTTTGCGTCCAGAGAACAGTGGAAGACCTATGGCCCAAGTCCAGGTCGAGCTCGGTCTAGTCTTCCAATTTGTGGCCACTATCGTTGGAGTCCACTAATGCAGCCAGATTTTTGAGTTGTTCCAGACCCAATTGCCTCCAATCACCTGTTCCGCTGTGATTCTTATCGCAAACTTGAACAAGAACTTTCCAGATCCCATCTCATAAATATTCAGACCATGATTTTGCCTCCAAATCTTACTTGCCCATCTCCTCACCTCCGACGGGGTTGGCATCAACATATTCATTTCTTCGAAATTTCCAACTAAGCTTCTTTGTAGGACTCCATTTTGGATGTCAAAGTACCATTAATGCTAATGATTTCCTCCTCCTTCATTAATGTTGTCATTATCTCCAACCAATTTCCTGTTTGACTATTTAAAGCTCCTCACAGCCTCTGCAAAAGGGTTATTACTATCCACTAGCCTCGGCTTATTCTGTTTTCCTCCATTCTATGACTAGAAAGAATCTCCCCATATCGTCCGCTATATTGTTCCATCCTGAGTTAAAAGTCATCTCGGAAATGATGATAACGGGCCTCTCTTACCCCTTACGTTTGTCAAACTAATGTATCTATTGTATTTGTTGAAGTTTCTTGCACAGTAGATTTCTGAAAGAGGCTCTATTATCTTCCACCTCCTAACCACATTTCCTTTCATCTTTGAAGCTTCTCGCATGACCTGAGTGATCCAGATCATAGATTTCTTGCTGAAAGAAGTTCTTGTGATGGTGTTTTTGCTTCTTTCAGTCCATTCATACCATTCACCAGCCGCTCCTTTGATTTTCTTGAGATCGAAAGATGTACTCCTATCGCAATGTAAATACAGTCCTCCATTGGAGTGGAGAAAGGTTTAAGAGAAGGAAAGGGGTGAGGATGGTGGTTCCCAGTGATCCTAAGGACCACCGCAAGGGGGAGATTAGGATGGGTCTAGGTCATTACTTGGGAATCGTGCCTGGGAGCTTTTTCTTTTTGGATATCATTACTTTTTCACTTCATATTTTTGCCGAAGACTATCAAGAACAACTCATTTTCTCAACAAATGTGGGACACTCATAACCAGGGGCGGACCCACTTCGTCGAAAAAATACATTGTATATACGTATATATTCAACCTGTTTCTTTGAAACAAAACATTGCATATAATTAATTTGACCCCACTTAAACCAATATTAACATGTAGTCCGGCGGCAAAGTGGGTACAATTTGACTGATGCATAGCGGGTTCAACTCCCACCCGCAACATTTAATACTATTTTATTTTTATTAATACTTTGAACCCACTTGGTAAAATTTCTGGATCCGCCACTGCTCATAACACTCTCCACCTCACGCTCAGGACTGGACATTTGGAGAGTGGATAATAAATAGGGTCCCAACATTAGGAAACACAACAAGGATAGGGTTCATCTCTAATGCCAACATTCAATTGTGTGACCATATAATCTAAAAACTTAAGTTGTTAGAAAGGACACATTTTTTGAAATTCAATCATGTCTTCAACACGTGTGTGCTTGAGTGTGGGCCTGATTCGGTCCACGTGAGGATATTAAAGGCCGATGATTTTGGGTTCATGGTGCTGCTATATGCAGAAATAAAGATACGACCTGAGTTTAATATGATATCTGTCAAGAAACACTAGGTAAGACACTACAAGAGAAACACCGCCACTACGTAGAGTCGTAGAGAACATGTCATATCACCATCGGTCATTAAGCCATAATCTGGAAAAGGATAACTAACATAGCAGATATCATCAATCTGATATCCATGAAAATTAAGAGAAGTCATAAGTGATCTTGGATCCATACATAACATGCAGAAGGTTCATGCAAGTGTTAATGATAATTTCATTAATGTCATTACTGTTTAGCTCCAAAGATTAGAGACGTAATTATAAAAACGTTGTGAATTTTTCTCTCTGCTTTTAGCATCCTTGAGCTTGGACCACCGTCAATAAAGAGATCGTAGGAAATCACTGGAGTGGATGAGTAATAATAGCAATAAGAATGTCACAAATGATTTTCAAAACAGTGTTCATATGAGTAGAGATTACCATATCTTTTGACACCTCCCCTGGAGCACCAATTATCACTTCATCAGCATAGCGACAAGCCAAAACACTTAGGCTCCTTTCATGAAGATTCATAATTGGACGGTGTCCACCTCTATTGGCACTGGAAAAGACAATACAGAATGGAAGATGAGATCTTTGACTAAACTTGCAACTAACTAACCATACTTCGTTGTGACAAAGATAAATTGAGCTCCCAGACAGTAAACATGCTACGAGGAGAAGAAACAGACAGGTAACAAGTTATTTTCTCCACAAAAACCTCAAGTACTGACTGTAGATAAGCACAATTAATTAAGCATTTTTTAGCTATCAAAGTATCCAGAGTCCCTATTTGAAAGTACAATCTTAGAGTTTTCATAAAAATGCAAAAATAAAAAAATAAAATCAATTATACTCCAATGACACTGTATCAGTAATTGATGCTTTAGACTCAATATAGACTGAAAAAGTGGAAAAGGAGACATCTGTATGTATGGTTTCAGTACAAGGTTTGTACTGTTTTGTGATATAATACGAAGTTGCCTATTACAAAAAAAATAAATTTAAAAATCAACTAATCTTCACTGTTGGGTCTCTCTCTCCACCACACCCACCCCCCACATCCCAAAACTTTCGTCTTCTTTTCCTCTTCTATTAGCTATATGCAGTTATATTCCTCCCATATAACTAATATGGCACTGTAGCATATTTCCAAAGAACTCTTTTTTTAACTCAACAGTCGACATGCAACTAACCCACGCCAGTTAATCGATTTGCTTCACAAACAAGTAACATCACAGGACAACCATGATGTATGAGGTGGGGGGCAGGGAACAATGGAGTTTTTTCAGTCAAGTCATATTACGAGAAGCTCCTGACTATGGAGAAGGTTGCATTTCCACATAAAACGATTCAGCACCCTAAGGTACCAAGAAAAGAGTGCTTCTGGCTAGCAACAAGAGAGGTGATATTGACGGCCGAAAAACCTAGGAAGAGAAGGTTACATACATTAGTTGGTGCTTCATGTGTAAATGTTCGGGTGAAGACGTTTACCATCTCCTCTTTGTTGCCGAGTAGCCTCAAAATTATGTCTTATTTTGGAGTAACTCAAGTGATGCCAAGCACAGTGAAAGAGCTAATTGTTCAGCTGGAATTGTGGTAGGTGGAGGGGAAGATGCAGAGCATGGAGGTGTTGCTCAACTAGCCCTTATGTGAGTCATTTGACGAGACAAAGATAGGAGAGCTTTTGAAAATGTAGAGATAAGTTCGCAGAATTGAAGTATAACCTCTTATCTCTTATTTGGGAAAAGGGTCTGAAAACTACTCTAACTTTGGCCAAATTGTTGGTACGATACCAAACTTTATGAGGACCTTTTACCCCTGCACTATTTAATAGTATATTTAAAGATATATATGTGTCCACGTGGGCACATTACTATTTACAATGATGCAATATTTATGATGTCCACGTGGGCACATATATACCTTTATAAGGCAGAGGGGTAAAAGGTCCTTTCCAAAGTTCGGGATCGTAACAACAATTTTGGTCAAAGTTCGGATATATTTCAGTCCTTTTTCCCCCCTTATTTCCTTTTGGTGCACTCATGAAGTTTTCTAGTTTTTCGAGTACTTCTGTACTGGTGATTTTGTGCCCAAATATTTTTTCATAAAACTATCAAGTTGTCAAAAAGAGAACGTGAAGTGTTCCTTTTCTACCTACTAACACCTCTCAAGGAACATGTGTGACAATTGGACAATGTATCATAGCAGGCTGTTTAAGTTTCATCGTCATCCATAATTTTCTCTAACATGATAAACAATTATCATATTAATACTCTACTTGACATTCTTAGTTCCCAACAAGATTGCTACGGTATCTGTTTATCATGTTAGAGAAAATTATTAGGCATATACTAGAACCTTTAAGAAAATCACACGTAAATAAATTAGTATGTTAATTTCAGACAAAGGATGAGTTTTTACAACTATTACGTTAGGGTTTTATCAGGACAACGGAACCTCCAAATACAAAATATTTTAGTACGTAAGGGTTGCGGATAAGCAGATTGAGAGCGCAGAAGCACACCATATTACCTTACAGTTTGATCAGTATGAATGCCTACTAGTAGAAAGTCTCCAAGTCCTCGAGCAAGCCTTAATATCTAAATATTTACAGAGACGTGAGAAAATGAAGCTGCACTCTGAGCATGCATTAGATATAACAGAAAAAGAGACTAATAAGCACTGAGAAGAAATACAGCAGAGAAAAGAGATAACATTTTTCTGTAGAAAGTCTTTTGGGGATCACATAAAAACTTATTCAATGATGTTGAAGTTTTGCAAAAATCTCCTAAGACTTCTCCAAAGAGGTGGTCCAAAGAATAAGTTTCAGCAATTTGTCGAAGAAAAATTATTCTACTTTTACCCACAAAACACTTGTGAATCTTCAAAAAAACTACAATAGTTCAAACACATTTCTTTTTGCATAAACTATGCAAGCACATTTCTTTTGCATAACTTTTTCCCACAAAAAGTTGTTTCGAAAAAAGTTCCAAAAGTTCTTCAAACAGCTCGAAGAAAGTGAGTTTAAAATATTAGGCAAAAGGTTGGAATTTCCCACATGTTATTGTAGCAATGGTCTTGTACATATTAGATGACTCAAAATGGATATCTAAAAGATAAAGCTATTATGCAAGAGCACATTTATTCCTTTGGTTGGGTCTTCAAGAGAATTTCTTCTCACCCACCCAATTTCATTTTTCGCTAAAAACATGAAAATTGCAACGCCTAGTAACAATGGTATCATGTTGAATGTTGTGGATCACTTCAACCATAAACTAAAGTTTACTAAAGGAGACTACACTTGTTTACCTTTTTATATGATTCTTTGATATATAAGCATCCTTATCTTTGTAGGTCCTAAATCTAGATTGCTTACCTCTACATGTCCAGCATGGAAAAGATCAAAGGCGCCATCAATATAGACTATGCGGGCATCAGGTCCAGCTCCCTACACAAACACGCTTGAAACATTATAACTCATACGCAACAAATGTACTTCCTAGCAGCTACATGGAAATAAAAGATGATAAGCTTAAAATATCAACTGATTTCCCTAAAAAGATCATAAGCTTAATGTAAGACAGATCAGGCACTGATGCTTAAATGATAAATTGAATATATTCAAAAAATTTATCTTTTTTTTTTTTGAGAATTGGTAAACAAAAAAAATTATCATATTTGCTCACATTCGACTTAATTATGTGTTGATTGTAATATTTAAAGGCTTAATTTTGTGAATCTCTGGTGTTGGAAGCTAATATTTGTGGAGTGTGATGAATATGCAAGCTCCGGCAGCAAATTAGTGCAAAATGAATCCCAAAGATAAAAGTTAGATATGGAAAAGGAGCAAAGAAATAAGCTAAGATGCCAAAATGAAGCAAGATAAACAAACACGCAAAACTAATACTACAGTGCAGCACACTGGATGGGGCGTGAAACACCCTGGGCTGTCTGCAAGATTTTTTATTTAGGGTAGTTCAGTAATTTATTTTTCCTTTGATGCAAAATTATAAACAGTGGGCTCATTGGTAGGTTTATATCAAACGTTCGAGAATTTTGGAGGATATTCAATGGACAGCTAGAGGTTTTCAGGGTTTTTCCCTTTTTCTTTCTTCTTGATTTTGCAATATTTCTTTTGATAAACTTGTGTTGTTTTTATGCTATGAGTCATTCAACTCCTTGTTCTAGGTCACGGGGAGATTGACATGAATATAGTGGTTTGAATTTTATTTATTTCAATGAACTGCTTTTGCTTCATGGGTTTATTCATTCTTGTGCTTAATTGTTTGATTGGATGATCACCAATTGAACTCTACTTACAGATCCTAATTTAACTTGAAAGAGAGATGGAGTTACTTATAATTGAAATGTGCAAATTTATGCATCTAGGCAGTAGGGGCTTGATTAGTGGACTTCTTCTGACCTCGGGTTTACTCTTCCTTCTGCAGTATGTGGTTATTTGGAAGGAAAAAAACTAGTAATTTTTTTGAGACAGAAAAAACTAGGAATTTTGAGAGCAAGAATGACAAAGTAATCAATCTTAAGAACAGGTGCTTCTTTCTTTTTCTGCTTAGGTTTTGGTGCAACATCTCCTGCTGTAAATGTAAATGATACTGATGCCGCCGTTGATTTACTTAGCACATAACAAAACTTGTGATGTTACCACATTTTGGTCGCAACAGATTGCCATCATTTCCCATTTGATGGTTTTCATATAAAAATTACAGTTCACATGAAAAAGAAAAAAAAAATCCAAGATTTTGAAGCTTAGCATCTCGTATATAAACTCAATGAATCAGTATATCTTTTTTTGGTTATTTACTGTTTTTGTATCTTGTGTTTTTCTTTCAGTGTTAGGTATCTACTATACGGATTTTCATTCTCTGAGAACTACACTTAAATTTCTCCCACTACCAATATCTAGACAGATGTAAAGAAATCACCTTCCATTCCTTTTTTGTCTCTGAGGAGGTTTTTTCTGAACCTGGTAACGATATATTAAAGTTGCACCATAACAGTGCAAAAGGACTATCGAAAACCCAACCAAGCTTATGCTACTGCTTCACGAGGATCCACATCAACTAGTGATGCAATCTCCTCGCAAGGATTCTATATCTCTGGAAAAATTGAACCCTGATTTTTCCAGAGATCAATTCCAACTTTATTATCCATTTTTCTTGATTCTTTTTTTTTTTTTTGTGGTGGGGGGGGGGGGGGGAGAGCCACGAAAACCCTAAGTTTTACTGCTCTCAGATGCTATCACGTCAGAACCCCATGGATTCATATAAAATACTTCAAAGCCTCCCAGTTTAGCACGTCTTTTAGAAATTTAACATAAGAAAATATGATTATTCTCTCACTGCTTAATTTTCTAGTGATCTGCTCCTTGTCCCAAATCACCACGAGGCAAGATGAGTTCTAAATTTTGGGCCAGTTTAGAGTTCAGAATCTGAGAATCTCCTGCTTTTCCTAAATAGTTATTAACTCAAAACTCCTCCTTTTCTTTTCTTTTCTTTTTTGTAAGGAAACTCAAAAGAGGCGACACACTAATGAAACAATCACTTTATGACGAATTTATCAGGCAACAAGAAAACCTTAAAAGTTTTGCTTCATGCTTTGTGAGGAATGAATTTACCACAGAGTAAGATTATATGAAAGAGGCTGACCTTCGAATTTGAAAATTGTACAATTCTACGAGACGTAGGAAGAAAATGAGATACGCGTGTATCGCTCCCAGCACCACCGTCGTCAGATTTTTGGCTGTGACCATGGCTAAATTGTCTCTGCAAGGAGGCATGACTGGGGGAGTCAACAGTGGTCCTCTCTCTCACACAAAGAAGCATTCGACCTACAAGGCAAATTTATAAAACAAATACTATTTACACAAACAGTATTAGCACCTATAAGCTCTAGCAATTTAGTTATTGAAAATTTTAGCTTTTAAATATTAACAAATGCCAAAACATCTTCACTAAATAGCAAGGCAAGGCACAGATAAGATGCTGCCCAGCAGCTCCAAGAAAAGAAGAACTAGCCATTCCAACACAAAACAATGCCCAACTTCGGTTTGAAACAGGAGGTTTACATTGCCAAAGAATCAAGAGAACAATACATACCAACAATATCAGTGCTTGAAACTCCTTCTGTGCGCTTGATCTGCTTATAGCGACCAACCTTCTTAGCAAGGGCATAAGCATCAGTTCCATCAGGAAGAAGACAAGGGTCATCCCCATGAATAATATAGTCTATGTTATACTCATCAAATAGTTTCCTCATAAATTCTTCAGTAATGGCATAGGGGGCATCAGAGATGACTTCATCCACCCACTTCACAGCACCAACCATAATCATCCTAGGATAAGTCAACAAGCAAGATACTGAGTCAATTCTTTTGATCAAAAATCTATCCCAAGCAACAGACAAAACAATAATAATCATCACAGTCAAGTACAGCAAAAGAGCTCTAATGGTAGTTGCCATGATTTTATTTGCTAAATTCCTTTGATTCTTTCAAGGGCAATGGTATCAGACAACAAGCAAAACGATGGAATGAAGCCATCAGTTGATTAGGAAAGTTCGGGTGGAAATGGTGGTGTTCTGAGCCAAGGAATTCCATTCTCTTAACCAAACCCTTGCCATGATAATCAAATCGTGATAACCTTACAAGCCAAACTTCACCCTGATCTGAGGTTTTTTCTTAATGTAGTTAAATACTCCATAAAACCTTCTTTCAGTAACCCCAAAATAACCATCCTCGCCCAAATTACACTCTATAGACCCTTGTTTCTGTAACCCAAAAAAAAGCAATCTTCCCCAGTTCCCAACTGTAGGACATGTCTATAAAGTGAGCAGATACAGAGAAATTTCCCAGGAAAAGTATATGCTTTAAGGTTTTGGAAGAAATACTCCTCCCCTACTAGAACCAATCAATCAAACAAGATAAAACAGAGAGTAACACTTAACCGAAGCAACAAAACTAAAGCACACTACTGAGTTTCACATAAAGATTAGATCTTTCAAGTGGATACAAAGCCAAACCGATTTGATTTTTTAAAAAAAAGTACAAATCCGAAATGTCAGAACAAAAGAGAGCGCAAAATACCTCTCATGAAGAGGAGTGACAGGAGGGCCTTTATTCGCTATAATTTCCGCATCGCTAACAACTCCAACAACCAATTGGTCACCAAGAGCCCTAGCCTGTCGAAGAGCATTACAATGACCATAATGCATCATATCAAAACAACCATCCATATACACCCTTATAGGTCTCTTCTTCTTCTTCGGCAAAACAAATCTCAACCCAAGCACAGATAACCCTAACACCGCCCCTCCTACAATCCATGTCGCAACGAACCGCGAACTCTGTTGCACATTCTCCGGTCGTCCTCCTCCCTCTGAACCCATTATTCCAAAAATTCCTAAATTATTAGTCCCTAATCTAACAAAAAGCCTGCCAACATCCTCTAATAACGCTAATGAATCAGTCCGTTTTCTCCAGAATCTGTGAGTTCCATTCTAGACGAAAGCGCAAAAGCTCAAAACTTCCTCACTTTTTTTCATATATAACGCCGTTTTCATCTCCTTTCTAATGGTTTTCGAGACTTGACCGAACACTTGTACAACAGTGACACAAACGTAGCGTAACAGGTACAGTATCAATCGTTGGTTATTGCAAGGCCAACCTTACGAGTCACTGAAATTAAGAAGAGGTACATCAACTTCAGCTTAATGCATATATTGATATCTTTACTTGCACACAAAGCTTCGCGCAGGCCAAGGAATTTGATAGCTAGGACTGTTCGGTCCTTCATTTGAATGGACCTGAAAAATGTCAATTCAACCCAACTCTAGAAGGATCGAGGGTTCGGACGGGCTAGCTCTTTTTTTTTTTCAAAATTAAAATTCTATAACATAAAAAAAATGAGAAGATTTTCAAATTAAATATGACAAATAATGGTGTTGTTTCAATAACACTAGTAAAAACACTAGTGCGATGCATCTCAAATATGCGAGTGAGATATGAGAGTGAAGAACGAGATGGGAGGGAGGTGGGGGTTCGAGATTTGTCAACGTATCCAAGACACATGTGAATCCGCATAGATAGAGTGTATCTTAAACAAATTCACTTCATTTTAAGTTCCTGTATTTCGAAATAAATGCATATGAACATTTCAAAATCCAAAATACACCATTTAAGTAATTAAATCATATACTAATGAGATTGTCGTAAGTTACCCTTAAATAAATAGTTCTAGTTCATGGGCCTACTCCGGTCCGGCCCAATCAAGCCTCAAGGGCAGGACTTATATGGATCGAGCTTATAAGTTGGTTTGAAAAGTATCATCACAACTCTATCCCAACAACAGGTAGGGTTGAGCCAGCCCCATAGGCTAAGTCCATTTTGACGGTTCTAGTTACATAATTTCACATTTAAACATTTCTATAATTGGTTAAATTAAGCACATATTCTAACATTTCAACATGATTCATCACCATGTGTGTTCGTCATATTAGACTCAGTCCACAAATTATGTCATACAATGAAACATCATTTTAAAACAAGACATGAAAATAAATCCACAAATTTATGTCATTCAATAACTTATGATACTCAATCACTTATATTCACCTTATACAATATTTTGTATTAACACTCCGAGCTTGGAAGTGTTGCACTCATGCTTGCATGTTTTGATAGATAAATAGACAAACCTCCTTTGTGAATGGTGTGGGCTTATTACTTTTGTGTTATTAGCAGGATAATCTTGTTGACTTTTATTTATCTATACTATCTTAAAACATAAACTCTCTAATTTGAATGTCAAATTAATATAACATGTCGAATTAAAAATTATCATTTCAGTATACTTTTATATTTTATATTTATATTTATTTATTTATTAATATTAATATTATATTAAAAGCAGGCATTTTTTCATATTGAAGGGTTGTATCTTTTTCAGAGGCTGGTGACTTTCTCAATGAGTTGTGACTTTTTGAATGGGTTGTGACTTTTTCAATGAGTCATGACTTTTTTAATGAGTCGTGACTTTTCGAAGGATTTGTGACTTTTCGAATGAGACATAATAATCATGTATTCAACTATCCTTTGTTATCTATAAATAAAGGATTTTTTGTAAATCGTAAACTACGATTATTCTAAGTTTTCTATTATTCTTCTTTTTAAAAACAAGAAGTGCGATTTGAAATCGTTAAGTGGTTCAAAGTTCAACAGAATTTGAGGTACCCTTATTTTTGTTCATGGTTAAATTTGATTGTGCATTAATTCTTTCAGAAGATCTTTGTGAGAGATTTTTACAAATTATTTTTCAATTATTCTTTTTACTGTGAATAAACATATTGACGCGATTATTGATTAATTTTAGATATATCACAAAAATTGATATACACATGCAACATGCATATTGTGAAACTATTGTATGTATATATATATATATATATATATAATTGCCTCGATGATCTGCATATCATTTTTGTATCATGATTGTCTCGACGATCTGCATGGCGGTTATTATATTTATTCTGAACTCGTGGGTTAGATAAATAATTGTTCTTGTAGGATTCTCTGTGTGATCTTGTCTTCTAAGGCTTTTGGTAAGTCGATAATTACTTGTTTATATTTGTTAGGTGTAAGTGGTATGCGTCATTAGTGTACATGTCTAGCATGATTGTTTAGTATCAAGTGTGACAGTAGATACCAATTATGCCTCCCGAGATTGTACCATGACATATGTCAAGATGTATCATTGTTATCGTCTTAATGAATTCTTATCCAACAGAAGAAACGTACGAAACAATTATTCCTTCAAATTCGTAATGATGTCTTTGATAATATTTTGTCACCACTAATAAATACAAGATTTGTGTCTTTTATTAAAAAATAATTATTCATCTGGTAAATAAATGTGATTAATTCAAGACAAATTTGTATCTATCAACCATACAAAAACAATATGAGTATATGTATTTTGAGCATCCAAGCAATTAATATGAAGAAGAATCACTTATTCTCTACAACACACTCAAATTCAAATATTCAAAATAATTTTTCTATCTTCGTGAGGTAACGACAAGGTCTGTGTACCTTTTACTCTCTATAAACTCCATTTGTGAGACTTTTGGATCGTTCTTAGTCTTTTACTAAGTGCACTTGTGACACTTGACAATTTGCTCACGATCTTAAACCACTTGCTCACAAATTTACTATGTCAAGTCAGCTTAAAACTCTAAGAACCGCTAAGAGAATGGAAGAAAGAGCACAAGAGGATTGTTATGAAGATTTGTATTGATTTTTTCTTGATGATTTTTGTAACATCTCTCAACTATAAATAACTAGAAAAGAGTTTAAAATCTGAAAATACTTATTTTGGAAAGAATAGGAAAATTTGAAAATTTTAAGTAAGTTAAAAAGTGAGTTTTTGTCAACTTCAAACGACCATAACTCCTAGCTCAGGATGAGTTAGAAGTAGTTCCAGATATGGTTGGAAATCCCTAGAATAATCTTTCCAAAGCAGCTGAGTTCGCGCGATTTCGATATCGTATGAGTGAGTTATGCCTTTCGAATGTTGGGTTATTGGTTTAAGGAAAGTCCAATCCGAATTTGAGAAGAACAAAATTGTCTTTTTCTTACCTAATTTAATTAATTCATTTTTAGGGATTAATTGAGGTAAAATAAGACTTCATTCAGTTTAGAAAGATTTAGAATTCACGCTAGGGTTTGGAGAAGAGATAAAAGAAGATAAATCAAGAATCGCCAAGAACGCTCAAACTTTGCGCGTGGAATTCGTCCGTGTGATCTCTACCAAGATATGTGAGATCACATAGTGTTGGGTTAGTTCACCCACACGCCAATCTTGTTTAAATTCAGCGAATCTAAGTTATTTGAATGTTAAGAAATTTAGTTCTTGATGAACATTGTTGAAGTTTTCGTTGAATTCTTGATAGTTCTGTTGTTGACATTTGATTCATGTTTCTGGGTATGGTTTTGGATTGAATCTATTGGGTATTGAGGATACTAATGATCCTAAGTGTTTGGGGAAATAACCATGGAAGTTTAGAAGGTTTAGATATGAAAAACGAGGAGAAAAGTCGAGAACACCTAGGGATAGGGGTTGGGCGCCGCGCCTTCCAGAGCCCCAAGAACAATCTTTGTGCGTAGGGGCCTGAGCGCCGCACCAGCCAGAACGCCCCAGTCTTCTCTCTGTGTGATGAGGGTTGGCGCCCCACGTTTTTCAGAGCGCTAGGGACACCAGTTCTCTCCATTTTTCTCTCATCTTTTCGTACTAGTTCCTAAGTGATGTACCTATGTTCCTAGTTGATTCTAATACTCTACGGTACATCTAAACATCATAAAATCATCCATAAACATGCGATCATGAACCTTGAATCCATAATCCAATTCAAGGAAAGTTAAGATCAAAGTCAAAAAGTTAAGAGTCAAGTCTAGAAGTTAAGAAGCAAAGCAAAGCAAAGTCCTTAAAGGTTTTCAAGAGTCATTAGCAACGTTTTAACTTTGTTTTTAAGACTCAAGTTTCAAGTTAAGTAAAGAGTAAAGAGTTGAGTTCATTTCTCAAAAGTTATAAGGGAACTAAGTATTCCCTAAGAGTTGTTTTAAGACTCAAGTTTCAGGCTAAGTAAAGAGTAAAGATGTTGAGTTCATTCTAAAAAAGTTATAAGGGAACTAAGTATTCCCTATGAGTTTATAAATATTTTCACATTTAAGATAAGAGGAAACTAAGATTTCTCAAAAAAATTTTGAGCAAGAAAAGGGAACATTGATTCCAAGAGAGCTTTTAAAGCTATGTGTTGAACAATTATTTCAACCCAGAGAAAGAAGTTGTTTTAAAAACACATGAGCCAAGTATATTTTTGAGAGTTGTATTGAGCATCGATATGGGGATGCGAGTTCATAATAACTCAAGTCTCTATTAATGATGTAGTCATCATGGAAATTAAAGGATTATACTTTCTAGATGATCACTTAAGTTAAGCTAGTGGATCCAATAGGTTAAGTAAGGTCTTATAACGATGACAAGGTATCGGATGGTCCTCGACATGGTGAGGTAAAATGTTGTACCATCACTTAGGTTCATAGTGATGGTTGTCGGTTAGAGAATCTACCTCAGAAGCTGTATTACTTTAAATGAGTAAATTTAAGTTTGTTATTGCTTTATATTTAATGAACTAAGATTGTTTTCAATTGCTATTTGAGCTTTATATATATATAAATATATATATATATCGCATTTGTTTTACTGCTTTATATTGAGTTGAGTATTCATGAGTTGAGCAAGCCAATGTAATTGTTCTTTCTTACTCTTTTCAAGCTTAAGTTGTTGTTTTAGCATTCCAACTCGCATACTCGTACATTCAATGTACTGATGACAGTTGGTATGCATCGTATCATGATGCAGACGCAAGTAACTGGGATCAGCATACGGCGTACGGTTGATCCAGTGAGCAGCTCAGAGTCAGTTAGTGAGCTCCCTTCATTCTGGAGGACATCTTTATCGTTCATTTATTGTTTTTAGTTTTCAGTTGTTAGGATGATTGGGTGTCTGTCCCAACATTCCTATTTGTTTAGAGGCTTCATAGACAGATAGTAGTAGTTTTTTAGTCTTTTCATTTCACTTGTAAACGATTAAGACTTGAGTTGTCATTTTAGCTAAGTGATTTTCTTTTAGTTATTCTTTGAGTTATATTCTCTTGTATTTAAGTCTTCCGCTAAGTAAGTAAGCCAGACCAAGGGTCCGCCCGAGACCAGCAATGGTCTTCGGGTGCCGGCCACCCCCAGGGTTAGGCTCGGGGCGTGACAATTTTTACAAATGGATGTCCCTCTATTTATACTACTTACTAGGGGTTGATATGTAAATAATATTATTAAACAAGTTCCTACATATTTACAAATACGTCTCTTCTCTATAATACTCTACAACACCAAAATATTTCAAGTACTTTCTATGTAAATTTATGATATTCTAGGAATTAACATGGAAAATTTCACATTTCTCTAGAATATTCTACTAAGTATAATCTATTTCTTATGTAAGCATCCACATAGGCAACCTTATGCCACATGAATCCTATGTGGCGTGAGATGTGGTGGGTTATCACATCTCTGTAGGTATATTATTGTTGTTATTATTAACGCCATTACATGAGGAATGTATTTTTTAGAATACAAGCAATGTCATTTGATTTTAAATGTAATGGTTAGACTATTAATTACTTTAACTATTGCACCACAACCTTTATTGATATTAAATGAAAAGAAGAAGCATATATACTAGCTTGAATTTTCAAAATCAAGAGATACAGATAATAATTTCTTGTAAATAGAATGACTTCATTGATGATGAAAATGTCAAAGCACTTGGTCTAATAGGTTCCTTAATATTTAATGATGACGTTTTCAACAAGAGCCTTGAATAATTTTTCTTAAATAAAATAATTAATACTTGATAATTTATTTCTTAAAATAGTAAAAGCCAGACAAAAGACATTAATGGTGTCAAGGAGTTCAATGTTATTAAAAGATTATATAATGTAAACAAGTTATTAATTTTGCATAGATTTAAGTTATTTTTTGTTTTCAGTAAACAACTTCATTATATTATTTCATAATTTGTTCAAGTTCATATGATGGTATTACATCATTGACAATTCAATTTGTAAAAGAAATTTTTCAAAAAGATTCCATGAAGAGGAATAGATAATGGGTTAGCATATTTCGTGTTCGAGGAATATATAAAATATTGATTATATTCAAAAGAATTTATCAGTTTCATAAATTCTCGCAAGTGATAACTATTTTTGAGAATACCGTTATCTTCTTTTTGTAATATTTACACCATATTCTTTGCATATGATAAAATATGAAATCTTGATCAATCATTATTTTCAAAGATTTACAAATTGCTAACGCTGCAACGATTATGACATTCATTACAAATTGAATAAGAGTGTCAAGCGCATGAAGCAAATGTCCATAATTATATAGCCGTCATTTCAATACTTACCATTTCCCTCTCCATATGTAAATACAATAACACTATCTTGTGTCATAAGAATATTTTCCTCATGAATAATGTTAGGTATATAAGTCAAGATTGATGTAGTCGGTAAACTATCTTCATATTCATGTAAATCAAATAAAACTTATGTAAATCAAATAAAACTTTACTAACTATGACATTAGGTTCATACATATCACCGCCAAAATTTATCAACATGTAACAAAATTTTAGCTTTATCCATTCGCCATATAAAAAATACTTAACCTCATTAGTTTAATAATTTAGATATTGACATGTATTGCGAAATAAATTATTCCACCATATTGCAAAATCAATATTTTATATAAATTTAGTCATTTGCTAGGAGTCAACACAACCTTCTCACTAACTAAGCTTTTAGACAGCTATATGCTCGATCAATTATATTGCTAAACTATGGACCTTGCAAACATCACACATATGACTCGATCTCTTAGAAATATTCATATTAATAGGTAAGACATTACAAATGTATTGTTTGAGGAAATATTTATATTTAATTTAGTTTCATTGACCACAAAACTAGCAATTATTTTTTGAACATTCAATTGACTTTAGGCCTATGAAACAGTTGCGTCAATACAATTAGCAATTGCTAGATGATAATCAGTCGGATCTCATACTTATTTGAATTAGTATAATGCAAAATACTTTTATCTGAAGTTTTAATAATAGAAATTGAGATGAATAAAATCGAATTGATATTACTAAATTTAAAATATTTATAAATCTCTTGGATACTTCATATATGCTTTTGTTGATTTATAAGAAATTGACCTGTAAATTTTCTTGTGGTTGTCCAAGATAATGTTTAAAACCATTTGAATCAGGAATTCATAAATCAATCAAAATCTTAACATATTTTTCATTTCCAACTTGCCATCTAATTATTTGTGTGAGATAAATCTTTTTTCAAACAATGCTCTTCCAAATTCAAGAACTCCAAGAAAGGACATCCAATTTTAAGGAAAGAAGTTTTTTTTAAAATGCTCTTTTTTAGCATCTTATGAAAAAGAATCTTCTTTAGTTAAAGAGTGTAAATCTCAAAAGCTAGACCTCCTTTAGATTTCGCCTCACAAAGTTTTTGTCATTTTTCATAATGCATTTTCCCTTTTCCTCATTTCGTCCCCACTAAAAATCCAAAAAAATATAGTGATCTCTTCACACAAGTTACTAGGAAATCAATAACTCAAATGATTTTTTTTTATTAATTTATCTGTAATGAATTATTGATTTAGCATTTTGGATAACATTTTTTTTTTTAGATGACATTTCTTAATAATTTGATGTATTTTTCTTATTGGATTACTTCATAAATTAAGGATAAATTAATAAATTATAGTTATACCATTCGATATATATATATATATATATATATATATATATATATATTCATATATATATATATATATATATATATATATATTCTTTTAACATTTTTAGTTTCATACTTTTATTTATGATTGTCTCAAATTCTCGAATATTCTATAAAATGTCCGTGTTTATTTTTAAAGAAGATGCAATATGTCAATTAAAGTGCAAAACTTATTTGATTTGTTTCTTAGTTTCCAAGTGTTTTTAGTGATTTATGTATACAAAATCTTGACGGGTAAACTGATAATCAAATCGATAACAATCAATAACCAATAAATCAATATCTTAATATTTCTATAATAATTTATAAATCAACAACCTATAAACTCTAAAATCACCGAACCAATTGATACGCAAAATCGAGACTATTTAGAGTCAATATCCAAAACTCAAGGGATTATTTTTGGCCTTTTTCAACCTAAAAAGGCATTTACTATAAGAGGCAAAAGAAATGAAATTATTATATTGTAGAGTCCTCCTCTGTAAATTCATCTCTTTACCGGCAACACCCCGTCGGTGTTCCTTTTACGGTAGAACTTCGAAATATTCCAAAGAATTATACCTTTTCGCCGATTGCCCCACTTCGTTTACTTCTCCTCATACACTTCACTGTAGAGTTGCGATCCGTTTTTCAGCTACTATTCTTTGAGTCTTTGACTGACTGAACCTTCAGAAAATGGCGTCAACGGAGGGGCTGATGCCAATAACCAGAGCTTTCTTGTCTTCTTATTATGATAAATACCCATTTTCCCCTCTTTCTCAAGATGTATCGCGTCTTACTGATGAAATTCATTCCATGGCTAAGAATCTGCAGAAAGATGCTCCTTTAACAGAAGGTAATTGAACTTGTTTGTCAAGTTTACACTATGCTTATGTCTTTTCGGAAATTTGCTTTACTGATTATGGTTTCTCATTTTCATTATTCTTGATTACTTGGTTTTGTTTAGGTGGGTTTGTAATAGGTTCTTATAGTTTTCTTGTTTTGAGTTTACCAAAAAATCTTTGGCTAACTATAGAAATGATCTGAGCCAGAACTGGTGAGTTACTATAAAGTCCTGAAGTTGTTGTTCTATGGATTTTGAGTTTATGCTGACTATTTTACAACTATGAATATCAACTTTATAAGAAAATTAGCCTAAAAGTGTTGAGGCAATAGGTAAAGGAGGTTTTGGATACATCTCAGGTGGGACAGTTTTCTGCCCCCCTTAATTGAATTGCATAGATAGAGTTTAATGCCCAAGGATGTAGTGTACTTTTAGGACAAGACTGTGTCATGGAACCTATTTGTTCCTCAGTTTGAGGTGGCTGGAACATGTTATAATATGAACTAAAGGAGAGGAATGGAAGATTCAGAGAAGAAATCCTAAGACAACACAGAGCTATTCAGTTAGGATTGGATAATATTTTTACAGTACTAATTTTCAAAAAAGATTGGATAATATTTCTACAAGGCAGTTAACTCTGAAGAGTATTATCCCCTAAAAGATAAAGAGAACTGTACTTGTTGCATTTACTAATCATAAAGTGATGCATGACAAGCTTCATTCATGTGGGTCAGCTGTCCTAGTTCTAAGATTATGTGGTTCTGACCATATTGGTGGAAGGATCGGATGGTCAATTAAGAACCCAACTGGATGCTGTAATGTTAAAGTGGCCCCTGGAACATGACATACTATATTTGTTTGTTTAAGTTTCACTACTCTTTTACTAATTCTCTCAATCTTTTTTCTTAGTATGTTCCGGATGACCTCTTTTTGATAACCGTGGAGTTTGAGCCAGCATGCATGCCCCACGACAATTCCATGGGTGTTCCGAATAATTAGTTATGGAGGATCCGTTTGAATCCCCCCTCTGATTAGTGTTGATTGCTTTCTGATATAGCAGATACTGAAGTTATTACGAGATTACGTTAATGCAAGCAGACTTGTATGTTGTTTTCAGTTGGTGAGCTTCACTTGTGAGGCAACTCACATTTGACTTGTTCTGATTTGATAGGAGAAAGTTCATTAGTCCTTGAAGCGGAGAGTCACCCTCCTCACAAAGTTGACGAGAATTTGTGGAAGAACCGAGAACAACTCGAAGAAATACTTTTCCTATTGGAAAGTTCCAATTGGCCACCAGCGGTGAGAAGCTCAATTTTCGGAGCTCAAGTTTTAGTTTTTCTTTGAGACCTCAGTTGACTTCCAGTAATGTCATTTGGTTTTTGGATTAGTTCTTACCTCTATGTCTCCAGGCTTGCTTGATTCCAACAGAAATGCTTTTGGTGTACTCACTAGTATTCCTCACACAGGGTTGAGAAAAATCACAAAATTTCTGAATTGTCTCAAATTAATAAAGAGTTGTTTTTCTTCTCTGTCATTTTTCAGCTTCAATTGCAGTCAACCACTGAAGATGTTGAACTTGTTTCTGTTCTTGAACGGCTAGGAGAAAAATTCCGAAGTACATTGAAGAGTTTGCAAACTTTCCAGTCAAAGAATTCCGAGTTTGTATTCAACACTGGTTGGTCCTTCTATGCTTCTTAATTGTTAAGCTGTTGCCAGTTTATGAAGTATATTCAGATCTTTTAGTTTAATTGCTTTTATTCTGAATTTGTTCGTTTATAACTTTATATCCCATCATCACTCTATGTTCATGATAACTAAGTAAAAGAGTATCATCACCTGAGTGCTCTTTGTAGAACCGGTCTGTGCTACACATCTTTTTTGCTGTAAAGTCAAACTCCGTTAGTCCATTATATTAAGAGGAGTCAAATGTAGGATGAGTGGTCACAACTTCTAGGGTTCAGTAAAATAGGTATACTGATGAAAAGGGTAAGAAATATTTGGTATGTCTTACATTGGTGGATTTATACCTTAGGAGTGCTTTAAGTGTAAAAGGGATTTATACAGAATATTAGATGATTTGTTCTGTTTGTATAAGTCTTGGTAGCCAGAGTTATTTGCTATCTACGCTGGTGGGAGGTAGCATATACCTCGTTCAATAGACGAGGTGCGCTTCATAAAAAGAGGGCACTCTATCTACAATCAAAGCTCCAATCTAAGCCCACAATGACACATCCAACCCCATACAATTTAAATCAAATCAAATAAACCAAGAGTCCTATGCCATCTAATGCTAATTGGCAACCAATCCCAAAGGTATAACTGAAAAAACAATACTCAAGAGTCCAACAAACTAAGCCAAGTCAATATGAATAATAGTTTGTGAGAGAAGCTTAAGAGGATATTGTCACAACTATTAACACTACCTTATGTTGTTCAAAGGTTGCTAATACAGAGCATATCGTCAAATTTTGAAAAATGAGAATTTTGTGAAGTTAGAAGAAGATCGCGTATCCGCGATGAAGAGTGGGAGAGCAAAAAATAAGATAATTGACGTGGTACCATAGAGGCATAGATCATGCAAAGAGAGAAGCTCTCCTTAGTCCCTCCTCTATAGAATTTGGATATACAGTATATCATTTCAAAGTTCACACTACTTGTCCAAGAAAAAAAGTAATTCAAAGTACCTCTCACAAACTAGTTTAATTCGATTATACCCACTAATGTAAGTCTTATTATTGAGAGAAAAGTAGAGCGGATATGAATTTAGACTAGTGGGGAATGGAATAATGTTTGTCGTATAATGTTGTATATGCTTGGTCGAAATTATATCTGAAAGATGAATGTTCTAGAGTTTAGTAGGAGATGAAGAATTACGCTGGGTGTCAAGAGGGGGAACAGATAGTAGATGGTGTTCCTGAAGATACATTTATTAGGAGATTCGACAGATGATTTGTTCGTGCAGATGACGTTAAATGGGTTGTCCGAGCATGATGTATGATAGCTCGGTTGAATGTTCTAGAGTAGGTGATGTTTTAAATTTATTTAGAGTCAATCAAATTTGGGGCCGATCGAGTTTTAAGCAGGGTAGTTGATGGGTTAAGGATTCTCTTTTTTTCTGGATTTGGTAGGCTGTCAGTGTGAAATTGTGAATATACAAGTTTGAAGATAAAGTTGGATTTTCATAGTGAACTTAGTTGGCATCCGAACACCTTTGGTGTCTGAATCTTTTCAAGCAGATAGGTGCTTTATATTTCATAAAAAAAAACAGATAGGTGTTTTTCTTCATAAAAAAACAAACAAACAGATAGGTGTTTTATGTGGTTGTTTTGAATATGAATGAGTTTAGCTAACACATCAACACTGAAGTTTATGTCATGTGTTGTAGCAAGATTTTGTCATTTAATTATTGGAGATGGTGATTTAGTTATCAATTTCTTTTACTGGAGATGGTGATTTTTGTTACAAATTGTTTTTTTTTTTAAAACTGATTTTTGTTACAAATTGTGATGGCCCTGATGGTTTATCTACTGACATGACGCAACTACTGTCATTGTTTCTCTTCAGAAATAAGCCCTCAACTCATATTTGCCATTTCCCAGTATTTCTGCTCGCTGCCACACACCAAAATTCAACTATTTATACTTTTAATAGATTGAAAAGATCCACGAAGTCCATATATCCCTGCCTCTAGGGGGCCTATAGGCTATAAACTGGTAGGACGAAAAGAGAAAATAGGCCTAAGATGTCTTGAAAGTAATAACTGTTTCAGTTTTGCCATGTGTACTGCCAGTCCTACTCGCACTCTCTTCAACCAAATTGTTTCCTCTTCAACTATTTTCACTCTAACTGGTATAACATTTAAATTCTGTAAACCTCATTATTGCAATTATCTTCTGCAGTTCCAACTTTTTTTTTAAAAAACAAACAAACTGGTAAGGTTGTATTCTTCAGCATTAAGGGCATGCTGGCCACCACCAAAAAGTGTCAATTACAAACTTCCTATCAAATCTACAATCTGATCTGTATCTACTATACACAACTGTTTACACCAAAAAAGTAGATATATTATACAGTTCCATTTGACCTTGTGTATGGAATTGGATCTATTGTCGAAACATCTACTGTTTCTTTCCTTCCAAACTGACCACCATATACATGATGGTATTAACCTCCACCATCTCTTCTGGCTCTTGGTACCTCCTCTCCTTACCCAGCTCTTCAACACGTTTGATGTACGTTCTGGCATTGTCCAATTCAGATTTGAGATGCTAAGGAACAAATTCCAGATTTGAGCAGTGTAATTACAGGGCAAGAAGAGGTGGCTGTTGGTTTCACTTGTCAAATTGCATAAAAAACACCTAGGGACCAGCTGTCTACCCTTCTTCTGAAGTACTTCTTGTGTTAAACAAGCTCTCTTTATCACTAGCCAAGTGAAGCATTTCACTTTTGTAGGAATATCCCCCTTCCAAAGATAGTTCCAAAGGTGTTTTGGTCTCCCTGCCATCACCTGCGGACCTCTTCTGTAAGCACTGTTGACTGAGAAGATGCCATCTTTGTTGTGCTTCCACAACATCCTGTTTTTGTGGCATTGGCGTTGATGGTCACTCCACCTAGGATCCCTAATATAGCCACCCTTTCCACCTCCCAAATTCTGCAGTTCCAACTTTTAGTAGTCCATTATCTTCAGTTTCTCCAATCCACCATTAGAGATTTATTCCTTTGTTTGAAATGAAACTACTATACGCTTGATCGAGTTGTCCACCCGTCAAGATTATACCTTTGAAAGTTATATCTAAGTTCCTTGTTTTCAGGCTTCATATATCATCATATACACTACCCAACATGCAAGGGAAGAAATCGAGGAAATTTTGGAACTGAAAGTACTTTTGCCCAAGTTATTGGAGCTTTTCTTGTACATTTTTGAAGCAAATGTAGTATTGCGGTCATCTATTGTGACTGATTGTTCTTACTTATTTCTTATAGAAAGGGGTTGCTCTAAGTACAAGAACGTGTTTTGGTATGAGATTTCTTTCTACTTTGTATTTATGACGTGAGCAGATTATTTCCCCCCATGTTGACAAAATATTTATGTTATCAGAAAAAAAAAGTGTACTTATTATGTTGATATGATTTGAGCTTAAATGAAGAAATGAAGATTCATATAGCCGACCCCAACCTGTTTGGGACTGAGGCGTAGTTGTTGTTATCAGGAAAAGTATACTACCCAAAATTAGGTGCCCTTGCATGTATCATCAACTACTAGAGAATGTGCTAACTAGAATCTCCAACAAAGGCATGCACTCAGCTAAATGACAAGTTGAAGAGATGTGCTATCACAGCAAATCACTATTGCTTTACATGTTTTAAGGGCATAGATAATAATCTAGATTCTTTTATTCTTTTGTAGTGATGACCTACATGCCACAAGATTTTCGTGGTACACTAATAAGGCAACAGAGGGAGCGTTCTGAGAGAAATAAGCAGGCTGAAGTTGATGCTCTAATCAATTCTGGTGGAAGTATTCGTGATCGATATGCTCTGCTATGGAATCAACAAATGGAACGGTAAGTATTGTTTATCATTCTCTTCATGATGGTACATCCAGTATATAATTTGATTCTGAGTCATGCCGAGATACTTTCACACAGGAGACGGCAACTGGCTCAACTGGGTTCTGCTACAGGTGTCTATAAGACACTGGTGAAGTATTTAGTTGGAGTGCCACAGGTATGTCACAATGCACATAGTAGAAAATAATGGGTTATAACTTTGCCTAGCAAGTACTTGTTAATGTTTATAAACAAGGCTTGTTGTTTCTCTGCATTAACCTTTTGTTTAGAGCAATCATCTCATGGATGCCAAATTGCCCATTTTGAAGCCCTATTCTTCAATTAAATAGTTCAATTCAATCTAAATTCATGGCAGGGACAGTACATTGATTTTCTGGTCTTCAGTAAAACTATTTATGTGCAATTTATCTTGCAGGTTCTGTTGGATTTTGTTCAGAAAATAAATGACGATGATGGGTATTATTTTTGCTGCATTGATCTTATTTATTCTTTTTCTATTGATTGCATTCTTATTTTGCTGATTTTTAAAGGGTTGGGTTACCTAATAGTGACCCTGTCTTCTGCTTCTTGATAAATGTCTACCTCTAGGCCAATGGAAGAGCAGCGACAACGTTATGGTCCACCTTTGTACAGCCTCACAAAAATGGTGCTCAACATTCGACTTTTTCTTTCTCTGCTTTGGCGACGCTTTGAAGCTGGAAAACTGTAAGACTCTAGACATGATGTACTTTCAAATGACTGAATTGAGAAGCATATGGTTATTTCTTTTAATGTTTGCATCCTCGCTCCACAGTAATAGCATTTTTTTCACCTGAACGTTCTAGTTGTTTCCATTTGGGCAGGTCAAGGAGTCAAATTACGGTCTTGGAAGAAGCAGTAGATATCTACACATCTGAGTTCCAAAGATTCATCACATTCATTCGGTACTTTATGCTTCTGGAACTGTTATTTCTAATCGTTCTCTTGTCTCTACTCATGTTATTCAATATAGATTAGCCTAATCTCCTCTGTGTTTAGGTATTGCTCTATTATGTATTTCATAATGTGATATTTTATCTTACGGTCAATAAGATGAAACATTCAAGTCGCTTCATGGATGGCATTCATGTCATTGTAGGCAACTTAGACCATGTGTTGAAGCTATGTCAGAAGAAAAATGAAGGGAATCTTTTACAATGTTCTCCTCTTTGTTTGTTTTGTTTTAAGGTGGTGGAAGGAAAATATAAGAGGGAAATCTTTGAAGCCGTTTCTGGCTTGAAAGTAAATTGGAGAAAGAGTAACATATCTCCCATCAAAGAAGTGAGTAGTATTTAAGACCTTGGCTGGCATTTTAGGGTGTAGGGTGGACAAATTACCTACTGTCTACTTAGGTATGCCCCTAGGAATCACCGGAAGGCACAAAGATGTGGAGATCTGGAACAGTATCATAGAGAAGACAATGAAGAGGTTATCCCAGTGGAAACACGATATCTATCATTAGGGGGAAGGGTTACTCTAATCAACTGTCTTAGACTCACTGCCCACCTATGTGATATCCTTGTTCCCCTATCCCTTCCAGTGTGGCAAAGAAGCTTGACAGACTCAGATTTTTTTTTTTTTTTTTTTTAAATGTGTGGAAAGGCAACAAGGGTAAACTTGTATGCCAATATGTGTAGATATTGACTCACATCACTAGAGGACCATTTGTTATTGAATTTGAGGGTGTAGTAAGTAACATAATTTGGTACTTGTTTAACTGGATTTACTTAACTCTTGCAGAGACGTATTTGCAAATTCCCCTTTCTTTATTACTGCAGAAGAAGCTGGTACATTTGAAGCCAGGTATCCAGAATTCCTCTCGATGGTCGCTTCACGTACATTTTGTCATTGTTGGACTAAATGTAAGACAAAATTGATATGATTTTCACTACTTGATCTAGAGCTTTCTTTCGGTTCCAAATGCAGAAAAAGTGATGAGTACAAGGAAGTGGGTGTTCCAGCAGGAAAAACTCATGAGGTTTGTTTTTGCTTTGGGAGGAATGCTTTCTCTTATATCATATGTCTTCTTATATTGGTGTTGCTAGTTTTGTAAATCGTAAGCAAGTCATGTGCATCTGTAGGTGTGTGTATATGTATATATTTATATAGTCGCTTAGTACATGTGTTCCACATGTACATTATGTTGATATTTTTGTACCAAATCTGATAAAAATTTAACTGATATTTAAATAACTTACTTTGAGTTGTAACGGGATGAAATAAGTCGTGAGATAATTTTTGTAATTAGTTACTTCTGTTTCATGAGGTATAAAAATGGTACTCACTCCGTCTCATTTTATATGAGTTAGTTTGACTTTATATAGAGTTTAAGAAAGAAAGAAAGACTTTTGAAACTTGTGGTCTAAAATAAGCGATGAATGTTTGTACGACTATGAATCATTTCATTAAGGTGGGCATTTTAAAGTTAAATTGTTACTTAATATAGATTTGTGATTCTTTTTGGGACGGACTAAAAAAGGAAAGTAACTCATATAAATTGGGACAGAGGGAGTATGTATTTGTATCTCACCTAATAATTCTTTGTGATGATGTTCTTGGTATATTTCCTTTTTGATTTATGTAGTCATATGGTCTGAACTCCAAATCTTATCTAAAATTTTGAAAATGATGTTGACTTAGTCAATCTTCAAAAGGAATTTGCACTTGTAGTTCCTCAAATATCGAAAATTTCCGACTATGGTTCTTGTGATATTTGACTAAAACACATTCAATCTTCAATTTATTGAAATTTACTCTTCTGATCTGTTTTCTTGTGAATCTTCATAATTTACTGAATTATTAACAGCTATAACATTTAATTACCCTTTTTTCATGATAAATCCAAGGGTAATATAACATTTAAAGCGAAAATACATAACTTGCCCCTAAACTTGTGAAGTCATTTACACACCTAAACTTTGTGAGACCCCTTACTCCCTTATTTTTGCCTGTAATGGAAATAATGCCACCTTGTTGAAAGAGACCCAGAGCTATATTTTGGTGGTATTTTACACGCACCCGACACATAATATAATACCCAATTATTTTAATTTATTTTAAACTTTTTGGAACATGCTTCCTTCTTTCCTTCTCTATTACTAGCTCCGTCATTTCTCCTCCTTCATCTCTATCTCTCACATGAAGTACGATGTTCTCCACAAACATTTGATCTTTCAAGAATCAAGAGCTAGTTTAGAAAGCTACGTAGAGAAATGGTTGTGGGTTGGAAAAAAAGATGGAACTTGAAGGACTAATTTGTTTGTCCAAGACTGTTAATAAGTTCTGTAACTAAGACCAAATGTTTTCCTTTTTTTCTTCTTCTTCTTCTTCCTTTTTTCTCTTTATTCTTCAATTTGATGGATTGGAGGGGCGGGATTTACTTTTCAAAAATAGACTTCGAGTTCTGAAAGTGAAATTTTCAAGTGTAGGTAGTAGGAAAGAGTTGGATGATTAACCAAGGACAAGAATGGAAATTGGAGGCAGATTCATGGAATTACATAGTCCTAGTGAATGGATCTGTAGGTCTTGGGCTGCTATGGGGTCTAGTAATTGAATGTTAATTGGACACTTAAGCTAAAAAAGGAATGGTTCATGAGTGAAAGCTGAAGGAGATGTCGGGAATGGAAATCAATAAAGAATATAAGTAAGGCCGAGGAAATGATGGAAAAGAGAGTGATGGGATGGAGGAGAACGGGGAGGTGGGGTGGTGGCGGGTGGGTTTGGTGAAAATGAAGAGAGAGAAAGAGAAAGGGAAAGAGAGAAGAAAAATAAAAAAAGGAAAAGGAATAAGCAAAGAAAACATAAAAAAAGAAAAAGAGATTTTTAATGTTAAATGTAATTAATTATATAATGTCCAATTGGATAGTGACACCTGGATAATTTAATTTTTAGGTTAATTTTTCCTCTCACGTGCTTCCAACAAAGTGATCTCTGCCAAATCATCACTTGAAAGGTAATTAGTTATACTGCAAACAAGAATAGGGGATAAGATGCCACCCGCAAAGTTTTGGTGCGCAAATGACTTTTTTGGTCAAGATTGAGGCGTAACTTATGTATTTTCCTCTTTTAAAATAGTCTAAATATAACATATTTACTCCATTAAGGCTATGTAGTTTGGATCCTCCAAAAATGCTGGTGCACCGATGTCGTAACCTCCAAAAATGCAAGATGTACCCGAATCCTAAATCCTATGTGATGATGGATTCTAGCTCTAGATTTGAGAAAAATATACTATAAAGGGACAAAAACACACTTTTAATTAATTGAAGGTTATATGTGCTTAATATCATGTATCAAAAACCGAAAATAAGAATTTACCAATAATTGAGGGACCAAAAGTTTTGTTATCCCATTTCCGAAGTTCAGATTATTATCAATGACTAAATCTCGTAAACAATAGTTAGTATTCTTTTTCTTCCATGAATAGTTTGGATTCTTTTGTCATGGAACTGCTGAATTTGTTAAGCTTGGTTTTGTGATTTTCTAAATGGAAAGTAATGCTTTATTTGCATTTTGTGTCCACACATTCATCAATATGATTGCTTCACAGTATTGTTGATATTATTTGTTCTCTACTATTTCAAGACTCCTTCCCTCTTAATTTTTGGGTTGGAGTTCTTCGCTCTGCAATCATATTTTAAATATTCATACTCCTAAACTTCAATCGGAACTCCTTTTGATCTTCTTTTTGGCAAATTAGGTAGCTACCTATGACAATTCAAGGGTGTTTGGAGCTCTTGTTATCCAAATCTTAGTGATTGTTTCTTCTCATAAATCAAGTACAAGATCTATATATTGGTGTTGGTGGTTCAATTCAACAATGTTTAGATTTTATGTTGCAATGCCTGTTCCCTGTAGATTTTGGTTAGAGATGGGGATGGGGGAATAGCATAGAAAAATACATTGTCTATACGTCTCTGAAAGACCTGGTTCCTGAAAGTTTGTACTTTAGAGCTTCATTTGAGTTAGTTAACACTGTGTACAGTTGATTGATATGTCTGTTATGTCAATGTTATTTTAGGTATCATTGACAGTCGATGCCATAAATTCATACATTGCGTGGGATTTCTCTTTGGTTCAAGGCAGAGTGGATATGGTAATATGCTTTTATCTTCCTATAGATGTGCCTATTTGAGTATATGGTTTGCATGTTCTCTTGAAACAGCTTCCCTTGTTTTGATTTATTTTTTTGCTTTATACTGCTAGCTTAGATTCATGTCCATTTGTCAGAAGTTGATGTCCAACTTATGTCCTGCTTCTTTTGGCTGTGTCTTTTTTTTTTTATGACAAGAGACCCGCAGCCGCTACCCATTGGGTGTTTTACCCGCTGCAATAGCTCGCAAACCACACGGGAGAGGTAATCCACACTAGGCAAGCCCGGTGCGACGAGCTCGACCCAGAAGGCAAACCCCTTTCTTTCGCTGGCAAGGAGTTTCGGACTTGGGACCAATATCAAAGTCCCAAGCCCAAACCACTGGGCCACCCCGAAGGGTCTTTGGGCCATGTCTTCGTGGTGTATGGGCTATTGTCTTTCTTTCTTTCCAAGAAACATATTCTATTTTTCCAAAACAAATAATTGATCTCCTCCCTATTTATGTTGTTGGAGGAAACACACAAAAAGTGCATATTTTTTTGATCAAGTAGTTTTTCATTATTAACAAAACAGGCAAAGAGATGATTGTGTATGCAGAACAAAAATCCCAATTTTTTTAGTCATACACAGAAATAAAGTCTGTTGAAACCTTTACACTCCCCGTCTTTTCCAAAATACACCAGAAGACAAGATTCCATAAACACCTGAACTCAAGTTGTGGGCACACTCACAAACTCCATTGAAACACCTCTGATCTCTCCCTCCATAATCTTTGTATGTTTCACTCCCCAGTCCCCTCTATAAAGTCCACATAATTCAGGCTGGATTCATGTATCAAATTTTTCCAAAGGATTTTCTATGGTGGTCTTCTTACCCAACTAATATGCGACTCAGACATATCAGTGATTTCTCTAGTTAGAGGAGTGAAAATTCCAGCTAACATGATAATGTGTTTTCTTTCTCCACATCAGGCTTACACATACCACCTGCTCCACCTTGCTTTCATCTCATACTAGATATTTATTTGGCAGCGACTACTGCATTTGTAATTTGTTTCTTCTTTATCAAAGTATTCTAGGATTCAGGAATCAACTTGCATAACAGTTTTCAACCTCCCTGGCAACTGTTTGGTAATGAACAGTGCCTACCAAACTTATAGGCCTAAAATCTTTGACTTCCATTGCATTAAAAGAAGCATCAAACTTCATTCAAGTATGAAATAGACTATTTCTCTATTGACTTGCAGATTTTCCCAAAGCAAAGATGCATAGTTAAATTTCTCTCTGGTGGAGCGCGAAGAAACTATTTTCTTTTCCACTTCACTACCTTTATGTCTTGTTATTTCTGTTTTTCTTGTTCCTAGCTACTTTAGCTGCACCGGTTGAGAGGAAAAAAAAGACATCCCAGTGTACTAAGCTCCTGCTATGCGCAAGTCCTGGAAAGGGCGGGACCAGTTGAGAGAATAATGCTAATTATTCTGTCATTTACATTTGGAGAAAGTGCTGATAAATCCTTGCATATTAACATATATTTTGTCATCTTCTGTCAACATCTTTCATATTATCTAGTTTGTACTTGCTCCTAGCCGTATGACCTGTGAAGCAATTATCTGGTGGCAGAAAAAAATTATTGAAATTGAACTCTCAAATTTCCCACGAGACTACATGAAGCACCTGTCTTCTTTTATTCCTCTTCTTCTCGTTCTTTTTCTTGTTTATTTTTTGGATCTTTTAATGGATAGGTCATCAGATATGAGCTAAAATCTGAATGAATCATTTTTCATTTCACTTTATCAAAAAATCATTTTTTATTTCAGTAAACTGTCAGATACACTAGTAGATTTCTGTAGCCAAGTCATCTGGGCTTCTTTTGTTGTAACAGGACATTGGCTTTAGCATGGAGTATACGGATCCTTCCGGACAGAAGACGGTATGAAAGTGTATTATCTCGACTTCTTGACATGTTTTCTCATAAATTGTCTGCTGTAATTTTTGGTTTACTAAGATATTTCTCTTATGATATAACTTCTCCTCTTCTCTTCTCTTCTTCTCTCACCCACATTGCTCTGGTTTAATTTTTTTGACTTGTCAATCAAACGCCTGACTCGCAGCAAATCTTACCTTATCGACGATATGGAGCTGACCAAGTGAGTATTACTTTGCTCCCTTGCTATTCTAGTAAGTAAATTTGCAACTTCACCTCCTTAATGCTCATTTCTTCCAGGGAAACTTCTGTACGTGCCTGTCTGGAAACTACAAACTCATATGGGATAATTCTTATTCTACATTTTTCAAGAAGGTGAGTAATACATTGTCAAACCTAATTCATTGAGGGGTCGTTTGGTTGAGTGTATCAGCAAAATTAATGAATTAGCTTTATGTATTAGTAGTAACTTGTTTGGTGCACTTTTTCATGCTAGATACTATTAATACTTGCAATAGTTATACACTCTATTGTGTATTAGGGAGTGTAATACTAATACCACAGATTTCTAGGTATTAGTAATGCAAAGGGATTTAATGCATGTATTAGCATTTTGAAGACACAATTACCCCTCAAAACCCCTTCTATATATTTTTCACCATAATTGTGGAGGATATTTTTGTAAGTAAACACAATACATATTATTTTTAATGCACCAAACCAAACAATGCATAAGAAATATTCCATGTATAACTAATGCAAGCATAACCAATACAAACTTTACTAATGCAAGCATAACTAGTACAAACATTACTAATGTAAGCATTGTTAATACACTCTATTCAACATTATTCTTATATACTCTACCAAACGACCCCTGAGGTTATAATTGTCTCCTTTGAAGTATTACGCCCTTTCCTGTTTGTATATCCAACAATGGTTGCTTTACGCTGCCTATAGGTTTTGTTGTTGCAGTAGAACTTGGTCTAGTGAAATTAGTAGTTCATGTAACTATTCTGTTGTATTCTTCCTTGCTCACGGAATAGGTGCCTGTTAAAATCTACATTGTCATGAACAATTGATTGCTTTACTGTTCGTGTAATTGATTATTTTTCTTTGATTGGCAACAGGTCTTGCGATACAAGGTGGACTGTATACCTCCAGTTGTAGAACCAGTGCTTTCATCTGATTTAAGTAGATGAATGAACATACGTATTTGTTCAGATTTGTGACTGCTGCTAATTGTCTATGAAGATACATTGTCTCATTTGTTTGTATTCACGACAGTTTTTTGTTTGTTTGAACTGTAAAAATCCATCCTATGCCTCTTAGTCCCGATGCCATGCTGTAACCGCCTGTTGTATTGATTAGTACCTGGATTTTGATGAAGTTTCAGCATAAATGACCCTCATTATACCTCTAATGTTGATCTTACATTAAGGTCCATGAATTGGCTATACTCTTGGTTAACCGAGTAAAATCTTCTAACCGTTTGGTTGCATTTCATAAGAAAAAGGATTTGCAGTTCAGAGAAACTTTATCAAAGCTAGAGAGCTGATGCCTGACTGCATGAAAATATGTACTCCCTCCGTTTAAAAAAGAATGACCTCCTTTCGTTTTTAGTCTGTTCCAAAAAGAATGAACTTTTTCTTTTTTTGGTAATATTTTAATTTTAGCTTTCTACGTGGCATGTTTAAGACCACAAGATTAAAATAATATTTTGTATATTTGACCAAACTTTAATTAAGGATCACAAGATTCAAAAGTCTTCTTTATATTCTTAAATTCTATGTCAAGTCAAATCAGGCTATTCTTTGTGAAACGGAGGGAGTAGTATTTTGAAGAAAATCTAGAAGAATCATAACGACGTTCCTAGATAACTTCGAGCTATTGAAGAGTGGCCTGAACTGGAAAGCTATATACTTTATCTCTTCCTCACAATAGGTGTATCACAGAAAGTTGAGTGGCTTATCACTCATTTTTTTGGATGAGAGTTGCTGTAGATGTTGAAGTTCAGAGTCGTAGAGCATCGTCGTAACTACCAATTAAGGGGATTGTGACAGCAGTTCTTGATGTGCCTAAAAGATGAACTCCATGAATGGCATAAGAACCATTTTACTAAACTTTACTGACCCAATTACCACGTCTAGCACTTGGAGAGGCAAATAAACTGTTCAGAAAGGAAGAGAAAAGCTCTTGTGGTCCTTTACATAGAACAATGATAGAGATGTCACCTTAGTGAAGTATTCAATTTGTAATGTTGATTGTTGATTGACCTATGGGCTATGACAGACTAATGAGCAAGCATAATTGGTCAAAGTGTTGTGCCAGATGAGAGGTTAGTGACCACAATAAGGTCATAATGAGAAGTTGAATAAGGACAAATGTGACCCTTGTCCTCCTTAACGCAAAGGGGTGCACTAAGAGTCTGTTCGGATTGACTTAAAAGTAGGTCAAATTCACATGTAACTTGCTAGTTATTTTTAGCTTTTGTGAGTGTTTTGATAAATTTTAGAATAAGTTAAAAGTCAAAAGTATGGGTCTCTACTTTTTTTTTGACTTAAAAGTCATTTAAGTTGTGATCAAAGATATTAGCTTAATTTTGAAAGCTATTTTTGTAAGTCAATCCAAACGGGTTCTAATACTAGAAAGAAATAAAATTTGACGTCGTTTAACGAATTTTTGAGTTCAAATCTCACTTGAAACCCTCAAACAAGTCCCAAATTGTAAATGTGACGTGCAAGAAGTTTCAAATATCGAAACAGAGAGGGTTAAACGTATTTATATACTCTGATAGTATCTAGCAATGATTGAATTTTTTTTCCACACTGTTTCTTCATCCTTGATGCCATCAGAGTATATATACTCTAGTGGTATCAAGGAGTATCTGAGTAGTGTTTTCAATAAAGCACTATTTCTTTCTCTTTGAAATTACCTCTAACTATATATGTCAAAATTGTGGCGCTTGAAAGTATATATATATATATATATATATATAATGTTATTACTTTAAATTCTATATATACTTATATTGTTACATCATTTTTTTAGTGTTTTGAGCTTATTATTAATTTTATGTGCACAAAAAATGTATCAAATGTGCACAAGATCGAAAAAGAGGCAATTTTGACTTCTTTTGAAGCAAAGAAACGCAGAATGAAAGATGACTAAGTCCTCACTTCGCGAGACACACATGTGAAGAAAAAACAAAAGATATTTATAGAGTTTATCTCTACTACTCCATAATGAATAAGCTCAGACAAAGACATTGTTAGTTAACTTAAGCCATGGGATAATAACTAAGAAAAAGAATTATAAATACTTTATGATTAATTTTCTTGCAAAAAAAAATAAAATTAGCCTTTTCAAGTTTTTAATCATCAAAAGAATATGTCGATACCTTGTAATTGTCTAGTTGAAGAGGAGCAATCTCATTGAATTATAATGTTTCTACTTATATTACTTTTTTCCCTTATAGGTTTAGTTTCGTTTCTTTTTATGGTTTTATTCTTTAATGATTTTTTTTTTGAAAAACAAATATTCGGTACTATCTAATGAAAGAAAATAAAATCTACCACTATTAAAATGCCATACACAAATTCATATTTAAAAATGAAAATCTTTTTATTTGTTTTACTTTTTAAAGAAGATATAATAATAAAAAGAATAATATTCTATCTAACTCTAATTTTTATTTATATGATAAGAATTTTATGAATATGTATAATTGCTTTTTATGCGTAAACATGAAGAGTTTTATCTAATTTGTTTGATAAAATTTGTATTTTAAAAATATTTTCTAAATTGATTAATGCGGAACGTTTTCTTCTCTATTTGTTCAACTATGTGTTTATTATTGTTAATTGAAGGTCCTCAAGTAACATTGTCAATATACCTTGTATTGTTTGAGAAATATTATAGGATTATATTTTATTTGAACAAAATCACTTATTAAGTTATTAAAAAAAGATTAGTTACTTAAATTTAAAAATTGTATTAGAGATGATGAAGCTTTGATGTGATGTTGTGAGTAGGTTAAGTAGCTAATTTTGGTTAGTTCGGGAGGATAATTCCAGAAAATTAAAATAATTGATCTAGAGATAATTTTAGTAATGAGTTAAGATTCATGGTGGATAGAAAATAACTCAACAAGATTATAATTAACACATCAGGAATTTGTTTTGAAAAATGAGCAAATCATTATCCTATAATTTTTTTTATCGAAAGAACTTCATTTTATTTACCTATAACTTTATTACTCCTTATATTTATGATTTGTTTGTCTAATTTACAAAATAGAAATATTATAACTCGAAAAATTTGATGAAATTGTTCTTGGTGATATGAAAGTGAAGGAATTTGTATCACCAATTCGATAGAAGAACCTGGTTTTTGTAACACTTTAACATAACTTCGTAACACAAAATAATAAAAAATTATTGGGGAAAGCTTCTTTACTCAAGGAAAGAAAAATCACGACCTACATCGTGTTGAATTTTCAGTAACTTCTCACTAACTTCAAAGAGTGTCTTCAGGTTACAACTTTATATTCAAATGGACTAACTCTAGTACCTCAACTCCAACGATTAGCTTTAACCGTTATATTTACTCTTTAAGAAGTCACAACAACTTCTTATTATTACTCTCACAGATTCATTCTCAAACTTAGAATTATTACAACTCAATAATGATTCCAAATTACTTTAAGAATAAACTTATTTAGAATGAAAACATGACTGTAGTTCTTCTTTCTTCTGCCATTATGCTCTTGCTGCCACTTCTTTCCTTTTGCTGAAAACAACGATATTCATTGTGCGCAAAACCTAAAGTTTCATTATTCAACTTTCTTTTTTTACAGTCATGTGTTTTGCGCGTCTAGAAAATCTTAAGTGAGTTCGAAAGTGACTCTTCAATAGGTCGACTACTCCTTTTATAGAACCTTACGTTGATTCTAATTTATTCTCACACGACTATACTTTGCTAATAATTTTTAGAATCTAATCTGCTTTGTCAATCATCAAAAATATTTTGGTTGAATATTGACTTGTCATCAGAAAGTATGATAAAATTTTTTCTCTTTAGGATCGATTCTGAATATAAAAATTAGAATTAGAATTTTCGTGTAATACTAAGAGCTAATTTCTTTGTTAGCAGTAAAAATTACTAAACGTTTGAATTTCTTGAACAAATTAAACTAATCATGGATATGCGCTCCTTAAACTCACCCAATCGGTGTGGTGATTAATTTATATGACTATTGTTATACTCTTTTTTAAATGATTTTTTTAATCCCAATCAATATTTTTATTAAATAGGCAATAGGGAAAGCGAAAATTGGGGACGAAACAATTACAAGGTGCAAAATAGTTAGGATCCTCACCAACAGGGTGAAAGTTCACATACCTAACTATAATTGGGTATTATCAAAATTCCAAGAAATTTTATTATTAAAGAAGCAAAATCCATACCTGGATATAGATGAAAGGACGCCAACAACCTCGTTGATAGAAGATGATCAATACATCACATTTTCAAAACATCATTCAGGCTTGTTCAAAAAAGCTAGTAAATCAGAATGTAATGTTAATATCTGAATAATATGATTTTTATCAAACAATATTATCGATTGATTTCTCAAAACGTAATATAATGTTAATAAAAGTACTCATCTTGTTGACTTAAAACAAAGTGAGCAAGATCAACAATAACCTTACGAATTTTGAAATCAGACATAATAAAATGAGTACTTTCACATACTAATATTATATCAAGATTCAAAAAATTGATCAATAACTACTTATAAATAATACTATTTGAGGAAAATAACATTATTTCATCATAAACATCAAATTCACTAGCTTTTTGTATAAGCATGAACAAGTTTTGAAATATGACATATAAACACCTTCATTTATATAAACTTGGTCAATATTTTTGAAGAAAAGAATTTTATAAAAAAAGGAATATCACGATTATTTGTAAGCATTTCAATTTTTCTTTACGACGCAACATTGATTTTCTAACCTAATATTGTAGTTAAATCAAATCATTTTCATGAAATAAGTTATAGAAGGAACATGAAATTGATATGATATTTGGAATGAGATATGAACTTTAAATTTAAATAGTTAAAATATTATTGATTAACTTACCTAATGCTAGTCTAGCATTTGGCCAAATATTTTGGGGGTAAAATTTTGCCATGTGTTTAACCACAAACTTCTAACTTTTTTTTGGCAAATTATTTATTGGTGAAGTTTTGCCATGTGTTTGGCTACAAATTTACAAAAATATTTTGGCAAGTCATTATTGCGTGAAGTGTTGCTATGCGTTTAATCATAGAGTTTTTTGGGAGATATATTTGACTTTTATTTTTAAAAAATACGATTTATATCTATAAGTTCTAAAAATTTATTAAAATACTCATACATTTGTATTGTCATTTTTCGTGAAAGCAATGACAACGAATATAATTAATATGATTCGAAACCCCCCCGAAAAAACCATTGATTTGTAATGAAAAACTACTATTACTATTTGTAATTGCAAGTGACTTCAGAGAGTAAGCTCGGATAAAATTATATAAAATATGTATATAACACTATATATTTTGTACAAGAAACTAGGAATGAAATTTAGTCTAAAATTATAAATGTTAGGTATTTTATAAAATATAAAGTTAAGAATAATTGTCACGATCCAAAAATCACGAGTCGTGATGGCACCTATGTTCCCAACCGATAGGTAAGCCAATCCAATACATTTCACCATTTCAACTTAAACGTGAAAAGATAATATCAAGTAATATCTAACATACTAAGTATTCAAAATAAGTGCGGAAAATAGAAATATTACCCCCAAGATTTAGTGTCATAAGTACAAGAGCTTCTACATGAGGATACAAGTCCAACTAATATGAAAATCTAAACATAATAAATATCCTATCAGAATACCAAAAAAAACTAATAATAGAGGCAGATTGAAGGCGTGGCCGCAGAATATCCTAAGCAGCGCACTACAACTCCAAGACAATCCAAACTCATATTCAAGCTCCAAGAACGTGCCCGAAATTTGAAATCAAATCTGTGCCACAAAATAGTGCAACAAGTGTAGTATGAGTACGAAATCACGTGTACCCAGTATATCTCATTGACCGACAACGAAGAAGTAGTGACGGGAATTTATATAAGAAAAATTAATTCTTTAATTATACAAGTTTATATTACTATTACCAGTCAAGTTTCATCAAATAAAGGTAATCAAACATCAACTAACTTCCAACCACCAAATAAAATACATAATCATCAAAAATGAAGGATGTCATGAGATGCAATGCAATATGATACCATGAAATGATATGTCTCAGAATACCCAGTTCTCTCTCAACCGTATATACATGATACTCCTCGAAAATACATCGAGAGTTCATGACCCATGGGGGACTCGCGAGGTCCATATACCGACACGGACGATCTCCACGTGTCTGTGCGGACGATCTCAACGCACTATCATAAAATCAAACAATTTCCGCACGGACGATCTCCACGTGCCCGAATTATAATCTTTACATCTTACCATCCCCAGCACGGACGATCTCCACGTGCCCAACTTATACTCAATCTCATGTCAATGCATGTGCACAATATTATTTCAAATAAGGGGATGATGATGCACCTCAATCAGTCAAATATCAACATAATACATAACCACCTCAATTTTCACAACTATACGGGTGTAACAAAGAAAACACAATCACACAAGAATTTCAAGTCAATAATATATCAGCTAATGCCCATATGCTTTGGCATTCTCAAATACAATCCACATTATGTGGATTCTATAGTAGTAGCTTTCCCTTTTATAACACCGGTACTCGTACCAATGCCCGTCACACCATTGATACGAGACCCCATCTTTCGCCCTTACCCTTTTGTCTATTTCATTTTTAATCTTTAATTAGAAAAATGTCCTTCAACAAGTCTAAAAAGTCTTAACATACCTTAAATGTCGAACTCGTGCCACGAATCCTGAAGATAGTTCCTTCCCTTTTTGCAAAGCTTTGAAACGTTTTCAATCTACCAATTATGCAAACTTTCGTAAGTAAGCGAGTTTGTAGACATTCAAATTATTATATGTCTATCATAGACCCTAAAATTCACTCATATCTCTAATCAATCTCCAAATCTTGATATAACTTATATATAATTTTTTTTATCGTATTTGCTAAATTTCAAGCCAAAAATTGAATCTTAATCTCTCCGAATATCCAAGAATTCAATGTTAAATCATATAATATACACCTAATAATTAATTATCTATCTCAATATATCAAAAAACTAGCTTTATAATATAACTAATACAAATTTTAATTAAAAATTGGAGCCACTAGTTGCAAAACCAGTAGCGACAACGTACAGAACCATACCCAAAGTCAAGGTTCACATCCAATCATTGGCTTCTAAATTTATTTTATTTTATATAAACCTTAAATCAACAATCCAATTACCCTTTTGTCTTTTTCCTAAAAGTAAAAACGATACTAACCCTCCCTGCAACTTACCCCTCTCAATTTTCCTATCAACTTTATCACTGTAGTAATAATTCCCTAATAATAATAAATAACAACAAACAAGCAATCATCCTTATATTTGAACTACATATAGATTTAAGAAAAGAAAATTTCGTTATGGTTTCTTACCACCTGCCGCCTCTCTTCGTTCGCTGCTTTGTGTTCCTCTAACTCCTTTCTTTTATTTTTCTAAGAACTAATTAAGTATTAGAAGTGGGATATCCCACTAACTTAATTTAATTATATGGCTAAGTGGTAAAGGAAAATACTTAAATTACACACTTGGCCCATTAACTATCACTATATTAAATATTTAGGAAACAGAATCATTAACTATAAAATTGAAGTTACTGAATAGTTTAAAATACCCCTTCAAATTTTTCAGAAAGAGTCAATTCTCAAAACGACCTAGCGGGTCGTTACATCATCTACCACTAAAACAAGTGTTCGTCCTCGAACGGTAAAAGAATAGAAAGCTCATGAACGCTCAAAGGTTGGAGATATTTGATCCACATGTTTTACCTCATCTCTCAAGTAGCTTTCTCAATCACACAATTGTTCCATTGAACTTCTACCAAAGCAATTTCCTTCGACTTCAACTTCCAAATTTTCCTATCCTATTTGGTTATCGACTCCTCCTCAAAATTCAAATGTTGTTCAAGTAATCTCTAATTTCATTGAATCACATGAACATCATCCCGATGATACTTTTTCAACATCAAATATTAAACACAAGGTGAACACCTGATAAGTCAGGTGTCAAGCTAACTCGTAAGATAATCTCACCATTACGCTAAACAATCTCGAATAAAACAAAAACAAAAACAATGTACCTCTAAGTTCAACTTGCCTTATTTTTTCAAATCCCATGACACCCTTCATGAGTGAAACCTTCAATAAAGTATGTTCTCCAATCATGAACTCCAGATCACGAACCTTTCAATCTGCATAACTCATTTTTCATATTCTAAGCCATGAGAAGCCTATCCTAAATCAATGTGACCTTGTCCAAGGACTCTCCCGACAGATTCTTACCCCACAACTAACATCATATAAACCAACCCAACCAATTGGAAATTGAATCACCTACTATACAAAGCCTCAAAGGATATCATCTCGATGCTCAAATGATAACTATCGTGGTATGTTAACTCCACTAAAAAAAACTTATCCCAATGACTATCAAAATTGATAACACATGTCCTAAGGACTTGGATACATAGTCCATTCAAATACATCATCAGTCTACATGTGGGAAATTGTACTAAGATCCACTTGAGTATCCAACTCCTTCTGCATAAACCTCCAAACATGAGTTGTCAATTATGTACCTCAAAGAAATAATAATAAAAAAAAAATGAGCATCTCATACAAGTGAACTATCTCCCGAATGGAGATCTAGACTAACTTATTCAAACTAAAAGTAATTTGAATTGATATAAAATATGCACACTTGGTCAATCGATTCATTATAACCCATAGAACATCAAACTTGCACAAGATATGTGGCAACCTTACCACAAAATCCATAGCAATATGTTTCCACTCCAACTCTTGTATAAGCATCATTTAATTCATACTTTCATGTTTTTGGTGCTCATAATTTACTTTATAACAATTCAAACACGAGATACAAATTCAATCCCTTCATACGATACGATCGATTATATTGCTACAAGTTAAAATATACCCCAATTGCCTCGCCTCTGGATGAATAAAAATCTAAACTATCGACTATTTCATGATTAATCTAGTCAGCTAACATATTGGAAGAACATAAATAAATTCCTTATCCTTAAAACTCACTCACCACCAAGAATTTCTTCCTTGAATTCTCTTTGTAACACCTTATCGTAAGTCGTACACAAACTTCCATCACCATACAATCGAATCTTCTCCAATAAGCACTATCTACCTCCATGTAACAAAGGTAGACTATCCATACTCACTGTATTTTACCCTATGTTTTCTACTATCACATTCGCTTTGTCCAAACCATAAACAGTAATCATTCCATCATCCTTGAGAAACTTCTATATCCATTGTATTAAATTTATATTTCTCTTATTAAATATTATACTAAAACCCTCGCAATACACACTATAAATATAATGCCTCTACAATTTTAATGCAAGTACCATCTAAACACAGCGGCTGTTCAGGATCTAAAGCAGTATCTTGATGAACTCCGAATCTGATCTCCACCATTCAAATCAACCATCAAGACGTTAGGAACACCCAGTCCAAATTTAAGCTCAATCCAACAGTTAGTTAATTGAGAAACACGATCTAAAGGTTGCTGGTCGTAGAAAAAGACTGCAGTAAAGCAAACCTTTTTCTTTTCTCTTCTCTCTTGTTGAAAGCTCTCTCAAAAACCTCACTTATATCCTAATGTACTTCAAAGAAAATACTAATGAGTTATTGAATTATTCTCTCAAGACCTTACTCTAATTATAGAGTTGTGTTTTCCCTTACAAATCAAAACCAACTAAAAATAGGATTACAAAATCAATCTTTTTCTTAATAGAATTAGAAACGAAATAAAGAGGATAATTTCAATCCTTTTTCAAGTAGGATTAGTCGATGAGCCCTTTTGCTGGAACATGGGAAATAGCCCAACATTGAGCTTTAGAAAGCTCACCTCACACACATCAAACCATTAAAAAAAGCCACTTACTTCTAGGTTAATCTATTCAATGCAGGTGTATTGAATGAGAGTACCATCGATACTAACCAACTAGGCCTGAGAACTCTAAATATCCCAACTAAAATAGGTCAGGTCCAATCTCAAACTGCCTCAATTCTTTTGGGATTCCTCATAATACATTTCTTGATCACTATACATTTCAACCATGCCACAAACTAATCGAAACCCACACTTAAAAAAAACATGAATAGAGCTTTATTTTTTTTTCTCCAGAATTTTAAGAACCATCCTCAAATAATGGTCGTGATCCTTCCTATTATGGGAGTATACCAATATATCCTCGATGAAAATAATAAAAAAGGAATCTCAATATGATAGTAACACCCAATAAAAGTATACTTAATCCAACAAAATTTCTTACTCAACAAGTCTTGTTATCGTTCTTTCAAATTCACTGGAGAATGCAATAAGAAATAATAGAAATAGGCCAAGTGTTTAACTATAAGTCAATACTAATATTTATATCAAACTCACATGGAATGCCCCCAAAAAAAACTTTTGCACCATCGAAATGGGCTCTAAAGGAGACATATCATCACTAGTATCACAAACATAAGACGAATAGGTGAAGCAAGCCTTATTCCCACACATTGAAACTTTAGAGACAATGATACCTTTCTTGAATGGGTACTGAGACTATCCTGCCACTTAAATTTTGAAATATCAACATATTTGAAGTTAGTATGAAATTGTATGATGTAGAGAAATTTACTCCCTTTTTTATATATGCTATTGAAGTCTAACACCTTCAGAATAGTTAAGTCTGTCCACGTGTCATGTACTACCAAGTCAACAATATAAGATCGATGTAATCGATCTACCACTAAGAATCGTCTACCGGTTAAGAATATGTGCAACATAGAAGAAGATCTTCAAAATATATTCAAAACAAAATAAGGTATGTACTTACGAAGTAGATCTACACTCAAATGAAACTGTAGTCAACTAAGAGCATATCGAATGATACTTTGAACCACCTTGATTATCCCAATATAATTAGTTATTTATGAAGGTAAATATTTTCAATCACTGCTATATTGGTCTATGATCTATTTAGCAACGCATAACTACTATGCATACATCTCCATAGGTGTCCTCATGCAGCTTCATACAACTATTCATTCCAAAATTCCTTAACTAAAGAATCTTTTGATGTATTAGACTTAACCAACCTTGTGACTTCCATAATATAAACAACATGGTCATAGTGTCATTCAACTTGAACTATTCAATTTATCTTCAGTATACCTTCACTATAAAGGATAAAAAAAATTCATACAAATCTTACCCTCTCAAAAGTCATGAGAAGTGATCACATTTTATATCTCTATCCTTTCTCAACATCTCTCCTCTAGCCTTACCATAATCACTAAACTCTTATTTGATCAAATGAATCTTCCAAACCTTACACTTCTCTTTAAGAAATCAACATTATAATTTTTCCTTACTAAATTATTCACTAATCGTAAGCACGATTCATAAAATTGTCCTAATAAATTCAAATGAAATTTCAGTATCCTTGTTTAAATAATACATCAAAAAAACCATTCTTACTATCTCCAACCTCGTTAATTTCCTTCTTTTGAATTGAAAGGATCATTATCAAGATATTTTCCTAACCATGTAACATATATTCTCAACCACGCAATGTCATGCCCTTTCATAAGGGTCAAATTTGAAAATGTCTCCTCACCATTGATGAGAGAATGGATCAAGAAATTTTTGACCTTAAACCAAACCACACACGCACGATAACGAATGAATGAATAAACTTTTCTAAAGTCATATAGCCTCTCGAAGATAAGTAGCGGAAGTCTCCGCACCGATCCGCAAGACTCTACTAGACTCAGCTCTTGTACTCGTGAGACCGATGATTTAACCTAGGGCTCTGATACCAATTTGTCACGACCCAAAAATCACGAGTCGTGATGGCACCTATGTTCCCAACCGATAGGTAAGCCAACCCAATACATTTTACCATTTCAACTTAAACGTGAAAAGATAATATCAAGTAATATCTAACATACTAAGTATTCAAAATAAGTGCGAAAAATAGAAATATTACCCCCAAGATTTAGTGTCATAAGTACAAGAGCTTCTACATGAGGATACAAGTCCAACTAATATGAAAATCTAAACATAATAAATATCCTATCAGAATACCAAAAAAATCTAATAATAGAGGCAGATTGAAGGCGTGAGCCGCAGAATATCCTAAGCAGCGCACTACAACTCCAAGACAATTCAAACTCATATTCAAGTTCCAAGAACGTGCCCGAAATTTGAAATCGAATCAGCACCAAAAAATAGTGCAGCAAGTGTAGTATGAGTACAAAATCACGTGTACCCAGTATATCTCATTGACCGACAACGAAGAAGTAGTGACGGGAATTTATATAAGAAAAATCAATTCTTTAATTATACAAGTTTATATTACTATTACCAGTCAAGTTTCATCAAATAAAGGTAATCAAACATCAACTAACTTCCAACCACCAAATAAAACACATAATCATAAAAAATGAAGGATGTCATGAGATGCAATGCAATATGATACCATGAAATGATATGTCTCAGAATACCCAGTTCTCTCTCAATCGTATATACATGATACTCCTCGGAAATACATCGAGAGTTCATGACCCATGGGGGACTCGCGAGGTCCATATACCGACACGGACGATCTCCACGTGTCTGTGCGGACGATCTCAACGCACTATCATAAAATCAAACAATTTCCGCACGGACGATCTCCACGTGCCCGAATTATAATCTTTACATCTCACCATCCCCAGCACGGACGATATCCACGTGCCCAACTTATACTCAATCTCATGTCAATGCATGTGCACAATATTATTTCAAATAAGGGGATGATGATGCACCTCAATCAGTCAAATATCAACATAATATATAACCACCTCAATTTTCACAACTATACGGGTGTAACAAAGAAAACACAATCACACAGGAATTTCAAGTCAATAATATATCAGCTAATGCCCATATGCTTTGGCATTCTCAAATACAATTCACATTATGTGGATTCTATAGTAGTAGCTTTTCCTTTTATAACACCGGTAGTCGTACCAATGCCCGTCACACCATTGATACGAGACCCCATCTTTCGCCCTTACCCTTTTGTCTATTTCATTTTTAATCTTTAATTAGAAAAATGTCCTTCAACAAGTCTAAAAAGTCTTAACATACCTTAAATGTCGAAATCGTGCCACGAATCCTGAAGATAGTTCCTTCCCTTTTCGCAAAGCTTTGAAATGTTTTCAATCTACCAATTATGCAAACTTTCGTAAGTAAGCGAGTTTGTAGACATTCAAATTATTATAAGTCTATCATAGACCCTAAAATTCACTCATATCTCTAATCAAGCTCCAAATCTTGATATAACTTATATATAAATTTTTTATCGTATTTGCTAAATTTCAAGCCAAAAATTGAATCTTAATCTCTCCAAATATCCAAGAATTCAATGTTAAATCATATAATATACACCTAATAATTAATTATCTATCTCAATATATCAAAAACTAGCTTTATATTGTAACAAATACAAATTTTAATTAAAAATTGGAGCCACTAGTTGCAAAACCAGTAGCGACAACGTACAGAACCATACCCAAAGTCAAGGTTCACATCCAATCATTGGCTTCTAAATTTATTTTATTTTATATAAACCTTAAATCAACAATCCAATTACCCTTTTGTCTTTTTCCTAAAAGTAAAAACGATACTAACCCTCCCTGCAACTTACCCCAAGTAATTTTCCTATCAACTTTATCACTGTAGTAATAATTCCCTAATAATAATAAATAACAACAAACAAGCAATCATCCTTGTATTTGAATTACATATAGATTTAAGAAAAGAAAATTTCGTTATGGTTTCTTACCACCTGCCGCCTCTCTTCGTCCGCTGCTTTGTGTTCCTCTAACTTCTTTCTTTTATTTTTCTAAGAGCTAATTAAGTATTAGAAGTGGGATATCCCTCTAACTTAATTTAATAATATGGCTAAGTGGTAAAGGAAAATACTTAAATTACACACTTGGCCCATTAACTATCACTATATTAAATATTTAGGAAACAGAATCATTAACTATAAAATTGTAGTTACTGAATAGTTTAAAATACCCCTTTAAATTTTTCAGAAAGAGTCAATTCTCAAATGACCTAGCGGGTCGTTACAATAATTTTTTTTGAAAAAAAATAAACCGAATACTAAAATCTCGGTCAAATTCAATATATTTCGAGAACTTGGGAACTTGAAATAACCAGTTATATAACAAAAACTAGAACCATTTCTTTTCTAAATTTTTTTTCAAATATAATTTTCTTACTTTTGGATTACTAGGTTATGATTAGCAAATTAAAAATGTAATTTGAAGGAACAATAGTTAAAATATCAAAATATTATTTATAGCAACCAAATCAAAATCTCAAACTTATTTTTGATTAAAGGTATCCATGGGATTAAAGATTTATTAGATTAAATATTCCTCTAATATAATTTAATTTCTAAACTGTAACAACCCTAAAAAAAATAGATATGCTAAGTAATGCTTAATGTGCCAAGAATGCCTACGATTAGACCAGGGTTCACACAGATTGATGCGTGTAGAACCAGACCTCGGAACCCTTGGTATAGCCAAGCCAACTAACTTTGGGAGTTAGTTGAGCTAGGAAAGGTTGGGACCAACCATGTAGGGCTCTCGAATACAAAGATTTACTCGAAGGAGTTTTTACCGGACTTAAAAAGAAGGAATTTTAAGTTTTGAGGGTCTAGGGGTAAAATGGTCTTTTACCAGGCTAAGGGTAATATCATAATTACCATAAATATATATATATTTAATTATTTAATAATATGGAGGGGCAATTTTGGGAGAGAGAGCCGAATTTGAGCTCTAGGAGTGGAGTCTTGCTCCACCCGGGTTCGAACCTAGGTGGAAGCAATGATTTAACTTATTTTTATTTAAATTGATAAATTAATTTAATTAATTAATAATTATTAGCTGATTTAAGAAAAAGGAAAATCAGATTTTTATTATTAATTATTTATTAATTAACATGTCTTATTTTGACTAAGTCTCAACTAGAGTCCTAATCCTAAGGAACCTCTCTCTCTCTTTCACGTTTCATCCACTTCTCCCATTTTGTATTTTTTTCCACGTTTTTCTGTTAACAAAGCAGCAACAAAAAATTAGAAATAACAACAAAACACTTGAAGAACTCATAAGAATTCAAACGACAAAAACAATCCATAAAAGTAAAGCAAAATGTGACATTCTCGACGGGTAAGGTGGGAATTTCTGTGTTGGACCTTGGGTTGGTGGTGATTCTGGGCAGCAACTTTGTGTGTTGAACAACACCAAGAACAGGTATGGATTTTCTTACTCTTGGTCCCTTTCCCAAGAGACCCCTAGGATTCAGTCGATTCTAATTCGAAAACTAAGATTGTTTCCCCGTTTCATGTCCCTGTCACTAGCTCCTATTGATGGTTGTAGGTTGGTATGTCTGCTGGTAGATATTAGGCATGTAATGTGTTTTTTCGTGATGAATATGTTCATGAATGTGTATTTGAATCGTACAAATGATAACCTATGCTTTCCGAAATATGTGTTTATGTGTGTGCAATGTGTAGTTGTGACTTTGAACACGGATTGAAGTATGAAAATGACTTGTTTTATGGTTGTATTTCACGTACACAAACTTGTATTAATCGTGATGTTCATATGAAGTATAAAGTGGCTGATTTGAGTGAAAAACTATTAGCTAAATGATTCACGAAATGCCCTAAGAATTAACTCTAAATGTTGATGAAAAGAAGCTGAAAAATGTATCTCAAATTTCCAGCACATTGTTGGTTAATTTCAGCCAAGTAAAGTTCTTTAATAAGCTATGAAAAATGAAGAAAAATAAGTGAGGTAATTGAGGATCGAACCCGTGACCTCACCATGTTAAAAATCAGTGAAATAAGGTGAGAAAATTAAATGTGGAGAGTGGGGATTGAACCCCCAACCTCTTGAATGGATGAGAAAGTTAGGAGAAAAATAAAGGAGAAAAATAAATGAGGAGAGTGGGGATTGAACCCCCAACCTCTTGAATGGATGAGAAAGTTAGGAGAAAAATAAAGGAGAAAAATAAATGAGGAGAGTGGGGATTGAACCCCCAACCTCTTGAATGGATGAGAGAGTTAGGAGAAAAATAAAGGAGAAAATAAATGTGGAGAGTGGGGATTGAACCCACAACCTCTTGGATAGGTGAGAAAGTTAAGAGATAAATTAAAATAAAAATAATGAGCTTGTGGGGGATTGAACCCACAACCTCCTTAACTTAAACGAAAAAAAAGAGGAGAAAAAGAAAGGAAATATTATGGGGTTGATGGGAATCGAACTAGGGTCTCCCAAATCTGAAAAATGTAATTATCAAGTTTAAAATAAGATTAAGTGTTGTCCACAGGATTCGAAATAGGATTCCCTTGCCCAAATTCCGTATTGATACATAAGTCATACGTGAATTAAATGTTCAAGAATAATGCCACCTACTTAGATCGAAATCGAGATCTTGGCATACATACAAGATGCATAAGTCTTGTATGACATAATCTTAGGAAGATATGAATCACTTAGACGTATATGAATGAAGCCTCATGGCTTGTATGTATGGACACATAAGTCTAACATACGTTTAAAAGTAAGTGATCCTAAGATGTATGTAATGAAATGATGAAACCCTAGAAGGGTTAAGTATGAGTGTAAATACACTAAATGGCCAAGTGCATTGGCATATGATGAAATGAACAATGAAATGATGAAATGAACAATGATATGATGAAATGAACAATGATATGATGAAATGAACAATGAAATGATGAAATGAACAATGAAATGATGAAATGAACAATGATATGATGAAATGAACAATGATATGATGAAATGAACAATGAAATGACGAAATGAACAATGAAATGATGAAATGAACAATGAAATGATGAAATGAGAAATGAAATGATGACACCCTATAAGGGTTAAGTAAGGGTGTGAAACACACCAAATGGCCAAGTGCATTGGCATATGATGAAATGAACATTTACGTAATAAGAGGTGAATAAGTATGAAAAGCAAAGGTGCTAATGATGATGAATGTGGTGACAACATGATATGAGGCTAATGTAAATGATGAGAGCAATCTCAAATGAGCCTAAGTAAATGTTACCAATACGTACTCACCTATGAGAGTGTAAGATAATGAAGAGACCAGTCTCTATGAACACTCTAATGAGAGTATTGAGCTTAACACACTCAATACGAATGATGAGATGAGAAATCATCTAATGAGCTATGATGTCCTCATACTAGAAGCCAGCTTCCATGACGTATGAGATGAATGTAATGGAACTTTATACTAAGCACCGATAGACTAGCTATGAGCGGTGATGCCTTCTTTCGGGAAGGGCGGAGGTTCACGTAACTCTCATGAGATGAGACTGTCCGGCTTGTCGGGTATGGGTCTCCTTATATCTCCTAGTCTTCGAACCTATACTGCCAATATAGGGATCTGGCGGGGTTAAATTCCCATGTACGCTAGCATGTTTTTGGGTCACTTTGGCCGGTGATTCCACCTCTTTTCGGTGTGGGGAGACACTGGATTTCATGATGCTCACATGATCTATGTCGGTTAAAGTTAAAGTTCCCAATGAATGAATGAGGCCAGCCTCAAATGATGCACATAATGAAATGAATGATACCAAAGGTGTTAGGATAGGATAATCAAAAGGTGAGTTAGATTTAAGTAATGACATTAGGTCATTCTTGGTCATTGCACAACGAACCTAATGAAAGTCTTAAACTACATCCTAGGTATAACTGGTGTTTACACTGGTCTATGAATGAAATGAACTGGAGTACGTATGAATGAACGAAGCAGACTCTGTGTTTGCTAATGAAGACTCCCTAGTTGAGGTCCCATATGTTGAGCCCTTATTTTGGAAAGTCTTAATGTCAAGTCCATGATTCCAAGGTCTCATGGCATATGAATGAATGATATGAAAGAAGCTATGTGTTATGTGTTATGTGCTATGATATATGCTATATGAGATGTTATGTGCTGTGTGCAATACGATAATTATAATGATGCATGTTACTCTCATGGCATAACTTTTCTATTCCAAATCTGGAAAGCTTACTGACTTTCCTAATCCAAATTTGGAAAGCTCATTGACTTTCCTAATCCAAATTTGGAAACTTTCCTAATCTCAATTTGGCAAGTCCACTGACTTGACTTCCAAAAATCATGTTGTTAGGAAAGAGCTATTCTTTCTCATGCATGTCCTTGGTGTGTGCTTGCATATACACATACTTAGTACAAGTGTGTACTAACCCTATACAAACTCTACTATTTTAGGTGCAGGCACAGGTGGACGATAAAGCTACAGGATCATCGTTGCAGTTATCCGGACGTCCAGCATTCATCCGGAGTTGGTAGGTCCTCATGCTTTCGAGGATGCTACTGTTTTATGTTCTAGCTTAGTTTTAGAGTTGAGCTAGTGGAGCATGTTCCACTAGCGTTTCTTTCCTATTTTATTCAGACTATGTATTGGTGCCATTTTGGCAATTATACACTTAATAAGAATCGAACTATTTCTTTCAGTGCTTATTCTTAATGTTAGATGGTTGATGGTGAACATTTACGTATTAATGAGAATTTTTTATAAGTATGTTAAGAAACAAAAAGTTTCAAATTTTCCGCTAAAATTAACCTAGATGAAGTAAGAATGACGTAAGTAGGCTTGTCTGCGACCTCTGAGAGGTCAACGACGCCGGTCTCGTCTGGGGTCTAGATTCCAGTCGTGACAAAGTTGGTATCAGAGCACTAGGTTAAATTACGAAAATAATAAGTTCACATCAACCACATTGAGTAGTTTCTAAGTCATGGTAGTGAAGTGCACCACTATCCTGGATTAGAGACTGCATGATGCGTAGGAAAATTTCCCTTCTTCTACTCTTTATCGTGCTATCTAGAGCCTTGACACTTCGTGTCATTTTAAATATCTAACTTCGTTCTTGTGTGCGCGCTTAGAAGAATACACACAATAATTAGGATGACCAAGTGGTCTAAGGTGCTAGACTCAAGATCTGACCTTCCCAAGAAGGGGCAGTGATAGAAATGCCTGCGTGAACGAAAGACGTTTGATAAGAGTGGTTGTTCGCATGAAGGTGAGTGCATGGTAGGTTCTAAAGCCTGCTATGAGTATTGATGAAGAGGAGAAGGATAAGTTTGCTGCTTACTAGCTCAAGAAGATGGCTCAGGTATGGATTACTTCAGAAATGCTAGACTACCATAGTCTATCAAAACAGGGTAGTAAGGTTAACTTTCCAAATAAGTTAGAGTTAAAATGAATTCATGCTTGCATGTCATGTTGATGTTTTGTATAGCGTGGACATGATTTTTGTGTTGCATGAGTTGTGAGGTGCATCAAGTTAAGTGCGATTGAGAAGGAAGTTCCTCAATCTCAAATATGAAGCTTCAGATAAGATTGTGTAATATGCATTATCCAGAGTAAGTGTGAAACACAAATTCACAAAGAGTAAAGTCTCAAGTATGTTTAGATATCTTCGAAAATCGCCCTCTTTATTTAAAATGATGTGTAGTGTCATTCGGGGACGAATGTTCCTAAGGGGGGGATAATGTAACAACCCTAAAAAAAATAGATATGCTAAGTAATGCTTAATGTGCCAAGAATGCCTACGAGTAGACCAGGGTTCACACAGATTGATGCGCGTAGAATCAGACCTCGAACCCTTGGTATAGCCAAGCCAACTAACTTTGGGAGTTAGTTGAGCTAGGAAAGGTTGGGACCAACCATGTAGGGCTCTCGAATACAAAGATTTACTCGAAGGAGTTTTTACCGGACTTAAAAAGAAGGAATTTTAAGTTTTGAGGGTCTAGGGGTAAAATGGTCTTTTACCAGGCTAAGGGTAATATCATAATTACCATAAATATATATATATTTAATTATTTAATAATATGGAGGAGCAATTTTGGGAGAGAGAGCCGAATTTGAGCTCTAGGAGTGGAGTCTTGCTCCACCCGGGTTCGAACCTAGGTGGAAGCAATGATTTAACTTATTTTTATTTAAATTGATAAATTAATTTAATTAATTAATAATTATTAGCTGATTTAAGAAAAAGGAAAATCAGATTTTTATTATTAATTATTTATTAATTAACATTTCTTTTTTTGACTAAGTCTCAACTAGAGTCCTAATCCTAAGGAACCTCTCTCTCTCTTTCACGTTTCATCCACTTCTCCCATTTTGTTTTTTTTCCACGTTTTTCTGTTAACAAAGCAGCAACAAAAAATTAGAAATAACAACAAAACACTTGAAGAAATCATAAGAATTCAAACGACAAAAACAATCCATAAAAGTAAAGCAAAACGTGACATTCTCGACGGGTAAGGTAGGAATTTCTGTGTTGGACGTTGGGTTGGTGGTGATTCTGGGCAGCAACTTTGTGTGTTGAACAACACCAAGAACAGGTATGGGTTTTCTTACTCTTGGTCCCTTTCCCAAGAGACCCCTAGGATTCAGTCGATTCTAATTCAAAAACTAGGATTGTTTCCCCGTTTCATGTCCCTGTCACTAGCTCCTATTGATGGTTGTAGGTTGGTATGTCTGCTGGTAGATATTAGGCATGTAATGTGTTTTTTCGTGATGAATATGTTCATGAATGTGTATTTGAAATCGTACAAATGATAACCTATGCTTTCCGAAATATGTGTTTATGTGTGTGCAATGTGTAGTTGTGACTTTGAACACGGATTGAAGTATGAAAATGACTTGTTTTATGGTTGTATTTCACGTACACAAACTTGTATTAATCGTGATGTTCATATGAAGTATAAAGTGGCTGATTTGAGTGAAAAACTATTAGCTAAATGATTCACGAAATGCCCTAAGAATTAACTCTAAATGTTGATGAAAAGAAGCTGAAAAATGTATCTCAAATTTCCAGCACATTGTTGGTTAATTTCAGCCAAGTAAAGTTCTTTAATAAGCTATGAAAAATGAAGAAAAATAAGTGAGGTAATTGAGGATCGAACCCGTGACCTCACCATGTTAAAAATCAGTGAAATAAGGTGAGAAAATTAAATGTGGAGAGTGGGGATTGAACCCCCAACCTCTTGAATGGATGAGAAAGTTAGGAGAAAAATAAAGGAGAAAAATAAATGAGGAGAGTGGGGATTGAACCCCCAACCTCTTGAATGGATGAGAAAGTTAGGAGAAAAATAAAGGAGAAAAATAAATGAGGAGAGTGGGGATTGAACCCCAACCTCTTGAATGGATGAGAGAGTTAGGAGAAAAATAAAGGAGAAAATAAATGTGGAGAGGGGGGATTAAACCCACAACCTCTTGGATAGGTGAGAAAGTTAAGAGATAAATTAAAATAAAAATAATGAGCTTGTGGGGATTGAACCCACAACCTCCTTAACTTAAACGAAAAAAAAGAGGAGAAAAAGAAAGGAAATATTATGGGGTTGATGGGAATCGAACTAGGGTCTCCCAAATCTGAAAAATGTAATTATCAAGTTTAAAATAAGATTAAGTGTTGTCCACAGGATTCGAAATAGGATTCCCTTGCCCAAATTCCGTATTGATACATAAGTCATACGTGAATTAAATGTTCAAGAATAATGCCACCTACTTAGATCGAAATCGAGATCTTGGCATACATACAAGATGCATAAGTCTTGTATGACATAATCTTAGGAAGATATGAATCACTTAGACGTATATGAATGAAGCCTCATGGCTTGTATGTATGGACACATAAGTCTAACATACGTTTAAAAGTAAGTGATCCTAAGATGTATGTAATGAAATGATGAAACCCTAGAAGGGTTAAGTATGAGTGTAAATACACTAAATGGCCAAGTGCATTGGCATATGATGAAATGAACAATGAAATGATGAAATGAACAATGATATGATGAAATGAACAATGATATGATGAAATGAACAATGATATGATGAAATGAACAATGAAATGATGAAATGAACAATGAAATGATGAAATGAACAATGATATGATGAAATGAACAATGAAATGACGAAATGAACAATGAAATGATGAAATGAACAATGAAATGATGAAATGAGAAATGAAATGATGACACCCTATAAGGGTTAAGTAAGGATGTGAAACACACCAAATGGCCAAGTGCATTGACATATGATGAAATGAACATTTACGTAATAAGAGGTGAATAAGTATGAAAAGCAAAGGTGCTAATGATGATGAATGTGGTGACAACATGATATGAGGCTAATGTAAATGATGAGAGTAATCTCAAATGAGCCTAAGTAAATGTTACCAATACGTACTTGATACGCTCAAACTTACTTCTCAAATAAGAAGTAAAGCGGTCGTATCAAGTAAAGAACCCAACTAATGAGGTTGGGATCGATCCCACAAGGAAAATAGTTCAGACTTAACTTTATTTTATTATTACTATTATTTAGCCAACTATTTTCCAAAAAAAACTAAAAGACAAAAAGGGGGGTTTTATTTCTAAATTAATGAAAATGATTAACTAAATAAGATCGAACAACTAACAAATTCAACTTTCGAAGTTTAATCAAATTGTAAAAGTAACTAGGGCTTTAGTGTTCCCCACAGGTTCCTAACTTGGTAAATCTAACTTTAACAGTTCTATCATGATATCTTGCATGTAAAGTGATAAGTTATGTATCTCTAAATCCTTGGTCCGGCATCTAGAGAATGTCACTCCGCACCTTGGTCCGGCTACTTGTGTTGCTATACTAACCCTTATCTTTACCTCATATTAAACATCGTATTCAGTATTTGACTAAGCTATTAACTCGTACCAACCAATACTAGTCTATTAGATAGTATATACTAAATCTATGTTGATAATTCTTTTCCTATTATCTACCTCCTTGGTCCGGCAAGTAGCATTAAGGCGAGTTCTAACGTTGGCCACCGTTAAAAAGAATTCTAAACGAAAGGATTATCAATACATGCAAGACACCACTCTAGAATTGTTATTAAGTTAGATTATTACCTTGTTATTCACCCATGGTTCCCACAACCCTAGCTATGAGGTTTAGTTACCCATGTTCGTAATTACACAATTCATATGTTAATGGAAGAATTCATGCACTTACTTTTATGAAAACGAATAATTTCCCAGAATTTAACTTGATTAATCAACGAAATCACAACAATCAATTCCCGGAAAATATCTTAATTCCCAAAATCGAGAATTTAATAATATAATCGAAGAACTATAAACTAAAAATTATCCAGAAAGTCTAACCTCAAAAACGAGGTTTTTTCAACTATTTATAATAAAAACAAAACCTAATCAAATAAGGATTCTATTTACTAAAAATCTGTCCAAACGCGTCTGGGTCGACGGACCACGTGACGGACCGTCATGGACACGACGGACCGTCATAGCCTCCGTCGTCCCATACTTCACATCTTCTCATGTTGCTTTCTTCATTCCCTCGACGGACAGGTATGACGGACCGTTTCAAGCACGACGGTCCGTCGAGGGTCTTCGTTCCAAAACACTTGAACTTCTTGGAATTTTGGGTACTGGGACTACTCTCTGATCATTACGACGAACTGCAGGACGGACCGTCGTAGCTGTGACGGTCCGTCATGGACTTCCGTAATCCCACACTTGTCAGACTTCCCCAAATTTCCTTCAGCAACTTCTCCCTTCACTACGGTGCCACCTACGGACCGTCACAGCCGCGACGGACCGTCATAGGTTCCGTAGGTGGTCTCTTCTGCAATTCTTTCTCAAAAACTCCCGCGTTCATCCTTGGACAGATTTTCTGCAAACAAAAAGAAACTTATATCAAAATCAACACAAAAAGGCTCTCGACACACACTAAACTTAAGGAAAAAGTATTAGAAATACCGTGAAACCACGGTACATCAACACCCTCAACTTAAATTCGTTGTTTGTCCTCAAGCGACGCACTATGACTCCTTTGTACAAAAGTATCCATATTTCAACTTCCGCAATCATTTGGCTATCAATCCCGATTATTCTCATTATGTTCATGCATGGTATCACTATTAGGCATTGACTTGTGTAGAATCAAACCATAACCCAGATTTACTACGCAATGATGCCTATCCTCTTCAATTTCTCACTGAGATGCTAATATTTCTGGTATTACAACTCCTGTCCTCACTTCAAATAACATCCTCATTTTTCACACAATGATTTTAGTTTGAGTATAAGGATCACTTTTCGACACTCACTCTCAGAACAAATTCATCACTCATTTATACATATTGCCATAGGCTTGCCCTTATTTTCACTACTTCAAATTCCTCATACGCACTTAGGATCACAATAGGACTTTTTAGATTGTAACATAGGCTCAGGGTCAGGTAGGGTGTATTTAGGTATACTTTAGTGACTTGTTGCCCTCCTTGACATATCAGCTAAGCAAACCTCCTTTTTATCATTCTTATTTCGCCCTATTACTCAATTTTCTTTTCACTTTGCTGTTTTCCCTTTCTTATCCTTATGTGTAAGTGACTTTTCTCTTTTCTTGTGTTTATTTTGCTTTTTATATTTTTTTTTTAGTCACTTCTGTTTTATTCTTTCTTTCTCTTCATTCTTTCAACCCCACTTTCCGTGGTTTTCCTTATAGCAGCCACCCTCAACTCATGATTTTGCCATGAGTCAAGGTTCACAATACCCATGGTTGGGTCAGGGCCAAAACAAGGTTGCTTTCTGCATTAGCCACCCTCAACTTATGCTTTTGGCATAAACTGAGGTGCACATGTCCAAGGAGGGACCAGGGCCAACACATTGTTCCCAGAGAAGATCATTTGGGGTGAAAAAGAAAGATCTATTTTAGGATCAATTCATTTGGATCAAAAAGGGATTAACTTCATTTGGTTTTCTGTTATTTTTAGGCTCAAGATTGACTATTTCGAACAAGGGCCTATGATCCTTTCCTAAGTGATTGTTTTGACTCACTTTTAGTAGGACTAACCAGGCAAGTTCTAGCTCAGTATTAATGGTGGTCATTCGAATTCACCTCACACTCACATGACATTCCTTGCATTCCCAGAGTATTAGACACCTAGTTCAAATCTTAGATTCAGGATCATGCAGTAGTGTATCTTGTTTCATGTTTCAAACCACACAATTATCACTTACTATGCCTAGTCATGCAAATGATTATCGAGATATCATATTTATTTTAGCCATCATGCTTCAGATTTATACTGTGTACATAAGATATGACATGCCGGTTCAACAATAAAAGTAATCAGTCTTTTGGGGAAAAAGAACACAGGCAAGAAAACCCCAAAAGAGGATCGTGAACTTGGGCTACTCAGAATTCACCCAAGCGCTCACTTTCCATTTACCCCACCCCCAACAAAAGATATGCAATTGTCCCCAATGCATAGAAAAGTTAAACTACGTAAAAGGGTAAGTGAAGCAAACCTGAGGCGCTAAGCGCCGGTGATCAGCAAGCTGGTGGGTCCGGTTCCCGGAACCCGCTCCCTGCGTAGTCTGGACATCCTCAGTAATGTCCTCAGCATCCACAGCACCATCAGTAGTGCCTCCCACAGAATCTACAATTTTGGAGCTAGACGCCCCGGCAGCTACTTCTACAGCCCTCAACCTACGGGCCTCCTCATCGGCAATCGAGGCTCTCCTCGCAGATTCCATCTCACGGCGCTCCTTCTTCCTCGCCCTAGCCTCATCCTCCTCTCGACCCCTGCGTCTCTTGACATGCTCTCGTGGGGGAGGTGGTGGAACATCAGAAGTGGCAAACAGGGCAGCCATCACGGTGTCATCAGCAGGCTCTGCAGAAGGGGCCTCAGACTCAGGCACCCTCGCCTCTAAAGTCATATCAAGATCCGCCAGCAGACTCTCAACCGCAGCCTGGAGGGTCGACATGTCCACCGGAGGGGCTGGTCGGGCTAGCACTCGTAATTCAAATGCGTCTAAGCGCTGTGTACCTCGGCGATCTGCCTCTCTGTGTGCTGTACCATCTTGCGCTCCATGCGCTCCTCTGCCTCAGCAATAGTCTTCTGCATCCACGGCTGGATGTGATGCAGAAGAGTAGCCATCTGTGCCTCAAGTTTCTGGACCCGAGCAAGTGGGACCAGAGTGGCAGAAGGAGCCGAGCGAGAGGAGCTCGGGGCAGTGCTACTACCCGGGATAGACTCGACCGGAGTAGTGTCAGTGTGTGCAGAAGCAGCACGGGAAGCATCATGAGCATGCTCTACGGTGTCGGCCAGGTTCTCACCAAATGGGGCCACCTCTGGACGGGGCCCTCTGCGTGGGGCCAACTCATTGGCCTCATCCCTGATGAGGCCGATGTCAACATTTCCTGGCGGGGTCTTGAGCTGGTCAATGTTCCAAATGGGCACACCTGCTGATCTGCACAAAGAGAAAATCATGCAAGGGAAAGGGTAAGTCGTGGTGACCTTGAAGGCCCTCTCGTGCATGACCGCTTGGAGAAGCCAAGCGAAATCGACCTCGAACCCTGCCATCATTGCAGCCATCAGCACTGCACGATCCCAGGTGACTATGTTATCCGCAGCAGTGGGGAAGAGACAATGGCGGACGATCAACCAGAGAAACTTGGCCGTAAAGGTCAAGTTGGCCTTCCTGATGGCCCCCTTCGGCTCCATCACCCAATCCGCAGCCTCTCCATCAATAGATAGGTGCAGTGCCATCCACCTCTTGGTGGTCTCTCTCAGTGAAGGCTCACGTAAGAACCGGCCCTCTTTAACAATTTGCCACCGGTAATCAAACTCGGCGGTGAGAGGTGTGCTGGTGGAGTCAGAATCCGTTCCGTACAGATATCGGCGGATGGCTGGTAGGGAGATGTCAACCTGGATGCCGCGTACTCGGACGTGCTCAAGTGGGGCCTGTTTGGCGGGGGCAGACCGCCTATCGATCTGCGAGCGAAGAGTAGCCACATAAGAGGCATAGAACTCGCGGACTAGCTCCTCACTGTAGCGGCCCAAAGAACGAGCCGTCCACTCCAGCCGGTGTCTGGTGAAGAGGGTGTGAATATCTGGCATGGTGGGGAGACTTCCCGTGAGGACCCGCCTCTCCAGTGTAAGAGTCCGTGTCATGACGCCTTTGTCATTGAGAACCTTGGCGTCTAAGTATACTTTGTATTGCCCGTCAACACACCACCGGTTGGGCTGATCGGCAACCGGGGCAGGGACTCCTGTTGGTGAGCCAGGGGTGGAGTCAGTGCTGTCAGCCTCATCATCTGAAGCAGACTGTGTAGCTGTGGCAGGGGCAGAGGCTTCTGCAGACCCAGAGGCTTCCTCTGACCACGAAACTCCTAAGGAGCCAGATGCTCCTTCGTCTTGGGCAGCTGACCCAGAAGGAGTGTCGGTCAGTGTGCGCTCCTCATCAGACTGGGAGGCAGTGACTACGCCGGGCGCCACCTTCTGGGGCGTGACTCGCGGTACACGTGGAGCTCGTGCTGGAGTAGCAGTGCCTGGGGGCACGTATTCTTGACCATGCTCATCATCAGAGCCTATCACCAATCGGGCAGACGGGGCGACAGATTTAGAACGCCCACGTGCGTAAACGCGATCTTGTTTAGGTGCCATGATAGGTAGTACCTGTAACGAATCATCATTAGTACTTGAAGGATGAAACATGACACAAAAAAAATTTTGAGACAATAATACACAGAAACTCAAACCAGTGATAACAGCTCTGAAGTAGCAGTAAGGCACGACGGACCTGGTGACGGCCCGTCGTGCGTATGACGGACCGTCATGCAGTCCGTCATGTAATACTTGGCAACATAAAGTATCAGAAGGAAAGTCTCAGACCGATACGACGGTTATGCAGGACGGACCGTCGTGGGTATGACGGTCCGTCACATGTGTCCGTCAGTGGACACTTAGAAAAAGTGTTGAGACCCTTAGGACAGGGGTCTCTGACCGATACGACGGTTGTGCAGGACGGACCGTCGTGGGTATGACGGTCCGTCACATGTGTCCGTCAGTGGACACTTAGAAAAAGTGTTGAGACCCTTAGGACAGGGGTCTCTGACCGATACGACGGTTGTGCAGGACGGACCGTCGTGGGTATGACGGTCCGTCACATGTGTCCGTCAGTGGACACTTAGAAAAAGTGTTGAGACCCTTAGGACAGGGGTCTCTGACCGTCACGACGGTTGTGCAGGACGGACCGTCGTGGGTATGACGGTCCGTCACATGTGTCCGTCAGTGGACACTTAGAAAAAGTGTTGAGACCCTTAGGACAGGGGTCTCTGACCGTCACGACGGTTGTGCAGGACGGACCGTCGTGGGTATGACGGTCCGTCACATGTGTCCGTCAGTGGACACTTAGAAAAAATGTTGAGACCCTTAGGACAGGGGTCTCTGACCGTCACGGCGGTTGTGCAGGACGGACCGTCGTGGGTATGACGGTCCGTCATCGGGTTGTCGTGCTGTCAAGCAGAGACAGAACTGAGGGGTGCCAAATTTACCCCATGTGAGTCGAAACAACAACCCAACAATGTTCTAATACAGATTAGAACCCTAATGGACAAGTTTAAAGCCCTATCAAATTGGCAAGTTTAAAGCCCTAATTTCTCTAGTATTGTCCAGGCATTTTGTGGAATTAAAGACCTAAGTTAGATAATATCTAGGCAAAAACAGAAACCCATATGCAATTAATAAGGAAAAACAGTAAAACAAACAAAAATAGTAAAGGGTAGAGTTTCAGGAACACATACCTTGGAAGAGGAGACAACAATGCACAATTGATGGCACTCAAGTTAGAAGACTAAGACTCACTGCAGCAGATTCCGACCAAGAGGGAAAATTTGGGATGAAAAATGGGAGAAGATGGGGAATTTGGGAAGAGAGTGAAGTTGGAAGGGGAGAAAATGGAGGGAAGATTGAATGAAACTGGTAATGAAGGGGTGGGGGGTTTAAAACGTTTTAAACTTTTAAAATTCTTTAGCCGGGTCGGGTCGGGTAGCCGGGTAATGGCGTGACGAAACCCCGATGACGGTCCATCGCAGTTGTGACGGTCCGTCACACGGTTCGTCGCCTGTGCCCTAATTCTTCAAAAATACAAGAGAGCGTACCTGGCACGACGGAGTCATGCGACGGTCCGTCACAGGCGTGACGGTCCGTCGATGTATCCGTCAGTGACTGATGTAGAGTAACTTGTCTGCAGAACTTCCTGTAGATGTGCTACCTGAAAATTTACAACCCATTAATAGAAAATGCTACCGTTACTAGAAAGAAAAAACTATAAAAGTGGTTAGATGATAACTATTGGGTTGCCTCCCAACCAGCGCCTGATTTAACGTCGCGGCACGACTGAGGACACTTGATTACTCAGACTTCATCAAGATGATATGCCTCAACCACCTCATTCGCCGATTCCGCATGACCAATATAGATTTTGAGACGTTGTCCGTTCACCTTAAACCGCACACCTTCCTTGTTTTCCAACTCAACCGCTCCATGAGGGAATAATTGGGTGATCAAGTAAGGTCCAGTCCATTTAGACTTGAGCTTGCCCGGAAACAAGCGCAATCTAGAGTTGAATAAAAGCACCGAATCCCCAATCATAAACTCTCGTTTCTCGATTTTTAGGTCATGGTACTTCTTCATCTTCTCTTTGTAGAGGGCTGAGCTTTCATAAGCCTTAAGGCGAAATTCATCGAGTTCATTTAACCCATTTAATCGTTGTTCTGCAGCTTCGTTCCAGTCCATTTTTAGCTTCTTCATAGCCCACATGGCTTTATGCTCTAATTCAACCGGAAGATGACATGCTTTCCCATATACTAGTTGGTATGGGGACATACCTATGGGAGTCTTATACGCTGTCCGGTAAGCCCAAAGAGCATCATCAAGCCTCCTTGACCAATCTGTTCTACTAGCGTTCACTGTTTTCGACAAAATCTGTTTGATTTCCCTATTTGATACTTCAACTTGCCCACTAGTTTGAGGATGGTAAGGAGTGGCCACATTATGGCGAACCCCATATTTCTCCAATAATCCCTTGAACAATTTGTTGCAAAAGTGGGATCCCCCATCACTAATAATTGCCCGTGGGGTACCAAATCGAGAAAATATATTCTTTTTCAAGAATGCAGTGACACTCTTCCCTTCATTGTTTGCGAGGGCGATAGCTTCCACCCACTTGGATACATAATCAACTGCTACTAAAATATACTTCATTCCATGAGAACTCACAAACGGACCCATAAAGTCAATACCCCAAACATCAAATAACTCAATTACAAGAATGGGGTTTAGAGGGAGCTCTTGCTTTCTTGAAATGCCGCCATCTCTTTGACATCTATCACATGCTTTGGCGAACTCATGAGCATCTTGATGAATAGTTGGCCAATAGTAACCACTTTGTAAGATCTTGTGAGCAGTCCGGACACCACTATGATGTCCACCAAAGGGTGAGGAATGGCATGCCTCTAAAATACTCAACATCTCGACTTCTGGCACACAACGCCGAATAAGCCCGTCAGCACAACTCCTGTATAAGTATGGTTCATCCCAAAAGAATTTCTTCACATCGTACATGAACTTTTTCCTTTGATGAAAAGACAAGTCCGATGGAACAAGATCACTAGCTAGGTAGTTCGCAAAATCTGCAAACCACGGAATCAGGTCTTGTGAGGCAGCCAATACATGCTCATCGGGGAACGTGTCATCAATATCAGTCTTATCCCCCAACTCTCTCATAGCTTCATCTTCTAAACGGGACAAGTGATCAGCAACTTGATTTTCGGTCCCTTTTCTATCCCTTACCTCAAAGTCAAATTCTTGCAGTAGTAATACCCAACGAATTAACCTTGGTTTCGCGTCCTTCTTCGCCATCAAATATCTCAGGGCTGAATGGTCAGTATGCACTATGACTCTAGTACCTAGCAAATAGGAGCGAAATTTTTCAAAAGCAAATACTACGGCAAGGAGCTCTTGTTCAGTGACTGTATAGTTCTTCTGAGCTTCATTGAGGGCTTTACTAGCATAGTAAATGGGATGAAGGATTTTGTCCCTTCTTTGTCCCAATACCACACCAAGGGCAACCCCACTCGCATCACACATTACCTCAAATGGACTGTTCCAATCCGGAGAAATAATGATAGGTGCAGATACCAGTTTTTCTTTGAGATCGCCGAATGCTTTCAGACAGGATTCATCAAAAGAAAATTTACAATCTTTCTCCAACAGTTTGCACAATGGATGTGCAATTTTCGAGAAATCTTTGATGAATCTCCTGTAAAAACCTGCATGCCCAAGAAAGCTTCTCACACCTTTTACAGAGATAGGTGGAGGAAGTTTCTCTATCACCTCGACTTTGGCTCGATCAACTTCTATGCCCTTTTCTGAAATACGATGGCCCAAAACAATACCTTCTTTGACCATGAAGTGGCATTTTTCCCAATTGAGAACTAAATTGCAATCTTCACATCTCTTAAGAACCTCAGACAAATGGCTCAAACATTGCTCGAAAGATTCACCAACCACTGAAAAATCATCCATAAAGACCTCAATAGTATCTTCCACCATGTCGGAGAATATAGACATCATACATCTCTGAAATGTGGCGGGTGCATTGCACAACCCAAACGGCATTCTCTTGAACGCAAAGGTCCCATATGGACAAGTAAATGTGGTCTTCTCTTGATCTTCTGGTGCAATAGAGATCTGATTATACCCTGAATAACCATCAAGAAAACAGTACCACCCTTTTCCGGCGAGTCTATCCAACATCTGATCCATGAAGGGCATGGGAAAATGGTCCTTTTCGGTCCATGCATTTAATTTCCGGTAATCCATACACACCCTCCATCCAGTCACCGGCCTCATTGGAACAAGTTCATTTTTTTCATTGGGGACCACAGTCATTCCCCCTTTCTTAGGCACACACTGAACAGGGCATACCCAACTACTATCGGCGATTGGATAAATTACTCCTGCATCCAACCACTTTATGATTTCCTTCTTCACGACCTCTTGCATAGGTGGATTTAAGCGTCTCTGGTGCTCAATACTTGGCTTATGATCGGGCATGAGTTGGATTTTATGAGAACAAATACCAGGAGGAATCCCAATAATGTCCGCAATGGTCCACCCAATAGCTCTTTTGAACCTTTTTAGCACTTTGACCAAACTCTCAACTTGTTGTTCATTTAGATCTGATGCAATGATTACCGGTAATGTGTCACCGTTTCCTAAGAATTCATACCTTAGATGAGGTGGGAGAGCTTTTAGTTCTAGCTTTGGAGCCTCCTCTATGGATGGTTTAGCGGGTGGAGACTCGCGATTCTTCATGTCTAGCTCATATTTCTTCGGTTTAAACCGAACATTACCACGATCAAGAGCAGCGACTAATGACACATATTCTTCAATGCCTTCATTATCAAAATTCATTATCACTGCTGCCAGTGCTTCTACACCTAGACGTTTCTTCTATTTGTGTCTTGGGTGATTCACCAACTTTGTAGGATATGGCAGATACCGATTGGAGCTCACCACTCGTGAAAATTTGGATGACAAATGGAGAAGATGGGGAATTTGGGAAGAGATGATAAGTTTGAGGGGAGAAATGGAGGGAAGATGAACTGAAACCTGCAAGTTAATGGGAAGGGGTGGGGGTTTTAAAACGTATTTTACGAACTTTAAAACATTCTTTAGCCGGTCGGGTCGGGTTAGCGGTTATTGGGCGTGCCGACAACCCGATGAGGTCCATCTCCAGTTTTGTGACGGTCCGTCCAACATCGTCTGTCGCCTGTGCCCTAATTCTTCAAAAATACAAGGAGCTACCTGCCGGCGGAGTCAGTGCGACGTCCGCACAGGCGTGGACGGTCCGTCGATGTTATCGTCTAAGTGACTGATGTAGATTAATTTGTCTGCGAACTTCGTGAGATGTGCTACTCTGAGAATTTACAACCATTTAATAAAAATGCTACATTACTAAGAACAGCACCTATAAAAATGGCTTAGCAGAATAACTATTGGGTTGCCTTCCATACCACGCTTGCTTTAACGTTCGCGGCAGCGCACTGAGGACTCCTGATTACTACAGACTTCATCAAGATGATATGCCTCAACCCGCCATCGCCGATTCCGCATGACCAATATAGATTTGAGACTGTTGTCCGTTGACTGTAAACCGCACACCTTCTTCCTTGTTTTCCAACTCACACTCTCCATGAGGGAAATTGGTGATCAATAAAGGTCCAGTCATTTAGACCTTGAGCTTGCCCGGAAACTAAGCGCAATCTAGATTGAATAAAAGCACCCGACGATCCCCAATCCAAAACTCTCGTTTCCGATTCTAGGTCCTGGTACTTCTTCATCTTCTTTTGTGAGGGCCTGAGCTTATATCAGCCTTAAGGCGAATTCATACGAGTTCATTTACCCATTTAATCGTTGTCTGCAGCTTCGTTCCAGTCCAGTTTTTAGTCTTTTCATACCCAATGGCTTTTGCTCTGAATTCAAAGCCGGAAGAAATGACATGCTTTCCCATATACTAGTTGGTATGGGACACTACCTATGGGATCGTTATACGCTATCCGGTAAAGCCCAAAGAGCATCATATCAGAGCCTCCCTTGACCAATCTGTGTCTACTAGCGTCTCACTGTTTTCTGACAAATTGTTTGATTTCCCTATTTGATACTTCAATTGCCCACTAGTTGAGATGGTAAGCGATCGGCCACATTATGCGAGACCCCATATTTTCTGCCAATAATCCTTGAACAATTGTGAAAACTGGAGATGAGGCCGATGTCAACATTTCCTGGCGGGGTCTTGAGCTGGTCAATGTGCCAAATGGGCACACCTGCTGATCTGCACAAAGAGAAAATCATGCAAGGGAAAGGGTAAGTCGTGGTGACCTTGAAGGCCCTCTCGTGCATGACCGCTTGGAGAAGCCAAGCGAAATCGACCTCGAACCCTGCCATCATTGCAGCCATCAGCACTGCACGATCCCAGGTGACTATGTTATCCGCAGCAGTGGGGAGAGACAATGGCGGACGATCAACCAGAGAAACTTGGCCGTAAAGGTCAAGTTGGCCTTCCTGATGGCCCCCTTCGGCTCCATCACCCAATCCGCAGCCTCTCCATCAATAGATAGGTGCAGTGCCATCCACCTCTTGGTGGTCTCTCTCAGTGAAGGCTCGCGTAAGAACCGGCCCTCTTTAACAATTTGCCACCGGTAATCAAACTCGGCGGTGAGAGGTGTGCTGGTGGAGTCAGAATCCGTGCCGTACAGATATCGGCGGATGGCTGGTAGGGAGATGTCAACCTGGATGCCGCGTACTCGGACGTGCTCAAGTGGGGCCTGTTTGGCGGGGCAGACCGCCTATCGATCTGCGAGCGAAGAGTAGCCACATAAGAGGCATAGAACTCGCGGACTAGCTCCTCACTGTAGCGACCCAAAGAACGAGCCGTCCACTCTAGCCGGTGTCTGGTGAAGAGGGTGTGAATATCTGGCATGGTGGGAGACTTCCCGTGAGGACCCGCCTCTCCAGTGTAAGAGTCCGTGTCATGACGCCTTTGTCATTGAGAACCTTGGCGTCTAAGTATACTTTGTATTGCCCGTCAACACACCACCGGTTGGGCTGATCGGCAACCGGGGCAGGGACTCCTGTTGGTGAGCCAGGGGTGGAGTCAGTGCTGTCAGCCTCATCATCTGAAGCAGACTGTGTAGCTGTGGCAGGGGCAGAGGCTTCTGCAGACCCAGGCTTCCTCTGACCACGAAACTCCTAAGGAGCCAGATGCTCCTTCGTCTTGGGCAGCTGACCCAGAAGGAGTGCCGGTCAGTGTGCGCTCCTCATCAGACTGGGAGGCAGTGACTACGCCGGGCGCCACCTTCTTGGGCGTGACTCGCGGTACACGTGGAGCTCGTGCTGGAGTAGCAGTGCCTGGGGGCACGTATTCTGGATCATGCTCATCATCAGAGCCTATCACCAATCGGGCAGACGGGGCGACAGATTTAGAACGCCCACGTGCGTAAACGCGATCTTGTTTAGGTGCCATGATAGGTAGTACCTGTAACGAATCATCATTAGTACTTGAAGGATGAAACATGACACGAAAAAATTTGAGACAATAATACACAGAAACTCAAACCAGTGATAACAGCTCTGAAGTAGCAGTAAGGCACGACGGACCTGGTGACGGCCCGTCGTGCGTATGACGGACCGTCATGCAGTCCGTCATGTAATACTTGGCAACATAAAGTATCAGAGGAAAGTCTCAGACCGATACGACGGTTTGCAGGACGGACCGTCGTGGGTATGACGGTCCGTCACATGTGTCCGTCAGTGGACACTTAGAAAAAGTGTTGAGACCCTTAGGACAGGGGTCTCTGACCGATACGACGGTTGTGCAGGACGGACCGTCGTGGGTATGACGGTCCGTCACATGTGTCCGTCAGTGGACACTTAGAAAAAGTGTTGAGACCCTTAGGACAGGGGTCTCTGACCGTACGACGGTTGTGCAGGACGGACCGTCGTGGGTATGACGGTCCGTCACATGTGTCCGTCAGTGGACACTTAGAAAAAGTGTTGAGACCCTTAGGACAGGGGTCTCTGACCGTCACGACGGTTGTGCAGGACGGACCGTCGTGGGTATGACGGTCCGTCACATGTGTCCGTCAGTGGACACTTAGAAAAAGTGTTGAGACCCTTAGGACAGGGGTCTCTGACCGTCACGACGGTTGTGCAGGACGGACCGTCGTGGGTATGACGGTCCGTCACATGTGTCCGTCAGTGGACACTTAGAAAAAGTGTTGAGACCCTTAGGAGAGGGGTCTCTGACCTCACGACGGTTGTGCAGGACGGACCGTCGTGGGTATGACGGTCCGTCATCGGGTTGTCGTGCTGTCAAGCAGAGACAGAACTGAGGGGTGCCAAATTTACCCCATGTGAGTCGAAACAACAACCCAACAATGTTCTAATACAGATTAGAACCCTAATGGACAAGTTTAAAGCCCTATCAAATTGGCAAGTTTAAAGCCCTAATTTCTCTAGTATTGTCCAGGCATTTTGTGGAATTAAAGACCTAAGTTAGATAATATCTAGGCAAAAACAGAAACCCATATGCAATTAATAAGGAAAAACAGTAAAACAAACAAAAATAGTAAAGGGTAGAGTTTCAGGAACACATACCTTGGAAGAGGAGACAACAATGCACAATTGATGGCACTCAAGTTAGAAGACTAAGACTCACTGCAGCAGATTCCGACCAAGAGGGAAAATTTTGGGATGAAAAATGGGAGAAGATGGAGAATTTGGGAAGAGAGTAAAGTTGGAAGGGGAGAAAATGGAGGGAAGATTGAATGAAACTGTAATGAAGGGGTGGGGGGGGTTTAAAACGTTTTAAACTTTTAAAATTCTTTAGCCGGGTCGGGTCGGGTAGCTGGGTAATGGCGTGACGAAACCCCGATGACGGTCCGTCGCAGTTGTGACGGTCCGTCACACGGTCCGTCGCCTGTGCCCTAATTCTTCAAAAATACAAGAGAGCGTACCTGGCACGACGGAGTCATGCGACGGTCCGTCACAGGCGTGACGGTCCGTCGATGTATCCGTCAGTGACTGATGTAGAGTAACTTGTCTGCAGAACTTCCTGTAGATGTGCTACCTGAAAATTTACAACCCATTAATAGAAAATGCTACCGTTACTAGAAAGAAAAAACTATAAAAGTGGTTAGATGATAACTATTGGGTTGCCTCCCAACCAGCGCCTGATTTAACGTCGCGGCACGACTGAGGACACTTGATTACTCAGACTTCATCAAGATGATATGCCTCAACCACCTCATTCGCCGATTCCGCATGACCAATATAGATTTTGAGACGTTGTCCGTTCACCTTAAACCGCACACCTTCCTTGTTTTCCAACTCAACCGCTCCATGAGGGAATAATTGGGTGATCAAGTAAGGTCCAGTCCATTTAGACTTGAGCTTGCCCGGAAACAAGCGCAATCTAGAGTTGAATAAAAGCACCGAATCCCCAATCATAAACTCTCGTTTCTCGATTTTTAGGTCATGGTACTTCTTCATCTTCTCTTTGTAGAGGGCTGAGCTTTCATAAGCCTTAAGGCGAAATTCATCGAGTTCATTTAACCCATTTAATCGTTGTTCTGCAGCTTCGTTCCAGTCCATTTTTAGCTTCTTCATAGCCCACATGGCTTTATGCTCTAATTCAACCGGAAGATGACATGCTTTCCCATATACTAGTTGGTATGGGGACATACCTATGGGAGTCTTATACGCTGTCCGGTAAGCCCAAAGAGCATCATCAAGCCTCCTTGACCAATCTGTTCTACTAGCGTTCACTGTTTTCGACAAAATCTGTTTGATTTCCCTATTTGATACTTCAACTTGCCCACTAGTTTGAGGATGGTAAGGAGTGGCCACATTATGGCGAACCCCATATTTCTCCAATAATCCCTTGAACAATTTGTTGCAAAAGTGGGATCCCCCATCACTAATAATTGCCCGTGGGGTACCAAATCGAGAAAATATATTCTTTTTCAAGAATGCAGTGACACTCTTCCCTTCATTGTTTGCGAGGGCGATAGCTTCCACCCACTTGGATACATAATCAACTGCTACTAAAATATACTTCATTCCATGAGAACTCACAAACGGACCCATAAAGTCAATACCCCAAACATCAAATAACTCAATTACAAGAATGGGGTTTAGAGGGAGCTCTTGCTTTCTTGAAATGCCGCCATCTCTTTGACATCTATCACATGCTTTGGCGAACTCATGAGCATCTTGATGAATAGTTGGCCAATAGTAACCACTTTGTAAGATCTTGTGAGCAGTCCGGACACCACTATGATGTCCACCAAAGGGTGAGGAATGGCATGCCTCTAAAATACTCAACATCTCGACTTCTGGCACACAACGCCGAATAAGCCCGTCAGCACAACTCCTGTATAAGTATGGTTCATCCCAAAAGAATTTCTTCACATCGTACATGAACTTTTTCCTTTGATGAAAAGACAAGTCCGATGGAACAAGATCACTAGCTAGGTAGTTCGCAAAATCTGCAAACCACGGAATCAGGTCTTGTGAGGCAGCCAATACATGCTCATCGGGGAACGTGTCATCAATATCAGTCTTATCCCCCAACTCTCTCATAGCTTCATCTTCTAAACGGGACAAGTGATCAGCAACTTGATTTTCGGTCCCTTTTCTATCCCTTACCTCAAAGTCAAATTCTTGCAGTAGTAATACCCAACGAATTAACCTTGGTTTCGCGTCCTTCTTCGCCATCAAATATCTCAGGGCTGAATGGTCAGTATGCACTATGACTCTAGTACCTAGCAAATAGGAGCGAAATTTTTCAAAAGCAAATACTACGGCAAGGAGCTCTTGTTCAGTGACTGTATAGTTCTTCTGAGCTTCATTGAGGGCTTTACTAGCATAGTAAATGGGATGAAGGATTTTGTCCCTTCTTTGTCCCAATACCACACCAAGGGCAACCCCACTCGCATCACACATTACCTCAAATGGACTGTTCCAATCCGGAGAAATAATGATAGGTGCAGATACCAGTTTTTCTTTGAGATCGCCGAATGCTTTCAGACAGGATTCATCAAAAGAAAATTTACAATCTTTCTCCAACAGTTTGCACAATGGATGTGCAATTTTCGAGAAATCTTTGATGAATCTCCTGTAAAAACCTGCATGCCCAAGAAAGCTTCTCACACCTTTTACAGAGATAGGTGGAGGAAGTTTCTCTATCACCTCGACTTTGGCTCGATCAACTTCTATGCCCTTTTCTGAAATACGATGGCCCAAAACAATACCTTCTTTGACCATGAAGTGGCATTTTTCCCAATTGAGAACTAAATTGCAATCTTCACATCTCTTAAGAACCTCAGACAAATGGCTCAAACATTGCTCGAAAGATTCACCAACCACTGAAAAATCATCCATAAAGACCTCAATAGTATCTTCCACCATGTCGGAGAATATAGACATCATACATCTCTGAAATGTGGCGGGTGCATTGCACAACCCAAACGGCATTCTCTTGAACGCAAAGGTCCCATATGGACAAGTAAAAGTGGTCTTCTCTTGATCTTCTGGTGCAATAGAGATCTGATTATACCCTGAATAACCATCAAGAAAACAGTACCACCCTTTTCCGGCGAGTCTATCCAACATCTGATCCATGAAGGGCATGGGAAAATGGTCCTTTTCGGTCCATGCATTTAATTTCCGGTAATCCATACACACCCTCCATCCAGTCACCGGCCTCATTGGAACAAGTTCATTTTTTTCATTGGGGACCACAGTCATTCCCCCTTTCTTAGGTACACACTGAACAGGGCATACCCAACTACTATCGGCGATTGGATAAATTACTCCAGCATCCAACCATTTTATGATTTCCTTCTTCACGACCTCTTGCATAGGTGGATTTAAGCGTCTCTGGTGCTCAATACTTGGCTTATGATCGGGCATGAGTTGGATTTTATGAGAACAAATACCAGGAGGGATCCCAATAATGTCCGCAATGGTCCACCCAATAGCTCTTTTGAACCTTTTTAGCACTTTGACCAAACTCTCAACTTGTTGTTCATTTAGATCTGATGCAATGATTACCGGTAATGTGTCACCGTTTCCTAAGAATTCATACCTGAGATGCGGTGGGAGAGCTTTTAGTTCTAGCTTTGGAGCCTCCTCTATGGATGGTTTAGCGGGTGGAGACTCGCGATTCTTCATGTCTAGCTCATATTTCTTCGGTTTAAACCGAACATTACCACGATCAAGAGCAGCGACTAATGACACATATTCTTCAATGCCTTCATTATCAAAATTCATTATCACTGCCGCCAGTGCTTCTACACCTAGACGTTCTTCTATTTGTGTCTCGGGTGATTCACCAACTTTATAGGATATGGCAGATACCGATTGGAGCTCACCACTCTGCCGCATGGACCTACAAATGTTGAAAGTCACTTCTTCATTGTTCAACCGAAATTTCATCTGCCCTTTTTCCATATCAACTAAAGCTCTACCCGTAGCAAGGAATGGCCTCCCAAGAATAATAGGCACCTCAAAATCGACTTCACAATCAAGAATGACAAAATCTGCTGGAAATATGAACGACTCCACTTTTACTAGCACATCATGGAGTATCCCTATAGGCCTTTTTACTGTTCGATCGGCCATCAGTAGCCGCATCGCAGTGGGCTTTGGGTCACCCAAACCCAACTTCTTGTAAATCGAGAGGGGCATGAGATTTATGCTTGCCCCCAGATCACATAATGCTTTCGCAAAATGTAATAACCCGATTGTACAAGGAATAGTAAATGCACCCGGATCTTCTTTCTTTTGCACCAAAGACCTTGTAGCAATAGCACTACAATGCTGCATTCTGTCATCATCCTCAAAAGTGACCGATCTTTTCTTTGTAACCAAATCTTTCATAAACTTGGCATAACCGGGCATTTGTTCAAGAGCTTCTACCAAAGGAACATTGATAGAAAGTTGCTTCAACATTGTTATAAAACGCCGATATTTGCCATCCTCGGTCTTTTTCACTAATCTTTGAGGAAAGGGGGGTGGAGGTCTAGGCATGGGAGTTACCTTTTTAGGCACTTCAGCAACTTTATCAGTGTTATCTTCTACTTCATCATTATCTTTCATCACCTTTTCCACAATAGACGGCATAGGTGGGTCAATAGTTTGTTTACCACCACGAGTAGTAATTGCCATACAGTGTCCATCATTTTTTGGATTTTGGACAGTGTTGCTAGGAAGAGTGCCCGGTTGCCGTGTGTTCACAGTTGCAGATAATTGAGCCATTTGCAATTCAAGCTGCTTGATTGATATGGCATGTGTATCAACTTTCTGTCCAATACCTGCTACATCACTCCTTAACTCTTTGGTGTGCTCATCACTAGCATCGAACCTCCTCATCATCTTGTGCAACATATCCTCAACTCGCGCCATACTACCTCCACCATCCCTAGGAGCAACTTCACGATTTTGAGGAGGAACATAGGGCCCACTCCTCTCATTTCTGTTACCATAGTTACCCCTGTTGAAGTTGTTGTCGCGGTTGTAATTTCCATCACGAACATAATTACCCTCGCGGTTGTAGTTACCATAGTTCCGACCTTGATTTCCTTGACCTTGGCGCCAATTCTCCTGATTGGAGCCTTGGGCATTTGGTCGGAAACCCCCCGTCTGATCATTTACTGCATAAGAATCTTCCTCATAATAATATTCATCAGTTGGTGGTGGTGGTTTAGACAAGTAGTTCACTGCGTTTATCTTTTCTGCACCCCAGTGACATGTTTTAACACTAACCCAAGCTCAGTTCTCATCTGTGCCATCTCTTCACGAATCTCATCTGTGGCTGGGTTGTGTGTGGATTGCACTGCAAAAGTATTTCTCCCAGTATCTGTCTTCCTAGTACTCCATGCTTTATTATTCCGGGAGATTTTCTCTAATTTTTCGGCAATTTCAGCATAAGGACACTCCCCATAAGAACCACCTGCTATAGTATCCAATACCGCTTTATTATTATCATCCTGTCCCCGGTAGAAGTATTCTTTCAGTGACTCATCATCTATGCGGTGATTGGGACACTTCTCAGAAATGAAGTGAACCTATCCCAAGAACTACTAACTGACTCTCCTGGTAGTGCCACAAAGTTGTTACTCTGTCTTTGTGATTTAGTTTCTTGGAGACCGGGTAGTAACGTGCTAAGAAAACGTCCCTTAGTTGGTTCCAAGTGAAAATTGAGTTATAAGGGAGCTCAGTGAACCAAATGGCAGCCTCTCCCGTCAGTGAGAGAGGAAATACCCTTAGCCCTATTACATCCAAATTCAAATCAGGCCTCCCTACACAGCTTTTACACACTGCCCTCACCTTAGCTATATGGGCATGTGGGTCCTCAGACGGTAGTCCGGAAAACAAACCTCTAGCCGTGAGCATTTGCATTAGACTACTAGTGACTACAAAGGTGTGACCTTCTGGTAGAGGGGGCAAGACAAGTGGCCCATCAGAATCTGCAATATTGTCATAACCTCTGTAGTATTCTTGAGGACGTGGTGCGGGATTTTGTCCCCTTTGTGCACCTAGATCAGGTTTATCAGGTAATAATCGACCATGAGCATCAACCGGAGCTGGGATGTTCAGGTTTGGATCATCATCATTTATACCCAAGTTTCGATTCATTCTGCGTAGTGTACGCTCTAACTCGTGATCGTAGGGAAACAAGGGTTCTCTTCCTCTCCGTGTATTTGGCATACAAGGACGTCAAACCTAGCAAAATCAAAAACAACAGAAAAAGTAAAATCAGGAAAATATTGACTAAATTTTAGTAATAAATTTAAGTTAATCTAAAAGCTACTTTCCCCGGCAGCGGCGCCAAAATTTGATACGCTCAAACTTACTTCTCAAATAAGAAGTAAAACGGTCGTATCAAGTAAAGAACCCAACTAATGAGGTTGGGATCGATCCCACAAGGAAAATAGTTCAGACTTAACTTTATTTTATTATTACTATGATTTAGCCAACTATTTTCCAAAAAAAACTAAAAGACAAAAAGGGGGGTTTTATTTCTAAATTAATGAAAATGATTAACTAAATAAGATCGAACAACTAACAAATTCAACTTTCGAAGTTTAATCAAATTGTAAAAGTAACTAGGGCTTTAGTGTTCCCCACAGGTTCCTAACTTGGTAAATCTAACTTTAACAGTTCTATCCTGATATCTTGCATGTAAAGTGATAAGTTATGTATCTCTAAATCCTTGGTCCGGCATCTAGAGAATGTCACTCCGCACCTTGGTCCGGCTACGTGTGTTGCTATACTAACCCTTATCTTTACCTCATATTAAACATCGTATTCAGTATTTGACTAAGCTATTAACTCGTACCAACCAATACTAGTCTATTAGATAGTATACACTAAATCTATGTTGATAATTCTTTTCCTATTATCTACCTCCTTGGTCCGGCAAGTAGCATTAAGGCGAGTTCTAACGTTGGCCACCGTTAAAAAGAATTCTAAATGAAAGGATTATCAATACATGCAAGACACCACTCTAGAATTGTTATTAATGTTAGATTATTACCTTGTTATTCAACCATGGTTCCCACAACCCTAGCTATGAGGTTTAGTTACCCATGTTCGTAATTACACAATTCATATTGTTAATGGAAGAATTAATGCACTTACTTTTATGAAAACGAATAATTTTCCAGAATTTAACTTGATTAATCAACGAAATCGACAACAATCAATTCCCGGAAAATATCTTAATTCCCAAAATCGAGAATTTAATAAATATAATCGAAGAACTATAAACTAAAAATTATCCAGAAAGTCTAACCTAAAAAACGAGGTTTTTTCAACTATTTATAATAAAAACAAAACCTAATCAAATAAGGATTCTATTTACTAAAAATCTGTCCAAACGCGTCTGAGTCGACGGACCACGTGACGGACCGTCATAGCCTCCGTCGTCCCATACTTCACATCTTCTCATGTTGCTTTCTTCATTCCCTTCGACGGACAGGTATGACGGACCGTTTCAAGCACGACGGTCTGTCGAGGGTCTTCGTTCCAAAACACTTGAACTTCTTGGAATTTTGGGTACTGGGACTACTCTCTGATCATTACAACGAACCTGCAGGACGGACCGTCGTAGTTGTGACGGTCCGTCATGGACTTCCATAATCCCACACTTGTCAGACTTCCCCAAATTTCCTTCAGCAACTTCTCCCTTCACTACGGTGCCACCTACGGACCGTCACATCCGCGACGGACCGTCATAGGTTCCGTAGGTGGTCTCTTCTGCAATTCTTTCTCAAAAACTCCCGCGTTCTTCCTTGGACAGATTTTCTGCAAACAAAAATAAACTTATATCAAAATCAACACAAAAAGGCTCTCGACACACACTAAACTTAAGGAAAAAGTATTAGAAATACCGTGAAACCACGGTACATCAGTACTCACCTATGAGAGTGTAAGATAATGAAGAGACCAGTCTCTATGAACACTCTAATGAGAGTATTGAGCTTAACACACTCAATACGAATGATGAGATGAGAAATCATCTAATGAGCTATGATGTCCTCATACTAGAAGCCAGCTTCCATGACGTATGAGATGAATGTAATGGAACTTTATACTAAGCACCGATAGACTAGCTATGAGCGGTGATGCCTTCTTTCGGGAAGGGCCGAGGTTCACGTAACTCTCATGAGATGAGACTGTCCGGCTTGTCGGGTATGGGTCTCCTTATATCTCCTAGTCTTCGAACCTATACTGCCAATATAGGGATCTGGCGGGGTTAAATTCCCATGTACGCTAGCATGTTTTTGGGTCACTTTGGCCGGTGATTCCACCTCTTTTCGGTGTGGGGGAGACACTGGATTTCATGATGCTCACATGATATATGTCGGTTAAAGTTAAAGTTCCCAATGAATGAATGAGGCCAGCCTCAAATGATGCACATAATGAAATGAATGATACCAAAGGTGTTAGGATAGGATAATCAAAAGGTGAGTTAGATTTAAGTAATGACATTAGGTCATTCTTGGTCATTGCACAACGAACCTAATGAAAGTCTTAAACTACATCCTAGGTATAACTGGTGTTTACACTGGTCTATGAATGAAATGAACTGGAGTACGTATGAATGAACGAAGCAGACTCTGTGTTTGCTAATGAAGACTCCCTAGTTGAGGTCCCATATGTTGAGCCCTCATTTTGGAAAGTCTTAATGTCAAGTCCATGATTCCAAGGTCTCATGGCATATGAATGAATGATATGAAAGAAGCTATGTGTTATGTGTTATGTGCTATGATATATGCTATATGGAGATGTTATGTGCTGTGTGCAATACGATAATTATAATGATGCATGTTACTCTCATGGCATAACTTTTCTATTCCAAATCTGGAAAGCTTACTGACTTTCCTAATCCAAATTTGGAAAGCTCATTGACTTTCCTAATCCAAATTTGGAAACTTTCCTAATCTCAATTTGGCAAGTCCACTGACTTGACTTCCAAAAATCATGTTGTTAGAAAAGAACTATTCTTTCTCATACATGTCCTTGGTGTGTGCTTGCATATACCCATACTTAGTACAAGTGTGTACTAACCCTATACAAACTCTAGTATTTTAGGTGCAGGCACAGGTGGACGATAAAGCTACAGGATCATCGTTGCAGTTATTCGGACGTCCAGCATTCATCCGGAGTTGGTAGGTCCTCATGCTTTCGAGGATGCTACTGTTTTATGTTCTAGCTTAGTTTTAGAGTTGAGCTAGTGGATCATGTTCCACTAGCGTTTCTTTCCTATTTTATTCAGACTATGCATTGGTGCCATTTTGGCAATTATACACTTAATAAGAATCGAACTATTTCTTTCAGTCGCTTATCTCTTAATGTTAGATGGTTGATGGTGAACATTTACGTATTAATGAGAATCTTTTTATAAGTATGTTAAGAAACAAAAAGTTTCAAATTTTCCGCTAAAATTAACCTAGATGAAGTAAGAATGACGTAAGTAGGCTTGTCTGCGACCTCTGAGAGGTCAACGACGCCGATCTCGTCTGGGGTCTAGATTCCAGTCGTGACATAAATACAGCTCTTGTATTTTAAAATATAAACACTTGCACGATTTATATTATGAAGATATCATACATTTATACTCTCTATGAGTTATAGCCATGACTAAATATATTAGTAATCGAGAAGAGTAAAATTATTAATAATATAAATTACTTAATAGGATATTTCAATTATTATTAATAACTTTCTTTCACTTGAAGCATACAAGTTATTTAATTTTTATTTAATTTTAATATATTATATATAATATTTAAGGGTGTTATGACCTAGTCATCAATAAAGTTGTTAAAAATCATGTTACCTATGATTTTTTTCTATCTTCTAGTCTTGTGAATAGAGTTATCTAGTACTTATTATTATACGAGGGAGCATATATTTCATGAAATTAGTCAAGATACATGTAAAAATGTCTTAAACACCACAATTATCATAGTATATATTAATAAAATATTTAAGGGTGTGACCTATTGCCAAATAAAATGCAATAGAGTTATATAGTCATGTTATTGATATGATGTAACAGATATCAAAATATATATTTTATTATATATTGATTTCTCATTTTTACCGCGCAATCTCCGTTGAAATTTGTTACGCACATTTGTTTGGTGTTATAACTCTAGTTACAGTTCAATAACTTTCTTTGACTTTAATTTATACTCTATATTCGTATTGAAAAATTCAATTGATGCATATAAATAATTTATTAGAACTAAATAAAAGTTTTTTTCTGAATCAAAACTTCACAGGGTTGCTCTCGCATTTACCTATTGGTGTACACTGTACACCCATTGAGTCTACGTACGAAACAAAAAGAATTATACATAAAATAAAAATAAAATTGTGATTAATTTTATCAATTACATTTATTTATAAAAGAATGAAAGTAATGAACAAAAGAGATAAAATATTTTTATAATTCATGTGAATGCATGAAACACAATAAATCGTATTATAAAATAAAAATAAGTTTATTTACTTGTATGGTAAATCAAAATGTAATGAATTTATGGAATTATTTTTCTTGCTCTTTTATTTTTGACATTATATTTGTGCAATTAGCTTCTCTTACCAACATATCAAGTTGAAAAATGAAATGTTATTTGTTTATAAACTTTATTTTGGCACATATATATCATCAATAAAAAGTACCAAAAAGATAAGATTCAGGGTGTGTTTGTTATGAAAGAAAACTGTAAACTAACACTATTCCATTGATTTGATACTACTCCATGAAAAGGAGCTTGAGAGAAAGATGAAGAAGGAAGAGAGAAGATATTATTGAATGAATGAGAATTACAGCTGTATAAACTACTTATACATAATTTGTAGATTAGTTAACTAACTATCAAACTAATTGTCATTATTATTTAACTACATTATTAGCTAACTAATTAATACACGTCAGTCAGCTAACTAATAGTTAGTTACAGCCAGCTCAACCTGCACTATATTCAACACCCCCCCTCAAGCTAGGTGGTATGAAGATATCCTTAAGACCTAGCTTGGACATCAAATAAGCATGTTGAAAAGTAAGCAATCCCTTAGTAAGTATGTCTGCAGGCTTTTCTGCAAATGCCAAATAGACTGTATTGATCAACCCCAACTAGATCTTTTCAAGAATAAAATGACAGCCAATATCAATGTGCTTTGTACGCTCATGAAATACTGGATTGACTGCTATTTGAATTGCAGACTTACTATCACATGATATATCCACTGGCAACTGAATGGATAGTCCCAATTCCTTAAACAAACCAATGCCAAACAACTTCAACAATTGTTGAAGCAAGACTTCTATACTCTGCCTCCGCTGAACTTCTTGAAACAGTAGACTGCTTCTTTGACTTCCAAGAGATAAGTGAATCACCTATCTTCACTGCATACCCACTCACTGATTTCCTAGTTGTAAGACATGAACCCCAATCAGCATCACAATAAGCCTGTAGCTTAGAAGAAACAGTAGATGACATGAGAATTCCCACTCATGGTGCTTGTTTTATATATTTCACCACTCTGGTAGCAACTTCCATGTGAGATTGTTTAGGTGAATGCATAAATTGACTAAGATTGGGATCGCAAGTGAGATGTCTGGCCTAGTTACAGTCAAATAAAGTAATCTCCCTACTAGTCTTTGATATGGACCCGGATCATTCAACACATGATCATGCTGTGAATGAACATGTTGATCAAATAAAACTGAAGTTAACTTTTGATTGACTTCCACAGGTGCTCCAATTGCTTAGTACCTCCTAGACCCAAATCTGAAATGAGTTCAAAGGCATACTTCCTTTGATGCATGAAGATGCCTTCACTACTTCTAGCAAATTCAATGCCCAAGAAGAATCGAAGTTCTCCTAGATCTTTAATATTGAAATTGGTTTGCAAAATGTTTTTAGTCTCTTGTATGAGTCTCATATCACTTTCTGTTTTCAACAGATCATCTACATAGATCAAAACAAAAACCTTCTGTCAATCTGCATGTTTAATGAACAAAGAATAGTCCAAGTGACTTTGAGTAAAACCTGATTCAATCAAGGTTGTAGTCAATTTGATGTTCCATTGCCTAGAAGCTTGTTTGAGCCCATACAATGATTTAAGCAATTTACAAACACTTGTTGCTTGACCATCTGTTGCTGGATCATTAAAACCTTGAGGCAACTCCATGTATACCTCTTCTTGTAAATCTCCTTGAAGAAAAGCATTGTATACATCCATCTGATGAATATGTCATTTTTGAGCTGCAGCCAAAGCAATAACTGATCTAACTGTCACCATTTTCACTACAGGTGAAAAAGTCTCTTGGTAATCTAGTCCCTCTCTTTGACTATAACCTTTTGCTACCAATCTTGCTTTATATCTCTCTACATTCCATCTGCCCTGTACTTGACTTTATACATCCATCTACAACCAATAGATTTTTGTCCTTAAGGTAATGGAACTACCTCCCACGTCTTGTTATTTACTAAGGCACTAATTTCTGCCTTCATGGCATCTATTCACTGTGGTACTTTGACTGCTTCTGAATAAGTACTAGGTTCAGTGATAGTTGAAGCTGAAAAATTACATAAAAAAATCCTTGTATTGAACAGATAAACCTGTGTAGCTCACAACATTTGATATAGGATACTGGCAACTCCTTTTGTTGTTAGTCATCACAAAATCTTTGTGCCAAAGAGGTGGTCTAATGGATCTATGTGGTCTGCTATTATCAGGTGCTACATTCTGCTCAATTGGTACGATAATATCATCAGTATTTTCTTGTACAACATCATCAGTTGACTGTATAGAAGCATCAGTCGACTGTCTTATGGGGAAAATTACAGACTCAACATCAAAAAATGAATCTTCTACTGGAACTTAGTTCCTTATATTTGAATGTGTCAACTTACTCTGAAATGGAAAAACGTGTTCATAAAAGTGAACATCTCTACAAACAAAAAACTTCTTGTTTCAAATTTAACAATCTATAGCCCTTTTGATGAACTCCATAACCCATCATAAATGCCCTGATTGCTCGTGGCACAAACTTATCTTGTTTGACCAAGTTAGTCGCATAACACAAACAACCAATCACCCTCATATGTTTCAAATCTGGAACCTTATGATAAACAAGTTCATATGGAGTCTTCTTGGCTAAAACAATAGATGGAATTCTGTTAATAATGTAGACAACAGCTTCAATACAAACCCCCCAAAATTTGTCAGGAAAACAACCTTGAAACTTAATAGCTCGAGCTATTTCAAGTATATGTCTATGTCTCCTCTCTACTACATCATTTTATTGAGTAATATATGGACAAGAACTTTGCTGAATAATACCATGGGATTGAAAAATATTTGCACAATGCTGATTAAAAAATTCAGAACCATTGTGTGATCTAAAAACTTGAATTTTCTTATTGAATTGAGTATGAACCATAGCAATGAAGTTTTTTAGCCCCAAAAAAACAACATCAGACTTAACTCTCATAAAAAATACCCATGTCCATCTAGAATAGTCATCAACTATAGTAAGAAAATACTGCATACCATCATATGTGGCTGTTCTGTAAGGACCCCATACATCCATATGTTACAACTCAAATTGTCGACTACTCTTAGTGACACTTACAGGAAAAGGAACTCTAGTTTGTCTTGACAAAGGACATATAACACATTTGCCTATTTTGAAACAAGATTTATTCTGAAAAACTCTAAATCTTCTTAAAACTGACATGGGAGCATGTCCCATCCTTTTATGCCATAATACTGCATCAACTCCTTTTGTACTGCCAAAGATTTTTTGTTGGTTTTCTGTCCCTCTCTTTGAGTACATTACATATAGTCCATCTTGTTCTTTACCAATCTCGCGCACCTTTCGAGAGGAGAGATCCTGAAACAAACAAAAATCAGGGAAGAACACAGCACAACATTTCAATTCTTTTGTCAAATTGGATACGGACAAAAGGTTCAATTTAAATGTTGGCACACACAACATATTTTTAATGAAATCACCTCCTGACAATTGACTGTTCCCTATGTGATATATATTTGCAGATTCTCCTGTTGGTGATTGAACCTTTCCTGCATCATCTACTAATATACTAGTTTGAAACACAGCTTTATCACCATCATATGATTAGTAGCTCCAATATCAACAACCCATTTCACACTATCATCATTATGAGAAAAAAGGATACCTGCACTGTTCGCATTGGCAGCACTGTTGGAATTGCCTTCCATGTTTGCCGCTGAATCTCCTATGGAACATTTGCTCAACATTTGGACAATCTAATTGTATTGATTCTGAGTAAGAGCAGGTGCAGGACCAACAGATCCTGCTTGAGGCCCATGATTATATCCTAAATTTAATCCTGCAAGAGGATGTGTAGCAACATTGACTCAATTTTACCTTTGAAGTTCTCTGGATATCCAATTAGCTTATAGCAAGTCATCTTAACATGTCCCTTCTGTAAGCAATGTTCACATTACATCAATTTGTAACAATCAGCCCTAGTATGACCTTTCTTATTGCAGAAATCACAATATTTCTTCTGATATTGATGACCTCCCAAACCAGATGATTGTCCTGGTCCTGAACCTCTAGTTGAATACATGGTTGTGGCATCCTTTTCTGCAGCACAAAAAACTGAAGATTCCATTCGACTTGCAATAACACAATTCCCTCCATTAAGCATTTTTTGACTTTCATCCTGTATGATCATAGCATACGCCTGATTCACACTAGGTTCAGGACTCATCATTAAAATTTGAGATCTAGCCTGAGCATAACCATCGTTTAACCCCATAAGGAACTGAAATAACTTCTGCCTCTCTAAATGTTCTACTAAATCTTTCGATCTCTCACAAGCACATGTAGGAAATGGAATAATCGAATTGTGTTCATCCCAAAGATCTTTCAGTTTAGAATAATACACTGAAACAGAGGATACACCTTGAACTACAGTTGCTATTTCCTTATGTAAATGGTAAGCTCGAGAATTGTTTACCTTGTCAAATCTCTCTTTAAGATCGTTCCAAACGAGATAAGCATCAGATCTAAAAAGGATTCCTTTAAGAAGGTCTGATTGTACACTACTCATTAACCAGGAAATCACAATGGCATTGTATCTATCCCATCTTCTCTGTAGATCTCCTTCATAGATGTTTCTTCTAACAGATCCATCGATGAATCCCAATTTGTTCCTTCCCAAAAGTGTTAATTTCATAGCTCGACTCCAAAGCATGTAATTCTCCATGCCTTTAAGCTGAATTTCAATTGAAAGTGAACCTAGTGCATCAGAAGGATGCAAAAACAATGGATGATTGTAATCGATATTGCTCCTCATAGATCTGAATCTTCTTCAATATACTCAACAATGAATGATAAGAAAAAAAAATGAATCTCACGATCCTCTGTATTTTTCCTCAGAGAATCCCTAGATCCACACTCGCTCTGATACCATGTAAACTAACATTATTTCATTGATTTGATACTACTCCATGACAATGGAGCTTGAGAGAAAGATGAAGAAGGAAGAGAGAAGATATTATTGAATGAATGAGAATTACAGATGTACAAACTACTTATATACAATTCGTAGATTAATTAACTATCAAACTAATTGTCATTATTATTTAACTACATTATTAGCTAACTAATTAATACACGTCAGTCAGCTAACTAATAGTTAGTTACAACCAGCTCAACTTGCACTATATTCAACAAAAATATTTTTCAATTTTCTCATGTTTGGTTGGGTCAAATATTTTTCAAATCAACTTATTTTTCTCAAATTTAAGAAAAATGATTTCCTTTCAAAACTTAAGAAAAACATTTTACTAAACTTTACAGACCCAATTACCACGTCTAGGACTTGGAGAGACAAATAAACCATTCAGAAAGGAAGAAAAAAGCTCTTGTGGTCCTTTACCTATAATAATAATAGAGATGTCATCTTAGTGAAGTATTCAATTTGTAATGTTGATTGTTGATTGACCTATGGGCTATGACAAACTAATGAGCAAGCATAATTGGTCAAAGTGTTGTGCCAGATGAGAGGTTAGTGACCACAATAAGGTCATAATGAGAAGTTGAATAAGGACAAATGTGACCCTTGTCCTCCTTAACGCAAAGGGGTGCACTAAGAGTCTGTTCGGATCGACTTAAAAGTTGGTCAAATTCACTTGTAACTTGCTAGTTATTTTTAGCTTCTGTGAGTGTTTTGACAAATTTTAAAATAAGTTAAAAGTTGAAAGTATGGGTCTCTCTACCTTTTTTCGACTTAAAAGTCATTTAAGTTGTGATAAAAGATATTAGCTTAATTTTGAAAGCTATCTTTTTAAGTCAATCCAAACGGGTTCTAATACTAGAAAGAAATAAAATATTTGACATCGCTTAACGAATTTTTGAATTCAAATCTCACTTTGAATCGCTCAAACAAGTCCCAAATGGTAAATATGACTAGCAAGAAGTTCCAAATATCGAAGCAGAGAGGGTTAAACGTATTTATATACTCTGATAGTATCAATCAGTGATTGAACAATTTTTTCACTGAAACACTGTCTCTTCATCCTTGATGCCATCAAAGTATATATACTCTAGTGATATCAAGGAGTATCTGAGTAGTGCTTACAATAAAGCATTATTTCTTTCTCTTTGAAATTACCTCTAATTATATATGTCAAAATTGTGGCGCTTGAAAGTATATATATATTAAGTTATTACTTTATATTCTATATATACTTATATTGTTACATCATTTTTTTAGTGTTTTGAGCTTATTATTAATTTTATGTGCACAAAAAATGTGTCGAATGTGCACAAGATCGAAAAAGAGGCGATTTTGACTTCTTTTGAAGCAAAGAAACGTTTAATGAAAGATGACTAGGTCCTCACCTCGCGAGACACACATGTGAAGAAAACTCAAAAGATATTTATAGAGTTTATCTCTAGTACTCCATAATGAATAAGCTCAGACAAAGACATTGTTAGTTAACTTAATTTTAGTCATGGGATAATAACTAAGTAAAAGAATTATAAATACTTTATGATTAATTTTCTTGCAAAATAATAATAATAGCCTTTTCAAGTTTTTAATCATCAAAATAATATGTAGCCGATACCTTGTTATTGTCTAGTTGAAGTGGAGCAATCTCATTGAATTATAATGTTTCTACTTATATTACTTTTTTCCCTTATAGGTTTAGTTTCGTTTCTTTTTATGGTTTAATTCTTAATGATTTTTTTTTTTTTTAAAAACAAATATTCGGTACTATCTAATGAAAAAAAATTAAATCTACCACTATTAAAATGCCATACACAAATTCATATTTAAAAATGAAAATCTTTTTATATGTTTTACTTTTAAAGAAGATATAATAATAAAAAGAATAATATTCATCTAACTCTAATTTTTATTTATATGATAAGGATATCATGAATATTTATAATTGCTTTTTTTGCGTAAACAAGAAGAGTTTTATGTAATTTGTTTGACAAAATTTGTATTTCAAAAATATTTTCTAAATTGATTAATGTGGATACGTTTTCTTCTCTATTTGTTCAACTATGTGTTTATTATTGTTAGTTGAAGGTCCTCAAGTAACATTGTCAATATACCTTGTATTGTTTGAGAAATATTATAGGATTAGATTTTATTTGAACAAAATCACTTATTAAGTTATTAAAAGATTAGTTACTTAAATTTAAAAATTGTATTAGAGATGATGAAGCTTTGATGTGATGTTGTGAGTAGGTTAAGTAGCTAATTTTGGTTAGTTCGGGAGGATAATTTCAGAAAATTAAAATAATTGATCGAGAGATAAGTTTAGTAATGAGTTAAGATTCATGGTGGATAGAAAATAACTCAACAAGATTATAATTAACACATCAAGAATTTATTTTGAAACATGAGCAAATCATTATCCTATAATTTTTATTATCGAAAGAACTTTATTTTATTTACCAATAACTGTAATTTATTACTCCTTATATTTATGATTTGTTTGTCTAATTTACAAAATAAAAATATTATAACTCGAAAAATTTGATGAAATTGTTCTTGGTGATATGAAAGTGAAGAAATTTGTATCACCAATTCGATAGAAGAACCTGGTTTTTGTAACACTCTAACATAACTTCGTAACACAAAATAACAAAATTTTATTGGGGAAAGCTTCTTTACTCAAGGAAAGAAAAACCACGACCTACATCGTGTTGATTTTCAGTAACTTCTCACCAACTTCGAAGAGTGTTTTCAGATTACAACTCTATATTCAAATGGAATAACTCTAGTACCTCAACTCCAACGATTAGCTATACCCGTTGTATTTACTCTCTAAGAAGTCACAACAATTTCTTGTTATTACTCTCACAGACTCTTTTTCAAACTTAGAATTATTACAACTCAATAATGATTCCAAACTACTTTAACAATAAACTTATTTAGAATGAAAACATGACTGTAGTTCTTCTTTCTTCTGCCATTATGCTCTTGCTGCCACTTCTTGCCTTTTGCTGAAAACAACGATATTCATTGTGCGCAAAATCTAAAGTTTCATTATTCAACTTTTTTTTTATAGTCATCTGTTTTGCGCGTCTAAAAAATCTTAAGTGAGTTCGAAAGTGACTCTTCAATAGGTCGACTACTCCTTTTATAGAACCTTACGTGGATTCTAATTTATTCTCACACGACTATACTTTGCTAATCATTTTTAGAATCTAATCTGCTTTGTCAATCATCAAAAATTGTTTTGGTTGAATATTGACTTGTCATCAGAAAGTATGACAAAAAAATTTCTCTTTAGGATCGATTCTGAATATAAAAGTTAGAATTATAATTTTCGTGTAATACTAAGAGCTAATTTCTTTGTTAGCAGTAAAAATTACTAACCATTTGAATTTTTTGAACAAATTAAACTAATCATTGATATGCCCTCTTTAAACTCAGCCAATCCGTGTGAAAATTTGGTGATTAGTTTATATGACTATTGTTATACTCTTTTTTAAATGATCTTTTTAATCCCAATCAATATTTTTATTAAATAGGCAATAGGTAAAGCGAAAATTGGGGACGGAATAATTACAAGGTGCAAAATAGTTAGGATCCTCACCAACAGGGTGAAAGTTCACATACCTAACTATAATTGGGTATTATCAAAATTCCAAGAAATTTTATTATTAAAGAAGCAAAATCCATACCTGGATATAGATGAAAGGATGCCAACAACCTCGTTGATAGAAGATGATCAATATGTCACATTTTCAAAACATCATTCAGGCTTGTTCAAAAAAGCTAGTAAATCAGAATGTAATGTTAATATCTGAATAATATGATTTTCATCAAACAATACTATCGATTGATTTTTCAAAACGTAATATAATATTAATAAAAGTACTCATCTTGTTGAGTTGAAACAAAGTGAGAAAGATCAACAATAACCTTAAGAATTTTGAAATCAGACATAATAAAATGACTACTTTCACATACTAATATTATACCAAGATTCAAAAAATTGATCAATAACTACTTATAAATATTACTATTTGAGGAAAATAACATTATTTCATCATAAACATCAAATTCACTAGCTTTTTGAACAAGCATGAACAAGTTTTGAAATATGACATATAAACATCTTCATTTATATAAACTTGGTCAATATTTTTGAAGAAAAGAATTTTATAAAAAGGAATATCACGATTATTTGTAAGCATTTCAGTTTTTCTTTACGACGCAACATTGATTTTCAAACCTAATATTGTAGTTAAATCAAATCATTTTCATGAAATAAGTTATAGAAGGAACATGAAATTGATATAATAATTGTAATGAGATATGAACTTCAAATTTAAATAGGTAAAATATTGTTGATTAACTTACCTAATGCTAGGCTAGCATTTCACCAAATATTTTGGGGGTAAAATTTTGCCATGTGTTTAACCACAAACTTCTAACTTTTTTTGGCAAGTTATTTATTGGTGAAGTTTTGCCATGTGTTTGGCTACAAATTTACAAAAATATTTTGGCCAGTCATTATTGCGTGAAGTGTTGCTATGCGTTTGATATAGATTTTTTTGGGAGATATATTTGACTTTTATTTTAAAAAATATGATTTATACTTATAAGTTCTAAAAATTTATTAAAATACTCATACATTTGTATAGTCATTTTTTGCGAAAGCAATGACAACAAATATAATTAATATGAATTCGGAAAAAAAAAAAAAAAAACAATGATTTGTATATGAAAAACTACTATTACTATTTGTAATTGCAAGTGACTTCAGAGAATAAGCTCGGATTAAAATTATATAAAATATATATATAACACTATAAATTTTGTACAAAAAACTAGGAACGAAATTTAGTCTAAAATTATAAATTTTAGGTATTTTATAAAATATAAAGTTTAGGATAATTTTTTTAAAAAATAAATAAATCGAATACTAAAATCTCGCTCAAATTCAATGTTTTTCGAAAACTTGGAAACTTGGAATAACCAGTTATATGACAAAAACTAGAACCATTCTTTTCTAAATTTTTTTTCAAATATAATTTTCTTACTTTTGGATTACTAGGTTATGATTAGCAAATTAAAATGTAATTGGAAGGAACAATAGTTAAAATATCAAAATATTATTTATAGCAACCAAATCAAAATCTCAAACTTATTTTTGATTAAAGGTATCCATGGGATTAAAGATTTATTAGATTAAATATTCCTCTAATATAATTTAATTTCTAAATACATCTCTTGTATTTTAAAATATAAACACTTACACGATTTATATTATGAAGATATCATACATTTATACTCTCTATGAGTTATAGCCATGACTAGATATATTAGTAATCGAGACGAGTAAAATTATTAATAATACAAATTACTTAATAGGATATTTCAATTATTATTAATAACTTTCTTTCACTTGAAGCATTCAAGTTATTTTATTTTTATTTAATTTTAATATTTTATATATAATATTTAAGGGTGTTATGACCTAGTCATCAATAAAGTTGTTAAAAATCATGTTACCTATGATTTTTTTCTATCTTCTAGTCTTGTGAATAGAGTTATCTAGTACTTATTATTGTACGAGGGAGCATATATTTCATGAAATTAGTCAAGATACACGTAAAATTGATCAAAGTATATATTAATAAAATATTTAAGGGTGTGATCTACTGCCAAATAAAATGCAATAGAGTTATATAGTCATGTTATTGATATGATGTAACAGATATCAAAATATATATTTTATTATATATTGATTTCTCATTTTTACCGCGCAATCTCCCGTTGAAATTTGTTACGCACATTTGTTTGGTGTTATAACTCTAGTTACAGTTCAATAACTTTCTTTGACTTTAATTTATACTCTATATTCGTATTGAAAAGTTCAATTGATGCATATAAAAATTTATTAGAACTAAATAAAAGTTTTTTTCTGAATCAAAACTTCACAGGGTTGCTCTCGCATTTATCTGTTGGTGTACACTGTACACCCATTGAGTCTACGTACGAAACAAAAAGAATTATACATAAAATAAAAATAAAATTGTGATTAATTTTATCAATTACATTTATTTATAAAAGAATGAAAGTAATGAACAAAAGAGATAAAATATTTTTATAATTCATGTGAATGCATGAAACACAATAAATCGTATTATAAAATAAAATAAGTTTATTTACTTGTATGGTAAATCAAAATGTAATGAATTTATGGAATTATTTTTCTTGCTCTTTTATTTTTGACATTATATTTGTGCAATTAGCTTCTCTTACCAACATATCAAATTGAAAAATGAAATGTTATTTGTTTATAAACTTTATTTTGGCACATATATATCATCAATAAAAAGTACCAAAAAGATAAGATTCAGGGTGTGTTTGTTATGAAAGAAAACTGTAAACTAACACTATATTACTTTTAAAGAAGATATAATAATATTCATCTAACTCTAATTTTTATTTATATGATAAGGATTTCATGAATATTTATAATTGCTTTTTATGCGTAAACATAAAGAGTTTTATGTAATTTGTTTGACAAAATTTGTATTTCAAAAATATTTTCTAAATTGATTAATGTGGATACGTTTTCTTCTCTATTTGTTCAACTATGTGTTTATTATTGTTAGTTGAAGGTCCTCAAGTAACATTGTCAATATACCTTGTATTGTTTGAGAAATATTATAGGATTAGATTTTATTTGAACAAAATCACTTATTAAGTTATTAAAAGATTAGTTACTTAAATTTAAAAAATTGTATTAGAGATGATGAAGCTTTGATGTGATGTTGTGAGTAGGTTAAGTAGCTAATTTTGGTTAGTTCGGGAGGATAATTTCAGAAAATTAAAATAATTGATCGAGAGATAATTTTAGTAATGAGTTAAGATTCATGGTGAATAGAAAATAACTCAACAAGATTATAATTAACACATCAGGAATTTGTTTTGAAACATGAGCAAATTATTATCCTATAATTTTTATATCGAAAGAACTTTATTTTATTTACCAATAACTGTAATTTATTACTCCTTCTATTTTTGATTTGTTTGTCTAATTTACAAAATAAAAATATTACAACTCGAAAAATTTGATGAAATTGTTCTTGGTGATATGAAAGTGAAGAAATTTGTATCACCAATTCGATAGAAGAACCTGGTTTTTGTAACACTCTAACATAACTTCGTAACAAAAAAAAAACAAAATTTTATTGGGGAAAGCTTCTTTACTCAATGAAAGAAAACCCACGACCTACATCGTGTTGAATTTTCAGTAACTTCTCAATAACTTCGAAGAGTGTTTTCAGATTACAACTCTATATTCAAATGGAATAACTCTAGTACCTCAACTCCAACGATTAGCTATAACCGTTGTATTTACTCTCTAAGAAGTGACAACAACTTCTTGTTATTACTCTCACAGACTCTTTTTCAAACTTAGAATTATCACAACTCAATAATAATTCCAAACTACTTTAACAATAAACTTATTTAGAATGAAAACATGACTGTAGTTCTTCTTTCTTCTGCCATTATGCTCTTGCTGCCACTTCTTGCCTTTTGCTGAAAACAACGATATTCATTGTGCGCAAAATCTAAAGTTTCATTATTCAACTTTCTTTTTTTATAGTCATCTGTTTTGCGCGTCTAAAAAATCTTAAGTGAGTTCGAAAGTGACTCTTCAATAGGTCGACTACTCCATTTATAGAACCTTACGTGGATTCTAATTTATTCTCACACGACTATACTTTGCTAATCATTTTTAGAATCTAATCTGCTTTGTCAATCATCAAAAAATGTTTTGGTTGAATATTGACTTGTCATCAGAAAGTATGACAAGAAAATTTCTCTTTAGGATCGATTCTGAATATAAAAGTTAGAATTATAATTTTCGTGTAATACTAAGAGCTAATTTCTTTGTTAGCGGTAAAAATTACTAATCGTTTGAATTTTTTGAACAAATTAAACTAATCATTGATATGCCCTCTTTAAACTCAGCCAATCCGTGTGAAAATTTGGTGATTAATTTATATGACTATTGTTATACTCTTTTTTAAATGATCTTTTTAATCCCAATCAATATTTTTATTAAATGGGCAATAGGTAAAGCGAAAATTGGGGACGGAATAATTACAAGGTGAAAAATAGTTAGGATCCTCACCAAGATGGTGAAAGTTCACATACCTAACTATAATTGGGTATGATCAAAGTTCCAAAAAATTTTATTATTAAAGAAGCAAAATCCATACCTGGATATAGATGAAAGGATGCCAACAACCTCGTTGATAGAAGATGATCAATATGTCACATTTTCAAAACATCATTCAGGCTTGTTCAAAAAAGCTAGTAAATCAGAATGTAATGTTAATATCTGAATAATATGATTTTCATCAAACAATACTATCGATTGATTTTTCAAAACGTAATATAATTTTAATAAAAGTACTCATCTTGTTGAGTTGAAACAAAGTGAGAAAGATCAACAATAACCTTAAGAATTTTGAAAGAACGGTAACAAGACTTGTTGAGTATTGACTTATAGTTAAACACTTGGCCTATTTCTATTATTTTTATTGGAATATTCCAGTGAATTTGAAAGAACGGTAACAAGACTTGTTGAGTAAGAAATTTTGTTGGATTAAGTATACTTTCATTGGGTGTTTCTATCATATTGAGATTCCTTTGTTATTATTTTCATCGAGGATATATTGGTATTCTCCCATAATAGGAAGGATCACGATCATTATTTGAGGATGGGTTTTAAAATTCTCGGGAAAAAAAATTAAGCTCTATTCATGGTTTTTTTTAATTTGTGGGTTTCGATTTGTTTGTGGCATGGTTGAAATGTATAGTGATCAAGAAATGTATTATGAGGGATCCCAAAAGAATTGAGGCAGTTTGAGATTGAACCTGACGTATTTTAGTTGGGATATTTAGAGTTCTTAGGCCTAGTTGGTTAGTATCGATGGTTCTCTAATTCAGTACACCTGCATTGAATAGATTAACCTAGAAGTAAGTGGCTTTTTTTGAATGGTTTGATGTGTGTGAGGTGAGCTTTCTAAAGTTCAATATTGGGCTATTTTTCATGCTCCAGCCAAAGGGCTCATGGACTAATCTAACTTGGAAAAGGATTTGAAATTGTAATCCTATTTTTAGTTGGTTTTGATTTGTAAGGGAAAACACAACTCTATAACTAGAGTAAGATTTTGAGAGAATAATTCAATAACTCATTAGTATTTCTTTGAAGTACATTAGGATATAAGCGAGGTTTTCGAGATAAAATTTTAACAGGAGAGAAGAAAAAAAGAAAAAAAGGTTTGTTTTACTGCAGTCTTTTTCTCCGACCAGCAACCTTCAGATCGTAATTCCCAATTAACTAACCATTGGATTGAGCTGAAATTTGGACTGGATGTTCCTGACGTCTTGATGGTTGATTTGAACTGTGGAGATCAGATTTGGAGTTCAGAAAGATACTGTTTTAGATCCCGAACATCAGCTGTGTTTAAATGGTGCTTGCATTAAAATTGTAGAGGCATTATATTTATAGTGTGTATTGCGAGGATTTTAGTATAATATCTAATAAGAGAAATATAAATTTAATACAATGGATATGGAAGTTTCTCAAGGATGATGGAATGATTACTGTTTTAATGGTTTGGACAAAGCGAATGTGATAGTAGAAAACATAGGGTAAAATACAGTGAGTATGGATAGTCTACCTTTGTTACATGGAGGTGAGATAGTGCTTATTAGAGAAGATTCGATTGTATGGTGATGGAAATTTATGTACGACTTACGATAAGGTGTTACAAAGAGAATTCAAGAAAGAAATTATTGGTGGTGAGTGAGTTTTAAGGATAAGGAATTTATTTATGTTCTTCCAATATGTTAGCTGACTAGATTAATCATGAAATAGGTCGACAGAGTAGATTTTTATTCATCCAGAGGCGAGGCAATTGGGGTATATTTTAACTTGTAGCAATATAATCGATCGTATCGTATGAAGTGATTGGATTTGTATCTCGTGTTTGAATTGTTATAAAGTAAATTATGAGCACCAAAAACATGAAAGTATGAATTAAATGATGCTTATACAAGAGTTGGAGTGGAAACATATTGCTATGAATTTTGTGGTAAGATTGCCACGTATCTTGTGCAAGTTTGATGTTCTATGGGTTATAATGGATCGATTGACCAAGTGTGCATATTTTATATCAATTTAAATTACTTTTAGTTTGAATAAGTTAGTTTAGATCTACATTCGGGAGATAGTTCACTTGTATGAGATGCTCATTTTTTATTATTATTATTATTTCTTTGAGGTACATAATTGACATCTCATGTTTAGAGGTCTATGCAGAAGAATTTGGGTACTCAAGTGGATCTTAGTACAACTTTTCACCGTTAGATTGATGGTGTATTGAATTGACTATCGAGGTCTCTTATGACATGTGTGCTAATTTTGATAATCATTGAAATAAGTTTTGATCTAGTGGAGTTTACATACCACGATTGTTATTATTTGAGCATTGAGATGATATCATTTGAGGCTTTGTATAGTAGGTGATTCGATTTACAATTGGTTGGGTTGGTCTATATGATGTTAGTTATGAGGTACATTCACTCCCTCGATATTGTTAAGTGAATAGGTGAGGTGACTTATGAATTGGATTTGCCACTTGTCTTATAAAATACTCGTCTTGTGTTTAATATTTTGATGTTGAAAAAGTATCATCAGGTTGGTGCTCATATGATTCAATGAGATTAGGCGTTACTTGATAGGAATTTGACTTTTAAGGATGGACCAACAACAATGTTAGATAGATAAATATGGAAATTGAGGTCGAAGGAAATTGCTTTGGTAAAAGTCCAATGGAACAATTGTGTGATTGAGAGATGGGGTAAAACATGTGGATCAAATCTTTGCAACTTTTTGAGTGTTCATAAATTTTATATTCTTTTACCGTTCGAGGACGAACGTTTTTTTTAGTGGTAGATAATGTAACGATCCGCTAGGTCGTTTTGAGAACTAGGACTATTTTGACTCTTTCCGTAAAATTTAAATGGAAACTTTGAAATATTCGGTAACTACAAGTATAGCTGATTTTTTTTTATTGAAATATTTAATATTATAAATAGTTAGTGGGTCAAATCTATAATTTATTTAATATCATTTTACATTTAGCCCATGTAATTAAAATAGGTTAGTGGAGTTAGTTTAGAGAAGAAGGGAAAACAGAATAGTGGGATTACTCATTTGAGATCAAAATTATTTTATTTGTTTGGAAAAGAAAGAACGAAGGCAGTAGTGCGGCACCACCACATTAAAAAAATAAGAAGGTACAGTTCGTATGCCCAATTTATACTTGTGTAATAGCGGATATCATTTAATTAATATGTATGGACTATATATGATGTTGAGGCAAGCATTATTTTAATTATGTTGGGACAAAACGTAGTGGAATATTTCATTATGAGAGTAATATTTAATTAGAGTGGATGATGGATGTACATTGGGGCAGTAGGGTGTTGGTGTTGTTGGCCAAGGATAATTAGATTGTGACTTAAAGGGTTTCAAAAAAACAAGGGAAAAAAATAGAAAGGATATCAAAGTTTTGGGATTTTCTCTTGTTGTTGCACTGGTAAGTTTTCTCCTGGGATAGGAGACAATATTGTTGACTTATTATGTTTATGTGATAATGTTAGATTATAAATTTATTTTGGTAAGAGTCTGGCTGGAAAAAAAAATAAAGAATATAAATAAAATTTAAGGAACTAAAGTATAGTAATTGTGGAAGTTTAGAGTTTTGTTAATTTTCGTTTAGTTTTTGTTGAAATTCTTGTCACTCACTATTAATTAGTAAGCCTAATTTATATGAACACTATTGGGGTATGATATTTAGTGGAATTAAGATTCATTTCTAAGCTTAAAAATAGGAATATGAGACTTGACATACTAGAGGACACTAAAATTATGAATTTAATTATTTATCATGGATGTTAGTTTTGGTATCATTAGGTTGAATGAATTTTGGGGTTCGGAATAGAGGTATAGCTCTATGGATGTCAACAGATTTGCTTACTTACAAATAGTGCATATTTGATAGATTGGAAAAAACTCGAAGATTTGTGGAAGGAAAATGCAAGATCTTGAGGATTCGTGATATGTGTTCAACATTCGAGGTATGTTAAGACTTTTTAGACTTGTTGAAGGACGTTTTCCTAATTAAAGATTTAAAAATGAAATAGACAAAGGGATAAGGACGAAAGATGGGGGTCTCGTATCAATGGTGTGACGGGCATTGGTACGAGTACCGGTGTTATAAAAGGGAAAGTTACTAATATAGAATGTGGATTATAGTTAGAGAATGCCAAAGCATATGGGCATTAGCTGATGTATTATTGACTTGAATTTCTTGTGTGTGGCTGGATTTCTTTATTGAACCCGTATAATTGTGATGATTGAGGTAATTATATGTCATAGAGACATTTGATTTATTGAGATGTTGTATCATCCCCTTTAATTGATATCATATTGTGCACATGCATTGACATGAGATTGAGTATGAGTAAAGGTCTAACACGTGGAGATCGTCCTTGTTGAGATCGAGTTATGATTATAATTTGGGCACGTGGAGATCGTCCGTGCGAGTAATTGGTTATGATTATAAGTTGGGCACGTGGAGATCGTCCGTGCTGGGGATTATTTGATTATATGATAGTGCATTGAGATCGTCCGCACAGACACGTGGAGATCGTCCGTGTCGGTATATGGACCTCGCGAGTCCCCCATGGGTCATGAACTCTCGATGTATTTCCGAGGAGTATCATGTATATACGGTTAAGAGAGTACTGGGTATTCTGAGACATATCATTTCATGGTGTCATATTGCATTGCATCTCATGACATCCCTCATTCTTGGTGATTATGTGAATTATTTGGTGGTTGTAAGTTACTTGATGTTTGCTTACCTCCATTTGATGAAATTTGACTGGTAAGTGTAATATAGACTTGTATAACTAAAGAATTGATTTTTCTTATATAAACTCCCGTCACTACTTCTTCGTTGTCGGTCAATGAGATATACTGGGTACACGTGGTTTCGTACTCATACTACACTTGCTGCACTCTTTTGTGGTGCAGATTGGATTCAACTTCATGTGCTTTTCGTGGAGCTTTCGTAGCTGAGTTTTGTGGTGAGCTACTTGGCTATTATGTGGCCCGCACCTCCTTCTACGTCTCTAGTTTTCATTTATTTTAGTATTTAGGGTATTCCTTGCGTTTAGGTTGGTTATTTAGTTTCAGACTTTTATCGTAGTTTAGAGGCTCTTGTACTTATGACACTAAAATCTTGGGATAGTAAATTTAGATTTCCGCATTTCATACTTGTAAATGACTTAGTAATTGGATATTATGTTTTCGCTTATTTTTCTACTTAAAATATTGAATTGAATCGATAAAAGTATTGAGTTGGCTTACCTATCGGTTGGGAACATAGGTGCCATCACGACTTGTGATTTTGGGTCGTGACAAATTGGTATCAGAGCCCTAGGTTCATTGGTCTCACGAGTACAAGAGCTGAGTCTAGTAAAGTCTTGCGGATCGGTGCGGAGACGTCCGTTACTTATCTTCGAGAGGCTACAGGACTTTAGGAAATTTTCTTCTTTCATTCCTTATCGTGCGAGTGTGGTTTGGTTTAAGGTTAAAATTTCTTGGTTTATTCTCTCATCAACGGTGATGAGACATTTTCAAATTTAACCCTTGTTAAAGGGATGTCATTGTGTGGTTGAGTACATATGTTACGTGGTTAGGAAAATATCTTGATAATGAGCCTTTCAATTCAAAGGAAAGAAATTGACGATGTTGGAGATAGTAAGAATGATTTTTTTTCTCGAGATATTAATTAGACAAGGATACTAAAATTTCATTTGAAATTATTAGGATAATTTTATGACTCGTCCTTACGATTAGTGAATAATTTAGTAAGGAAAAAAAAATTATAATGTTGATTTCTTAAAGAGAAGTGTAAGGTTTGGAAGATTCATTTGATCAAATACGAGTTTAGTGATTATGGTAAGGCTAGAGGAGAGATGTTGAGAAAGGATAGAGATATAAAATGTGATCATTTCTCATGACTTTTGAGAGGGGTAATAATTGTATGATTATTTTTTTTATCCTTTAGAGTGGAGGTATACTAAAGATAAATTGAATAGTTCAAGTTGAATGACACTATGACCATGTTGTTGTTTATATTAAGGAAGTCACAATGTTGGTTAAGTCCAATACATCAAAAGATTTTTTTGTTAAGGAATTTTGGAATGAATAATTGTATGAAGATGCATGAGGACACCTATATAGATGTATGCATAGTATTTATGCGGTGCTAAATAGGTCATAGACCAATATAGCAATGAATGAAAATATTACCTTCATGAATAACTAATTATATTGAGATAATCAAGGTGGTTCAAAGTATCATTCGATATGCTCTTAGTTGACTATAGTTTCATTTGAATGTAGATCTACTTTGTTAGTACATACCTTATTTTGTTTTGAATATGTTTTGAAGCTCTTCTTCTATGTTTGCACATATTCTTAACCGGTAGACGATTCTTAGTGGTAGATCGATTACATCGATCTTATATTGATGACTTGGTTGTACATGACACGCGGACATACTTAACTATTCTTAAGGTATTAGACTTCAATAGCATATAAAAAATGGAGTAAATTTCTCTACATCATACAGTTTCATACTAACTTCAAGTATGTTGATATTTCAAAATTTAAGTGGCAGGATAATCTCAGTACCCATTCAAAATGAATAAGGGTTGCTTCACCTATCCGTCTTATGTTTGTGATACTATGATGATATGTCTCCTTTAGAGCCCATTTCAATGGTGCAAAAGTTTTTTTTTGGGGTATTCCATGTGAGTTTGATATAAATATTAGTATTGACTTATAGTTAAACACTTGGCCTATTTCTATTATTTTTATTGGAATATTCCAGTGAATTTGAAAGAACGGTAACAAGACTTGTTGAGTAAGAAATTTTGTTGGATTAAGTATACTTTCATTGGGTGTTTCTATCATATTGAGATTCCTTTGTTATTATTTTCATCGAGGATATATTGGTATTCTCCCATAATAGGAAGGATCACGATCATTATTTGAGGATGGTTTTTAAAATTTTGGGGAAAAAAAAAATTAAGCTCTATTCATGATTTTTTTTAAGTGTGGGTTTCGATTTGTTTGTGGCATGGTTGAAATGTATAGTGATCAAGAAATGTATTATGAGGGATCCCAAAAGAATTGAGGCAGTTTGAGATTGAACCTGACGTATTTTAGTTGGGATATTTAGAGTTCTTAGGCCTAGTTGGTTAGTATCGATGGTTCTCTAATTCAGTACACCTGCATTGAATAGATTAACCTAGAAGTAAGTGGCTTTTTTTGAATGGTTTGATGTGTGTGAGGTGAGCTTTCTAAAGTTCAATATTGGGCTATTTTTCATGCTCCAGCCAAAGGGCTCATGGACTAATCTAACTTGGAAAAGGATTTGAAATTGTAATCCTATTTTTAGTTGGTTTTGATTTGTAAGGGAAAACACAACTCTATAATTAGAGTAAGGTTTTGAGAGAATAATTCAATAACTCATTAGTATTTCCTTTGAAGTACATTAGGATATAAGCGAGGTTTTCGAGAGAACTTTTAACTAAGAGAAGAAAAAAAAGAAAAAGGTTTGTTTTACTGCAGTCTTTTTCTCCGACCAGCAACCTTCAGATCGTATTCCCAATTAACTAACCATTGGATTGAGCTGAAATTTGGACTGGATGTTCCTGACGTCTTGATGGTTGATTTGAACTGTGGAGATCAGATTTGGAGTTCAGAAAGATACTGTTTTAGATCCCGAACATCAGCTGTGTTTAAATGGTGCTTGCATTAAAATTGTAGAGGCATTATATTTATAGTGTGTATTGCGAGGATTTTAGTATAATATCTAATAAGAGAACTATAAATTTAATACAATGGATATGGAAGTTTCTCAAGGATGATGGAATGATTACTGTTTTAATGGTTTGGACAAAGCGAATGTGATAGTAGAAAACATAGGGTAAAATACAGTGAGTATGGATAGTCTACCTTTGTTACATGGAGGTGAGATAGTGCTTATTAGAGAAGATTCGATTGTATGGTGATGGAAATTTATGTACGACTTACGATAAGGTGTTACAAAGAGAATTCAGAAAAGAAATTATTGGTGGTGAGTGAGTTTTAAGGATAAGGAATTTATTTATGTTCTTCCAATATGTTAGCTGACTAGATTAATCATGAAATAGGTCGACAGTTTAGATTTTTATTCATCCAGAGGCGAGGCAATTGGGGTATATTTTAACTTGTAGCAATATAATCGATCGTATCGTATGAAGTGATTGGATTTGTATCTCGTGTTTGAATTGTTATAAAGTAAATTATGAGCACCAAAAACATGAAAGTATGAATTAAATGATGCTTATACAAGAGTTGGAGTGGAAACATATTGCTATGAATTTTGTGGTAAGATTGCCACGTATCTTGTGCAAGTTTGATGTTCTATGGGTTATAATGGATCGATTGACCAAGTGTGCATATTTTATATCAATTTAAATTACTTTTAGTTTGAATAAGTTAGTTTAGATCTACATTCGGGAGATAGTTCACTTGTATGAGATGCTCATTTTTTATTATTATTATTATTTCTTTGAGGTACATAATTGACATCTCATGTTTGGAGGTCTATGCAGAAGAATTTGGGTACTCAAGTGGATCTTAGTACAACTTTTCACCGTTAGATTGATGGTGTATTGAATTGACTATCGAGGTCTCTTATGACATGTGTGCTAATTTTGATAGTCATTGAAATAAGTTTTGATCTAGTGGAGTTTACATACCACGATTGTTATTATTTGAGCATTGAGATGATATCATTTGAGGCTTTGTATAGTAGGTGATTCGATTTCCAATTGGTTGGGTTGGTCTATATGATGTTAGTTATGAGGTACATTCACTCCCTCGATATTGTTAAGTGTATAGGTGAGGTGACTTATGAATTGGATTTGCCACTTGTCTTATAAAATGTTCGTCTTGTGTTTAATATTTTGATGTTGAAAAAGTATCATCAGGTTGGTGCTCATATGATTCAATGAGATTAGGCGTTACTTGATAGGAATTTGACTTTTAAGGATGGACCAACAACAATGTTAGATAGATAAATATGGAACTGGGTACACGTGGTTTCGTACTCATACTACACTTGCTGCACTCTTTTGTGGTGCAGATTGGATTCAACTTCATGTGCTTTTCGTGGAGCTTTCGTAGCTGAGTTTTGTGGTGAGCTACTTGGCTATTATGTGGCCCGCACCTCCTTCTACGTCTCTAGTTTTCATTTATTTTAGTATTTAGGGTATTCCTTGCGTTTAGGTTGGTTATTTAGTTTCAGACTTTTATCGTAGTTTAGAGGCTCTTGTACTTATGACACTAAAATCTTGAGATAGTAAATTTAGATTTCCGCATTTCATACTTGTAAATGACTTAGTAATTGGATATTATGTTTTCGCTTATTTTTCTACTTAAAATATTGAATTGAATCGATAAAAGTATTGAGTTGGCTTACCTATCGGTTGGGAACATAGGTGCCATCACGACTTGTGATTTTGGGTCGTGACAATCAACAATAACCTTAAGAATTTTGAAATCAGACATAATAAAATGAGTACTTTCACATACTAATATTATACCAAGATTCAAAAAATTGATCAATAACTACTTATAAATAATACTATTTGAGGAAAATAACATTATTTCATCATAAACATCAAATTCACTAGCTTTTTGAACAAGCATGAACAAGTTTTGAAATATGACATATAAACACCTTCATTTATATAAACTTGGTCAATATTTTTGAAGAAAAGAATTTTATAAAAAGAAATATCACGATTATTTGTAAGCATTTCAATTTTTCTTTACGACGCAACATTGATTTTCTAACCTAATGTAGTTAAATCAAATCATTTTCATGAAATATGTTATAGAAGGAACATGAAATTGATATAATAATTGTAATGAGATATGAACTTCAAATTTAAATAGGTAAAATATTGTTGATTAACTTACCTAATGCTAGGCTAGCATTTCACCAAATATTTTGGGGGTAAAATTTTGCCATGTGTTTAACCACAAACTTCTAACTTTTTTGGCAAGTTATTTATTGGTGAAGTTTTGCCATGTGTTTGGCTACAAATTTACAAAAATATTTTGGCAAGTCATTATTGCGTGAAGTGTTGCTATGCGTTTGATATAGATTTTTTTGGGAGATATATTTGACTTTTATTTTAAAAAATATGATTTATACTTATAAGTTCTAAAAATTTATAATACTCATACATTTGTATTGTCATTTTTCGCGAAAGCAATGACAACAAATATAATTAATATGAATTCGGAAAAAAAAAAAAAACCCAATGATTTGTATATGAAAAACTACTATTACTATTTGTAATTGCAAGTGACTTCAGAGAATAAGCTCGAATTAAAATTATATAAAATATGTATATAACACTATAAATTTTGTACAAAAAACTAGGAACGAAATTTAGTCTAAAATTATAAATGTTAGGTATTTTATAAAATATAAAGTTTAGGATAATTTTTTTAAAAAAAATTAAATAAATTGAATACTAAAATCTCGCTCAAATTCAATGTTTTTCGAGAACTTGGGAACTTGGAATAACCAGTTATATGACAAAAACTAGAACCATTTCTTTTCTAAGTTTTTTTTTCAATATAATTTTCTTACTTTTGGATTAATAGGTTATGATTAGCAAATTAAAATGTAATTGGAAGGAACAATAGTTAAAATATCAAAATCTTATTTATAGCAACCAAATCAAAATCTCAAACTTATTTTTGATTAAAGATATCCATGGGATTAAAGATTTATTAGATTAAATATTCCTCTAATATAATTTAATTTCTAAATACATCTCTTGTATTTTAAAATATAAACACTTACACGAATTATATTATGAAGATATCATACATTTATACTCTCTATGAGTTATAGCCATGACTAGATATATTAGTAATTGAGACGAGTAAAATTATTATTAATACAAATTACTTAATAGGATATTTCAATTATTATTAATAACTTTCTTTCACTTGAAGCATTCAAGTTATTTTATTTTTATTTAATTTTAATATTTTATATATAATATTTAAGGGTGTTATGACCTAGTCATCAATAAAGTTGTTAAAAATCATGTTACCTATGATTTTTTTCTATCTTCTAGTCTTGTGAATAAAGTTATCTAGTACTTATTATTGTACGAGGGAGCATATATTTCATGAAATAAGTCAAGATACACGTAAAACTGATCAAACTATATATTAATAAAATATTTAAGGGTGTGATCTACTGCCAAATAAAATGCAATAGAGTTATATAGTCATGTTATTGATATGATGTAACAGATATCAAAATATATATTTTATTATATATTGATTTCTCATTTTTACCGCGCAATCTCCCGTTGAAATTTGTTACGCACATTTGTTTGGTGTTATAACTCTAGTTACAGTTCAATAACTTTCTTTGATTTTAATTTATACTCTATATTCGTATTGAAAAATTCAATTGATGCATATAAACAATTTATTAGAACTAAATAAAAGTTTTTTTCTGAATCAAAACTTCACAGGGTTGCTCTCGCATTTATCTGTTGGTGTACACTGTACACCCATTGAGTCTACGTACGAAACAAAAAAAATTATACATAAAATAAAAATAAAATTGTGATTAATTTTATCAATTACATTTATTTATAAAAGAATGAAAGTAATGAACAAAAGAGATAAGATATTTTTATAATTCATGTGAATGCATGAAACACAATAAATCGTATTATAAAATAAAAATAAGTTTATTTACTTGTATGGTAAATCAAAATGTAATGAATTTATGGAATTATTTTTCTTGCTCTTTTATTTTTGGCATTATATTTGTGCAATTAGCTTCTCTTACCAACATATCAAATTGAAAAATGAAATGTTATTTGTTTATAAACTTTATTTTGGCACATATATATCATCGATAAAAAGTACCAAAAAGATAAGATTCAGGGTGTGTTTGTTATGAAAGAAAACTGTAAACTAACACTCTATTACTTTTAAAGAAGATATAATAATATTCATCTAACTCTAATTTTTATTTATATGATAAGGATTTCATGAATATTTATAATTGTTTTTTATGCGTAAACATGAAGAGTTTTATGTAATTTGTTTGACAAAATTTGTTTTTCAAAAAAAATTTCTAAATTGATTAATGTGGATACGTTTTCTTCTCCATTTGTTCAACTATGTGTTTATTATTGTTAGTTGAAGGTCCTCAAGTAACATTGTCAATATACCTTGTATTGTTTGAGAAATATTATAGGATTAGATTTTATTTGAACAAAATCACTTATTAAGTTATTAAAAGATTAGTTACTTAAATTTAAAAATTGTATTAGAGATGATGAAGCTTTGATGTGATGTTGTGAGTAGGTTAAGTAGCTAATTTTGGTTAGTTCGGAAGGATAATTTCAGAAAATTAAAATAATTGATCGAGAGATAATTTTAGTAATGAGTTAAGATTCATGGTGGATAGAAAATTACTCAACAAGATTATAATTAACACATCAGGAATTTGTTTTGAAACATGAGCAAATCATACTTTAATTTATTACTCCTTATATTTATGATTTGTTTGTCTAATTTACAAAATAAAAATATTATAACTCGAAAAATTTGATGAAATTGTTCTTGGTGATATGAAAGTGAAGAAATTTGTATCACCAATTCGATAGAAGAACCTGGTTTTTGTAACACTCTAACATAACTTCGTAACACAAAATAACAAAATTTTATTGGGAAAGCTTCTTTACTCAAGGAAAGAAAAACCACGACCTACATCGTGTTGATTTTCAGTAACTTCTCACCAACTTCGAAGAGTGTTTTCAGATTACAACTCTATATTCAAATGGAATAACTCAAGTACCTCAACTCCAACGATTAGCTATAACCGTTGTATTTACTCTCTAAGAAGTCACAACAATTTCTTGTTATTACTCTCACAGACTCTTTTTCAAACTTAGAATTATTACAACTCAATAATGAATCCAAACTACTTTAACAATAAACTTATTTAGAATGAAAACATGACTGTAGTTCTTCTTTCTTCTGCCATTATGATCTTGCTGCCACTTCTTGCCTTTTGCTGAAAACAACGATATTCATTGTGCGCAAAATTTTAAGTTTCATTATTCAACTTTCTTTTTTTATAGTCATCTGTTTTGCGCGTCTAAAAAATCTTAAGTGAGTTCGAAAGTGACTCTTCAATAGGTCGACTACTCCTTTTATAGAACCTTACGTGGATTCTAATTTATTCTCACACGACTATACTTTGCTAATCATTTTTAGAATCTAATCTGCTTTGTCAATCATCAAAAATTGTTTTGGTTGAATATTGACTTGTCATCAGAAAGTATGACAAAAAATTTCTCTTTAGGATCGATTCTGAATATAAAAGTTAGAATTATAACTTTCGTGTAATACTAAGAGCTAATTTCTTTGTTAGCAGTAAAAATTACTAACCGTTTGAATTTTTTGAACAAATTAAACTAATCATTGATATGCCCTCTTTAAACTCAGCCAATCCGTGTGAAAATTTGGTGATTAGTTTATATGACTATTGTTATACTCTTTTTTAAATGATCTTTTTTATCCCAATCAATATTTTTATTAAATAGGCGATAGGTAAAGCGAAAATTGGGGACGGAATAATTACAAGGTGCAAAATAGTTAGGATCCTCACCAACAGGGTGAAAGTTCACATACCTAACTATAATTGGGTATTATCAAAATTCCAAGAAATTTTATTATTAAAGAAGCAAAATCCATACCTGGATATAGATGAAAGGATGCCAACAACCTCGTTGATAGAAGATGATCAATATGTCACATTTTCAAAACATCATTCAGGCTTGTTCAAAAAAGCTAGTAAATCAGAATGTAATGTTAATATCTGAATAATATGATTTTCATCAAACAATACTATCGATTGATTTTTCAAAACGTAATATAATATTAATAAAAGTACTCATCTTGTTGAGTTGAAACAAAGTGAGAAAGATCAACAATAACCTTAAGAATTTTGAAATCAGACATAATAAAATGACTACTTTCACATACTAATATTATACCAAGATTCAAAAAATTGATCAATAACTACTTATAAATATTATTATTTGAGGAAAATAACATTATTTCATCATAAACATCAAATTCACTAGCTTTTTGAACAAGCATGAACAAGTTTTGAAATATGACATATAAACATCTTTATTTATATAAACTTGGTCAATAATTTTGAAGAAAAGAATTTTATAAAAAGGAATATCACGATTATTTGTAAGCATTTCAATTTTTCTTTACGACGCAACATTGATTTTCAAACCTAATATTGTAGTTAAATCAAATCATTTTCATGAAATAAGTTATAGAAGGAACATGAAATTGATATAATAATTGTAATGAGATATGAACTTCAAATTTAAATAGGTAAAATATTGTTTATTAACTTACCTAATGCTAGGCTAGCATTTCACCAAATATTTTGGGGGTAAAATTTTGCCATGTGTTTAACCACAAACTTCTAACTTTTTTTGGCAAGTTATTTATTGGTGAAGTTTTGCCATGTGTTTGGCTACAAATTTACAAAAATATTTTGGCCAGTCATTATTGCGTGAAGTGTTGCTATGCGTTTGATATAGATTTTTTTGGGAGATATATGATAAATTTATTTTAAAAAATATTATTTATACTTATAATTCTAAAAATTTATAAAATACTCATACATTTGTATTGTCATTTTTGCGAAAGCAATGACAACAAATATAATTAATATGAATTCGGAAAAAAAAAAAAAAACCAATGATTTGTATATGAAAAACTACTATTACTATTTGTAATTGCAAGTGACTTCAGAGAATAAGCTCGGATTAAAATTATATAAACTATGTATATAACACTATAAATTTTGTACAAAAAACTAGGAACGAAATTTAGTCTAAAATTATAAATGTTAGGTATTTTATAAAATATAAAGTTTAGGATAAATTTTTTTAAAAAAATAAAAATAAATTGAATATTAAAATCTCGCTCAAATTCAATGTTTTTCGAGAACTTGGGAACTTGGAATAACCAGTTATATGACAAAAACTAGAACCATTTCTTTTCTAATTTTTTTTTTCAAATATAATTTTCTTACGTTTGGACTACTAGGTTATGATTAGCAAATTAAAATGTAATTGGAAGGAACAATAGTTAAAATATCAAAATATTATTTATAGCAACCAAATCAAAATCTCAAACTTATTTTTGATTAAAGGTATCCATGGGATTAAAGATTTATTAGATTAAATATTCCTCTAATATAATTTAATTTCTAAATACATCTCTTGTATTTTAAAATATAAACACTTAAACGATTTATATTATGAAGATATCATACATTTATACTCTCTATGAGCTATAGCCATGACTAGATATATTAGTAATCGAGACGAGTAAAATTATTAATAATACAAATTACTTAATAAGATATTTCAATTATTATTAATAACTTTCTTTCAATTGAAGCATTCAAGTTATTTTATTTTTATTTAATTTTAATATTTTATATATAATATTTAAGGGTGTTATGACCTAGTCATCAATAAAGTTGTTAAAAATCATGTTACCTATGATTTTTTTCTGTCTTCTAGTCTTGTGAATAGAGTTATCTAGTACATATTATTGTACGAGCGAGCATATATTTCATGAAATTAGTCAAGATACACGTAAAATTGATCAAAGTATATATTAATAAAATATTTAACGTGTGATCTACTGCCAAATAAAATGCAATAGAGTTATATAGTCATGTTATTGATATGATGTAACAGATATCAAAATATATATTTTATTATATATTGATTTCTCATTTTTACCGCGCAATCTCCCGTTGAAATTTGTTACGCACATTTGTTTGGTGTTATAACTCTAGTTACAGTTCAATAACTTTCTTTGATTTTAATTTATACTCTATATTCGTATTGAAAAATTCAATTGATGCATATAAACAATTTATTAGAACTAAATAAAAGTTATTTTTCTGAATCAAAACTTCACAGGGTTGCTCTCGCATTTACCTGTTGGTGTACACTGTACACCCATTGAGTCTACGTACGAAACAAAAAGAATTATACATAAAATAAAAATAAAATTGTGATTAATTTTATCAATTACATTTATTTATAAAAGAATGAAAGTAATGAACAAAAGAGATAAAATATTTTTATAATTCATGTGAATGCATGAAACACAATAAATCGTATTATAAAATAAATATAAGTTTATTTACTTGTATGGTAAATCAAAATGTAATGAATTTATGGAATTATTTTTCTTGCTCTTTTATTTTTGACATTATATTTGTGCAATTAGCTTCTCTTACCAACATATCAAATTGAAAAATAAAATGTTATTTGTTTATAAACTTTATTTTGGCACATATATATCATCAATAAAAAGTACCAAAAAGATAAGATTCAGGGTGTGTTTGTTATGAAAGAAAACTGTAAACTAACACTCTATTACTTTTAAAGAAAATATAATAATATTCATCTAACTCTAATTTTTATTTATATGATAAGGATTTCATGAATATTTATAATTGCTTTTTATGCGTAAACATGAAGAGTTTTATGTAATTTGTTTGACAAAATTTGTTTTTCCAAAAAAATTTCTAAATTGATTAATGAGGATACGTTTTCTTCTCCATTTGTTCAACTATGTGTTTATTATTGTTAGTTGAAGGTCCTCAAGTAACATTGTCAATATACCTTGTATTGTTTGAGAAATATTATAGGATTAGATTTTATTTGAACAAAATCACTTATTAAGTTATTAAAAGATTAGTTACTTAAATTTAAAAATTGTATTAGAGATGATGAAGCTTTGATGTGATGTTGTGAGTAGGTTAAGTAGCTAATTTTGGTTAGTTCGGGAGGATAATTTCAGAAAATTAAAATAATTGATCGAGAGATAATTTTAGTAATGAGTTAAGATTCATGGTGGATAGAAAATTACTCAACAAGATTATAATTAACACATCAGGAATTTGTTTTGAAACATGAGCAAGTCATTATCCTATAATTTTTATATCGAAAGAACTTTATTTTATTTACCAATAACTTTAATTTATTACTCCTTATATTTATGATTTGTTTGTCTAATTTACAAAATAAAAATATTATAACTCGAAAAATTTGATGAAATTGTTCTTGGTGATATGAAAGTGAAGAAATTTGTATCACCAATTTGATAGAAGAACCTGGTTTTTGTAACACTCTAACATAACTTCGTAACACAAAATAGCAAAATTTTATTGGGGAAAGCTTCTTTACTCAAGGAAAGAAAAACCATGACCTACATCGTGTTGATTTTCAGTAACTTCTCACCAACTTCGAAGAGTGTTTTCAGATTACAACTCTATATTCAAATGGAATAACTCTAGTACCTCAACTCCAACGATTAGCTATAACCGTTGTATTTACTCTCTAAGAAGTCACAACAATTTCTTGTTATTACTCTCACAGACTCTTTTTCAAACTTAGAATTATTACAACTCAATAATGAATCCAAACTACTTTAACAATAAACTTATTTAGAATGAAAACATGACTGTAGTTCTTCTTTCTTCTGCCATTATGATCTTGCTGCCACTTCTTGCCTTTTGCTGAAAACAACGATATTCATTGTGCGCAAAATCTAAAGTTTCATTATTCAACTTTCTTTTTTTATAGTCATCTGTTTTGCGCGTCTAAAAAATCTTAAGTGAGTTCGAAAGTGACTCTTCAATAGGTCGACTACTCCTTTTATAGAACCTTACGTGTATTCTAATTTATTCTCACACGACTATACTTTGCTAATCATTTTTAGAAACTAATCTGCTTTGTCAATCATCAAAAGTTGTTTTGGTTGAATATTGACTTGTCATCAGAAAGTATGACAAAAAAATTTCTCTTTAGGATCGATTCTGAATATTAAAGTTAGAATTATAATTTTCGTGTAATACTAAGAGCTAATTTCTTTGTTAGCAGTAAAAATTACTAACCGTTTGAATTTTTTGAACAAATTAAACTAATCATTGATATGCCCTCTTTAAACTCAGCCAATCCGTGTGAAAATTTGGTGATTAGTTTATATGACTATTGTTATACTCTTTTTTAAATGGTCTTTTTAATCCCAATCAATATTTTTATTAAATAGGCAATAGGTAAAGCGAAAATTGGGGACGGAATAATTACAAGATGCAAAATAGTTAGGATCCTCACCAACAGGGTGAAAGTTCACATACCTAACTATAATTGGGTATTATCAAAATTCCAAGAAATTTTATTATTAAAGAAGCAAAATCCATACCTGGATATAGATGAAAGGATGCCAACAACCTCGTTGATAGAAGATGATCAATATGTCACATTTTCAAAACATCATTCAGGCTTGTTCAAAAAAGCTAGTAAATCAGAATGTAATGTTAATATCTGAATAATATGATTTTCATCAAACAATACTATCGATTGATTTTTCAAAACGTAATATAATATTAATAAAAGTACTCATCTTGTTGAGTTGAAACAAAGTGAGAAAGATCAACAATAACCTTAAGAATTTTGAAATCAGACATAATAAAATGACTACTTTCACATACTAATATTATACCAAGATTCAAAAAATTGATCAATAACTACTTATAAATATTACTATTTGAGGAAAATAACATTATTTCATCATAAACATCAAATTCACTAGCTTTTTGAACAAGCATGAACAAGTTTTGAAATATGACATATAAACATCTTCATTTATATAAACTTGGTCAATATTTTTGAAGAAAAGAATTTTATAAAAAGAATATCACGATTATTTGTAAGCATTTCAATTTTTCTTTACGACGCAACATTGATTTTCTAACCTAATGTAGTTAAATCAAATCATTTTCATGAAATATGTTATAGAAGGAACATGAAATTGATATAATAATTGTAATGAGATATGAACTTCAAATTTAAATAGGTAAAATATTGTTGATTAACTTACCTAATGCTAGGCTAGCATTTCACCAAATATTTTGGGGGTAAAATTTTGCCATGTGTTTAACCACAAACTTCTAACTTTTTTTGGCAAGTTATTTATTGGTGAAGTTTTGCCATGTGTTTGGCTACAAATTTACAAAAATATTTTGGCCAGTCATTATTGCGTGAAGTGTTGCTATGCGTTTGATATAGATTTTTTTGGGAGATATATTTGACTTTTATTTTTAAAAAATATGATTTATACTTATAGGTTCTAAAAATTTATTAAAATACTCATACATTTGTATTGTCATTTTTCGCGAAAGCAATGACAACAAATATAATTAATATGAATTCGGAAAAAAAAATAAAAAACCAATGATTTGTATATGAAAAACTACTATTACTATTTGTAATTGCAAGTGACTTCAGAGAATAAGCTCGGATTAAAATTATATAAAATATGTATATAACACTATAAATTTTGTACAAAAAACTAGGAACGAAATTTAGTCTAAAATTATAAATGTTAGGTATTTTATAAAATATAAAGTTTAGGATAAATTTTTTTAAAAAAATAAAAATAAATTGAATACTAAAATCTCGCTCAAATTCAATGTTTTTCGAGAACTTGGGAACTTGGAATAACCAGTTATATGACAAAAACTAGAACCATTTCTTTTCTAAATTTTTTTTTCAAATATAATTTTCTTACGTTTGGACTACTAGGTTATGATTAGCAAATTAAAATGTAATTGGAAGGAACAATAGTTAAAATATCAAAATATTATTTATAGCAACCAAATCAAAATCTCAAACTTATTTTTGATTAAAGGTATCCATGGGATTAAAGATTTATTAGATTAAATATTCCTCTAATATAATTTAATTTCTAAATACATCTCTTGTATTTTAAAATATAAACACTTAAACGATTTATATTATGAAGATATCATACATTTATACTCTCTATGAGTTATAGCCATGACTAGATATATTAGTAATCGAGACGAGTAAAATTATTAATAATACAAATTACTTAATAGGATATTTCAATTATTATTAATAACTTTCTTTCACTTGAAGCATTCAAGTTTGTAATGACCCGGACACGCAAAGTTATTCTTTTATAATTTTGAATAGTCATTTGACTATAAGAAATTAATTTGTGGATAATTTGTTTATTATTAATAATAATGGGTCAAGTCTTAAAGATAAAAAAAAGGGTTAATAGGAATTATTACTTTTAATATATAATTAATTTAGAAAAAAAAAATAAAGAGAGAAGAAAACTAACCTTTGCATCGGCGGCAGGAGTTGGAAAACATAATTCAACAGGTAATCGATGGAAAACATAATTCAACAGGTAATCTTCCAAACTTTGTACTATATATATAGGATGGATATCATAATATTATGTTATTATTCTTAGTATAGTTGATTGTTAGTGGAAAAAAAAAGAAAAAGGAAAACAATTAAGTGGGTTTTAATTTTGAACAAATTGAAAATTGGTTTACTGTATATGCCATTTTTCTTTAATGGAGAAAAGGGTTTTTCCAATCATTATATAATGATTAGTCAATGATGACTAAAGTAGAACATGGAAACATATGGCATATAAAGTAAGGTTTGAAACAGTAAATTTGTTTGTATTTTGTTCGTAATTTATTTTTGCTATTTTTTTTTTCCTTCTTATTATTAGTATAATTTTGATTTAAGTGTTGATATAATAGTATAGGTAATTAAGTGTTAGGTGTAAGATATTTTGTGAATATCCTTAGATTTCTAATATTGGAAAAATTGAGATTTAATCATAGACTTGAAACTTGGAAAATATGATAGTTGAAAGGTTAGTTGGCATCAAGAATTACGAACTTGACTATAAATTTGAGTGAATTTTAAGGTCAAGGTTAAACACATAATAATGTGGGTGCTGTTAGTTTCAAAACCTTATTGTGAATATATACTTGAATAGATTGCATCGATTCGTAAGCTCAACGAAAAGGGAAGGCTCAAGTCCCAGAGTGATTATTTGATTGGCTAAGGCAAGTGGATTTCTAAACTCTTGTTAAGTGTATGGAATGCGTGTATTTCCTTGTGGTATATGCTTGGGAGTAACGGGACCTTATGATGGGTTGATTTGTCCACATTGATTAATTCTAATGATGAAAACAAAGGGTAATAAAAGGTAATGTGAATAATTGCTTGTGCGTGATCTGTTGATAATGGAGAGTGATTTGAAAGGCTTCTTGAATCATTGTTGATGTTGTTGTGAATTGTGCAGTGTTATGAAAATGGTCATACCTCTTTATTTGTGTGAACATGTCATTTGCATTATCTTAAGACATGGTTGTGACAAGTGTTATGTGCATTGAGAAAGAATGAGAATTTAAATAGAATGTACCATTTCGAGGGACGTATCGCGCACCGCGATGGATACTATATTTCGAGGGACGTATCGCGCGTCGCGATGGTTACTATTATCGAGGGTCGTGTCGTGCGCCGCGACAGATGCATGGACAGATATGTCCCCCATGGGTCCCGTACTGAGAGACAGCGGGTGTGTATCACTAGGTCATACATGCATCATTATACTTGACATTGCATTCCATTGCATTGCACATACTTATTATTAGTGAGATTGATATTGTGTTTTGCTGATTTTGTAAATGCCTTTTTGTGGAATTGGTGATTGATGAATACTGAGCTTGTTGTTGAGGATATACAATTTGTTAAAGTATTGTTGTTAAGGGCATGTAATTTGTCAAAGTGTTGATGTGGAGGATATGTAATTTGTCTAAGTGTTGTTGTTGAGGATATGTAATCTGTTGAAGTTTTGTTGTTGAGGACATGTAATTTGTCAAAGTGTTGTTGTTGAGCTATGTGCTATGTAAACTGTGAGCTGTTAGGTTGGGCTGATTTTTATGCAGGTTGTAGTTGTGGAGGTTCGGTTGGGGTGGTAGGAGTACCCGTATTTCATCCCCTTAGCTTGTGTTTAGAGGTTTACTTGCTGAGTACCGTGTGGTTTGGTACTCACCCCTTGCTTCTACAATTTTTTTGTAGGTTACTAGCCCGGACCTTTATGATATATTTCTCTTCGTTTCCGAGGCTTCTTGGAGATTTGTGAGGTAGTTGTTTGTCATCTCAGCAGACCTTCTTACTCCTGTTTATGATCTTGTTCTACTCTAGAAACAACGTCATATGAGACTTATATTTTCTTTTGATTCAATTGTAATACATTAGAGACTTGTACACGTGACAACCAGATTTTGGGGTATAATGTAAGTTGATAGTAAATTTTCCGCATTTTATTGTAATAAGTTGAGTTTTAGGCTGACTTGTCTTGGTGGGATATGACGAGTGCCATCACGCCCATTTTTGGGTCGTGATAAAATGGTATCAGAGCCCCAGGTTCATAGGTCTCACGTGTGTACAAGTCGAGTCTAAGTAGAGTCTCGAGGATCGGTACGAAGACGTCTGTACTTATCTTCGAGAGACTATTGTGGATTTTAGGAAAAATCTTCACTTCTTGAATCTCTATCGTTCGTACTTGGTCCAATTTGATTCTTATCAATTTACTCCATCTACTCTCTCACTTATAGTGATGTTTCGTGCGTAATTTTTTATTTGAGTAGTTAGGTGTGTCGTGTATGGCTTGAATGTTAGACCTAATACTAATGTGAAAGTAATGAAATCATGAAAAGACAGTGTTATTAGATCCAAAATTTTCAGTAATTTGAAGGAGTGGTGTGAGGTTATAGTACTTTTGTGGTATATACGATATTTTGAGTGGTTTAATAACTGGAAGTGGAATGATTACAAGGATTGCTAGATATGGATATGTGACTTTGGGATTACAATAATAAAATTTATATATATGTGTTGTTTAGTATATCATGAGAATGATATTATATTAACCAAGGAAAAAAAACCTCTACTACGACTTTATAGATTGTGTGTATATTAAAGAAGGTCATACACAACTACTACAATGATATCGATGCCTACTTGGTTAAAGTTATGGAGTGTGTTACTTCTGTTGTCGATCTAATCTACGAAAGAATGAATATCTCCTTGGATGAGAGACTAAAAAGATTTGATAGCGTATTGTAGTCACTTATAAAAAAAGAAATATTTTGAGTACAATCTTAGCGAGGGTATGATGTATTCTAGTGGTGGATTGAACATACTTTCACGGTGTAGTACTATGAGTATATGAAAATGGATACATTGATGTTAAGTGCAAATACTAACTACTTAAGGAGTTATCTTTTGTATTACATGCTCATATAATAATATTTGGTGTTGAATTCACATTTGAGAAACCAACCAGGTTGTTACAACAGATGTTTGGGTTTAAGATGTGTGTATAAGGAAGATTTTAGTGGTGGATTATTGATACGATATTAATGTATTAAGTTATTAAGTGTATCCTGAGGGTTCTAAATAAGGACTGGGGATTTCATATTAAGGTCCAAGGGGATGAATAGATATCAGAATGACAAGCTTATGGGTAAAGTAAGTCCAAAAGAGTATACTTGTATGAAGATAACTGCAAATTTTAGTAAAAAAAAAAAATGCATATAAAAATGGGTTAGCTCTTTGCATTTGATTAGTATAACTGGGTTTAAGGTGTCATGTCGATGAAAATGTGAACTTCAAGATAATAAAATGGCTAGTGAGCATAACGATAATAAGAGTTTGTGATGTAGTATGACTAAGATGCAACCATATGAAAAGATATTTTTTTTTATTAAATGGATTTGGTATGGTAATAACGACTTGACGGTTTCTAAAGTTGTGAGTTGATACTATTTGATGAGTAGCTTGATTACATGAAAAATTATCAGAGCTGCTAAGACAACACTCAAATAGAATTGAAAGGAACTAAAGTCATAAATGAAAAGAATTAGTAGGATGTAGTGTATCCTTTGGAATGAGGCGAGAATAATGATTTTTACTTTGATTGCAATGGTAAAGAGGTATCTTAAAAAGAATTGTGAATTGAGTTCAGAGACATGTGATTTCATTCATTTTGCTCTGGTCATGGTTATAGTGTCACGGGTTCATCATATTGATTAAAAACAAATATTGGATAAAATTTGAGAAAGTAGTGTGCAAATGATCAGCTCGAGTGTGATGATAATATTTTTTGAGTTTTTGAGTTTGATAATGAGTACGGTTGAATATTTAGCGAAAGATACGAAAAGGTCAATGAAGAGGCTATCAATGATAAGCTTAGATACGTGAATTTATAAAAAATAATAAAAATCAAGGTATAAACTAATGTTTATATACAATGGAATTATGTTACACGGTTGGAATAAATTAAAATTTTTCATTGTGATTTTAGGTTTATGGTAGTGTGTTCTGTCAAGGTATAAATTGGTAAGCTAAGAAATGATCGATCTCATTGAGTATGAAGCATTTGAAAGGACTTGTGCATTATTTGAGTAGTAAACTTGGTTACTTTTGATTGTTATACATAAGGGGAGATTTCACGTAATGTTTCGATTTAGAGGATAAGGTAAAAATACCATGGGTTGTTGGTCAAAGGATAATATTGGTAAGCAAGTCAACCAAAGGAACTAGAGTTGGTGTATTGAAGAGTTCAAGATAGTCAGAATTTTGTGTAACACGAAGAATTTAAGAGAAGTGAAGGAATAAGACCTCTCATATAGACTCTTGGTTCGAAGGAAGGATGTACGAATTTTCGTATATGAGATCTAATATGACTATGGATGTGAATTTGGTTCGGTATAGACTTACCAAGAATTTATCAGCAATTTTTATGAATTTAGAATTTTGATTTGGGTGTAAAACAGTGAGGGGTATAAGATTATGTGTTCTTATGTAGAGCTAATTTGTTAAAATTATGATAGGTAACTTATTTATGTTCAACAATGTGGACATATAGTTTTACAGAATTAATGCGGATTTGAGGAGATCAAAAATACTTTGTTGATGGGACGATACAGACTGTTAAGATGTGTTACATAAACATTTGATAGTGAGTAGAGACTATGAGCTTATGGTATTTGAATTATTGGAGTGACCAAGAATTTCTTAAGTGTTGGTATGAAGCATATGATGGTGTGAATGATAGTTAAAATTGGTATCTGAAAAATTACGTGAAGTTGAATTGAGGGTGATTCAATTATTGTATTTTGATGGTAATGTGCTTCTAGATTTAAAATTAATATTTTAAGTCTTGGGGATGACCTGTATTTGTCATGAAATACTTAAATGGAAAGAGAGGGAGTCATAGTTTGAAAATTTTAGAGGCAATAAAGTGTTGTTAAGAAGACTTTAATGCTAGTGACAATTTTTTTAGAGTAAGGTAAATGACCGAAGCGGTGGTGATGTTTTGTTAGTATTAAGAGAGTGAACTTCAATGAAATTATGTGAAGAGTATAGGTACAATTGTAATAGGGACCCTACCGTCGGATTGAAGGTAGCTAAAAGAATCAGGAGATAGAGTCATATGAATGAAAATGTTTGATATGGGCACTATAGAAAACGTATCTAGTGTTATTCGACTTTGGTTTTGTATATTCTTATATGTCCATCTACTTCGTTTTGGATATGGTTTGGAGTGCGATTCGCTACCTATACCCACACGTGTTTTCATATCTATGGGTGAATCCCTAGTGGTGGATCGGATGTATCGTTCATGTGATTGTCCTCTTGGTAGGATGACAACCTTGATTAGACTTGTTCATTTCAATTATGGAAAATTTGGTGTTTTTTGGGAATAGTTGAAGTATACTAGTGATTCTACACGCACAACCTTACTTATGAGAACTCATAGAAAAGCTACCGTGAAGAGTGAGTTTTGCTAGTGTTGTTAAAGGTTCTTTATACTTGAGTGTATCACTTGTTGGGTTAGATAAGTTTGATCCTCTCTTGGTGAGTATCCGATGTCTAAATATTATATTTTTATAATTTAAGCTCATGAAAAGAATGTGTTATGAAAAGGAAGTCTTGATAAGATTTGTGATGTTTTGTGTATTATGAGTATGTGACGGTTGGTTGAAGTTCACTGTTGGTTGTAGCCGGTATATTGGTTCAGAAGTCTATATTGGTTATGTAAGAAACGATTTTTCATCATGATTGTGTTAAGGTCCTGCGGGTTTGAATTTAAATTGGTTCATGAGTTAGTGTGTGGCTTCATAATCACTCTTGATTTATAGATTTTCCAAAGTTTGATTTGAAAGTTGAGTTATTAGTAGTTGATCTTGATGGAATGGTTTTGAGGAGGAAATTACTTGGAGAGATGGACACCTACTCTAAATGAACATACCTCAGACTGTTGGTAAAATTGGTTATAATTTGTTCTTCTTCCTTATGTTCGAGGACGAACATGATTTTTAGTGATGGATGATGTAATGACCCGGACACGAAAAGTTATTCTTTTATAATTTTGAATAGTCATTTGACTATAAGAAATTAATCTGTGGGTAATTTGTTTATTATTAATAATAATGGGTCAAGTCTGAAATATAAAAAAAAAGGGTTAATAGGAATTATTACTTTTAATATATAATTAATTTAGAAAAAAAATAAAGAGAGAAGAAAACTAACCTGTGCATCGGCGGCAGGAGTTGGAAAACATAATTCAACAGGTAATCGATGGAAAACATAATTCAACAGGTAATCTTCAAAACTTTGTACTATATATATAGGATGGATATCATAACATTATGTTATTATTCTTAGTATAGTTGATTGTTAGTGGAAAAAAAGAAAAAGAAAAAGGAAAACAATTAAGTGGGTTTTAATTTTGAACAAATTGAAAATTGATTTACTGTATATGCCATTTTTCTTTAATGGAGAAAAGGGTTTTACCAATCATTATATAATGATTAGTCAATGATGACTAAAGTAGAACATGGAAACATATGGCATATAAAGTAAGGTTTGAAACAGTAAATTTGTTTGTATTTTGTTCGTAATTTATTTTTGCTATTTTTTTTTTCCTTCTTATTATTAGTATAATTTTGATTTAAGTGTTGATATATTGGTATAGGTAATTAAGTATTAGGTGTAAGATATTTTGTGAATATCCTTAGATTTATAATATTGGAAAAATTGAGATTTAATCATAGACTTGAAACTTGAAAAATATGATAGTTGAAAAGGTTAGTTGGCATCAAGAATTACGAACTTGACTATAAATTTGAGTGAATTTTAAGGTCAAAGTTAAACACATAATAATGTGGGTGATGTTAGTTTCAAAACCTTATTGTGAATATATACTTGAATAGATTGCATCGATTCGGAAGCTCAACGAAAAGGGAAGGCTCAAGTCCCAGAGTGATTATTTGATTGGCTAAGGCAAGTGGATTTCTAAACTCTTGTTAAGTGTATGGAATGCGTGTATTTCCTTGTGGTATATGCTTGGGAGTAACGGGACCTTATGATGGGTTGATTTGTCCACATTGATTAATTCTAATGATGAAAACAAAAGGTAATAAAAGGTAATGTAAATAATTGCTTGTGCATGATCTGTTGATAATGGAGAGTGATTTGAAAGGCTTCTTGAATCATTGTTGATGTTGTTGTGAATTGTGCAGTGTTATAAAAATGGTCATACCTCTTTATTTGTGTGAACATGTCATTTGCATTATCTTAAGACATGGTTGTGACAAGTGTTATGTGCATTGAGAAAGAATGAGAATTTAAAGAGGATGTACCATTTCGAGGGACGTATCGCGCGCCGCGATGGATACTATATTTTGAGGGACGTATCGCGCGTCGCGATGGTTACTATTATCGAGGGTCGTGTCGTGCGCCGCGACATATGCATGGACAGATATGTCCCCCATGGGTGCCGGACTGAGAGACAGCGGGTGTGTATCACTAGGTCAGACATGCATCATTATACTTGACATTGCATTCCATTGCATTGCACATACTTATTATTAGTGAGCTTGATATTGTGTTTTGCTGATTTTGTAAATGCCTTTTTGTGGAATTGGTGATTGATGAATACTGAGCTTGTTGTTGAGGACATACAATTTGTTAAAGTATTGTTGTTAAAGGCATGTAATTTGTCAAAGTGTTGATGTGGAGGATATGTAATTTGTCTAAGTGTTGTTGTTGAGGATATGTAATCTGTTGAAGTTTTGTTGTTGAGGACATGTATTTGTCAAAGTGTTGTTGTTGAGCTATGTGCTATGTAAACTGTGAGCTGTTAGGTTGGGCTGATTTTTATGCAGGTTGTAGTTGTGGAGGTTCGGTTGGGGTGGTAGGAGTACCCGTATTTCATCCCCTTAGCTTGTGTTTAGAGGTTTACTTGCTGAGTACCGTGTGGTTTGGTACTCACCCCTTGCTTCTACAATTTGTTTTTGTAGGTTACTAGCCCGGACCTTTATGATATATTTCTCTTCGTTTCCGAGGCTTCTTGGAGATTTGTGAGGTAGTTGTTTGTCATCTCAGTAGACCTTCTTACTCCTGTTTATGATCTTGTTCTACTCTAGAAACAACGTCATATGAGACTTATATTTTCTTTTGATTCAATTGTAATACAATAGAGACTTGTACACGTGACAACCAGATTTTGGGGTATAATGTAAGTTGATAGTAAATTTTCCGCATTTTATTGTAATAAGTTGAGTTTTAGGCTGACTTGTCTTGGCGGGATAAGACGAGTGCCATCACGCCCATTTTTGGGTCGTGACAAAATTATTTTATTTTTATTTTATTTTAATATTTTATATATAATATTTAAGGGTGTTATGACCTAGTCATCAATAAAGTTGTTAAAAATCATGTTACCTATGATTTTTTTCTATCTTCTAGTCTTGTGAATAGAGTTATCTAGTACTTATTATTGTACGAGGATATTTCATGAAATTAATCAAGATACACGTAAAATTGATCAAAGTATATATTAATAAAATATTTAAGGGTGTGATCTACTGCCAAATAAAATGCAATAGAGTTATATAGTCATGTTATTGATATGATGTAACAGATATCAAAATATATATTTTATTATATATTGATTTCTCATTTTTACCGCGCAATCTCCCGTTGAAATTTGTTACGCACATTTGTTTGGTGTTATAACTCTAGTTACAGTTCAATAACTTTCTTTGATTTTAATTTATACTCTATATTCGTATTGAAAATTCAATTGATGCATATAAACAATTTATTAGAACTAAATAAAAGTTATTTTTCTGAATCAAAACTTCACAGGTTGCTCTCGCATTTACCTGTTGGTGTACACTGTACACCCATTGAGTCTACGTACGAAACAAAAAGAATTATATATAAAATAAAAATAAAATTGTGATTAATTTTATCAATTACATTTATTTATAAAAGAATGAAAGTAATGAACAAAAGAGATAAAATATTTTTATAATTCATGTGAATGCATGAAACACAATAAATCGTATTATAAAATAAATATAAGTTTATTTACTTGTATGGTAAATCAAAATGTAATGAATTTATGGAATTATTTTTCTTGCTCTTTTATTTTTGACATTATATTTGTGCAATTAGCTTCTCTTACCAACATATCAAATTGAAAAATGAAATGTTATTTGTTTATAAACTTTATTTTGGCACATATATATCATCAATAAAAAGTACCAAAAAGATAAGATTCAGGGTGTGTTTGTTATGAAAGAAAACTGTAAACTAACACTCTATTACTTTTAAAGAAGATATAATAATATTCATCTAACTCTAATTTTTATTTATATGATAAGGATTTCATGAATATTTATAATTGCTTTTTATGCGTAAACATGAAGAGTTTTATGTAATTTGTTTGACAAAATTTGTTTTTCAAAAAAAAATTCTAAATTGATTAATGTGGATACGTTTTCTTCTCCATTTGTTCAACTATGTGTTTATTATTGTTAGTTGAAGGTCCTCAAGTAACATTGTCAATATACCTTGTATTGTTTGAGAAATATTATAGGATTAGATTTTATTTGAACAAAATCACTTATTAAGTTATTAAAAGATTAGTTACTTAAATTAAAAATTGTATTAGAGATGATGAAGCTTTGATGTGATGTTGTGAGTAGGTTAAGTAGCTAATTTTGGTTAGTTCGGGAAGATAATTTCAGAAAATTAAAATAATTGATCGAGAGATAATTTTAGTAATGAGTTAAGATTCATGGTGGATAGAAAATTACTCAACAAGATTATAATTAACACATCAGGAATTTGTTTTGAAACATGAGCAAGTCATTATCCTATAATTTTTATATCGAAAGAACTTTATTTTATTTACCAATAACTTTAATTTATTACTCCTTATATTTATGATTTGTTTGTCTAATTTACAAAATAAAAATATTATAACTCGAAAAATTTGATGAAATTGTTCTTGGTGATATGAAAGTGAAGAAATTTGTATCACCAATTCGATAGAAGAACCTGGTTTTTGTAACACTCTAACATAACTTCGTAACACAAAATAACAAAATTTTATTGGGGAAAGCTTCTTTACTCAAGGAAAGAAAAACCACGACCTACATCGTGTTGATTTTCAGTAACTTCTCACCAACTTCGAAGAGTGTTTTCAGATTACAACTCTATATTCAAATGGAATAACTCTAGTACCTCAACTCCAACGATTAGCTATAACCGTTGTATTTACTCTCTAAGAAGTGACAACAATTTCTTGTTATTACTCTCACAGACTCTTTTTCAAACTTAGAATTATTACAACTCAATAATGATCCAAACTACTTTAACAATAAACTTATTTAGAATGAAAACATGACTGTAGTTCTTCTTTCTTCTGCCATTATGCTCTTGCTGCCACTTCTTGCCTTTTGCTGAAAACAACGATATTCATTGTGCGCAAAATCTAAAGTTTCATTATTCAACTTTCTTTTTTTATAGTCATCTGTTTTGCGCGTCTAAAAAATCTTAAGTGAGTTCGAAAGTGACTCTTCAATAGGTCGACTACTCCTTTTATAGAACCTTACGTGGATTCTAATTTATTCTCACACGACTATACTTTGCTAATCATTTTTAGAATCTAATCTGCTTTGTCAATCATCAAAAATTGTTTTGGTTGAATATTGACTTGTCATCAGAAAGTATGACAAAAAAATTTCTCTTTAGGATCGATTCTGAATATAAAAGTTAGAATTATAATTTTCGTGTAATACTAAGAGCTAATTTCTTTGTTAGCAGTAAAAATTACTAACCGTTTGAATTTTTTGAACAAATTAAACTAATCATTGATATGCCCTCTTTAAACTCAGCCAATCCGTGTGAAAATTTGGTGATTAGTTTATATGACTATTGTTATACTCTTTTTTAAATGATCTTTTTAATCCCAATCAATATTTTTATTAAATAGGCAATAGGTAAAGCGAAAATTGGGGACGGAATAATTACAAGGTGCAAAATAGTTAGGATCCTCACCAACAGGGTGAAAGTTCACATACCTAACTATAATTGGGTATTATCAAAATTCCAAGAAATTTTATTATTAAAGAAGCAAAATCCATACCTGGATATAGATGAAAGGATGCCAACAACCTCGTTGATAGAAGATGATCAATATGTCACATTTTCAAAACATCATTCAGGCTTGTTCAAAAAAGCTAGTAAATCAGAATGTAATGTTAATATCTGAATAATATGATTTTCATCAAACAATACTATCGATTGATTTTTCAAAACGTAATATAATATTAATAAAAGTACTCATCTTGTTGAGTTGAAACAAAGTGAGAAAGATCAACAATAACCTTAAGAATTTTGAAATCAGACATAATAAAATGACTACTTTCACATACTAATATTATACCAAGATTCAAAAAATTGATCAATAACTACTTATAAATATTACTATTTGAGGAAAATAACATTATTTCATCATAAACATCAAATTCACTAGCTTTTTGAACAAGCATGAACAAGTTTTGAAATATGACATATAAACATCTTCATTTATATAAACTTGGTCAATATTTTTGAAGAAAAGAATTTTATAAAAAGGAATATCACGATTATTTGTAAGCATTTCAGTTTTTCTTTACGACGCAACATTGATTTTCAAACCTAATATTGTAGTTAAATCAAATCATTTTCATGAAATAAGTTATAGAAGGAACATGAAATTGATATAATAATTGTAATGAGATATGAACTTCAAATTTAAATAGGTAAAATATTGTTGATTAACTTACCTAATGCTAGGCTAGCATTTCACCAAATATTTTGGGGGTAAAATTTTGCCATGTGTTTAACCACAAACTTCTAACTTTTTTTGGCAAGTTATTTATTGGTGAAGTTTTGCCATGTGTTTGGCTACAAATTTACAAAAATATTTTGGCCAGTCATTATTGCGTGAAGTGTTGCTATGCGTTTGATATAGATTTTTTTGGGAGATATATTTGACTTTTATTTTTAAAAAATATGATTTATACTTATAAGTTCTAAAAATTTATTAAAATACTCATACATTTGTATTGTCATTTTTCGCGAAAGCAATGACAACAAATATAATTAATATGAATTCGGAAAAAAAAAAAAAAACAATGATTTGTATATGAAAAACTACTATTACTATTTGTAATTGCAAGTGACTTCAGAGAATAAGCTCGGATTAAAATTATATAAAATATGTATATAACACTATAAATTTTGTACAAAAAACTAGGAACGAAATTTAGTCTAAAATTATAAATGTTAGGTATTTTATAAAATATAAAGTTTAGGATAAATTTATTTTAAAAAATTAAAAATAAATTGAATACTAAAATCTCGCTCAAATTCAATGTTTTTCGAGAACTTGGGAACTTGGAATAACCAGTTATATGACAAAAACTAGAACCATTTCTTTTCTAATTTTTTTTTTCAAATATAATTTTCTTACGTTTGGACTACTAGGTTATGATTAGCAAATTAAAATGTAATTGGAAGGAACAATAGTTAAAATATCAAAATATTATTTATAGCAACCAAATCAAAATCTCAAACTTATTTTTGATTAAAGGTATCCATGGGATTAAAGATTTATTAGATTAAATATTCCTCTAATATAATTTAATTTCTAAATACATCTCTTGTATTTTAAAATATAAACACTTAACGATTTATATTATGAAGATATCATACATTTATACTCTCTATGAGTTATAGCCATGACTAGATATATTAGTAATCGAGACGAGTAAAATTATTAATAATACAAATTACTTAATAGGATATTTCAATTATTATTAATAACTTTCTTTCACTTGAAGCATTCAAGTTATTTTATTTTTATTTTATTTTAATATTTTATATATAATATTTAAGGGTGTTATGACCTAGTCATCAATAAAGTTGTTAAAAATCATGTTACCTATGATTTTTTTCTATCTTCTAGTCTTGTGAATAGAGTTATCTAGTACTTATTATTGTACGAGGATATTTCATGAAATTAGTCAAGATACACGTAAAATTGATCAAAGTATATATTAATAAAATATTTAAGGGTGTGATCTACTGCCAAATAAAATGCAATAGAGTTATATAGTCATGTTATTGATATGATGTAACAGATATCAAAATATATATTTTATTATATATTGATTTCTCATTTTTACCGCGCAATCTCCCGTTGAAATTTGTTACGCACATTTGTTTGGTGTTATAACTCTAGTTACAGTTCAATAACTTTCTTTGATTTTAATTTATACTCTATATTCGTATTGAAAAATTCAATTGATGCATATAAACAATTTATTAGAACTAAATAAAAGTTATTTTTCTGAATCAAAACTTCACAGGGTTGCTCTCGCATTTACCTGTTGGTGTACACTGTACACCCATTGAGTCTACGTACGAAACAAAAAGAATTATACATAAAATAAAAATAAAATTGTGATTAATTTTATCAATTACATTTATTTATAAAAGAATGAAAGTAATGAACAAAAGAGATAAAATATTTTTATAATTCATGTGAATGCATGAAACACAATAAATCGTATTATAAAATAAATATAAGTTTATTTACTTGTATGGTAAATCAAAATGTAATGAATTTATGGAATTATTTTCTTGCTCTTTTATTTTTGACATTATATTTGTGCAATTAGCTTCTCTTACCAACATATCAAATTGAAAAATGAAATGTTATTTGTTTATAAACTTTATTTTGGCACATATATATCATCAATAAAAAGTACCAAAAAGATAAGATTCAGGGTGTGTTTGTTATGAAAGAAAACTGTAAACTAACACTATATTACTTTTAAAGAAGATATAATAATATTCATCTAACTCTAATTTTTATTTATATGATAAGGATTTCATGAATATTTATAATTGTTTTTTATGCGTAAACATGAAGAGTTTTATGTAATTTGTTTGACAAAATTTGTTTTTCAAAAAAAATTCTAAATTGATTAATTGGATACGTTTTCTTCTCCATTTGTTCAACTATGTGTTTATTATTGTTAGTTGAAGGTCCTCAAGTAACATTGTCAATATACCTTGTATTGTTTGAGAAATATTATAGGATTAGATTTTATTTGAACAAAATCACTTATTAAGTTATTAAAAGATTAGTTACTTAAATTTAAAAATTGTATTAGAGATGATGAAGCTTTGATGTGATGTTGTGAGTAGGTTAAGTAGCTAATTTTGGTTAGTTCGGGAGGATAATTTCAGAAAATTAAAATAATTGATCGAGAGATAATTTTAGTAATGAGTTAAGATTCATGGTGGATAGAAAATTACTCAACAAGATTATAATTAACACATCAGGAATTTGTTTTGAAACATGAGCAAATCATTATCCTATAATTTTTATATCGAAAGAACTTTATTTTATTTACCAATAACTTTAATTTATTACTCCTTATATTTATGATTTGTTTGTCTAATTTACAAAATAAAAATATTATAACTCAAAAAATTTGATGAAATTGTTCTTGGTGATATGAAAGTGAAGAAATTTGTATCACCAATTCGATAGAAGAACCTGGTTTTTGTAACACTCTAACATAACTTCGTAACACAAAATAACAAAATTTTATTGGGGAAAGCTTCTTTACTCAAGGAAAGAAAAACCACGACCTACATCGTGTTGATTTTCAGTAACTTCTCACCAACTTCGAAGAGTGTTTTCAGATTACAAGTCTATATTCAAATGGAATAACTCTAGTACCTCAACTCCAACGATTAGCTATACCCGTTGTATTTACTCTCTAAGAAGTCACAACAATTTCTTGTTATTACTCTCACAGACTCTTTTTCAAACTTAGAATTATTACAACTCAATAATGATTCCAAACTACTTTAACAATAAACTTATTTAGAATGAAAACATGACTGTAGTTCTTCTTTCTTCTGCCATTATGCTCTTGCTTCCACTTCTTGCCTTTTGCTGAAAACAACGATATTCATTGTGCGCAAAATCTAAAGTTTCATTATTCAACTTTCTTTTTTTTATAGTCATTTATTTTGCGCGTCTAAAAAATCTTAAGTGAGTTCGAAAGTGACTCTTCAATAGGTCGACTACTCCTTTTATAGAACCTTACGTGGATTCTAATTTATTCTCACACGACTATACTTTGCTAATCATTTTTAGAATCTAATCTGCTTTGTCAATCATCAAAAATTGTTTTGGTTGAATATTGACTTGTCATCAGAAAGTATGACAAAAAAATTTCTCTTTAGGATCGATTCTGAATATAAAAGTTAGAATTATAATTTTCGTGTAATACTAAGAGCTAATTTCTTTGTTAGCAGTAAAAATTACTAACCGTTTGAATTTTTTGAACAAATTAAACTAATCATTGATATGCCCTCTTTAAACTCAGCCAATCCGTGTGAAAATTTGGTGATTAGTTTATATGACTATTGTTATACTCTTTTTTAAATGATCTTTTTAATCCCAATCAATATTTTTATTAAATAGGCAATAGGTAAAGCGAAAATTGGGGACGGAATAATTACAAGGTGCAAAATAGTTAGGATCCTCACCAACAGGGTGAAAGTTCACATACCTAACTATAATTGGGTATTATCAAAATTCCAAGAAATTTTATTATTAAAGAAGCAAAATTCATACCTGGATATAGATGAAAGGATGCCAACAACCTCGTTGATAGAAGATGATCAATATGTCACATTTTCAAAACATCATTCAGGCTTGTTCAAAAAAGCTAGTAAATCAGAATGTAATGTTAATATCTGAATAATATGATTTTCATCAAACAATACTATCGATTGATTTTTCAAAACGTAATATAATATTAATAAAAGTACTCATCTTGTTGAGTTGAAACAAAGTGAGAAAGATCAACAATAACCTTAAGAATTTTGAAATCAGACATAATAAAATGACTACTTTCACATACTAATATTATACCAAGATTCAAAAAATTGATCAATAACTACTTATAAATATTACTATTTGAGGAAAATAACATTATTTCATCATAAACATCAAATTCACTAGCTTTTTGAACAAGCATGAACAAGTTTTGAAATATGACATATAAACATCTTCATTTATATAAACTTGGTCAATATTTTTGAAGAAAAGAATTTTATAAAAAGGAATATCACGATTATTTGTAAGCATTTCAGTTTTTCTTTACGACGCAACATTGATTTTCAAACCTAATATTGTAGTTAAATCAAATCATTTTCATGAAATAAGTTATAGAAGGAACATGAAATTGATATAATAATTGTAATGAGATATGAACTTCAAATTTAAATAGGTAAAATATTGTTGATTAACTTACCTAATGCTAGGCTAGCATTTCACCAAATATTTTGGGGGTAAAATTTTGCCATGTGTTTAACCACAAACTTCTAACTTTTTTTGGCAACTTATTTATTGGTGAAGTTTTGCCATGTGTTTGGCTACAAATTTACAAAAATATTTTGGCCAGTCATTATTGCGTGAAGTGTTGCTATGCGTTTGATATAGATTTTTTTGGGAGATATATTTGACTTTTATTTTTAAAAAAATATGATTTATACTTATAAGTTCTAAAAATTTATTAAAATACTCATACATTTGTATTGTCATTTTTCGCGAAAGCAATGACAACAAATATAATTAATATGAATTCGGAAAAAAATAATAAAAAAACCAATGATTTGTATATGAAAAACTACTATTACTATTTGTAATTGCAAGTGACTTCAGAGAATAAGCTCGGATTAAAATTATATAAAATATGTATATAACACTATAAATTTTGTACAAAAAACTAGGAACGAAATTTAGTCTAAATTTATAAATGTTAGGTATTTTATAAAATATAAAGTTTAGGATAAATTTATTTTAAAAGATTAAAAATAAATTGAATGTCACAACCGGAATTTAGACCCCAGACGAGACCGGCGTCGTTGACCTCTCAGAGGTCGCAGACAAGCCTACTTACGTCATTCTTACTTCATTTAGGTTAATTTTAGCGGAAAATTTGAAACTTTTTGTTTCTTAACATAGTTATAAAAAGATTCTCATTAATAATAATTGTTCACCATCAACCATCTAAGATTAAGAGGTAAGGAACTGAAAGAAATAGTTCAATTCTTATTAAGTGTATAATTGCCAAAATGGCACCAATACATAGTCTGAATAAAATAGGAAAGCAACGCTAGTGGAACATGCTCCACTAGCTCAACTCTAAAACTAAGCTAGAATATAAAACAGTAGCATCCTCGAAAACATGAGGACCTACCAAACCGGATGAATGCTGGACGTCCGGATAACTGCAGAGATGATCTTGTAGCTCTATCGTCCACCTGTGCCTGCACCTAAAATAGTAGAGTTTGTATAGGGTTATTACACACTTGTACTAAGTATGGGTATATGCAAGCACACACCAGGGACATGCATGAGAAAGAAAAGCTTTTTCTAACAACATGATTTTTGGAAGTCAAGTCAGTGGACTTGCCAAATTGAGATTAGAAAAGTTTCCAAATTTGGATTAGGAAAGTCAATGAGCTTTCCAAATTTGGATTAGGAAAGTCAGTGGGCTTTCCAGATTTGAAATAGGAAAGTTATGCCATGAGAATAACATACATCATCATACTTTTCACATTTGCACACAGCACATAATACTTACACATAGCACATATCATATAGCATACAACACCTTTTTGCATGTAGCACATAACTTCTTTTATTGTCATTCACTCATATGCCATGAGACCTTGGAATCATGGACTTAACATTAAGACCTTCCAGAAATGAGGGCTCAACAGATGAGACCTCAACTAGGGAGTCTTCATTAGCAAACACAGAGTCTGCTTAGTTCATTCATACGTACTCCATTTCATTTTATTCATAGACCAGTGTAAACACCAGTTATACCTAGGATGTAGTTTAAGACTTTCATTAGGTTCGTTGTGCAATGACCAAGAATGACCTAATGTCATTACTTGAATCCAACTCACCTTTTGATTATCCTATCCTAACACCTTTGGTATCATTCATTTCATTATGTGCATCATTTGAGGCTGACCTCATTCATTCATTGGGAACTTTAACTTTAACCGACATAGATCATGTGAGCATCATGAAATACAGTGTCTCCCCCACACCGAAAAGAGGTGGAATCACCAGCCAAGGTGACCCAAAAACATGCTAGCGTACATAGGAATTCAACCCCGCTAGATCCCTATATTGGCAGTATAGGTTCGAAGACTAGGAGATATAAGGAGACCCATACCCGGCATGCCGGACAGTCTCATCTCATGAGAGTTACGTGAACCTCCGCCCTTCCCGAAAGAAGGCATCACCGCTCATAGCTAGTCTATCGGTGCTTAGTATAAAGTTCCATTACATTCATCTCATACGTCATGGAAGCTGGCTTCTAGTATGAGGAAATCATAGCTCATTAGATGATTTCTCATCTCATCATTCGTATTGAGTTTGTTAAGCTCAATACTCTCATTAGAGTGTTCATAGAGACTGGTCTCTTCATTATCTTACACTCTCATAGGTGAGTACGTATTGGTAACATTTACTTAGGCTCATTTGAGATTGCTCTCATCATTTACATTAGCCTCATATCATGTTGTCACCACATTCATCATCATTAGCACCTTTGCTTTTCATAGTTATTCACCTCTTATTACGTAAATGTTCATTTCATCATATGCCAATGTACTTGGCCATTTGGTGTGTTTCACACCCTCACTTAACCCTTCTAGGGTTTCATTATTTCATTGTTCATTTCATCATTTCATTGTTCATCTCATCATATGTCAATGCACTTGGCCATTTAGTGTATCTTAAACTCATACTTAACCCTTCTAGGGTTCATCATCTCATTTCATACATCTTAGGTTCACTTACTTTTGAACGTATGTTAGACTTATGTGTCTATACATATAAGCCATGAGGCTTCATTCATAGTTTGTCTAAGTGATTCATGTTTACCCAAGATTATGTGGTACAAGACTTATGCATCTTGTAGATATGCCAAGATATTGATTTTGATCTTTAGAGGCAACATTCATTAAATATTTACTTACGTATGACTTATGTGTCAATACGGAACTGGGCAAGGGAACCCAATTTTGAATCCCTTAGGCAACACTTAATCCTTTGTATTTTTCAGATTTGGGGGACCCTAGTTCGATCCCCATCAGCCCCATAATATTTCCTCTCTTTTTCTTCTCTATTTTTCGTCCAAGGCATGGAGGTTGTGGGATCAATCCCCCACAAGCTCATTCTTTTTCTCTTAATTTATCTATTGACTTTCTCACCTATCCAAGAGGTTGTGGGTTCAATCCCCATTCACCTCATTTTATATTTCTCCTTTACTTTCCTCCTAACTCTCTCATCCATTCAAGAGGTTGTGGGTTCAATCCCCACTCTCCACATTTATTTTTCTCCTTTATTTTTCTCCTAACTCTCTCATCCATTCAAGAGGTTGTGGGTTCAATCCCCACTCTCCACATTTATTTTTCTCCTTTATTTTTCTCCTAACTCTCTCATCCATTCAAGAGGTTGTGGGTTCAATCCCCACTCTCCACATTTATTTTTCTCCTTTATTTTTCTCCTAACTCTCTCATCCATTCAAGAGGTTGGGGGTTCAATCCCCACTCTCCACATTTATTTTATTAATTTAAAATTCCCCTCTTACTCTCTTGTTTGGCCAAGAGGTTGTGGGTTCGAATCCCACACCTCTCATTTTTTTTTTCCAGCTTTCATGTAGTGAGGTCTTGGGTTCAATCCCCACTGACCTCACATATTTTAAATATATTTTTAAACCTCTCCACCTTAAGTATTATGGCCGAAAATTCCATCACCAAGTGCTGGAAATTTTATTAAATTTTCTGGCCTTTATTTAACAGCATTCATACGTTCGTTTTGAGGTACTTTCACGATTCGTTTAACACATTCTTAGGTGTAGATTCATTGTTGTTTTATCTTAGATTTTTCCACAAATCAGCCACCTTACACTTCATTTAACATCACAATTTACACACCTTATGCACAATAATTCCAATCATCAAACAAGCCATTTTAAGACTTCAAAACGGAGAACAACAACAAACATTTTACACATTGCACCACATCATTTTCGGTTGACATCATTGAACATGCTTGTTATTTCCAAACATAAAATCACAAGGAACATCATATTTCACACTTAGCTACCAGCAACCATACCAACAACGTGATTTCTAAACTAATTTAGATTGAAATCGGAAGGAGACTAGGGACAAGGAGTTCAACATTCAAGGGGACAGCCCTAGTTTCATATGTCGACTTTTGTAGAAAGAAATTCCTCTTGGAGAAAGGATTCCAAGAGAGAAAACCCATACCTTGTTGTAGCTTTCCACACCTTTCAAGTGCTACCAAACTCCTCCCCTAAACCTTCAACACAAACCCGTCGAGAAGATGATGCAAAGTTTTCGTTTCTTAAGTTAGCTTGCTTGCTTGTATATTTTTTTTTTGTAAGTTCTTTGAGTTTAGAGAACTTTTGATTGCTTTCTAATGTTTTTATCTTCTGTTTTTGCAGCCAAGAAAAATAATTTGGATGAGAGAGAGAGATTTAAGCTTGAGGGAGAGAGATAGTGTGAGATAGTGCATCTTAAAACTAGGATAGTTGGCAAGACTTAGTCAATTTAAAAAAAACATTAATTAATAAGTAAATAAATAATAAATAATAATAAAATCTGATTTTCCTTTTTACATCAGCCATTAATTATAAATTTATTAAATTAATTCACCAATAATAAAAAAAATCATATTAAATCCTTGCTCCCACCTAGGTTCGAACCCGGGTGGAGCAAGACTTCATTTCAAGAGACCAATTTCGGCTCTCTCTCCCCAAATTGCCCCTCCACTTTATTAAATAATTAATTAATTATATATTTAGGGTAATTACGATATTACCCCTAGCCTGGTAAAAGACCATTTTACCCTTAGACCCTCAAAACTTAAAATTTCTTCTTTTTAAGTCCGGTAAAGACTCCTTCGATTAAATCTTCATTTTCGAGAGTCTTACTTGGTTGGTTCCAACCTTTCCAAGTTCAACTAACTCCCCAAGTTAGTTGGCTTGGTCGTAGTAAGGGTTCTGAGGTCTGGTTCTACGCGTATCAATCCGTGTGAACCTTGGTCTAATCGCAAGCATTCTTGACACCTTAAACATTTAGCTTATTCATTTTTTTAGGATTGTTACATTGAATACTAAAATCTCGCTCAAATTCAATGTTTTTCGAGAACTTGGGAACTTGGAATAACCAGTTATATGACAAAAACTAGAACCATTTCTTTTCTAATATTTTCTTTCAAATATAATTTTCTTACGTTTGGACTACTAGGTTATGATTAGCAAATTAAAATGTAATTGGAAGGAACAATAGTTAAAATATCAAAATATTATTTATAGCAACCAAATCAAAATCTCAAACTTATTTTTGATTAAAGGTATCCATGGGATTAAAGATTTATTAGATTAAATATTTCTCTAATATAATTTAATTTCTAAATACATCTCTTGTATTTTAAAATATAAACACTTACACGATTTATATTATGAAGATATCATACATTTATAGTCTCTATGAGTTATAGCCATGACTAGATATATTAGTAATCGAGACGAGTAAAATTATTAATAATACAAATTACTTAATAGGATATTTCAATTATTATTAATAACTTTCTTTCACTTGAAGCATTCAAGTTATTTTATTTTTATTAAGGGTGTTATGACCTAGTCATCAATAAAGTTGTTAAAAATCATGTTACCTATGATTTTTTTCTATCTTCTAGTCTTGTGAATAGAGTTATCTAGTACTTATTATTGTACGAGGATATTTCATGAAATTAGTCAAGATACACGTAAAATTGATCAAAGTATATATTAATAAAATATTTAAGGGTGTGATCTACTGCCAAATAAAATGCAATAGAGTTATATAGTCATGTTATCGATATGATGTAACAGATATCAAAATATATATTTTATTATATATTGATTTCTCATTTTTACCGCGCAATCTCCCGTTGAAATTTGTTACGCACATTTGTTTGGTGTTATAACTCTAGTTACAGTTCAATAATTTTCTTTGATTTTAATTTATACTCTATATTCGTATTGAAAAATTCAATTGATGCATATAAACAATTTATTAGAACTAAATAAAAGTTATTTTTCTGAATCAAAACTTCATAGGGTTGCTCTCGCATTTACCTGTTGGTGTACACTGTACACCCATTGAGTCTACGTACGAAACAAAAAGAATTATACATAAAATAAAAATAAAATTGTGATTAATTTTATCAATTACATTTATTTATAAAAGAATGAAAGTAATGAACAAAAGAGATAAAATATTTTTATAATTCATGTGAATGCATGAAACACAATAAATCGTATTATAAAATAAATATAAGTTTATTTACTTGTATGGTAAATCAAAATGTAATGAATTTATGGAATTATATTTCTTGCTCTTTTATTTTTGACATTATATTTGTGCAATTAGCTTCTCTTACCAACATATCAAATTGAAAAATGAAATGTTATTTGTTTATAAACTTTATTTTGGCACATATATATCATCAATAAAAAGTACCAAAAAGATAAGATTCAGGGTGTGTTTGTTATGAAAGAAAACTGTAAACTAACACTATATTACTTTTAAAGAAGATATAATAATATTCATCTAACTCTAATTTTTATTTATATGATAAGGATTTCATGAATATTTATAATTGTTTTTTATGCGTGAACATGAAGAGTTTTATGTAATTTGTTTGACAAAATTTATTTTTCAAAAAAAAAATTCTAAATTGATTAATTTGGATACGTTTTCTTCTCCATTTGTTCAACTATGTGTTTATTATTGTTAGTTGAAGGTCCTCAAGTAACATTGTCAATATACCTTGTATTGTTTGAGAAATATTATAGGATTAGATTTTATTTGAACAAAATCACTTATTAAGTTATTAAAAGATTAGTTACTTAAATTTAAAAATTGTATTAGACATGATGAAGCTTTGATGTGATGTTGTGAGTAGGTTAAGTAGCTAATTTTGGTTAGTTCGGGAGGATAATTTCAGAAAATTAAAATAATTGATCGAGAGATAATTTTAGTAATGAGTTAAGATTCATGGTGGATAGAAAATTACTCAACAAGATTATAATAAACACATCAGGAATTTGTTTTGAAACATGAGCAAATCATTATCCTATAATTTTTATATCGAAAGAACTTTATTTTATTTACCAATAACTTTAATTTATTACTCCTTATATTTATGATTTGTTTGTCTAATTTACAAAATAAAAATATTATAACTCAAAAAATTTGATGAAATTGTTCTTGGTGATATGAAAGTGAAGAAATTTGTATCACCAATTCGATAGAAGAACCTGGTTTTTGTAACACTCTAACATAACTTCGTAACACAAAATAACAAAATTTTATTGGGGAAAGCTTCTTTACTCAAGGAAAGAAAAACCACGACCTACATCGTGTTGATTTTCAGTAACTTCTCACCAACTTCGAAGAGTGTTTTCAGATTACAAGTCTATATTCAAATGGAATAACTCTAGTACCTCAACTCCAACGATTAGCTATACCCGTTGTATTTACTCTCTAAGAAGTCACAACAATTTCTTGTTATTACTCTCACAGACTCTTTTTCAAACTTAGAATTATTACAACTCAATAATGATTCCAAACTACTTTAACAATAAACTTATTTAGAATGAAAACATGACTGTAGTTCTTCTTTCTTCTGCCATTATGCTCTTGCTTCCACTTCTTGCCTTTTGCTGAAAACAACGATATTCATTGTGCGCAAAATCTAAAGTTTCATTATTCAACTTTCTTTTTTTATAGTCATCTGTTTTGCGCGTCTAAAAAATCTTAAGTGAGTTCGAAAGTGACTCTTCAATAGGTCGACTACTCCTTTTATAGAATCTTACGTGGATTCTAATTTATTCTCACACGACTATACTTTGCTAATCATTTTTAGAATCTAATCTGCTTTGTCAATCATCAAAAATTGTTTTGGTTGAATATTGACTTGTCATCAGAAAGTATGACAAAAAAATTTCTCTTTAGGATCGATTCTGAATATAAAAGTTAGAATTATAATTTTCGTGTAATACTAAGAGCTAATTTCTTTGTTAGCAGTAAAAATTACTAACCGTTTGAATTTTTTGAACAAATTAAACTAATCATTGATATGCCCTCTTTAAACTCAGCCAATCCGTGTGAAAATTTGGTGATTAGTTTATATGACTATTGTTATACTCTTTTTAAATGATCTTTTTAATCCCAATCAATATTTTTATTAAATAGGCAATAGGTAAAGCGAAAATTGGGGACGGAATAATTACAAGGTGCAAAATAGTTAGGATCCTCACCAACAGGGTGAAAGTTCACATACCTAACTATAATTGGGTATTATCAAAATTCCAAGAAATTTTATTATTAAAGAAGCAAAATCCATACCTGGATATAGATGAAAGGATGCCAACAACCTCGTTGATAGAAGATGATCAATATGTCACATTTTCAAAACATCATTCAGGCTTGTTCAAAAAAGCTAGTAAATCAGAATGTAATGTTAATATCTGAATAATATGATTTTCATCAAACAATACTATCGATTGATTTTTCAAAACGTAATATAATATTAATAAAAGTACTCATCTTGTTGAGTTGAAACAAACTGAGAAAGATCAACAATAACCTTAAGAATTTTGAAATCAGACATAATAAAATGACTACTTTCACATACTAATATTATACCAAGATTCAAAAAATTGATCAATAACTACTTATAAATATTACTATTTGAGGAAAATAAAATTATTTCATCATAAACATCAAATTCACTAGCTTTTTGAACAAGCATGAACAAGTTTTGAAATATGACATATAAACATCTTCATTTATATAAACTTGGTCAATATTTTTGAAGAAAAGAATTTTATAAAAAGGAATATCACGATTATTTGTAAGCATTTCAGTTTTTCTTTACGACGCAACATTGATTTTCAAACCTAATATTGTAGTTAAATCAAATCATTTTCATGAAATAAGTTATAGAAGGAACATGAAATTGATATAATAATTGTAATGAGATATGAACTTCAAATTTAAATAGGTAAAATATTGTTGATTAACTTACCTAATGCTAGGCTAGCATTTCACCAAATATTTTGGGGGTAAAATTTTGCCATGTGTTTAACCACAAACTTCTAACTTTTTTTGGCAAGTTATTTATTGGTGAAATTTTGCCATGTGTTTGACTATAAATTTACAAAATATTTTGGCCAGTCATTATTGCGTGAAGTGTTGCTATGCGTTTGATATAGATTTTTTGGGAGATATATTTGTGTAACGACCTGTTTAGTTGTTTTGAGCAGTAGAGTTCATTCTGGAAATAACTGTCTGAGACGACGGATCCCACGACGGACCGTCGAGGGGGTCTCGTTCCAAAACACTTAGAATTCTAAAATTGAGTGCTGAAATCGACTCTCTGAACTCTGTGACGGACCTGCAGGACGGACCGTCACAGACACGACGGACCGTCGTGATCCTCCGTTTCAAAACACTTCAACTCTTGAAAATTGGGCACTGGGAGCAATTCTCTGAACTTCGTGACGGACCTGCAGGACGGACCATCACACGCAGCGTAACCCCACACGATGTCAGCTTCCACTAATTATTTTAATGGATGTTTTGGGCTATTATTTATGTATTTAGTGGACTAGCTTTTATAATGGAGTTAGTGGGTATTAAAGAAAGTAACTTTAGACTAATGGGGGATTACTTTTACAATTTTATAATTATAGTCTTGCATTAATTATTAGAGGATGGAGTCTTTAATTGAGAGAAGGAAAAACTGATCAGCTGAGAAGCAGTGAGAGAAAAAAAAAACGTGAAAGGGAGAGGAGAACAGGCATTTTGGACTTCGGATTGAAAGGGTTCTTAGGCAATAAGAAAGGCAAAGGCATTGGAGAGGTAGCTTGCTTGATTTCGGTTCTTCGGTGGAGGTAGGTTATGATTTATTTCTATGTGATAGATAAACTCTAAATAGCGATTGATATGTATTGGATGATATTGTAAAGTCTCCTATTACTTGATTTTGTGGTTGTATATTATGATTGTGTGGTTTGTGTTTTGCCTAAAATATTGAGACTATTGAATTTTATTCTTGAAAACTCTCTTTTGAAGTGATGCCTTGAATAAAGAAGGCTTGATGGAAATAAAATGATTTGAAAACAGTTTTAATAAATTAAATACATTTTTGGATCGGAGTGTCACGTTCCGACACGGTATTTTTGGATCGGAGTGTCACGTTCTGACACGGTATTTTTGGATCGGAGTGTCATGTTCCGACACGGTATTTTGGATCGGAGTGTCACGTTCCGACACGGTATTTTTGGATCGGAGTGTCACGTTCCGACACGGTATTTTTGGATCGGAGTGTCACGTTCCGACACGGTATTTTGGATCGGAGTGTCACGTTCCGACACGGTATTTTTAAATGAAAAGAATCTTTGAATTATATTATTTTACTCAAATTCAAAGAAACTATTTTCCCAAATGAGTATGGTGTGGAGGCATGAGTCCTCAAGGGTGTGCTTGATGTTGTGATTGATGGTGTACTTATTATGGTGTTGTTGCCAATGGTTTATGTAATTGTTACTTGCTATCTGTTAAGTATTGTGGTTGACTGTATATTATTATTCGGTATATATTGTTTTCTATTTTGAGTTGGCCGATGATACCTACTCAGTACGTGTTCCTTGTACTGACCCCCTACTTGTATTTTCTTCTTTGTTATTTTGTGGAGTGCAGCAAGTGTGCTATCGTCTTCGACTCGCCCTCAGTTCTAGCCAGTCTTCAGCATATCAGAGTTCGGGGTGAGCTATTATTCTTAGTTCGTGCTGGATTCTCTTCTTCAAGTCTTGATGTCTTTGAATTTCGGACATGGACCATTTTCTTACTTATTTTGTTTCTCAAACATTCTTAGACTTTGTAATTTGAGGATAGATCTTCTTGATGTGATGACTTCCAGATTTTGGGGATGATAAGAGTAAACTTAGAAGCTTATTTACTTAGTTACCTTAAATCAGATTTTGAGTCTTCCGCATTATTTTGTTATTTACAGTTGAACTATTGGTAAATATTGGAGTTTAGATTTGTTGGCTCGCTCACCTAGTAGGATAAGGGTGGGTGCCACTCACGAGATCGATTTGGGTCGTGACAAAAAACAGTTTTAATAAATTAAATACATTTTTGGATCAGAGTGTCACATTCCGACACGGTATTTTTGAATCGGAGTGTCACGTTCCGACACGGTATTTTTGGATCGGAGTGTCACGTTCCGACACGGTATTTTTGGATCGGAGTGTCACGTTCCGACACGGTATTTTTGGATCGGAGTGTCACGTTCCGACACGGTATTTTTGGATCGGAGTGTCACGTTCCGACACGGTATTTTTGGATCGGAGTGTCACGTTCCGACACGGTATTTTGGATCGGAGTGTCACGTTCCGACACGGTATTTTTGGATCGGAGTGTCACGTTCCGACACGGTATTTTGGATCGGAGTGTCACGTTCCGACACGGTATTTTGGATCGGAGTGTCACGTTCCGACACGGTATTTTTAAATGAAAAGAATCTTGAATTATATTATTTTACTCAAATTCAAAGAAACTATTTTCCCAAATGAGTATGGTGTGGAGGCATGAGTCCTCAAGGGTGTGCTTGATGTTGTGATTGATGGTGTACTTATTATGGTGTTGTTGCCAATGGTTTATGTAATTGTTACTTGCTATCTGTTAAGTATTGTGGTTGACTGTATATTATTATTCGGTATATATTGTTTTCTATTTTGAGTTGGCCGATGATACCTACTCAGTACGTGTTCCTTGTACTGACCCCCTACTTGTATTTTCTTCTTTGTTATTTTGTGGAGTGCAGCAAGTGTGCCATCGTCTTCGACTCGCCCTCAGTTCTAGCCAGTCTTCAGCATATCAGAGTTCGGGGTGAGCTATTATTCTTAGTTCGTGCTGGATTCTCTTCTTCAAGTCTTGATGTCTTTGAATTTCGGACATGGACCATTTTCTTACTTATTTTGTTTCTCAAACATTCTTAGACTTTGTAATTTGAGGATAGATGTTCTTGATGTGATGACTTCCAGATTTTGGGGATGATAAGAGTAAACTTAGAAGCTTATTTACTTAGTTACCTTAAATCAGATTTTGAGTCTTCCGCATTATTTTGTTATTTACAGTTGAACTATTGGTAAATATTGGAGTTTAGATTTGTTGGTTCGCTCACCTAGTAGGATAAGGGTGGGTGCCACTCACGAGATCGTTTTGGGTCGTGACAAAGTTGGTATCAGAGCGTTAGGTTCGTCGGTCTCATCACACAAGAACGAGTTTAATAGAGTCTTAAGGAACGGTAGGGGGACGCCTTTACTTTTCTTTGAGAGGCTATAAGACTTTAGGAAAATTCCTATCTTTCTTTCTTCCTTTCGTGCTATTACTTGGATCCAATTGGTATCTGGGTGATACAAATTGGTATCTGACCATCTTCACTCTATTTCGCAGATGGTTAGAACTAGAGCAACGACTGCTCCAATACCAACCCCGGCAAGACAAGATGCATCTGAGCCAGCCACTGGGACTGTAGCTCGAAGAGGAGCAGTAGCAAGAGGCCGTGGTAGAGGTCGCAGAAGGATGCCCACTAGAGGTAGAGGACGAGCACCTGGTCCAGCTAGGAATAGGGCAGTGACTCCTCCACCAACTGATGAGGTAGTAAGAGAGGGTGAGGAAGGGGAAAATGAGCAGGTTCAAGATGAGGAATTACCACCCCAGCCTACCCCAGAGATGATTAATCAGGTTCTTGCTTATCTTAGCGGGTTATCTGATCAGGGCCAGACACCTCCAGTGTTTTCTGCACCAGCACCTCCGGTTCCGGGAGTACAACATGCAGCTGCTGTGGCTCCCCGCATGGAGACATCATTGGAAGTAGGCACATTCCCTCGATTGACCACAGGGTCTATAATGACAGGTGATCAACATGAACTTTTCATTAAGTTCTTAAAGTTGAGACCTCCAGTCTTCAAGGGTGCTGAATCTGAGGACGCCTATGAATTTCTGGTTGATTGTCATGAGCTGCTACATAAGATGGACATAGTAGAACGATTCGGTGTTGAGTTTGTGACCTATCAGTTTCAGGGGGATGCCAAAATGTGGTGGCGGTCGTATGTTGAGTGTCAATCAGCACAGGCACCACCCATGACTTGGGCATCATTTTCTAGCCTGTGGATAGGAGGAGAGATGAGTTCCTGAGCCTAGAGCAAGGAAGGATGTCCGTTGCTGCTTATGAGGCCAAATTTTGTGCACTATCCAGGTATGCCACTCAGCTTTGCTTCAGTCCACAAGAGCGGATTCGCCGCTTTGTGAAAGGATTGAGGTCAGAATTGCAGATCCCAGCCTTACAAGTAGCTGCTGTAGCAAAATCCTTTCAGGAAGTGGTTGATTTTGTGATAGAGGTAGAGGGGGTGAAACCAGACAACTTCACCATGATGTCAACATTTAAGAAGTTCCGTAAGGAAGGTGAGTTTAGAGTTTCTTACTCCAGAGGGCAGAGTTCAGGAGGTTACCCAGCCCGTCCTATTCAGTCTTCACTGCAGGCTTTAACTGGGGGTCCATCGCAGACCAGTCAACATTTTTCTGAGTTTGGAGGTTATCCCCAGACTTCGTCATTTTCACAGAGACCTATGCTAGACTCCAGAAATTGTTATGGATGTGGAGAGACTGGACATATTAATAGATATTGTCCAAAACAGAGTTACAGACTCCCAATAGTTAGAGGTAGAGGTGGTCATGGTAGAGGCCGCCATTCTGGAGGACGTAGTGGCCAAGGTAATGGTGGTCACCAAACCAGTAGGAGTGGCGGGCAAGTTGGAACTACTGCAGCGCAGCTTGGTAGGGGCAATGGACAGACAGGTGATAAGGCTCATTGTTATGCTTTCCCCAGGAGGTCTGAGGCAGAGACATCTGATGCTGTTATCACAGGTACTCTTTTGGTCTGTGATTGCATGGCTTCAGTATTATTTGATCCTGGATCCACTTTTTCATATGTATCTTCCTCATTTGGTGCTGGTCTTGAGTTAAGTTGTGATTTACTTGATATGCCTATTCGTGTCTCTACTCCCGTGGGTGAGTCTGTGATAGTTGAGAAGGTGTATAGGTCTTGCCTTGTGACTTTTGTGGGGAGTAACACTTACGTGGATTTGATCATTCTAGAAATGGTTGATTTTGATGTAATTCTGGGTATGACTTGGCTTTCTCCAAATTTTGCAATCTTAGATTGTAATGCTAAAACTGTGACATTGGCCAAGCCTGGGATAGACCCATTAGTGTGGGAGGGTGACTATATTTCTACCCCAGTTCGTATTATCTCTTTTCTTCATGCTAAGAGAATGGTTAGTAAAGGATGTTTAGCTTTCTTGGCACACCTCAGGGATGATACTACCCAAGTACCTACAATTGAGTCGGTTTCAATAGTCTGTGAGTTTCTGGATGTGTTTCCTGCAGACCTTCCTGGTATGCCACCGGATAGGGATATCGACTTTTGCATTGATCTGGAGCCGGGTACTCGACCCATTTCTATACCCCCTTATAGAATGGCTCCAGCTGAGTTAAGGGAGTTAAAGGCCCAACTTCAGGAGCTGTTAGGTAAAGGTTTTATTAGGCCAAGTGCATCCCCTTGGGGTGCTCCTGTTTTATTTGTGAAGAAGAAAGATGGAAGTCTTCGGATGTGCATAGACTACAGGCAGCTGAATAAGGTAACTATTAAGAACAAGTATCCTATTCCTCGCATTGATGATTTGTTCGATCAGTTACAAGGTGCTTGTGTCTTCTCTAAAATTGATTTGAGGTCCGGTTATCATCAATTGAAAATACGGACAGCAGATGTGCCAAAGACTGCTTTTCGAACCAGGTATGGGCATTATGAATTCTTAGTAATGTCTTTTGGGCTTACGAATGCCCCTGCTGCTTTCATGAGCCTAATGAACGGGATTTTTAAGCCATATCTGGATCTTTTTGTTATTGTATTTATTGATGATATACTGATATACTCAAAGAGCAAGAAGGAACATGAGGAGCATTTGAGAATTGTGTTGGAAGTATTGAGGGAGAAAAAGCTTTATGCCAAATTCTCCAAGTGTGAGTTTTGGCTAGATTCAGTGTCCTTCTTGGGGCACGTGGTTTCTAAGGATGGAGTGATGGTGGATCCTTCTAAGATTGAAACAGTGAAGAATTGGGTAAGACCTACTAATGTGTCAGAAGTAAGGAGCTTTGTTGGTTTAGCCAGCTACTACCGTCGATTTGTCAAGGGATTCTCTTCTATTGCTTCCCAATTGACGAACTTGACTAAGCAGAATGTTCCATTTGTATGGTCGGATGAATGTGATGAAAGCTTTCAGAAACTCAAGACCTTGCTGACTACTGCACCTATCCTTACCTTGCCAGTAGAGGGTAAGAACTTCATTGTTTATTGTGATGCATCCTATTCTGGTTTGGGTGCAGTGCTAATGCAAGAGAAGAATGTAATTGCTTATGCTTCGAGGCAATTAAAGGTGCATGAACGTAACTATCCGACCCATGATTTGGAGTTGGCTGCGGTAGTGTTTGCATTAAAGCAATGGAGGCACTATCTATATGGGGTCAAGTGTGAGGTCTACACAGATCATCGTAGTCTACAGTATGTTTTTACCCAGAAAGACTTGAATTTGAGGCAGAGGAGGTGGATGGAACTGTTGAAGGACTATGATATTACTATTCTGTATCACCCAGGAAAGGCAAATGTGGTGGCTGACGCTTTAAGTAGAAAAGCAGGTAGCATGGGTAGTTTAGCCCACTTACAAGTTTCTAGACGCCCATTGGCTAGAGAAGTCCAAAACTTGGCTAACGACCTTATGAGACTGGAAATACTAGAGAAAGGAGGATTTTTGGCCAGTGTGGAGGCAAGATCTTCTTTTCTTGACAAGATCAAGGGAAAACAGTTTGATGATGAGAAGCTAAGCCGAATTCGGGATACGGTGTTGCGAGGAGAGTCTAAAGAGGCAATAATTGATGAGGAAGGTGTTTTGAGGATTAAGGGAAGGGTATGTGTGCCTCGTGTTGATGATTTGATCCACACTATCCTTACAGAGGCTCATAGTTCCGGATATTCTATACATCCTGGTGCAACCAAGATGTACCGTGACCTAAAGCAACACTTTTGGTGGAGTAGAATGAAGCGCGACATTGTTGATTTTGTTGCCAAATGTCCAAATTGCCAGCAAGTAAAGTATGAACACCAGAGACCTGGAGGAACACTTCAGAGAATGCCCATTCCTGAATGGAAGTGGGAGAGAATTGCAATGGACTTTGTGGTTGGTCTTCCAAAAACATTGGGTAAGTTTGATTCTATTTGGGTAATTGTGGACAGATTGACTAAGTCTGCTCACTTCATTCCAGTCAAGGTGACCTACAATGCAGAGAAGTTAGCCAAAATCTATATCTCAGAGGTTGTTCGATTGCATGGGGTTCCACTTTCGATCATATCAGATAGAGGTACGCAATTTACTTCTAAGTTTTGGAGAACATTACATGCTGAGTTAGGTACTAAGTTGGATCTTAGTACTGCATTTCACCCTCAGACAGATGGACAATCTGAGCGAACGATTCAGGTATTGGAGGATATGCTTCGGACATGTGTGATAGAATTTGGTGGTCATTGGGATAACTTCTTACCCTTGGCAGAGTTCTCCTACAACAATAGCTATCACTCCAGTATTGATATGGCTCCATTCGAAGCATTGTATGGGAGGAGATGTAGGTCTCCCATTGGTTGGTTTGATGCATTTGAGGTTAGACCTTGGGGTACTGATCTTTTGAGGGATTCATTAGAGAAGGTGAAATCTATTCAAGAAAAGCTTTTAGCGGCTCAAAGTAGGCAAAAGGAATATGCAGATCGAAAGGTTAGAGACTTGGAGTTCATGGAGGGTGAACAGGTCTTGCTGAAGGTCTCACCCATGAAAGGGGTGATGCGGTTTGGTAAAAGAGGTAAGCTAAGCCCAAGGTATATTGGACCATTTGAAGTACTTAAGCGAGTAGGAGAGGTGGCTTATGAATTAGCCTTGCCTCCAGGGCTTTCAGGAGTGCATCCGGTATTTCATGTGTCTATGTTGAAAAGATACCATGGGGATGGAAACTACATCATTCGTTGGGATTCGGTTCTGCTTGATGAGAAATTGTCTTATGAGGAGGAGCCTGTTGCCATTCTAGATAGAGAAATTCGCAAGTTGAGATCAAGGGAGATTGCATCCATCAAAGTTCAATGGAAGAATCGACCAGTTGAAGAGTCCACCTGGGAGAAGGAGGCTGATATGCAAGAAAAATATCCACACCTGTTCCCAGATTCAGGTACTCGTTCTCGTCCTTGTTTTTCTTCTTTTGATCGTTCGAGGGCGAACGATGGGTAAATTGGTATCTATTGTAACGACCTGTTTAGTTGTTTTGAGCAGTAGAGTTCATTCTGGAAATAACTGTCTGAGACGACGGATCCCACGACGGACCGTCGAGGGGGTCTCGTTCCAAAACACTTAGAATTCTGAAATTGAGTGCTGAAATCGACTCTCTGAACTCTGTGACGGACCTGCAGGACGGACCGTCACCTGCAGGACGGACCGTCGTGATCCTCCGTTTCAAAACACTTCAACTCTTGAAAATTGGGCACTGGGAGCAATTCTCTGAACTTCGTGACGGACCTGCAGGACGGACCATCACACGCAGCGTAACCCCACACGATGTCAGCTTCCACTAATTATTTTAATGGATGTTTTGGGCTATTATTTATGTATTTAGTGTACTAGCTTTTATAATGGAGTTAGTGGGTATTAAAGAAAGTAACTTTAGACTAATGGGGGATTACTTTTACAATTTTATAATTATAGTCTTGCATTATTATTAGAGGATGGAGTCTTTAATTGAGAGAGGAAAACTGATCAGCTGAGAAGCAGTGAGAGAAAAACGTGAAAGGGAGAGGAGAACAGGCATTTTGGACTTCGGATTGAAAGGGTTCTTAGGCAATAAGAAAGGCAAAGGCATTGGAGAGGTAGCTTGCTTGATTTCGGTTCTTCGGTGGAGGTAGGTTATGGTTTATTTCTATGTGATAGATAAACTCTAAATATCGATTGATATGTATTGGATGATATTGTAAAGTCTCCTATTACTTGATTTTGTGGTTGTATATTATGATTGTGTGGTTTGTGTTTTGCCTAAAATATTGAGACTACTGAATTTTATTCTTGAAAACTCTCTTTTGAAGTGATGCCTTGAATAAAGAAGGCTTGATGGAAATAAAATGATTTGAAAACAGTTTTAATAAATTAAATACATTTTTGGATCGGAGTGTCACGTTCCGACACGGTATTTTTGGATCGGAGTGTCACGTTCCGACACGGTATTTTTGGATCGGAGTGTCACGTTCCGACACGGTATTTTTGGATCGGAGTGTCACGTTCCGACACGGAATTTTGGATCGGAGTGTCACGTTCCGACACGGTATTTTTGGATCGGAGTGTCACGTTCCGACACGGTATTTTGGATCGGAGTGTCACGTTCCGACACGGTATTTTTAAATGAAAAGAATCTTTGAATTATATTATTTTACTCAAATTCAAAGAAACTATTTTCCCAAATGAGTATGGTGTGGAGGCATGAGTCCTCAAGGGTGTGCTTGATGTTGTGATTGATGGTGTACTTATTATGGTGTTGTTGCCAATGGTTTATGTAATTGTTACTTGCTATCTGTTAAGTATTGTGGTTGACTGTATATTATTATTCGGTATATATTGTTTTCTATTTTGAGTTGGCCGATGATACCTACTCAGTACGTGTTCCTTGTACTGACCCCCTACTTGTATTTTCTTCTTTGTTATTTTGTGGAGTGCAGCAAGTGTGCCATCGTCTTCGACTCGCCCTCAGTTCTAGCCAGTCTTCAGCATATCAGAGTTCGGGGTGAGCTATTATTCTTAGTCGTGCTGGATTCTCTTCTTCAAGTCTTGATGTCTTTGAATTTCGGACATGGACCATTTTCTTACTTATTTTGTTTCTCAAACATTCTTAGACTTTGTAATTTGAGGATAGATGTTCTTGATGTGATGACTTCCAGATTTTGGGGATGATAAGAGTAAACTTAGAAGCTTATTTACTTAGTTACCTTAAATCAGATTTTGAGTCTTCCGCATTATTTTGTTATTTACAGTTGAACTATTGGTAAATATTGGAGTTTAGATTTGTTGGTTCGCTCACCTAGTAGGATAAGGGTGGGTGCCACTCACGAGATCGTTTGGGTCGTGACAAAAACAGTTTTAATAAATTAAATACATTTTTGGATCAGAGTGTCACATTCCGACACGGTATTTTTGAATCGGAGTGTCACGTTTCGACACGGTATTTTTGGATCGGAGTGTCACGTTCCGACACGGTATTTTTGGATCGAGTGTCACGTTCCGACACGTATTTTTGGATCGGAGTGTCACGTTCCGACACGGTATTTTGTTTTGGATGTCGGAGTGTCACGTTTCCGACAGCGCCCGTATTTTGGATCGGAGTGTACGTTCCGAACACGGTATTTTTGGATCGGAGTGTCACGTTCGACAGCGGTATTTTGGATCGGAGTGTCACGTTCCGACATCGGTATTTTTGGATCGGAGTGTCACGTTCCGACAGCGGTATTTTTAAATGAAAAAGAATCTTTGAATTATATTATTTTACTCAAATTCAAAGAAACTATTTTCCCAATGAGTATGGTGTGGAGGCATGAGTCCTCAAGGGTGTGCTTTGATGTTGTGATTGATGGTGTACTTATTATGGTGTTGTTGCCAATGGTTATAGTAATTGTTACTTGGTATTCTGTTAAGTATTGTGGTTGACTGTATATTATTATTCGGTATATATTGTTTTCTATTTTGAGTTGGCCGATGATACCTAACTCAGTACGTGTTCTTGTACTGACCCCCTACTTGTATTTTCTTCTTTGTTATTTTGTGGAGTGCAGCACAGTG
>CM040627.1:82911412-82935194 GCA_022817965.1 Solanum lycopersicoides | reverse complement strand
TTTTGATTATATTTTTGAGATATTAGAGTTCATGTATTACAGAATCTTGAATATATATACCTTTCATTCTAATGGAAAATTAAATAGGGCAATGTGACACTCTGCTATTTGAAAAATGTTAAATCGTTAGATAATATTATGACACGTGTATATCCGTTAGTATATATATGTTCTAATTTTTGGATGACAGAGGCATTAATCTACCAAAAGAATAACGAAGTGTATCTGCATACTATTTACGATTATTCAGGATATATTCGTTCTTTTTTACTTGATTATATTCAGATTCATATTTTTTTTAGTTTTCCATCTATTGTCTAGTATTTATATTGAAACTCGACTAAATTTAAATTCGTGCCAGAAAGTCAAATATTGGAGGTAAAACGCTCGCTAACAAAGATAACTTTGTATCTAAGGAGGCTCAAACTCGAGAACTCTTGATTAAGGATGAATGAGTACTTATTATTTCACCACAATTTTTATTGATTGTTTAAATTTAAGTTATGTAGTACTCATTTAACGGAAAATTGTTCTTTATTAAGTATTTTTTCGTATAGCCCAATTCGGTCCACCACAATACACATTCTTTAATGGTTACTGTGTTTTTCAATTTCCCCCCTACAAGTCCACATTTTCCTTTAGACGAGTATTCTTATTATTTTTTTCATTTGAAAACGTTATTTTTGATAAATTTAAGATTTTAAATAATTTGAAAAATATTTTATAGAAATAAAAAAGCTTTAACAAAATACTAGTATATAGAAAAATTTATAAAAATAGAACTTACTATCACAAAATAACATGATAATTCAAATACAAGAAACAAGGATAATATAATACAAATAAAAGGATAAGAAATTTTAAAAGTAATATTACAACTAAAATTATCGAGTTTAGAGTCAAAATGACAGCAAAAACTATAAATGAAATCAAAAGAATAATATTTTGATGACAGTGTTAATAGAGTTGAAATCTATGTTTGAGGCTCATGTACAAGCATGGCGGAATCAGAATTTAAAATAAGAGGGTTCAAAATTCATACTAATAGATACACGAAGTAGTCGAAAGGGGCTTAACATTACTATATATACATAAAATATTTTTTAAACCATGTGTAAATGTATATAATTTTTCGTCGAAGAAGGCTCGGATGAACCCCTTATACCAAAGTGGCTTCGCCCCTGTGTACAAGACTCATTTTAACACGAGTCGTACCTTTAAATAAACACGTAACACAATAACAAAGCGATTAAATAAATAATGAAGAAGCAATATTATTATTTTTTAAAGTCAGCTTCATTTTTTTTAAAAAGGAAAGTCTCATATTCAATTCCTTTTAAAAATTTTGCTCAATTTTACTGCCCTACAGACTCTGAACTCCTAATTTTTATGTAGTTTTTTCCTCAAAATATTTCCAGATTTTTGTTTTTATTTTTTCAGAAGCTCCAAATTCTTTAAATTTCATTTTTTTAGGAAAAGTCTTTTTCCTTTTTTTTTTTTTTTTTTTTTTGAGAATGTTATTTAATTTGTTTATTATATATATATCTAAGAAATACTTTTTGCTTCTCTTTTCAAGATTTGTTTATATTTTTTCACAAGTTGCGATACTTTTTTCCTAATTGGATGTAAACTAAGTTTTATTTTTGAAAGAATAATATTTTTATTTTGTTATTAAATGAATATTAAGACAGTTTTTTTCCTTTTTAAATTGAAACTATCACATCACATGTAATAAACAGTGAGTGTACCTCCTTCATTTTGTTTTTTTCTGATAAATTTAATACAAAAAATTAAATTACATTTCAGTATATTCTATATTTTTTTATTTCCTCCGTTTAAAAAAGAATGTCTCTATTTCCTTTTTAGTTTGTTTAAAAAATAATGACCCCTTTTCTTTTTTGGCAACACTTCAACTTTAAATTTCCACGTGCCATGTTTAAAACCACAAGATTAAAGGACATTTTGGTACATTTGACATAACTTTAATTTAGAACCACAAGATTAAAAAGTCTTCTTTCTTTTTTTAAACTCCGTTCCAAGTCAAACTAGGTCATCCTTTTTTAAACGAAGGAAATAGTATATTAGATTGTAAAATTTAAATCTTTTTTATTATTATTTATATATTTGCAATTATAGACCTTACTCCATTTTATCGTCCAGTCGACAATTCCATAGAAAGCAATGCTTTGAGTATCCGATCCCCAACGACCTTTTTGGCTATCTTATCTCGAGCTGTGAGCTATCATAGAAACCACCATATTTGTGTCCGTGTCCATTTGTTAATAACCTATAAATTACATCTAAATAATTCTAGCCTTTAAGTCGTTTGGTGTGAATAATAACTCAAATATATGCGTGTATTATTTTATTTATATTGTTGTTACTTCCTCCGTTTAAAAAAAAATAACTTTATTTTTTTTAGTTTGTTTAAAAAGAATGACTCCCTTACCTTTTTGATAACACCTTAACTTTAACTTTTCACGTGACATGTTTAAGACCACAAGATAAAATGACATTTTTGTACATTTGACATAACTTTAATTTGATACCAGAAGATTAAAGAGTCTTTTTTCTTTTCTTAAACTCCATTCTAAGTCAAATTAGATCCTTTTTTTTTAAACGGAGGGAGTATTGTTGATTGTTATCAATTGCTCTATGTTGTAACATTTTCTTTTAACGGAACATATTCATGATAAAATGATAATATAAATTTATGGGTATTTTAAAAAAAAAAAAAATGATGGATGGATATAAATCATATTTTTTGAAATAGTCAAATATCTTTTGAAAAATCTAGGGCCAAACGCATGGCGAAACTTCACCCAAATCTGATTTGCCAACAAAATTTGAGAATTCGGGGTCTAACGCTAGCTTAATTTGTTGTTTAGCTGGTAAGTTCGATAACTAATCTCGGAATTAATAATTAGTATCGAGATAAAAAGTATCCCTCCTCTTGGGTGATAGTAATCTCGGAATAACTTATCTCGAAATAAAATAAGTAAATTATGAAAATGTCTCTTTAAACCCTTTCTATATATCACTTTTCATATTCATGAAAGATATTTTTCTTATAATTTATACAATACATATTATTTTGAATACAACAAATCAAACACTAAATAAAAAAAAATCTCACAATAACTTCTTTCCTCATAAATAGTCTCATCATAACTAATCCAATTATAACTTAAATTCAAACAAAACAACTCATTTTTTAAAATTATATTTATATATTTAAACACAACTTTAATATTGCAAAATAAAAAAATATTTTTAAATCATTTTCTTCAAATTTTTACATATTTTAGGTCGAAATGCCTACTTATTTTAAATCAAATCTAAGGAATCGTTTGATTACCAAGAACTAAAAGTCCATATACACTTAGTTTTGTGATGTAAAATTTATTATTTTGTATATGTTACAATGACTCAAAAGTTAAAAATTCATGTGGACCGGACCATATAAGTTGATGAAGAAGTAATAAGTAGCTAAAGTCAAACGACGAAGACGCTTCACTAATCGAGATGGAGAAAGAAAGCAAAGAAGAAGAAAACAAAAGTTTCCATCATTTCAGCCAACACCTACCCTTAACTTGCCAGAGAAACGTACCTATCTCCACTGCTCACAAAAACCCCTACTGGACCCAACTCTCTTCATTCCATAACTATAAAATATTTAAAAATAAATAAACTATGTTCAAATCAACATTGCAATATACATAGAAAAATCTAGAGTTATAGCACTAATAGCCGCAATAATAATTGAAAAGTAATGTTGGGGAAAAAGAGGAAAAGATAGCAAATGGATTACAATTTTTTTATATATATGATATGATTAATAAGTTTTCAACAACTTCGGTACTTTATGTCGTCAATAAATTCCATTTTTCTTAGCCTCTTTCTCATTGGCAATACTGAAAATTGCATATAAATCCAAAATGCAACCAGTCAAGTGTTTATAAACAAGTATAGTAGAGTTGCCCTAGGTGAAGAACGTGTTGTTTGTGTTGCATTGTGGTATTTGATTGAGAAAATTAAACCACAGAATCCCAATGCTTGCTGTCTAAATCTTTTCATCGCTATATGTTTGGATTCAGGTAGCTGATTTTATTAACCCGATCCCAGTATATATGATGGAGATGAAACATTTAATAGAGTTTGAGAATCTATTTCATCATATAAAAAATGGCGAAGGCTTTACCTGTGAGTGGTGAGAACTGCACCGGTGTAAACGTCGTCGGTGATAGTAGTGGTGAGAAGACAAGTAAGGAACTTTTCCACTGTGAAAACGGAAAAATGGTTAGGAAGAGAGCGGCGTCTGACATGGAGATCCAGACCGGCGCCGGTGAAGAGCATAGATATCTACGCCGGCCTGCTATAATAGGTGGGTCTCATTCTCAGGTTGGTGATTTAAGGGTTTGTGGTAATAGTAGTTTTGGTCATGGTATGAACAGTAACACGACAACGACGATGACGATGACGACTCAGGTTTCTAACTACTCCACTATGCAAATGTTACCTTCTTCCACGAACTTGTGCGGTGTGACGTCAAGAGGAGGGCCTGGGATTGATACCGGATTTTCTAATTCAACCCCAAACCTAACTTACACAGACGCCATAACATCGCATCATCAGCCACAAGGTACTCAAACCCTGAACAACAACAACAACAACAATCAATCCCCATCTGTTTGTGTTTTCTCCGGTTTACCCCTTTTTCCTCCAGATAGAAACCGACAAAACAGCGGTTTACTACTGCAGCAACCTTCTGCTGCTGCAGCAGCTGTTGTATCATCACCTCTTACAACTGGAAGAATCGATTCCATGGAGGATAGCACGTCGGCAACGGCATGGATTGACAGTATTATAAAGGATTTAATCAACAGTTCCGCTCAAGTTTCGGTGCCTCAACTCATACAGAATGTAAGGGAGATTATTCACCCTTGCAATCCGTATCTCGCATCTCTCCTTGAGTACAGGCTTCGTTCTCTCACTAGTAATAATAATGGTGGTGCTGATCAAAATGACCCCATGGAGTGCTGGAGAAGAAAAGAATCGCTGCCGCCACAGCTCACCGGTTTACAACAGGCCCAAAATAATGCCAATTTATTGCAGCACAATATTTTATCCCTTCCTGATTCCTCAAATAATCAATACTTAAACTGGGAAATAGCTTTGCCAAACAGCCACAACGCTCCGGTAGCGCCTTCTCTGAACCAGCACCAGCACCAGCAGCTTGGCGGCAATAATCCTACTGCAACAGATCTTTCATTTGTTACACTTTCTCCTCAAGTGCAACAACAGCAACAGCAACAGCAACAACAAGAATCTCCTCAATCTCATTCTCATTCTCAGCAACAGGCCGCAGTAGACTTAGAGCAACAACAGAAGCAGCAGCAATCTTCTAGTTCTCTATCTCCAACGTCGGTAGCCGACAATAGCGCCAAAACAAAAACTTCAACCCCAGCTCCACCAGTTCCGATCAACACGTACAGAGAAAAAAAGGAGGAAGAGCGACAACAGAAGAGGGATGAAGAAGGATTACACCTTCTGACCTTGCTATTGCAATGTGCAGAAGCCGTATCCGCTGATAACTTAGAAGAGGCAAATAAAATGCTATTAGAAGTATCCGAACTCTCCACACCGTTCGGCACATCTGCACAGCGTGTTGCTGCATATTTCTCAGAAGCCATGTCAGCAAGGCTGTTGAATTCATGCTTAGGAATATACGCAGCCCTACCAATGACCAGCGTCCCCATGCTTTACACACAGAAAATGGCATCCGCTTTCCAGGTATTTAACGGAATCAGCCCTTTCATCAAATTCTCACATTTCACAGCCAATCAAGCCATACAAGAAGCTTTCGAGAGAGAAGACCGGGTACACATAATCGACCTTGATATAATGCAAGGTCTTCAATGGCCCGGTCTTTTCCACATCTTGGCTTCCAGGCCCGGTGGACCTCCTTACGTCCGGCTCACCGGGCTTGGAACCTCCATGGATGCTCTTGAAGCAACCGGCAAACGACTATCCGATTTCGCCGAGAGATTAGGCCTTCCTTTCGAGTTTTTACCAGTTGCTGATAAAGTTGGAAACTTAGACCCTGAGAAATTGAATGTGAGCAAGAGAGAAGCTGTAGCGGTTCATTGGTTGCAACATTCCCTTTACGATGTTACTGGCAGCGACTCTAATACACTCTCCCTCTTGCAAAGGTACACAATTTCTATGTTTGAATTCAAATTTTATTCTTTTTTTTTTAAAGTACTTTATAAATTTACTTTTGTAGCTAAAAAAAAATGCTTTTTAACATACTTGATATCACCAAATTCAAAAATACTGTTACTGCTATTTTCCATGCGTTTTCTTATTTGAAAGTTCCATGTCGTCTAGTCAAATACGTATACCTTCCATGACTAACTATATGCATTTGAAATTAAAGAACTAACATGCAGCTTTAATGTAAGCAAAAAAGAATCTTCATATTCATATATGAAAATTGTGTTGTAGATGTTACAATTGCTAATGTAACAATATTGTAAAATATATATATTTAATTAATTAATTTTAAGAAATGATTTGTGCTAGTATAGGTATTCATTTTTTCCTTTATTACACGGCGCTTCTCTTTGACCAGCGGTGATTCTCTTTTTCAGTAAACCTGAAAAAAGGAGGAGAAAAAGGCCAATCACTTTTTGAAGCAAAAGCTGTCCTCTCTATGAACTATATACTGAGTCCTTCCTGCCTAATTAATTTTCCGTGAATTCTCTTCTTTTTTTTAAAAAAGAATTCAAATATGTCAAATTTTCGGGAGCACGCCCCAAAAGTATAGAAACGTTAGAGTGAAAATGAGCTATAGTGTGATTTTCTTTGTTCGATTTCAGTGAATAGTAGTTAATCTCATACTTAATATTCGTTAATGTGTAATAGATTTATCTATTGTTTTAAAAGTAGGTTTTTATATTTTACTTATTATTTTTTTATTATATTAAGAAAAGTAGAATTTTTTTCTTTCTTTGTGTTTTATTATTAGCATTAATTACTTATTCTTTCAAATAATTTTTTTTCAAAATAATACTTTTTCCTTTTATATTAGTTGATCACTTTCTATTTTATAAGGTGCTTAAAAACACCATAAATAAGATGGTTAATTTTACTAATTTATCTTTTATCTAATGAACGTCAAAATAGAATATGAAAAATATGTTAAATAGCATAGGACATATTTGAATAGATATCATTGAAATAAATAGAAAGAGAACTAAAAAATATCTATGTTGCTCGGACTCTTCAAAAATGTCAACGAGTGCATGTCGGATTCACCAAAAGTAGTGTATTTTTGAAGAATCGAAACGGATGCGGCATCAAAAGTAAAGAGTCCGCGCAACTAAGGGAAAAATAACATTTTGCAACTTTTAAATTTATCTAGGCTTCCATATTACCTATAGAGATAAAAATGAGAAATTTTAATTAATTTATTTGATTTAGTAAGTGGACAAATAATTTGCGATATATATTTTTAGTATGGTGATTAGTTAATATAGAACAAAGGGAATACTATAAATATCATTTAATATGATATATGTAAAATATCCATACAATTAGTGTTTTTAAAGGGGGTCCAAAATTCAAATATGAAGTATTTGTTTGTAATTTTACCACATTACTTGTGCTCTACATCCTATCGTTGTATCTGTATTTAAGTTTGATTAATTTGCTTTACTTCAGGTTGGCTCCAAAGGTGGTGACGGTGGTGGAGCAGGATCTAAGCCACGCGGGTTCATTTCCTGGGGAGGTTTGTAGAGGCAATACATTACTACTCAGCTCTATTTGACTCACTGGGCGCGTGTTATGGAGAAGAGAGTGAAGAAAGACATGTGGTGGAGCAACAACTATTATCAAAGGAGATACGTAATGTACTAGCCGTAGGAGGTCCATCAAGGAGCGGGGACGCGAAATTCAACAACTGGAGAGAAAAGCTTCAACAATCTGGATTCAGATGCTTGTCTCTTGCAGGTAATGCTGCTGCACAAGCTACTCTTTTACTCGGAATGTTCCCGTCTCATGGATACACTTTGGTTGAGGATAATGGAACACTTAAGCTTGGATGGAAAGATCTTTGCTTGTTTACTGCTTCTGCATGGAGGCCTAATAACTTGCATGCTGCACCAGGTTCTCGTCACTTCTCTCGTCCTAATATGGATTAAAAGGTCTTTATGCAGTCAAGTCAGTAAATTTCAAATATTGAATGATTAAAAGAAAAATGGAATGCGCAGTTTAAAATGTGTTTGATATCTTTCTTTTCTTCATTTGGCTATGTAGTTTACAGGATCATCTTTTCTTGTCATGTATGTATACATCGCAAAGGTGGTTTGTTAACTCCCTTTTCTCTAAGTAGTCATTAATTTTTGTTGCTTCTTTTTCTCAAATTTATTCATCTATGCATTTGATAATGTTGTTACATTCTATTTATATGACTCATTGAAATAACAAAAATTTTATGATAAGGTTCAAAATGTTTGAAGCATATAAGACTTTAGAAAAGCTTGTTCAATAAAACTACAGATATCTTTATGCAAATTGAAACAATCGGGATGAATGTGGTACCATCTTCTTAAAGAAAATTCGCTAAAGGAATGGTACAAAAATTATCCTATTTATCGCACTTTTATAAGGAAGCGTGAAGCTGAATTCGTCAGAATAACTAATTATTTATGTCGATGATCTGAATATCATGAATCCTCTGAAGAACTTCCATAGGCAATATAATATTATTGAAATAAAGGATTTTAAGAAATAAATTTTTATCTTGAATTATAAATTAGGCATTTGATAAATGAAATATTTATATGACAATTTATATATATTGAAAAGATCCTAAAACGATTTTTACCTTGATGAACTACGTTGAGCACCCTAATGGTTATAAAAATGCTCAACATAACTAAAAGTTCCTTCCGGCGTAAAGAAAATGATGAAGATCTCCTTAGTAATGAGACTACGAGTGTGTTTGGTATGGAGGAAAACATTTTTCAATTTTCTCATGTTTGGTTGGGACAAAAGTTTTGGAAAAATGTTTTCCAAATCAACTCATTTTCCTCAAAATTAAGGAAAATGACTTCCCTTCAAAAATTAAGGAAAACATTTTCCAAAACTCTCCTCCAATTTCAAATTACATTTTTTTTTGAAAAAATATCAATTTTTAAAAAAAATATTTTCAATTTCAAAATTTTATTTTTTCACCCGATTCCTGACTCCCCCACCCACCCACCCCGGCCAGCCCCCCCCAACCCTACCCCCTCCCAAAAAAAAATAATTTTGCTTTTTAAAAATATTTTCAACTTCAAAATTTTATTTTTAAACTCCTATACCCCACCCCCTGCCAGCCCCCTAGCCCCCCTACCAGCAGCCCCCAACCCCAACCCCAACCCCCAAACCCCAAAAAAATTAATTTTGTTTTTTAAAATATTATCAACTTTAAATTTTTATTTTTTCACTCATACTCCCCTCTCCCCTGCCCCCCACCCCACCCCACCCCACCCCACCCAAAAAAATTATTTTTAAAAAATATCAATTTCATAAATTATTTTCTACTCTAATAAAATAAAAAATGTCTCTCAAAAAACATTTTTCATCATAAATTAAACACTAAAAATCATTTCTGAAAAATATTTTCTACTCACCAACCAAACATGAGAAAATAAGTCCAAAATCTACTTGTTTTCCAGGAAAACATTTTCTAGGAAAACATTTTTCCATGGAAAAAAAAATTTCCTTCATACCAAAACACCCTAATGTCTTGTGCAATTGGAACATTAATGTACTTGTTAATAATGCCCTAACAAATGGAACATTTGCCGTAATAGATGTTTGAGAGTTGGTTAAAATTATATGTATTAATAATGTTTTTAGAATGAATTACGAGTGAATCAATATATTTTTCGATATGTATATTATTTATGTATGAATTAATTATTCATTTACTAGTTATTTCATATTATATCTTATACATACATAAATCTTACATATAATACATATAGATTTCTTCATTATGTATATATATACAGTAAAACCTCTATAAATTAATACAGTTGGGACCATGAAATTTTATTATTTTATACAGATATTATTTAATTGATAATATATTTATTAATTTAAAGAATGATTTGAGTTTTAATGAAGGCTAATTTTGAATATACCAAAATCATTGTTACTTACTAATTTATGTATCATATTTATTGATTTCACATAAAAAAATATTATACATAAAGTACAACGAATACATTAAAATCATTGTATCTTACTAATTTCAACCTTGAGATTTGGAATAATAAGAGTTTTCAAGATATTTTATCGTAGAATATTAGAAGACTATGAAGTGGGACAAACTGATCTAGTAAACATTAATATTTTAGATGTTGTCAATTTTGCAATCCTTGTTTGGACAAAAAATGTTTGGCAAGAGATAATAGAAGATTGTTTTCGACACTGTAAAATTCGTTCGGGGGGATGCAATCTCAGAGAATTTGAATGAACCTGCTTGTGAAAACTTCACTAATGAACTTGAGGTCATTGATTAATGGTTTCGGTTACCACAATGAAATGGATGTCAGTAACCTATTGGATTATTCGGGTGAAAGTGAAACATGTTAAGAGGTCCAGAACATAGAAGAAATTGTGGATACCACCGAAAAAATAATGAGATGATGAAGTTGAAGATGATATTATACCTTTAAAATCAGTTACACGTAAGAAAACACTTATCGCATCTAGAACTCTTCATAATTTTATGGTATAGTTTGAAGTGACAAGACCGGAGCTCTTAGATGCAATAAGAAAAGTTAGAGATGAGCTTCAACTAGATTTAAATTTTAAGAAAAGCTATTCACAATATAATCATATTTTACTAAATTGTCTTAGATATATTTGTATTTTTAAAGAATTATTAAATTATGATAATAATGGGACCATATATTTATATAGGGGTCTTCTGAAAATATATTATCTTATCGAAACTGATGACATTTTCCATTGGCCCAAGTTGGTACCGGAGAAAAATATTATTTTAGAGAGATTATTAATTTATAGAGATTTTACTGTATTAGCTACGCATGCTCTTGCATTGTCAGTCAAATGTTATATTAATTTTATACACAAATAAATTTTTTTATTGAGAAAATTATGCGGTTAAGCAAACTTGTACTACTTAATTACTCATCATAGCTATAGTTTGCTATAATTACCACTCACGACTAACATTATACATTAATTACGTGGATTGACTTCGAGTTTTTATAATTAGTCACGTTTGTATATGTATAATTTGCCAGAATATACAAATACATAAGTATACTGTATAATTATCTAACTGATATACATATACAATTCACCTCTCTCTCGCTCTCTTTCCTCTCTTGCTCGCCTTTCTCCTTCCTCTGCCTCTCTCTTCCCTCTCCCGATATTGCTTGCCATATATACAAATGCATATGTATAATATATAATTATCTAACCGATATACATATAGAATTCACCTCTCTCCCACTTTTTGCCCTCTCTTGCTCGCCTCTCTCCTCTCTCTTCTAGTCTCGTTCGTCTGTCTCCTCTCTATAACATGTAGCTACGAATTGTAATTATCAAATTATAGCTATGAAAAGTAATTAGGCTATTTTTGAGTGACTATATGTGAAAGTTCATCTTTTCGATTTGTCTACCAATTATGTCGTTATATGAAATTAATACATAAATAACTTGTTTCTTATCTAACTATCAAACAATCCCTAAGTATATTAGAAAAAATCAATTCCTCTCCAGCAAAAAGTAATTAGAAAAATGTCAATCATAGAGTTACCTCTGAGTAACATTGATACAAGTTATTTATTGTAAAGCAATTCACAAATGATTGATTATGTGTTATGGGAAATTACGCAACAAAGCAAACTTATACTATTAAATCACTCATCATAACTATAGTTTGCTATAATTACCACTCGCGAATAACATTATACATTAATTACCTGGACTGACTTCGAGTTTGTATAACTAGTCAATTTGTAGATGTATAATTCGCTAGAATATACAAATACATATGTATAATATACAATTATTTACCCTATATACATATACTATTTACCTCTCTGCCCTCTCTCGTTCTCATCTCTCCTCCTTCTCTCAATCTCGCTTGCCTCTCTCCTCCCTCTCTCAATCTCGCTTGCCATTTATACAAATGCTTATGTACAATATACAATTATATACATATACAATTCACCTCTCTCCCACTCTCTGCCCTCTCTCTCTCTCCTCTCTCCTCTCTCTCTCGATCTCACTCGCCTCTCTCCATCCTCTCCCAGTCTCGCTCGCTTCTCTCCTCCCTCTCCCGATATCTCTTGCCATATATACAAATACAATGTATAATATATAATTTATCTAACTAATATTCATATACAATTCACCTTTCTCCCACTCTTTTCCCCATCTCTCTCGCCTCTCTCCTCTCTCTCCTAGTCTCGCTCACCTCTCTCCTCCATATAACATGTAGCTGCAAATTGTAATCATCAAACTATAACTATAGAGAGTAATTGATTAATTTTAAGTGGTTATATGTAAAAGTTTCCCTTGTGTTATTGTGGTTTTTATTTATTTGTCTGGTCCATATAAAATTCGTTCCAAACATACTATCTATTTATAAGTACTTTCTTGACATTAAACACAATTAAATATTGGAAGACTTATATACATATACTATAATAAAAAAATATTTATTATTTATAACAATAACATTTTTTTTCACTTGATCAATCTTAATACAACTGTAATACATATTACAAAAAATAATTTATTATTCACATATAATACAAGTTTTATTGATGGATAATACATTTATCACACATTTTAATACACTAATAATTAAATGTGTCAATTTTTTTACCAAACAAGCATAATAATATTTTAAAAAACAGTTATAATACATATATTGCATACATAATTCACTTTTAATACATATTGCAAATTTAACATAATATTATTATATATTGCTAGAAATAGTAATAAATAAAAAATATCACTAAATCAGTAATTATTTATTAAAAGACACTCATCCCAGTAATTTTTCCAATATTATAACGACTACAAATTATCCAAAAATAATAGTCATTCTTAAATATAATTGAGTACTCGTATAGTTGAGGGTAGCGACTCAAACACGTTTTGAAAACGTGTAATACTTCTTTGAAAAGAACATTCCAAAAATATTGTATAAACAAGACGGTACTTATATTTCTAATAAAGGGAAAGATACATATGATAAATTTGTGTCATTTCAAGCTTTTTTTATCAGTAATTTTCAATATATTTTAACAATGATGAATTACATTCAAGTTGCGGACTTCAACTCCATTCCGACTTCGTCTGCTCACCTTTCACTACTTGGTATAATATTTCAAACCTTCCTGAAGATGCACTTGTTGAGGATTGGATAAGATAGCAGAATATGTTGCCAATATTTTTGTTGGCGAGCCTTCCGGCATCAAACTTGGAATAGAAGGCTTCAACATGGGTGCAGATGTCGCTCTGTATTCTGCAATTCGCTATGCACGTGAGTTTCGGGAATGACAAGGACGATCCTGTCAAATTAAGCTCAATAGTTGGATATAGTGTCTCGCTACCCCGTTCAAAGCTTCTGGAGGGGATAAAAAAGGCTGCAGGTTCTTCTCATTAAAAGAATTTGAATCTCAAAGCTTCTGGAGGCGACAGAAAAGGCTGCAGATTCTTCTCAAAAATTGAAAGAATTTGAATTTCAGGATCTGGCTGTTAAACTCTAAAATCAGCACTTCCATATGTGGGGCTACAATTACAGTCTGATATGTGGAGTACAATAAGCACAAATCATTAGAAAATGGATAACTGATAAGATGGATATTGGTTCAATATTAATAAATACGAAATTTAGAGGAAAACACCAGAAGAAACATATTTAGAAGAAGATTTCTTACCATAACTTTTCATTTTTAGCGATTTCTTTGATGGGAAACATTGTTCGCGTGAAACCTTTTTTGGGTTGAAGTTGAATGTTGTTAGGTATTGAAGTCAAGAACTTTCTCCGTTTTAATTTGTTTTATCTACTTTCTTTTTTCGTCAAATGAAGAAAGAATTATTCTTTTTTTAGTAACTCGTTAATTCCAAATATTTATATATATATATATATATATATATATATATATATATATATATATATATATATATATATATATATATATATATATATATTAACAAATCTTTCAAATAATAATTCACATATTTATTTACTAAAGCATTGAGAACATTAATAATTCAGAAGGTGATATATAGATTTGAATGTGTTGCTTTTGAGGATATCATGAAAAAGTTTTTCATCGAGTGAAGTAAATGTGTTGGTACTTTTTTTCTTAACTAAGATTGCAATATTTGTAGTTTTTTAGCAAGGTTTTTAATGAGAGAAATTTCAGACATATTATAAAATGTGTATATTCTTTTCTTTTTAGATTATTTTTCTAAAAATATTTTAATAAGATACATTATTTAAGAATATTAAAAAGAAAATATTATAAATTCAATGAAGTTAGAAGTTTTTTTCTTAATTATTTTTACAGACTCATGTACCAATTGTATAAGGCAACGTAATATATAAACATGATCCTTAATTATGACCTTTAATTTGGGTTTACACAAGTAGACACTAAAAATTGTATAAAATTGAACAAATAGACACATTCGACCTACATGACACCATATATGTCAATTTTCTGTCCTATGCGTATTATGCCATGTAAGACGTGTGTGTTGACTTGTTCAATTTTTTTTCAAATTCAAGTGTCTATTTGTGGATACTCAAAATTGAAGAACATAATTATTTATTAAAACTAATTTAAAAATCATGTTTATATATCAATAATTAGCTCATTAAACTTGTACTATATAGATAGGATGTCATAGACTTATGAAAGACACAATGGAAAACATAGAAATGAAATCTTTATACTAATTCTCTCTCAATTTGTATATTCTGTTTTGGAGCTTTACGTTATAATTACAATACTTTTTTCTTTTGGATATATATATATATATATATATATATATATATATATATATATATATATATATATTTATTTTTAAGAATGAGCCCTTTCACGTAGTTTCTTGATCGCCTTAAGGAGGGGCTCGCTAGCGTAATCTTTTCTCTCGATGTATGTGAAAAAGAGTGACAAACTCATTTTTCTTCGGTCATAGATTGGTCCAAAGAATGAGAGTTGGCTTCCAACATTAAGTCTGTTGCTTCTCCGAAGCTCAGTGGTATAGCGATCGCCTGTTAATTGATTGGTCGTGAAACGTTGCATAAATATGACAAACATTTATTCGTATTTTGTGTTATTATCAAATTAAATTATTTAATTGAGCGATTTAATAAAATAAAATTTGTATGATCACTGATTATAATTAAATGAAATTAATATATTTACAAACACAAGAGTCATGCATTTAGATGTCTAGCTAGTGTACAAACATAATCCAAGTATACACAAGTTATATACTTTGGTTATATACGTTGTGGAATTTTTGGCTAAAATCATTCCTTAACTATGACTCAAATTTAATATACATCCTTATATTATCTAAGTGAGCAAATAACATCCCTATACAATAAAAAAAATAACAAAAATCACCCTTCAGTCTATTTTTGTTTAGAAACTAATTGAACCAATAAAAAATATTTTTTAAAATTTGCTGGTCATGTCTTAGCTACATCGAGAAGATCAATGTTACCTAAAAAGAATAAGCATATGCATAGAAAATGAACATTTTATTCTCATAATTTAAATTTTGTGTGTTGTTAGTTTATATGTTTTTTTTTGCATCAAGTAAATTGACTTGCAATAACATTTAAGTTTTAAAATATTTATACAGTAGGACTCGATGGTTTGAAAGGTTATGTAAAAAAAAATCATTTTAAAAATATTATGTGCAACTATTTAGAGATTCTCTTTAATGAAAAAAATATATAGTACATATATATCATATAGACAATGCATTTCACATTTTATACAATATATAAAAATACTGGTAATTTAGTGAAATTATATAGCCATTTTATTGTGAAAATTAAATAAATAATTACATTATTTGAAATTTTTAAAGTTGGAGTTGTATTTGGACATATTTTTTTACAAAGAGTATTCAGAATTTAAATATTTTGTCTAAATATGATTTAAATCCCCAATTATAAAAACGGAAAAGGGCCTAAAATACCCTCAAAGTATTGGAAATGATACACAATTACCCTCCATCCACCTATTGGCTCCAAAATACCCTTCCTACCCACCTATTGGGTCCAAAATACCCTTGTCATCCATCTTTTGGTTCAAAATTGACCACTTATTTAACGGTTTTATATTTAAACTATTTAAATATTTTTTTAAATACGTGGCACGCAACTATATGTTATAATTTAACTTATTAGTATAATTTATAAATCAATCCACTACCCACCCATTACTAATTAAACCCCTCCAAATTAATACACCCGTCACATTATTAATGCAACAACAAAAAAGCTACTACCAATTGAGTGTTTTTAAAAATTTGAGGCGAAAATATCTATAGAAGTAAATTATCATACGTTAAGTGTCTAAATAAAAATTACCGATAAACTTAAAAGTCTGACTATGTTCATCTTAATTATTCTTACGTCTCAATTATGTGATGTTACTTCATAGTTAACTTTTTTTCAAAATAATATATTAAAGGTTTTAAAACAAATCATAAATATTTATAAAATTATATTTTAAAAAAGTGCATGAATTAATTCGGGATATATTACTTCTTTACCTTTAATCATAAATTTTTAATTCAATCTTGAAAGAGAATTCTATTGAAAGTGTCCTCCTAAATAAGCGGCTCAACCTATATTTAATTGGGGCTTCAATTCGGACTCAAATAATTTTGAATGTCATTTTCAAGAATCTATAATTTCATCGTGTTTTAATAGTGTTTATGACAATTTTGATATTATAATTGGATTATTAATTGGGTGGGGTTTAGTTAGTAATGAGTGTGTAGTGGGTTGATTTATAAATTATATTAATAAATTAAATTATAACCAATAGTTGAACGCCAAGTATTTTAAAAAATATTTAAAGAGTTTAATTTTAAAACAATTAAAGAAGTGGTCAATTTTGAACCCAAAGGTGGATGACAAGGGTATTTTGGAGCCAATAGGTGGATGAAAAGGGCATTTTGGAGCCAATAGGTGGATGGAGGGTAATTTTGTACCATTTTCAATACTTCAAGGGTATTTTAGGCCCTTTTCCATTATAAAAATTAAAAGAATCATCCAACTTGACTAGCTTAACCGTGTGTACATATATTCATTCGACTTGACACATTTTTTTGTTGATGGTGTGAGTTTCTTAAAAAAATAGACAGAACTTTTTGAATAGTGCAAGGATGTTTTTGTTCATTTTTATAGCACAATGATGTACTTTAGATTCAGGTCATAATTGAGGGGTGATTTTAGCCAAAAACTCATATGTTGTGTATACAATATAACGTATATACTATTTATATATTGTGTATATAGTTTTTAAACTAGATGATACAATTTAGCAATATATTATAACTATCACTAATAAATATGATTTTTATGTTTACTATATGTGAAAATTGCTAAAAAAATTAGACATGAATCTCTAGATGTGCTTAAACGCAAACCTACTTTTGCAGGGACAAAATTAGAGTAACATGATCACAGCCATGTGAAAAAAAGGAGTTCATCATTTTATTCTTTGAATTACTAATTAACTTTTTGATAATTTGAGAAATGATAGCATCTAGGCAATTTCATAATGTGATTACCTATACTTCATTTAAATCATGAAGAAATTTGAAAAGTGAAAAGAAAAACGAAAAAAAAAAGGAAAAGGAAAACCCTACAAAAAGCAAAAACAAAAACAAAAAGGAGAAAAAGGTTATTTATATTTAATTAAATTTGGTTTTATACATTTAGCATATTGATATAGTTAATATAATTATTTGAATAAAACCAATTCAAATAGAATCAAGAAAACTACAATTAATAGGTCCTATGAATTTCAGTTGGTTGACATTTTCAAATATTAATAAGACAGTTGAACAATATTTGATTGAAGTTGGTAAAAAGAATTAAAATAAAATATTGTTGATAATAAGATTAGTGTGGAAGTAAAGCTTAATGTACAAACAATCCTAAAAGAGAGATTTCAAGTATCTTGCAGTCCTATTATCCTAAGGAAATAGGGAGATTGATTATATGGTGTTATGCACTAATAATGTTGGACTAATGAAATGGACATTAAAATTTAAAGATAAGTTTTACATAGTGATAATTAAACCTATTGTGTTGTATGGGGTGAAGTGTAGATCAGCCAAAAAATTATGAAAATGTTGGCGAATGTGCGGTCATACTAGAAAAATAGATTAGAAATAAAGATATGGTTTAGGTGGGAGTGACACGACTGAAGGCAAGATACGGAAAACAAGATTGAAATGGTTCGAGTTGGATGTGTGAAAAATTAGTTATGAATGTTTCAAGAGAGGTAGAGGTAGACACGAAATTTATTGGGGAAAGGTGATTAACCATACAATTTTAACTTAATGAGAACACAAGTTAGATAAGAGGTTGTCAAACATACGAATTAGGATGGAAAATTAGTATGTAGTATGTTAGTAGTAATAGTAATACTCATTCTTGCACTTCAATTATCGTATTATTTTGTCATGATGAGTTTTCTCCTGGACGTGCTTTACATGCTCTTTATATTATTTTGTATTACATTCTTTACCTGTGCTAATCGGAAATAATTTCTTTATCTCTCTAGTAAGATTAAGCTTTTGTATACACTTTATTCTTCTCATACTCTATTTATAAAATTATATAACCTATGTCTGTAATGATCGGTTCTCCGTCGTTATAGAATAATCAAACAAAAAAAAATTGGATCGGAATTTTTTTTCGTAGTAACTTAAATTTTTTCAATCTAGTTTAAATTTAGACGAAATCGAAGTCAGTGAGGTCTAGGGAAATCTGGTAACAAATAGGAGATATACTTATGATTTTGATCACATAAGTAGATAGCTAAAACGTTAAGAAACTCGTACGACTTTACGGAGTTAAATTCGGTTTAGTAGTTTCTCTAAACTGATCATAGCGAGCATGAGTATTTTCTGAGTGTCATTGGATGAAGGTGTGTTCTGAAATAAGAGTTTGAAATTCTTAAATTTGCTCATTGGTTTTGTGCAAGCCGCTAAAGCGGGATTTTATCGTTAGGGCGGATGCGCTGTAGCGGGGTGAGGACCATTGTAGGGGGACAAACGTGATTTAAGTGGGAAATACACCTAAAAACGTTTTATTCAGCACTTTTCGACCTTAAAAGCTAAGGAACAACACCAGATGTTTTTTGACAGTATTCCACCATTCTTGAGGCTAAAGGTAAGAGTTTCACTCTCCAAATCCATTTTTTTATCTGTAAAATTTAGTTTCTCCGGTAATTATCGATGGGGGGAGGGTTTTCATCTTAGATTTATGGTGGAAAAAGCCCTAATTTGAATATTAGGATCATAAGTTTGATCTGGGTTGTAATCCTCGTAATTAGATATTGTTTATTGATCCTTGTGTTATATTGATTGTTAGTAGACCTTGAACAAGCAGAAAACATCCGGAAAGGGAAGAATCAAGTTTCTTAGGGGATTCAAGCTTTGTTCGAAGTAGGTGATGGTTATAATATTATGTTGGTGTGATATGTATTTCTAGTTACTTCATTATAATGTATATATGTATGTAAATATTGCATTATTGATCGCAATAATCGTTAATGAGGATGATTGGATAATTGTATGTCATGAATCATGACTCGATTGTATGATAATGAGAATGTACATTGTGATTCTAATTGTGATTGTGGTTTGTTGAATGGATCCGATGTTACATTCCTACGCACTAACTTGGATCGGATGCCACGTTCCGGCACATATACGGGATCAAGTGTCACATCCGACATACTAACTTGGATCGGGTATCACGTACCGGTACACTAACAGTTTATGTATGAGTTATGTGAGAGAACAAATGACTTGGCATAATTATATATTTGAGATTGTGAAATTGTACGTTATTTGCAAGTGATAATTAATGTTGTATATGTTTGGTGTATGCATGCTTATTATTGTTGTAATGACTTATTTGTGTTTCACGTATTGAGATAGTCGCGTGATCATAGCAGTACATTGTGATTGTGTATTGATACTGCACTTGCTCTTTCTTTGTTGAGTACATGACATCTTCAGGTGGCCATTGACATACCTCATTTAAAAGACTAGTGATCGATCGAATTCATGGGTGAGACAGTTCTTTTGAGTTGCCATGAGTTCTCATTTTGTTTATGTCAACATCTTCGAACTTATACTAGTACTTTAGATTTTCTTATGTTTAAACGGGTTGTACCCATTCTCTTAGACTTATGATCCTTGTTAGAGTTTTGGTACATTGACTTTCAGGTTCTAGGCATTATTTCCGCATTTAGTTGATAGACTTTTGGTTGGAGTTCGTTATTTTGAGTTGTAATAATGATTCTCCAACCGGAGGATTAGTGTGGGTGTCAATCACGACGGTCTGGTTCGTGACAATGTTGGTGCAAATATACAATGTTTTCTTAACAAAACTTAAATTTGTGAACTAGAATTTTCACCAATATTGTGATCGTTTGCAACAAACTTTAAATATATGAAAATAAATCAACCACACGCAAAATCCAAAGAAATAAGAATATTTTATTAATAAATTAATGTGGGTACAATTTTGTTGTATCTTGATCTCTTTATAAATATCTCATTCCATAAATTAGCTGAACATTCAAAATGTTTTTATAAGGGAATACTCTATAATACTCCATCTGTCCAACAATAGTTGTCCATTGTACTATTTTGGAATGTCTAAAAATCCTTGTCCATTTTATGAATCAATATACAATGCTACACTTAGGGGTCGTTTGGTAGAGTGTATTAGAAAAAAGGCTAACCCATCGGTAGCCTCCTAAAGTTGACACTAACTTTCACTTAGACACTCTAACTAGACTTTGTTCATTTTAGACATTTTAATTAAGGTTCTATTGTGTCATTTTGACACTTTATTTAAGGTTTTATTGTGTCATTTTGACACTTTCTTTACAATCAGCAAATGCACTCGCAAATGACGTGTAAAATATCCAATACGACATTTGTTATTTGTGCCTAAAATCATTCTTAAATAATGAATTTTAAGAAAATTAAAATGTAGCCAATGAACCGATGACATGTGACATTTTTGCCCACATAATTTAAAAGAAAAACATTTAACCAATTAACAAAAAAATTTGCAACCTTCTCATTGTCTTCTCCAAAATAACAATTTTGCAGAAACATTGCCCCTCCCCCAACCACCACTTCTCAATGATACACCAACCCTTTTATTATAGAAGTATAACGCTAAGTCATTGATTCACATTCTTTTTAATCAGTAACAAAACAATAAAATTGAATAGAAATAATTAAAGTTAGACCAAACCATAACAACCTAAATTTGGCATCAATTTTCACTTGGACACCTCAAGTAGACCTTATTCATTTTAAACACTTTAAGTAGGGGGCCGTTGTGTCATATTGACATTTTTTGACAATCAATCAAATATATAAGATGTGTGTATTACACTCGCCGATGACGTGTCAAAGTAGTAAATTAAATAATGACACGTGGCATATATATAAAAAATAATTATTAAAAAAATATATTATGAATAAAAATTTGTTTTAAAATTATTTATTTAATTAATTACTTTAAGAATTACCTTTCAATAAAGAAGAAAAAGGAAAAAAAAATCTACAACACATTTCTTTCTCCTCCGCCATTTCCACATCTCCTTCTTCTCTAACCAATTTGGGTCATAATCCAACACCCATAATCCAACTATCATACTATTACCATCTCTTCAATCCTTCAAATTCATCCCCTTTTTTTTCTTCAATCACCTTCACAATTGGAATTACTTGTTTTGAAAACTTCAAAGTACTCAAAAAATTTATTCATGATAAATCAGATTTATTTATGAATTTACCTTTTAATGGGTTCATTAAAATAGAAAAAGCTAAAAGCTTTCAGAAGTAGAAAATTAGTATTTCAAAAGTTGAATCTGAAAAAATAACTTAAATAGAGAGAGGTGAAAATAGACCAACGAGCATTTGAAGGATTCGGCGAACTTTATGACAATGGAACTATGGAAAAAATTAGGTGAGAAATTTGATATCATGAAGAAGTATATGCTCTAGACATATTTTGGTCCTTTCTTAAATTATTTTTGTTGATATATATTATTAATTTAATTTTTCACATTAAGAAATGACAAAAGAGGAGAAAATTGAATATAAAATGGTGGCAAAGTAGCGGTATATGGTGGAGGAAGTGTGAGAAGGAGAGAGAAGGAAGGAAGAAGAAGAAGATTAAAAAAAATTAATAACTGATAAAAATGACGTCTTTCACGCGTTCAAAGTAAGTGTAGCACACATTATATGCCAAGTCAGTAAAAAGTATTAAAATGACATTATAGAATCCTACTTAAAGTGTCTAAAATAAACATCGTCCATTTAAGGTGTCTATGTAAAACTTGGTGCCAACTTTAGGGGGCTTCCGATGAGTTTGACCTTGATAAAGTGAAAACAATAAGAAAGCACTTACAGTGGAAGCAAAGTATGAAGGTCAGTGAAGAAATAGGAAAAATCAAATCCACTTCATATTATAATAGTAAATTTCTCCAAAAAAAGAATTTCATGATTATTGCAACATTTAAATCTTGAAATAGATCATTTCTTAAAATTTTAAAACATTCGCCATGGATGGAGTTGAGCTTGAAAATTGGAGGCTAAAAATGGGGAAGAAGAAGAAGAAGAAGAAGAAGAAGAAGAAGAAGAAGAAATAATTAAAAACTGATTAAAAGTTTTTTCCACGCGCAATAAATGAGTGGATTACACTCTCTATGACGTGTCTGCAAAAAGTGTCAAAATGACACAACGAAAACTTACGTCATGGGTCTAAGATGAACAAAATCTAATTAAGGTGTCTAAGTGAAAATTAGTGTCAACTTTAAGAGGTCACCGATGGGTTAGACCTAGAAAAAATAATGCATATATCAATCTTTTCTATTACTACTACCTTATTTGATACACTTTTTCAACCTATCTATAACTAATGTTTACATTAGTTACAGTCTATTGTGTATTAAGGGGTCGTTGGTAGGGAGTATTAGGATAAATAGTCTAAATATATGTGGTATTATTTAGTACTATGTTTGGTAGGAATTTTGGGTCCATGTATAATCAATTCATGGATTAGTTATACATCCTACATGGTATTAGAGGATGCATACCTAATGCCTTCCATTTGGTGGTATTAGATCCAATACCATGAGACTAATCTATGTAAAGACAAAATACCCCCTCAAATCCTTTTAATCATTTTGTTTATTTTCTTAATTTTATATTTATACTGATAAATTTATTTAAATAAATTAGCCTACAAATTTTATTATTTAGATATAATTTTTTGTTTAACAAATATGAGTTATTTTATTTATTTATTATTAATATAAAATATTATAATCCGACTAATATGCTAATGTTAATGTATAAATTTAAGAATAATTCATAAGTCAAATATTGTATCTTAACGGAAGTCCATTAAACATTACACAAGTAG
>CM040627.1:82735031-82910412 GCA_022817965.1 Solanum lycopersicoides | reverse complement strand
TTTGAGTTGGCCGATGATACCTACTCAGTACGTGTTCCTTGTACTGACCCTTACTTGTATTTTCTCTTTGTTATTTTGTGGAGTGCAGCAAGTGTGCCATCGTCTTCGACTCGCCCTCAGTTCTAGCCAGTCTTCAGCATATCAGAGTTCGGGGTGAGCTATTATTCTTAGTTCGTGCTGGATTCTCTTCTTCAAGTCTTGATGTCTTTGAATTTCGGACATGGACCATTTTCTTACTTATTTTGTTTCTCAAACATTCTTAGACTTGTAATTTGAGGATAGATCTTCTTGATGTGATGACTTCCAGATTTTGGAATGATAAGAGTAAACTTAGAAGCTTATTTACTTAGTTACCTTAAATCAGATTTGAGCTTCCGCATTATTTTGTTATTTACAGTTGAACTATTGGTAAATATTGGAGTTTAGATTTGTTGGTTCGCTCACCTAGTAGGATAAGGGTGGGTCCACTCACGAGATCGTTTTGGGTCGTGACAATTTGACTTTTATTTTTAAAAAATATGATTTATACTTATAAGTTCTAAAAATTTATTAAAATACTCATACATTTGTATTGTCATTTTTCGTGAAAGCAATGACAACGAATATAATTAATATGAATTCGGAAAAAAAAAAAAATGATTTGTATTGAAAAACTACTATTACTATTTGTAATTGCAAGTGACTTCAGAGAATAAGCTCGGATTAAAATTATATAAAATATGTATATAACACTATAAATTTTGTACAAAAAACTAGGAACGAAATTTAGTCTAAAATTATAAATGTTAGGTATTTTATAAAATATAAAGTTTAGGATAAATTTATTTTAAAAAAATAAAAATAAATTGAATACTAAAATCTCGCTCAAATTCAATGTTTTTCGAGAACTTGGGAACTTGGAATAACCACTTATATGACAAAAAACTAGAAACATTTTTTTCTAATTTTTTTTTTCAAATATAATTTTCTTACGTTTGGACTACTAGGTTATGATTAGCAAATTAAAATGTAATTGGAAGGAACAATAGTTAAAATATCAAAATATTATTTATAGCAACCAAATCAAAATCTCAAACTTATTTTTGATTAAAGGTATCCATGGGATTAAAGATTTATTAGATTAAATATTCCTCTAATATAATTTAATTTCTAAATACATCTCTTGTATTTTAAAATATAAACACTTAAACGATTTATATTATGAAGATATCATACATTTATACTCTCTATGAGTTATAGCCATGACTAGATATATTAGTAATCGAGACGAGTAAAATTATTAATAATACAAATTACTTAATAGGATATTTCAATTATTATTAATAACTTTCTTTCACTTGAAGCATTCAAGTTATTTTATTTTTAGTTTATTTTAATATTTTATATAATATTTAAGGGTGTTATGACCTAGTCATCAATAAAGTTGTTAAAAATCATGTTACCTATGATTTTTTTCTATCTTCTAGTCTTGTGAATAGAGTTATCTAGTACTTATTATTGTACGAGGGAGCATATATTTCATGAAATTAGTCAAGATACACGTAAAATTGATCAAAGTATATATTAATAAAATATTTAAGGGTGTGATCTACTGCCAAATAAAATGCAATAGAGTTATATAGTCATGTTATTGATATGATGTAACAGATATCAAAATATATATTTTATTATATATTGATTTCTCATTTTTACCGCGCAATCTCCCGTTGAAATTTGTTACGCACATTTGTTTGGTGTTATAACTCTAGTTACAGTTCAATAACTTTCTTTGATTTTAATTTATACTCTATATTCGTATTGAAAAATTCAATTGATGCATATAAACAATTTATTAGAACTAAATAAAAGTTATTTTTCTGAATCAAAACTTCACAGGGTTGCTCTCGCATTTACCTGTTGGTGTACACTGTACACCCATTGAGTCTACGTACGAAACAAAAAGAATTATACATAAAATAAAAATAAAATTGTGATTAATTTTATCAATTACATTTATTTATAAAAGAATGAAAGTAATGAACAAAAGAGATAAAATATTTTTATAATTCATGTGAATGCATGAAACACAATAAATCGTATTATAAAATAAAAATAAGTTTATTTACTTGTATGGTAAATCAAAATGTAATGAATTTATGGAATTATTTTTCTTGCTCTTTTATTTTTGACATTATATTTGTGCAATTAGCTTCTCTTACCAACATATCAAATTGAAAAATGAAATGTTATTTGTTTATAAACTTTATTTTGGCACATATATATCATTAATAAAAAGTACCAAAAAGATAAGATTCAGGGTGTGTTTGTTATGAAAGAAAACTGTAAACTAACACTATACCATTGATTTGATACTACTCCATGAAATGGAGCTTGAGAGAAAGATGAAGAAGGAAGAGAGAAGATATTATTGAATGAATGAGAATTACAGTTGTATAAACTACTTATATACAATTTGTAGATTAGTTAACTAACTATCAAACTAATTGTCATTATTATTTAACTACATTATTAGCTAACTAATTAATACATGTGAGTCAGCTAACTAATAGTTAGTTACAGCCAGCTCAACCTCCAATATATTCAACACACACCCCTCAAGCTAGGTGGTATGAAGATATCCTTAAGACCTAGCTTGGACATCAAATAAGCATGTTGAAAAGTAAGCAATCCCTTAGTAAGTATGTATGCAGGCTTCTCTGCAAATGCCAAATAGACTGTATTGATCAACCCCAACTAGATCTTTTCAGGAATAAAATGACAGTCAATATCAATGTGCTTTGTACGCTCATGAAATACTGGATTGACTGCTATTTGAATTGCAGACTTACTATCACATGATATATCCACTGGCAACTGAATGGATAGTCCCAATTCCTTAAACAAACCAATGAGCCAAACAACTTCAACAATTGTTAAAGTAAGACTTCTATACTCTGCCTCCGCTGACCTTCTTGAAATAGTAGACTGCTTCTTTGACTTCCAAGAGATAAGTGAATCACCTATCTTCACTGCATACCCACTCACTGATTTCCTAGTTGTAAGACATGAACCCCAATCAGCATCACAATAAGCCTGTAGATTAGAAGAAACAGTAGATGACATGAGAATTCCCACTCCTGGTGCTTGTTTTATGTATTTTACCACTGTGGTAGCAGCTTTCATGTGAGACTGTTTAGGTGAATGCATAAATTGACTAAGATTTTGGATCGCAAGTGAGATGTCTGGCCTAGTTACAGTCAAATAAAGTAATCTCCCTACTAGTCTTTGATATGGACCCGGATCATTCAACACAGGATCATGCTGTGAGTGAACATGTTGATCAAATACAACTGAAATTAACTTTTGATTGACTTCCACAGGTGCTCCAACTGGCTTAGTACCTCCTAGACCCAAATCTGAAATGAGTTCAAGGGCATACTTCCTTTGATGCATCAAGATGCCTTCACTACTTCTAGCAAATTCAATGCCCAAGAAGAATCTAAGTTCTCCTAGATCTTTAATATTGAAATTGATTTGCAAAATGTTTTTAGTCTCTTGTATGAGTCTCATATCACTTCCCGTTATCAACAGATCATCTAAATAGATCAAAACAAAAACCTTCTATCCATCTGCATGTTTAATGAACAAAGAATAGTCCAAGTGACTTTGAGTAAAACCTGATTCAATCAAGGTTGTAGTCAATTTGATGAATAATTGTCTAAAAGCTTGTTTGAGCCCATACAATGATTTAAGCAATTTACAAACACTTCTTGCTTGACCATCTGTTGCTGGATCATTAAAACCTTGAGGCAACTCCATGTATACCTCTTCTTGTAAATCTCCTTGAATAAAAGCATTGTATACATCCATCTGATGAATATGTCATTTTTGAGTTGCAGCCAAAGCAATAACTGATCTAACTGTCACCATTTTCTCTACAGGTGAAAAAGTCTCTTGGTAATCTAGTCCCTCTCTTTGACTATAACATTTTGCTACCAATCTTGTTTTATATCTCTCTTTATTCCATCTGCCCTGTACTTGACTTTATACACCCATCTACAACCAATAGCTTTTTATCCTTAAGGTAATGGAACTACCTCCCACGTCTTGTTATTTTCTAAGGCACTAATTTCTGCCTTCATGGCATCTATTCACTGTGGTACTTTGACTGCTTCTGAATAAGTACTAGGTTCAGTGATAGTTGAAGCTGAAAAATTACATAAAAAAATTTTTGTATTGAACAGATAAACATGTGTAGCTCAGTACATTTGATATAGGATACTGGCAACTCCTTTTGTTATTAGTCATCACAAAATTTTTGTGCCAAAGAGGTGGTCTAATTGATCTATGTGGTCTGCTATTATCAGGTGCTACATTTTGCTCAATTGGTACGATAATATCATCAGTATTTTCTTGTACAACATCATTAGTTGATTGTATAAAAGCATCAGTCGACTGTCTTATGGGGAAAATTACAGACTCAACATCAAAAAATGAATCTTCTACTGGAACTTGGTTCCTCATATTTGAATGTGTCAACTTACTCTGAAATGGAAAAACGTGTTCATTAAAGTGAACATCTCTACAAACAAAAAACTTCTTGTTTTCCAAATCTAACAATCTATAGCCCTTTTGATGAACTCCATAACCCATCATAAGAACCCTGATTGCTCGTGGCCCAAACTTATCTTGTTTGACCAAGTTAGTCGCATAGCACAAATAACCAATCACCCTCATATGTTTCAAATATGGAACCTTATGATAAACAAGTTCATATGGAGTCTTCTTGGCTAAAACAATAGATGGAATTCGGTTAATAATGTAGATAGCAGCTTCAATACAAACCCCCAAAAATTTGTCAGGAAAACAACCTTGAAACTTAATAGCTCGAGCTGTTTCAAGTATATGTCTATGTCTCCTCTCTACTACATCATTTTGTTGAGGAATATATGGACAAGAACTTTGCTGAATAATACCATGGGATTGAAAAATATTTGCACAATGCTGATTAAAAAATTCAGAACCATTGTCTGATCTAAAAACTTGAAATATCTTATTGAATTGAGTATGAACCATAGCAATGAAGTTTTTTAGCAAAAAAAAAAAAGAAACATCAGACTTAACTCTCATAAAAAATACCCATGTCCATCTAGAATAGTCATCAACTATATTAAGAAAATACTGCATACCATCATATGTGCTGTTTTGTAAGGACCCCATACATCCATATGTAATAACTCAAATTGTCGACTACTCTTAGTGACACTTACAGGAAAAGGAACTCTAGTTTGTCTTGCCAAAGGACATATAGCACATTTGTCTATTATGAAACATGATTTATTCTGAAAAACTCTAAATCTTCTTAAAACTGACATGGGAGCATGTCCCATCCTTTTATGCCATAATACTGCATCAACCTCCTTTTGTGCTGCCCAAGTTTTTTGTTGGTTTTCTGTCCCCCTCTTTGAGTACATTACATATAGTCCATCTTGTTCTTTACCAATCTCGCTCACCTTCCCAAAGGAGAGATCCTGAAACAAAAAGAAATCAGGGAAGAACACATCACAACATTTCAATTCTTTTGTCAAATTGGATACGGACAAAAGGTTGAATGTTGGCACACACAACACATTTTTAATGAAATCACCTCCTGACAATTGACAGTTTCCTATGTGAGATATATTTGCAGATTCTCCTGTTGGTAATTGAACATTTCCTGCATCATCTACTAATATACTAAGTTTGAAACACAGCTTTATCACCTATCATATGATTAGTAGCTCCAATATCAACAACCCATTTCACACTATCATCATTATGAGAAAAAAGGATACCTGCACTGTTCGCATTGGCAGTGTTGGCAGCATAGTTGGAATTGCCTTCCATGTTTGCAGCTGAATCTCCTATGGAACATTTGTTCAACATTTGGACAATCTGATTGTATTGATTCTGAGTAAGAGCAAGTGCAGGACCAGCAGATCCAGCTTGAGGCCCATGATTATATCCTAAATTTAATCCTGCAAGAGGATGTGTAGCAACATTGACTCAATTATTCCCTTTGAAGTTCTCTGGATATCCAATTAGCTTATAGCAAGTCTTCTTAACATGTCCCTTCTGTAAGCAATGTTCACATTGCATCAATTTGTAACAATCAGCCCTAGTATGACCTTTCATATTGCAGAAATCACAATATTTCTTCTGATATTGATGACCTCCCAAATCAGATGATTGTCCTGGTCCTGAACCCCTAGTTGAATACATGGTTGTGGCATCCTTTTCTGCAGCACAAAAAACTGAAGATTCCATTCGACTTGCAACAACACAATTCCCTCCATTAAGCATTTTTTGACTTTCATCATGTATGATCATAGCATACGCCTGATTCACACTAGGTTCAGGACTCATCATTAAAATTTGAGATATAGCCTGAGCATAACCATCGTTTAACCCCATAAGGAACTGAAATAACTTCTGCCTCTCTAAATGTTCTACAAAATCTTTCGATCTCTCACAAGCACATGTAGGAAATGGAATAATCAAATTGTGTTCATCCCAAAGATCTTTCAGTTTAGAATAATACACTGAAACAGAGGATACACCTTGAACTACAGTTGCTATTTCCTTATGTAAATGGTAAGCTCGAGAATTGTTTACCTTGTCAAATCTCTCTTTAAGATCGTTCCAAACGAGATAAGCATCAGATCTAAAAAGGATTCCTCTAAGAAGGTCTGATTGTACACTACTCATTAACCAGGAAACCACAATGGCATTGTATCTATCCCATCTTCTCTGTAGATTTCCTTCATAGATGTTTCTTGTAACAGATCCATCGATGAATCCCAATTTGTTCCTTCCCAAAAGTGCTAATTTCATAGCTCGACTCCAAAGCATGTAATTCTCCATGCCTTTAAGCTGAATTTCAATTGAAAGTGAACCTGGTGCATCAGAAGGATGCAAAAACAATGGATGATTGTAATCGATATTGCTCCCCATAGATCTGAATCTTCTTCAATATACTCAACAATGAATGATAAGAAAAAAAATGAATCTCACGATCCTCTGTATTATTCCTCAGAGAATCCCTAGATCCACACTCGCTCTGATACCATGTAAACTAACATTATTCCATTGATTTGATACTACTCCATGACAATGGAGCTTGAGAGAAAGATGAAGAAGGAAGAGAGAAGATATTATTGGATGAATGAGAATTACAGCTGTACAAACTACTTATATACAATTTGTAGATTAATTAACTATCAAACTAATTGTCATTATTATTTAACTACATTGTTAGCTAACTAATTAATACACGTCAGTCAGCTAACTAATAGTTAGTTAAAGCTAGCTCAACCTGCACTATATTCAACAAAAACATTTTTCAATTTTCTCATGTTTGGTTGGGTCAAATATTTTTCAAATCAACTTATTTTTCTCAAATTTAAGAAAAATGATTTCCTTTCAAAACTTAAGAAAAATATTTTACTAAACTTTACAGACCCAATTACAACGTCTAGGACTTGGAGAGACAAATAAACCATTCAGAAAGGAAGAAAAAAGCTCTTGTGGTCCTTTACCTATAATAATAATAGAGATGTCATCTTAGTGAAGTATTCAATTTGTAATGTTGATTGTTGATTGACCTATGGCTATGACAGACTAATGTGCAAGCATAATTGGTCAAGTTGTGCCAGATGAGAGGTTAGAGACCACAATAAGGTCATAATGAGAAGTTGAATAAGGACAAATGTGACCCTTGTCCTCCTTAACGCGAAGGGGTGCACTAAGAGTCTGTTCGGATTGACTTAAAAGTTGGTCAAATTCACTTGTAACTTGCTAGTTATTTTTAGCTTCTGTGAGTGTTTTGACAAATTTTAAAATAAGTTAAAAGTTGAAAGTATGGGTCTCTCTACCTTTTTTCGACTTAAAAGTCATTTAAGTTGTGATAAAAGGTATTAGCTTAATTTTGAAAGCTATCTTTTTAAGCCAATCCAAACGGATTCTAATACTAGAAAGAAATAAAATTTGACATCGCTTAACGAATTTTTGAATTCAAATCTCACTTTGAATCGCTCAAACAAGTCCCAAATGGTAAATATGACTAGCAAGAAGTTCCAAATATCGAAGCTGAGAGGGTTAAACATATTTATATACTCTGATAGTATCAAGCAGTGATTGAATAATTTTTTCACTGAAACATTGTCTCTTCATCCTTGATGCCATCAGAGTATATATACTCTAGTGATATCAAGGAGTATCTGAGTGGTGCTTACAATAAAGCATTATTTCTTTCTCTTTGAAATTACCTCTAATTATATATGTCAAAATTGTGGCGCTTGAAACTATATATATATATTAAGTTATTACTTTATATTCTATATATACTTATATTGTTACATCATTTTTTTAGTGTTTTGAGCTTATTATTAATTTTATATGCACAAAAAATGTGTCGAATGTGCACAAGATTGAAAAAGAGGCGAATTTGACTTCTTTTGAAGCAAAGAAACGTTTAATGAAAGATGACTAGGACCTCATATCGCGAGACACATATGTGAAGAAAAAACAAAAGATATTTATAGAGTTTATCTCTAGTACTCCATAATGAATAAGCTCAGACAAAGACATTGTTAGTTAACTTAATTTTAGCCATGGGATAATAACTAAGAAAAAGAATTATAAATACTTTATAATTAATTTTCTTGCAAAATAATAATAATAGCCTTTTCAAGTTTTTAATCATCAAAAGAATATGTAGTCGATACCTTGTAATTGTCTAGTTGAAGTGGAGCAATCTCATTGAATTATTATGTTTCTACTTATATTACTTTTTTCCCTTATAGGTTTAGTTTCGTTTCTTTTTATGGTTTTATTCTTAATGATTTTTTTTTTTTTTGAAAAACAAATATTCGGTACTATCTAATGAAAGAAAAAAAAATCTACCACTATTAAAATGCCATACACAAATTCATATTTAAAAATGAAAATCTTTTTATATGTTTTACTTTTAAAGAAGATATAATAATAAAAAGAATAATATTCATCTACCTCTAATTTTTATTTATATGATAAGGATTTCATGAATATTTATAATTGCTTTTTATGCGTAAACATGAAGAGTTTTATGTAATTTGTTTGACAAAATTTGTATTTCAAAAATATTTTCTAAATTGATTAATGTGGATACGTTTTCTTCTCTATTTGTTCAACTATGTGTTTATTATTGTTAGTTGAAGGTCCTCAAGTAACATTGTCAATATACCTTGTATTGTTTGAGAAATATTATAGGATTAGATTTTATTTGAACAAAATCACTTATTAAGTTATTAAAAGATTAGTTACTTAAATTTAAAAATTGTATTAGAGATGATGAAGCTTTGATGTGATGTTGTGAGTAGGTTAAGTAGCTAATTTTGGTTAGTTCGGGAGGATAATTTCAGAAAATTAAAATAATTGATTGAGAGATAATTTTAGTAATGAGTTAAGATTCATGGTGGATAGAAAATAACTCAACAAGATTATAACTAACACATCAGGAATTTGTTTTGAAACGTGAGCAAATCATTATCCTATAATTTTTATTATCGAAAGAACTTTTTTATTTACCAATAACTTTAATTTATTACTCCTTATATTTATGATTTGTTTGTCTAGTTTACAAAATAAAAATATTATAACTCAAAAAATTTGATGAAATTGTTCTTCACTACAAGAAAACTGTGAATTACATGTGAATTTTCCTGGAATTAGTATGAAGATTTGCAGGAAAATAAGTTTCATGGAAAAATTCATACTATCCCCACGGAAATCCCCATGTAATTCACAGTTTTCTTGTAGTGCTTGGTGATATGAAAGTGAAGGAATTTGTATCACCAATTCGATAGAAGAACCTGATTTTTGTAACACTTTAACATAACTTCGTAACACAAAATAACAAAATTTTATTGGGGAAAGCTTCTTTACTCAAGGAAAGAAAAACCACGACCTACATCGTGTTGAATTTTCAGTAACTTCTCACTAACTTCGAAGAGTGTCTTCAGATTATAACTCTATATTCAAATGGAATAACTCTAGTACCTCAACTCCAACGATTAGCTATAACCGTTGTATTTACTCTCTAAGAAGTCACAACAACTTCTTGTTATTACTCTCACAGACTCTTTTTCAAACTTAGAATTATTACAACTCAATAATGATTCCAAACTACTTTAACAATAAACTTATTTAGAATGAAAACATGACTGTAGTTCTTCTTTCTTCTGCCATTATGCTCTTGCTGCCACTTCTTGCCTTTTGCTGAAAACAACGATATTCATTGTGCGCAAAATCTAAAGTTTTATTATTCAACTTTCTTTTTTTATAGTCATATGTTTTGCACGTCTAGAAAATCTTAAGTGAGTTCGAAAGTGACTCTTCAATAGGTCGACTACTCCTTTTATAGAACCTTACGTGAATTCTAATTTATTCTCACACGACTATACTTTGCTAATCATTTTTAGAATCTAATCTGCTTTGTCAATCATCAAAAATTGTTTTGGTTGAATATTGAATTGTCATCAGAAAGTATGACAAAAAAAAATTCTCTTTAGGATTGATTCTGAATATAAAAGTTAGAATTATAATTTTCGTGTAATACTAAGAGCTAATTTCTTTGTTAGCAGTAAAAATTACTAAATGTTTGAATTTCTTGAACAAATTAAACTAATCATTGATATGCGCTCCTTACACTCACCCAATCGGGGTGAAAATTTGGTGATTAATTTGTATGACTATTGTTATACTCTTTTTTAAATGATTTTTTTAATCCCAATCAATATTTTTATTAAATAGGCAATAGGTAAAGCGAAAATTGGGGACGGAATAATTACAAGGTGCAAAATAGTTAGAATCCTCACCAACAGGGTGAAAGTTCACATACCTAACTATAAATGGGTATTATCAAAATTTCAAGAAATTTTATTATTAAAGAAGCAAAATTCATACCTGGATATAGATGAAAGGACGCCAACAACCTCGTTGATAGAAGATGATCAATACGTCACATTTTCAAAACATCACTCAGGCTTGTTCAAAAAAGCTAGTAAATCAGAATGTAATGTTAATATCTGAATAATATGATTTTCATCAAACAACACTATCGATTGATTTTTCAAAACGTAATATAATTTTAATAAAAGTACTCATCTTGTTGAGTTGAAACAAAGTGAGAAAGATCAACAATAACCTTAAGAATTTTGAAATCAGACATAATAAAATGAGTACTTTCACATACTAATATTATATCAAGATTTAAAAAATTGATCAATAACTACTTATAAATAATACTATTTGAGGAAAATAACATTATTTCATCATAAATATCAAATTCACTAGCTTTTTGAACAAGCATGAACAAGTTTTGAAATATGACATATAAACACCTTCATTTATATAAACTTGGTCAATATTTTTGTAGAAAAGAATTTTATAAAAAAAAGGAATATCACGATTATTTGTAAGCATTTCAATTTTTCTTTACGACGCAACATTGATTTTCTAACCTAATATTGTAGTTAAATCAAATCATTTTCATGAAATAAGTTATAGAAGGAACATGAAATTGATATGATATTTGTAATGAGATATGAACTTCAAATTTAAAAGGTAAAATATTGTTGATTAACTTACCTAATGCTAGGCTAGCATTTCACCAAATATTTTGGGGATAAAATTTTGCCATGTGTTTAACCACAAACTTTTAACTTTTTTTGGCAAGTTATTTATTGGTGAAGTTTTGCCATGTGTTTGGCTACAAACTTACAAAAATATTTTGGCAAATCATTATTGCGTGAAGTGTTGCTATGCGTTTGATCATAGATTTTTTTGGGAGATATATTTGACTTTTATTTATAAAAAATATGATTTATACTTATAAGTTCTAAAAATTTATTAAAATACTCATACATTTGTATTGTCATTTTTCGTGAAAGCAATGACAACGAATATAATTAATATGAATTCGAAAAAACCATTGATTTGTATTTGAAAAACTACTATTACTATTTGTAATTGCAAGTGACTTCAGAGAATAAGCTCGGATTAAAATTATATAAAATATGTATATAACACTATAAATTTTGTATAAGAAACTAGGAATGAAATTTAGTCGAAAATTATAAATGTTAGGTATTTTATAAAATATAAAGTTTAGGATAATTTTTTTGAAAAAAAAAATTAAATCGAATACTAAAATCTCGCTCAAATTCAATGTTTTTCGAGAACTTGGGAACTTGGAATAACCAGTTATATGACAAAAACTAGAACCATTTCTTTTCTAAAAAAAATTCAAATATAATTTTCTTACTTTTGGATTACTAGGTTATGATTAGCAAATTAAAATGTAATTGGAAGGAACAATAGTTAAAATATCAAAATATTATTTATAGCAACCAAATCAAAATCTCAAACTTATTTTTGATTAAAGGTATCCATGGGATTAAAGATTTATTAGATTAAATATTCCTCTAATATAATTTAATTTCTAAATACATCTCTGGTATTTTAAAATGTAAACACTTACACGATTTATATTATGAAGATATCATACATTTATACTCTCTATGAGTTATAGCCATGACTAGATATATTAGTAATCGAGACGAGTAAAATTATTAATAATACAAATTACTTAATAGGATATTTCAATTATTATTAATAACTTTCTTTCACTTGAAGCATTTAAGTTATTTTATTTTTATTTAATTTTAATATTTTATATATAATATATAAGGGTGTTATGACCTAGTCATTAATAAAGTTGTTAAAAATCACGTTACCTATGATTTTTTCTATCTTCTAGTCTTGTGAATAGAGTTATCTAGTACTTATTATTGTACGAGGGAGCATATATTTCATGAAATTAGTCAAGATACACGTAAAACTGATCAAAGTATATATTAATAAAATATTTAAGGGTGTGACCTACTGCCAAATAAAATGCAATAGAGTTATATAGTCACGTTATTGATATGATGTAACAGATATCAAAATATATATTTTATTATATATTAATTTCTCTTTTTTATCACGCGATCTCCCGTTGATATTTGTTACACACATTTGTTTAGTGTTTTAACTCTAGTTACAGTTCAATAACTTTCTTTGATTTTAATTTATACTCTATATTCGTATTGAAAAATTCAATTGATGCATATAAACAATTTATTAGAACTAAATAAAAAAAAATTATGAAATCAAAACTTCACAGGGTTGCTCTCGCATTTACGTGTTGGTGTACACTGTACCAATTGAGTCTACGTACGAAACAAAAGAATTATACACAAAATCAAAATAAAATTATGATTAGTCTTATTAATTACATTTATTTATAAAAGAATGAAAGTAATGAACAAAAGAGATAAACTATTTATATGATTCACGTGAATACATCAAACACAATAAATTGTATTATTAAATAAATATAAGTTTATTTACTTGTATGATAAATCAAAATGTAATGAATTTATGAAATTATTTTTCTTGCTCTTTCATTTTTGACATTATATTTGTGTAGTTAGCTTCTCTTACTAACATATCAAATTGAAAAATGAAATGTTATTTGTTTATAAACTTTATTTTGGCACATTTATATCATCAATAAAAAGTACAAAAAGATAAGATTCAGGGTGTGTTTGGTACGAAAGAGAACATTTTTTAATTTTCTCATGTTTGGTTGGGTGAAATATTTTTCAAATCAACTTATTTTTTCTCAAATTTAAGAAAAGTGATTTCCTTTCAAAATTTAAGAAAAACATTTTTCAAAATTATCTTCCAACCTCCCCAATCCATCCCACCCCTACCATCTCCCACCCACCCTACCAGCCCCCACCCCACCTCCTACCCCTAGAACAATTTAAGTTTATTTTTTTGAAAAAATATTTGCAACTTCAAAATTTCATTTTTTTCACATTTATCACCTTTACCATTGACTCCCCCCCCCCTCCCCCCCACACACAATTACTATCTCCACTATCAGCCAGCCAGCCCCCACCTCAGTGGCGGACCTATGTAGTGACTTATGGGTGCTTAAGCATAGTAATTCATTGAAATATATTAACTGAGCAGCCATTAAATGTAGCAATATCAGAGATAAAAATAGTTGAGCACCCATTATACAAAATTTCTGGATTCGCCACTGCCCCATCCCTGTCCCAAATAAAATATTAATTTAAGTTTGTCCTTATAAAACATTTTAAACTTCAAAATTTCATTTTTTTCGATGCCACCCCACAACGAAAAAAAAATTAAGTTTTTTTTTAAAAAAAAAAATTCAACTTCATAAATTATTTTCTACTCGAGTAAAAAAACAAAAGATATTTCTCAAAAACATTTTTCATTCAAAAATCAAACACTAAAATAAAAAATATTTTCTACTCATCAACCAAATATATAAAAATAAATCAAATATCTACTTATTTTCAAAAAAAATATTTTCCTTCATATCAAACACACCCCCATATAAAAATACTTACCACTCTATTACGATTTTTACTGATATTTATGAATTCTTTTCTACTACTAATTATTGTGTCCAAAGATATAGTAGTAGGAGTAGTAGAGTAGATCTTAATATTTGTATTACTTTATTACTAGTACTAGTATGTATGTATATATGTATTATTAAATGAGTTTTGAAATAGGTAGAGAGTATAGTGGGGGCAAAGAGTCAAACAAGAAGAAAAGCAAAGGAAGATCCAAATTTGTGAAAAAGCATAGAGATGATGATGCCGTTGAAAGCAAAATGTCAAACACTAGCTTGCCTTTTGGGGACTGACACCCCCTCCTGCCTCGACCTTAGCAACTCCTTTTGACATGTCCTCTCACTTACCTGCTCTCTTTGAACCTATCTCATCCTTCTATTCACACACCTTCATTTTTTTTCAATTTTTTTTATTCGATGTTTGATATTTTTGTTAGATGTAAATGATAGGAGTATATAAATACTTTTGATTATATTTTTGAGATATTTTTGTTAGATGTAAATGATAGGAGTATATAAATACTTTTGATTATATTTTTGAGATATTAGAGTTCATGTATTACAGAATCTTGAATATATATACCTTTCATTCTAATGGAAAATTAAATAGGGCAATGTGACACTCTGCTATTTGAAAAATGTTAAATCGTTAGATAATATTATGACACGTGTATATCCGTTAGTATATATATGTTCTAATTTTTGGATGACAGAGGCATTAATCTACCAAAAGAATAACGAAGTGTATCTGCATACTATTTACGATTATTCAGGATATATTCGTTCTTTTTTACTTGATTATATTCAGATTCATATTTTTTTTAGTTTTCCATCTATTGTCTAGTATTTATATTGAAACTCGACTAAATTTAAATTCGTGCCAGAAAGTCAAATATTGGAGGTAAAACGCTCGCTAACAAAGATAACTTTGTATCTAAGGAGGCTCAAACTCGAGAACTCTTGATTAAGGATGAATGAGTACTTATTATTTCACCACAATTTTTATTGATTGTTTAAATTTAAGTTATGTAGTACTCATTTAACGGAAAATTGTTCTTTATTAAGTATTTTTTCGTATAGCCCAATTCGGTCCACCACAATACACATTCTTTAATGGTTACTGTGTTTTTCAATTTCCCCCCTACAAGTCCACATTTTCCTTTAGACGAGTATTCTTATTATTTTTTTCATTTGAAAACGTTATTTTTGATAAATTTAAGATTTTAAATAATTTGAAAAATATTTTATAGAAATGAAAAAGCTTTAACAAAATACTAGTATATAGAAAAATTTATAAAAATAGAACTTACTATCACAAAATAACATGATAATTCAATACAAGAAACAAGGATAATATAATACAAATAAAAGGATAAGAAATTTTAAAAGTAATATTACAACTAAACTTATCGAGTTTAGAGTCAAAATGACAGCAAAAACTATATATGAAATCAAAAGAATAATATTTTGATGGAAGTGTTAATAGAGTTGAAATCTATGTTTGAGGCTCATGTACAAGCAGTGGCGGAATCAGAATTTAAAATAAGAGGGTTCAAAATTCATACTAATAGATACACGAAGTAGTCGAAAGGGGCTTAACATTTACTATATATACATAAAATATTTTTTAAACCATGTGTAAATTATATAATTTTTCGTCGAAGAAGGCTCGGATGAACCCCTTATACCAAAGTGGCTTCGCCCCTGTGTACAAGACTCATTTTAACACGAGTCGTACCTTTAAATAAACACGTAACACAATAACAAAGCGATTAAATAAATAATGAAGAAGCAATATTATTATTTTTTAAAGTCAGCTTCATTTTTTTTAAAAAGGAAAGTCTCATATTCAATTCCTTTTAAAAATTTTGCTCAATTTTACTGCCCTACAGACTCTGAACTCCTAATTTTTATGTAGTTTTTTCCTCAAAATATTTCCAGATTTTTGTTTTTATTTTTTCAGAAGCTCCAAATTCTTTAAATTTCATTTTTTTAGGAAAAGTCTTTTTCCTTTTTTTTTTTTTTTTTTTTTTGAGAATGTTATTTAATTTGTTTATTATATATATATCTAAGAAATACTTTTTGCTTCTCTTTTCAAGATTTGTTTATATTTTTTCACAAGTTGCGATACTTTTTTCCTAATTGGATGTAAACTAAGTTTTATTTTTGAAAGAATAATATTTTTATTTTGTTATTAAATGAATATTAAGACAGTTTTTTTCCTTTTTAAATTGAAACTATCACATCACATGTAATAAACAGTGAGTGTACCTCCTTCATTTTGTTTTTTTCTGATAAATTTAATACAACAAAATTAAATTACATTTCAGTATATTCTATATTTTTTTATTTCCTCCGTTTAAAAAAGAATGTCTCTATTTCCTTTTTAGTTTGTTTAAAAAAGAATGACCCCTTTTCTTTTTTGGCAACACTTCAACTTTAAATTTCCACGTGCCATGTTTAAAACCACAAGATTAAAGGACATTTTGGTACATTTGACATAACTTTAATTTAGAACCACAAGATTAAAAAGTCTTTTTTCTTTTTTTAAACTCCATTCCAAGTCAAACTAGGTCATCTTTTTTTAAACGAAGAAAATAGTATATTAGATTGTAAAATTTAAATCTTTTTTATTATTATTTATATATTTGCAATTATAGACCTTACTCCATTTTATCGTCCAGTCGACAATTCCATAGAAAGCAATGCTTTGAGTATCCGATCCCCAACGACCTTTTTGGCTATCTTATCTCGAGCTGTGAGCTATCATAGAAACCACCATATTTGTGTCCGTGTCCATTTGTTAATAACCTATAAATTACATCTAAATAATTCTAGCCTTTAAGTCGTTTGGTGTGAATAATAACTCAAATATATGCGTGTATTATTTTATTTATATTGTTGTTACTTTCTCCGTTTAAAAAAAAATAACTTTATTTTTTTTTTAGTTTGTTTAAAAAGAATGACTCTCTTACCTTTTTGATAACACCTTAACTTTAACTTTTCACGTGACATGTTTAAGACCACAAGATAAAATGACATTTTTGTACATTTGACATAACTTTAATTTGATACCAGAAGATTAAAGAGTCTTTTTTCTTTTCTTAAACTCCATTCTAAGTCAAATTAGATCTTTTTTTTTAAACGGAGGGAGTATTATTGATTGTTATCAATTGCTCTATGTTGTAACGTTTTCTTTTAACGGAACATATTCATGATAAAATGATAATATAAATTTATGGGTATTTTAAAATAAAATAAAATGATGGATGGATATAAATCATATTTTTTGAAATAGTCAAATATCTTTTGAAAAATCTAGGGCCAAACGCATGGCGAAACTTCACCCAAATCTGATTTGCCAACAAAATTTGAGAATTCGGGGTCTAACGCTAGCTTAATTTGTTGTTTAGCTGGTAAGTTCGATAACTAATCTCGGAATTAATAATTAGTATCGAGATAAAAAGTATCCCTCCTCTTGGGTGATAGTAATCTCGGAATAACTTATCTCGAAATAAAATAAGTAAATTATGAAAATGTCTCTTTAAACCCTTTCTATATATCACTTTTCATATTCATGAAAGATATTTTTCTTATAATTTATACAATACATATTATTTTGAATACAACAAATCAAACACTAAATAAAAAAAAATCTCACAATAACTTCTTTCCTCATAAATAGTCTCATCATAACTAATCCAATTATAACTTAAATTCAAACAAAACAACTCATTTTTTAAAATTATATTTATATATTTAAACACAACTTTAATATTGCAAAATAAAAAAATATTTTTAAATCATTTTCTTCAAATTTTTACATATTTTAGGTCGAAATGCCTACTTATTTTAAATCAAATCTAAGGAATCGTTTGATTACCAAGAACTAAAAGTCCATATACACTTAGTTTTGTGATGTAAAATTTATTATTTTGTATATGTTACAATGACTCAAAAGTTAAAAATTCATGTGGACCGGACCATATAAGTTGATGAAGAAGTAATAAGTAGCTAAAGTCAAACCGACGAAGACGCTTCACTAATCGAGATGGAGAAAGAAAGCAAAGAAGAAGAAAACAAAAGTTTCCATCATTTCAGCCAACACCTACCCTTAACTTGCCAGAGAAACGTACCTATCTCCACTGCTCACAAAAACCCCTACTGGACCCAACTCTCTTCATTCCATAACTATAAAATATTTAAAAATAAATAAACTATGTTCAAATCAACATTGCAATATACATAGAAAAATCTAGAGTTATAGCACTAATAGCCGCAATAATAATTGAAAAGTAATGTTGGGGAAAAAGAGGAAAAGATAGCAAATGGATTACAATTTTTTTATATATATGATATGATTAATAAGTTTTCAACAACTTCGGTACTTTATGTCGTCAATAAATTCCATTTTTCTTAGCCTCTTTCTCATTGGCAATACTGAAAATTGCATATAAATCCAAAATGCAACCAGTCAAGTGTTTATAAACAAGTATAGTAGAGTTGCCCTAGGTGAAGAACGTGTTGTTTGTGTTGCATTGTGGTATTTGATTGAGAAAATTAAACCACAGAATCCCAATGCTTGCTGTCTAAATCTTTTCATCGCTATATGTTTGGATTCAGGTAGCTGATTTTATTAACCCGATCCCAGTATATATGATGGAGATGAAACATTTAATAGAGTTTGAGAATCTATTTCATCATATAAAAAATGGCGAAGGCTTTACCTGTGAGTGGTGAGAACTGCACCGGTGTAAACGTCGTCGGTGATAGTAGTGGTGAGAAGACAAGTAAGGAACTTTTCCACTGTGAAAACGGAAAAATGGTTAGGAAGAGAGCGGCGTCTGACATGGAGATCCAGACCGGAGCCGGTGAAGAGCATAGATATCTACGCCGGCCTGCTATAATAGGTGGGTCTCATTCTCAGGTTGGTGATTTAAGGGTTTGTGGTAATAGTAGTTTTGGTCATGGTATGAACAGTAACACGACAACGACGATGACGATGACGATGACGACTCAGGTTTCTAACTACTCCACTATGCAAATGTTACCTTCTTCCACGAACTTGTGTGGTGTGACGTCAAGAGGAGGGCCTGGGATTGATACCGGATTTTCTAATTCAACCCCAAACCTAACTTACACAGACGCCATAACATCGCATCATCAGCCACAAGGTACTCAAACCCTGAACAACAACAACAACAACAACAATCAATCCCCATCTGTTTGTGTTTTCTCCGGTTTACCCCTTTTTCCTCCAGATAGAAACCGACAAAACAGCGGTTTACTACTGCAGCAACCTTCTGCTGCTGCAGCAGCTGTTGTATCATCACCTCTTACAACTGGAAGAATCGATTCCATGGAGGATAGCACGTCGGCAACGGCATGGATTGACAGTATTATAAAGGATTTAATCAACAGTTCCGCTCAAGTTTCGGTGCCTCAACTCATACAGAATGTAAGGGAGATTATTCACCCTTGCAATCCGTATCTCGCATCTCTCCTTGAGTACAGGCTTCGTTCTCTCACTAGTAATAATAATGGTGGTGCTGATCAAAATGACCCCATGGAGTGCTGGAGAAGAAAAGAATCGCTGCCGCCACAGCTCACCGGTTTACAACAGGCCCAAAATAATGCCAATTTATTGCAGCACAATATTTTATCCCTTCCTGATTCCTCAAATAATCAATACTTAAACTGGGAAATAGCTTTGCCAAACAGCCACAACGCTCCGGTAGCGCCTTCTCTGAACCAGCACCAGCACCAGCAGCTTGGCGGCAATAATCCTACTGCAACAGATCTTTCATTTGTTACACTTTCTCCTCAAGTGCAACAACAGCAACAACAAGAATCTCCTCATTCTCATTCTCATTGTCAGCAACAGGCCGCAGTAGACTTAGAGCAACAACAGAAGCAGCAGCAATCTTCTAGTTCTCTATCTCCAACGTCGGTAGCCGACAATAGCGCCAAAACAAAAACTTCAACCCCAGCTCCACCAGTTCCGATCAACACGTACAGAGAAAAAAAGGAGGAAGAGCGACAACAGAAGAGGGATGAAGAAGGATTACACCTTCTGACCTTGCTATTGCAATGTGCAGAAGCCGTATCCGCTGATAACTTAGAAGAGGCAAATAAAATGCTATTAGAAGTATCCGAACTCTCCACACCGTTCGGCACATCTGCACAGCGTGTTGCTGCATATTTCTCAGAAGCCATGTCAGCAAGGCTGTTGAATTCATGCTTAGGAATATACGCAGCCCTACCAATGACCAGCGTCCCCATGCTTTACACACAGAAAATGGCATCCGCTTTCCAGGTATTTAACGGAATCAGCCCTTTCATCAAATTCTCACATTTCACAGCCAATCAAGCCATACAAGAAGCTTTCGAGAGAGAAGACCGGGTACACATAATCGACCTTGATATAATGCAAGGTCTTCAATGGCCCGGTCTTTTCCACATCTTGGCTTCCAGGCCCGGTGGACCTCCTTACGTCCGGCTCACCGGGCTTGGAACCTCCATGGATGCTCTTGAAGCAACCGGCAAACGACTATCCGATTTCGCCGAGAGATTAGGCCTTCCTTTCGAGTTTTTACCAGTTGCTGATAAAGTTGGAAACTTAGACCCTGAGAAATTGAATGTGAGCAAGAGAGAAGCTGTAGCGGTTCATTGGTTGCAACATTCCCTTTACGATGTTACTGGCAGCGACTCTAATACACTCTCCCTCTTGCAAAGGTACACAATTTCTATGTTTGAATTCAAATTTTATTCTTTTTTTTTTAAAGTACTTTATAAATTTACTTTTGTAGCTACAAAAAAATGCTTTTTAACATACTTGATATCACCAAATTCAAAAATACTGTTACTGCTATTTTCCATGCGTTTTCTTATTTGAAAGTTCCATGTCGTCTAGTCAAATACGTATACCTTCCATGACTAACTATATGCATTTGAAATTAAAGAACTAACATGCAGCTTTAATGTAAGCAAAAAAGAATCTTCATATTCATATATGATAATTGTGTTGTAGATGTTACAATTGCTAATGTAACAATATTGTAAAAAAAAAATATATATATTTAATTAATTAATTTTAAGCAATGAATTGTGCTAGTAGTATAGGTATTTATTTTTTCCTTTATTACACGGCGTTTCTCTTTGACCAGCGGTGATTCTCTTTTTCAGTAAACCTGAAAAAAGGAGGAGAAAAAGGCCAATCACTTTTTGAAGCAAAAGCTGTCTTCTCTATGAACTATACTGAGTCCTTCCTGCCTAATTAATTTTCCGTGAATTCTCTTCTTTTTTTTACAAAAAGAAGTTCAAATATGTCAAATTTTCGGGAGCACGCCCCAAAAGTATAGAAACGTTAGAGTGAAAATGAGCTATAGGTGTGATTTTCTTTGTTCGATTTCAGTGAATAGTAGTTAATCTCATACTTAATATTCGTTAATGTGTAATAGATTTATCTATTGTTTTAAAAGTAGGTTTTTATATTTTACTTATTATTTTTTTATTATATTAAGAAAAGTAGAATTTTTTCTTTCTTTGTGTTTTATTATTAGCATTAATTACTTATTCTTCCAAATAATTTTTTTTCAAAAATAATACTTTTTTCCTTTTATATTAGTTGATCACTTTCTATTTTATAAGGTGCTTAAAAACACCATAAATAAGATGGTTAATTTTACTAATTTATCTTTTATCTAATGAACGTCAAAATAGAATATGAAAAATATGTTAAATAGCATAGGACATATTTGAATAGATATCATTGAAATAAATAGAAAGAAACTAAAAAATATCTATGTTGCTCGGACTCTTCAAAAATGTCAACGAGTGCATGTCGGATTCACCAAAAGTAGTGTATTTTTGAAGAATTCGAAACGGATGCGGCATCAAAAGTAAAGAGTCCGCGCAACTAAGGGAAAAATAACATTTTGCAACTTTTAAATTTATCTAGGCTTCCATATTACCTATAGAGATAAAAATGAGAAAATTTTAATTAATTTATTTGATTTAGTAAGTGGACAAATAATTTGCGATATATATTTTTAGTATGGTGATTAGTTAATATAGAACAAAGGGAATACTATAAATATCATTTAATATGATATTATAGTAAAATATCCATACAATTAGTGTTTTTAAAAGGGGGTCCAAAATTCAAATATGAAGTATTTGTTGTAATTTTACCACATTACTTGTGCTCTACATCCTATCGTTGTACCTGTATTTAAGTTTGATTAATTTGCTATACTTCAGGTTGGCTCCAAAGGTGGTGACGGTGGTGGAGCAGGATCTAAGCCACGCGGGTTCATTCCTGGGGAGGTTTGTAGAGGCAATACATTACTACTCAGCTCTATTTGACTCACTGGGCGCGTGTTATGGAGAAGAGAGTGAAGAAAGACATGTGGTGGAGCAACAACTATTATCAAAGGAGATACGTAATGTACTAGCCGTAGGAGGTCCATCAAGGAGCGGGGACGCGAAATTCAACAACTGGAGAGAAAAGCTTCAACAATCTGGATTCAGATGCTTGTCTCTTGCAGGTAATGCTGCTGCACAAGCTACTCTTTTACTCGGAATGTTCCCGTCTCATGGATACACTTTGGTTGAGGATAATGGAACACTTAAGCTTGGATGGAAAGATCTTTGCTTGTTTACTGCTTCTGCATGGAGGCCTAATAACTTGCATGCTGCACCAGGTTCTCGTCACTTCTCTCGTCCTAATATGGATTAAAAGGTCTTTATGCAGTCAAGTCAGTAAATTTCAAATATTGAATGATTAAAAGAAAAATGGAATGCGCGGTTTAGAAAATGTGTTTGATATCTTTCTTTTCTTCATTTGGCTATGTAGTTTACAGGATCATCTTTTCTTGTCATGTATGTATACATCGCAAAGGTGGTTTGTTAACTCCCTTTTCTCTAAGTAGTCATTAATTTTTGTTGCTTCTTTTTCTCAAATTTATTCATCTATGCATTTGATAATGTTGTTACATTCTATTTATATGACTCATTGAAATAACAAAAATTTTATGATAAGGTTCAAAATGTTTGAAGCATATAAGACTTTAGAAAAGCTTGTTCAATAAAACTACAGATATCTTTATGCAAATTGAAACAATCGGGATGAATGTGGTACCATCTTCTTAAAGAAAATTCGCTAAAGGAATGGTACAAAAATTATCCTATTTATCGCACTTTTATAAGGAAGCGTGAAGCTGAATTCGTCAGAATAACTAACTGTTTATGTCGATGATCTGAATATCATGAATCCTCTGAAGAACTTCCATAGGCAATATAATATTATTGAAATAAAGGATTTTAAGAAATAAATTTTTATCTTGAATTATAAATTGAGCATTTGATAAATGAAATATTTATATGACAATTTATATATATTGAAAAGATCCTAAAACGATTTTTACCTTAATGAACTACGCTGAGCACCCTAATGGTTATAAAAATGCTCAACATAACTAAAAGTTCCTTCCGGCGTAAAGAAAATGATGAAGATCTCCTTAGTAATGAGACTACATGTCTTGTGCAATTGGAACATTAATGTACTTGTTAATAATGCCCTATCAAATGGAACATTTGCCGTAATAGATTGTTTGAGAGTTGGTTAGAATTATATATGTATTAATAATGTATTTTAGAATGAATTACGAGTGAATCAATATATTTTTCGATATGTATATTATTTATGTATGAATTAATTATTCATTTACTAGTTATTTCATATTATATCTTATACATACATAAATCTTACATATAATACATATAGATTTCTTCATTATGTATATATGTACAGTAAAACCTCTATAAATAAATACAGTTGGGACCATGAAATTTTATTATTTTATAGAGATATTATTTAATTGATAATATATTTATTAATTTAAAGAATGATTTGAGTTTTAATGAAGGCTAATTTTGAATATATCAAAATCATTGTTACTTACTAATTTATGTATCATATTTATTGATTTCACATAAAAAAATATTATACATAAAGTACAACGAATACATTAAAATCATTGTATCTTACTAATTTCAACCTTGAGATGTTGGAATAATAAGAGTTTTCAAGATATTTTATCGTAGAATATTAGAAGACTATGAAGTGGGACAAACTGATCTAGTAAACATTAATATTTTAGATGTTGTCAATTTTGCAATCCTTGTTTGGACAAAAAAAGTTCGGCAAGAGATAATAGAAGATTGTTTTCGACACTGTAAAATTCGTTCGGGGAGATGCAATCTCAGAAAATTTGAATGAACCTGCTTGTGAAAACTTCACTAATGAACTTGAGGTCATTGATTAATGGTTTCGGTTACCACAATGAAATGGATGTCAGTAACCTGTTGGATTATTCAGGTGAAAGTGAAACATGTTAAGAGGTCCAGAACATAGAAGAAATTGTGGATACCACCGAAAAAATAATGAGATGATGAAGTTGAAGATGCTATTATACCTTTGAAACCAGTTACACATAAGGAAACACTTATCGCATCTAGAACTCTTCACAATTTTATGGTATAGTTTAAAGTGACAAGACCGGAGCTCTTAGATGCAATAAGAAAAGTTAGAGATGAGCTTCAACTAGATTTAAATTTTAAGAAAAGCTATTCACAATATAATCATATTTTACTAAATTGTCTTAGATATATTTGTATTTTTAAAGAATTATTAAATTATGATAATAATGGGATCATATATTTATATAGGGGTCTTCTGAAAATATATTATCTTATTGAAACTGATGACATTTTCCATTGGCCCAAGTTGGTACCGGAGAAAAATATTATTTTAGAGAGATTATTAATTTATAGAGATTTTACTGTATTAGCTACGCATGCTCTTGCACTGTCAGTCAATTATTTAACCTATATACATATACGATTATTTAACCTATATACATATACAAGTAGATGTATAATTCGCTAGAATATACAAATACATATGTATAATATACAATTATTTAACCTATATACATATACGATTTACCTCTCTCCCACTCTCTGCCCTCTCTCGCTCTCGTCTCTCCTCCTTCTCTCAATCTCGCTTGCCTCTCTCCTCCCTCTCTCAATCTCGCTTGCCATTTATACAAATGCTTATGTACAATATACAATTATATACATATACAATTCACCTCTCTCCCACTCTCTGCCCTCGTCTCTCGCCTCTCTCCATCCTCTCCCAGTCTCGCTCGCTTCTCTCCTCCCTCTCCCGATATCTCTTGCCATATATACAAGTACATATGTATGATATACAATTTATCTAACCAATATTCATATACAATTCACTTTTCTCCCACTCTTTTCCCCATCTCTCTCTCCTCTCTCCTCTCTCATTTCTCTCCTAGTCTCGCTCACCTCTCTCCTCCATATAACATGTAGCTGCAAATTGTAATCATCAAACTATAACTATAGAGAGTAATTGATTAATTTTAAGTGGTTATATGTGAAAGTTTCCCTTGTGTTATTGTGGGTTATTACTTATTTGTCTAGTCCATATAAAATTCGTTCCAAACATCCTATCTATTTATAAGTACTTTCTTGACATTAAACACAATTAAATATTGGAAGACTTATATAAATATACTATAATAAAAAAATATTTATTATTTATAACAATAACATTTTTTTCACTTGATCAATCTTAATACAACTGTAATACATATTACAAAAAATAATTTATTATTCACATATAATACAAATTTTATTGATGGATAATACATTTATCACACATTTTAATACACTAATAATAAAATGTGTCAATTTTTTTACCAAACAAGCATAATAATATTTTTTAAAAACAGTTATAATACATATATTGCATACATAATTCACTTTTAATACATATTGCAAATTTAACATAATATTATTATATATTGCTAGAAATAGCAATAAATAAAAAATATCACTAAATCGGTAATTATTTATTAAAAGACACTCATTCCAGTAATTTTTCCAATATTATAACGACTACAAATTATCCAGAAATAATAGTCATTCTTAAATATAATTGAGTACTCGTATAGTTGAGGGTAGCGACTCAAACACGTTTTGAAAACGTGTAATACTTCTTTGAAAAGAACATTCCAAAAATATTGTATAAACATGGACGGTACTTGTATTTCTAATAAAGGGAAAGATACATATGATAAATTTGTGTCATTTCAAGCTTTTTTTATCAGTGATTTTCAATATATTTTAACAATGATGAATTACATTCAAGTTGCGGACTTCAACTCCATTCCGACTTCGTCTGCTCACCTTTCACTGTTTGGTATAATATTTCAAACCTTCCTGAAGAAGCACTTGTTGAGGATTGGATAAGATAGCGGAATATCATGTTGCCAATATTTTTGTCGGCGAGCCTTCCGGCATCAAACTTGGAATAGAAGGCTTCAACATGGGTGCAGATGTCGCTCTGTATTCTGCAATTCGCTATGCACGTGAGTTTCGGGAATGACAAGGACGATCCTGTCAAATTAAGCTCAATAGTTGGATATAGTGTCTGACTACCCCGTACAAAGCTTCTGGAGGGGATAAAAAAGGCTGCAGGTTCTTCTCATTAAAAGAATTTGAATCTCAAAGCTTCTGGAGGCGACAGAAAAGGCTGCAGATTCTTCTCAAAAATTGAAAGAATTCGAATTTCAGGATCTGGGCTGTTAAACTCTAAAATCAGCACTTCCATATGTGGGGCTACAATTACAGTCTGATATGTGGAGTACAACAAGCACAAATCATTAGAAAATGGATAACTGATAAGATGGATATTGGTTCAATATTAATAAATACGAAATTTAGAGGAAAACACCAGAAGAAACATATCTAGAAGAAGATTTCTTACCATAACTTTTCATGTTTAGCGATTTCTTTGATGGGAAACATTGTTCGCGTGAAACCTTTTTTGGGTTGAAGTTGAATGTTGTTAAGAAAGAATTATTCTTTTTTTAGTAACTCGTTAATTCCAAATATTTATATATATATATATATATATATATATATATATATATATATATATATATATATTAACAAATCTTTCAAATAATAATTCACATATTTATTTACTAAAGCATTGAGAACATTAATAATTCAGAAGGTGATATATAGATTTGAATGTGTTGCTTTTGAGGATATCATGAAAAAGTTTTTCATTGAGTGAAGTAAATGTGTTACGTACTTTTTTTCTTAACTAAGATTGCAATATTTGTAGTTTTTTAGCAAGGTTTTTAATGAGAGAAATTTCAGACATATTATAAAATGTGTATATTCTTTTTTTTTTTTAAATTATTTTTCTAAAAATATTTTAATAAGATACATTATTTATGAATATTAAAAAGAAAATATTATAAATTCAATGAAGTTAGAAGTTTTTTTCTTAATTATTTTTACAGACTCATGTACCAATTGTATAAGGCAACATAATATATAAACATGATCCTTAATTATGACCTTTAATTTGGATTTGTACAAGTAGACACTAAAAATTGTATAAAATTGTATAAAATTGAACAAATAGACACATTCGACCTACATGACACCCTATATGTCAATTTTCTGTCCTATGCGTATTATGCCATTTAGGACATGTGTGTTTACTTGTTCAATTTTTTTTTAAATTCAAGTGTCTATTTGTGGATACTCAAAATTAAAGAACATAATTATTTGTTAAAACTAATTTAAAAATCATATTTATATATCAATAATTAGCTCATTAAACTTGTACTATATAGATAGGATGTCATAGACTTATGAAAGACACAATGGAAAACATAGAAATGAAATCTTTATACTAATTCTCTCTCAATTTGTATATTCTGTTTTGGAGCTTTACGTTATAATTACAATACTTTTTTCTTTTGGATATATATATATATATATATATATATATATATATATATATATATATATATATATTATTTATTTTTAAGAATGAGCCCTTTCACGTAGTTTCTTGATCGCCTTAAGGAGGGGCTCGCTAGCGTAATCTTTTCTCTCGATGTATATGAAAAAGAGTGACAAACTCATTTTTCTTCGGTCATAGATTGGTCCAAAGAATGAGAGTTGGCTTCCAACATTAAGTCTGTTGCTTCTCCGAAGCTCAGTGGTATAGCGATCGCCTGTTAATTGATTGGTCGTGAAACGTTGCATAAATATGACAAACATTTATTCGTATTTTGTGTTATTATCAAATTAAATTATTTTAATTGAGCGATTTAATAAAATAAAATTTGTATGATCACTGATTATAATTAAATGAAATTAATATATTTACAAACACAAGAGTCATGCATTTAGATGTCTAGCTAGTGTACAAACATAATCTAAGTATACACAAGTTATATACTTTGGTTATATACGTTGTGGAATTTTTGGCTAAAATCATTCCTTAACTATGACTCAAATTTAATATACATCCTTATATTATCTAAGTGAGCAAATAACATCCCTATACAATCAAAAAAATAACAAAAATCACCCTTCAGTCTATTTTTGTTTAGAAACTAAGTGAACCAATAAAAAATATTTTTTAAAATTTGCTGGTCATGTCTTAGCTACATCGAGAAGATCAATGTTACCTAAAAAGAATAAACATATGCATAGAAAATGAACATTTTATTCTCATAATTTAAATTTTGTGTGTTGTTAGTTTATATGTTTTTTTTGCATCAAGTAAATTGACTTGCAATAACATTTAAGTTTTAAAATATTTATACAGTAGGACCCGATGGTTTGAAAGGTTATGTAAAAAAAATCATTTTAAAAATATTATGTGCAACTATTTAGAGATTCTCTTTAATGAAAAAAATATATAGTACATATATATCATATAGACAATGCATTTCACATTTTATACAATATATAAAAATACTGGTAATTTAGTGAAATTATGTAGGCATTTTATTGTGAAAATTAAATAAATAATTACATTATTTGAAATTTTTAAAGTTGGAGTTGTATTTGGACATATTTTTTTACAAAGAGTATTCAGAATTTAAATATTTTGTCTAAATATGATTTAAATCCCCAATTATAAAAATTACTAGAATCATCCAACTTGACTGCTTAACCGTGTGTACATATATTCATTCGACTTGACACATTTTTTGTTGATGGTGTGAGTTTCTTAAAAAAATAGCAGAACTTTTTGAATAGTGCAAGGATGTTTTTGTTCATTTTTATAACACAATGATGTACTTTAGATTCAGGTCATAATTGAGGGGTGATTTTAGCCAAAAATTCATATGTTGTGTATACAATATAACATATATACTATTTATATATTGTGTATATAGTTTTTAAACTAGATGATACAATTTAGCAATATATTATAACTATCACTAATAAATATAATTTTTATGTTTACTATATGTGAAAATTGCTAAAAAAAATTAGACATGAATCTCTAGATGTGCTTAAACGCAAACCTACTTTTGCAGGGACAAAATTAGAGTAACATGATCACAGCCATGTGAAAAAAAGGAGTTTATCATTTTATTCTTTGAATTACTAATTAACCTTTTGATAATTTGAGAAATGATAGCATCTAGGCAATTTCATAATGTGATTACCTATACTTCATTTAAATCATGAAGAAATTGGAAAAGTGAAAAGAAAAACGAAAAAAAAAAAGGAAAAGGAAAACCTTACAAAAAGCAAAAACAAAAACAAAAAGGAGAAAATGGTTATTTATATTTAATTAAATTTGGTTTTATACATTTAGCATATTGATATAGTTAATATAATTATTTGAATAAAACCAATTCAAATAGAATCAAGAAAACTACAATTAATAGGTCCTATGAATTTCAGTTGGTTGACATTTTCAAATATTAATAAGACAGTTGAACAATATTTGATTGAAGTTGGTAAAAAGAAATAAAATAAAATATTGTTGATAATAAGATTAGTGTTGAAGTAAAGCTTAATGTACAAACAATCCTAAAAGAGAGATTTGAAGTATCTTGCAGTCCTATTATCCTAAGGAAATAGGGAGATTGATTATATGGTGTTATGCACTAGTAATGTTGGACTAATGAAATGGAAATTAAAATTTAAAGATAAGTTTTACATAGTGATAGTTAGACCTATTGTGTTGTATGGGGGTGAAGTGTAGGTCAGTCAAAAAATTATGAAAATGTTGGTGGATGTGCGGTCATACTAGAAAAATATATTAGAAATAAAGATATGATTTAGGTGGGAGTGACACGACTGAAGGCAAGATACGAAAAACAAAATTGAAATGGTTCGAGTTGGATGTGTGAAAAATTAGTTATGAATGTTTCAAGAGAGGTAGAGGTAGACACGAAATTTATTGGGAAAAGGTGATTAAACATACAATTTTAACTTAATGAGAACACAAGTTAGATAAGAGGTTGTCAAACATTCGAATTAGGATGGAAAATTAGTATGTAGTATGTTAGTAGTAATAGTAATACTCATTCTTGCACTTCAATTATCGTATTATTTTGTCATGATGAGTTTTCTCCTGGACGTGCTTTACATGCTCTTTATATTATTTTGTATTACATTCTTTACCTGTGCTAATTTTTTTCTTAAGCCAAGTATCTATCGGAAATAATTTCTTTATCTCTCTAGTAAGATTAAGCTTTGTATACACTTTATTCTTCTCATACTCTATTAATAAAATTATATAACCTATGTCTGTAATGATCGGTTCTCCGTCGTTATAGAAAAATCAAACAAAAAAAAAATTGGATCGGAATTTTTTTTCGTAGTAACTTAAATTTTTTCAATCTAGTTCAAATTTAGACGAAATCAAAGTCAGTGAGGTCTAGGGAAATCTGATAACAAATAGGAGATATACTTATGATTTTGATCACATAAGTAGATAGCAAAAACGTTAAGAAACTCGTACGACTTTACGGAGTTAAATTCGGTTTAGTAGTTTCTCTAAACTGATCATAGCGAGCATGAGTATTTCCTGAGTGTCATTGGATGAAGGTGTGTTCCGAAATGAGAGTTTGAAATTCTTAAATTTGCTCATTGGCAAGCCGCTAAAGCGGGATTTTATCGTCAGGGCGGATGCGCTGTAGCGGGGTGAGGACCATTGTAGGGGGACAAACGTGATTTAAGTGGGAATACACCTAAAAACGTTTTATTCAGTACTTTTCGACTTTGAAAGCTAAGGAACAACACCAGATGTTTTTTGACAGTATTTCACCATTCTTGAGGCTAAAGGTAAAAGTTTCACTCCCCAAATCCATTTTTTTATCTGTAAAATTTAGTTTCTCCGGTAATTATCGATGGGGGGAGGGGTTTCATCTTAGATTTATGGTGAAAAAAGCCCTAATTTGAATATTAGGATCATAAATTTGATCTGGGTTGTAATCCGGGTAATTAGATATTGTTTATTGATCCTTGTGTTATATTGATTGTTAGTAGACCTTGAACAAGCAGAAAACATCCGGAAAGGGAAGAATCAAGTTTCTTAGGAGATTCAAGCTTTGTTCGAAGTAGGTGATGGTTATAATTTTATGTTGGTGTGATATGTATTTCTAGTTACTTCATTATAATGTATATATGTATGTAAATATTGCATTATTGATCACACTAATCATTAATGAGGATGATTGGATAATTGTATGTCATGAATCATGACTCTATTGTATGATCATGAGAATGTACATTGTGATTCTAATTGTGATTGTGGTTCGTTGAATGGATTCGGTGTTACATTCCTACGCACTAACTTGGATCGGATGTCACATTCCGGCACATATACGGGATCAAGTGTCACATCCGACATACTAACTTGGATCGGGTATCACGTACCGATACACTAACAGTTTATGTATGAGTTCTGTGAGAGAACAAATGACTTGGCATAATTATATATTTGAGATTGTGAAATTGTACGTTGTTTGTAAGTGATAATTAATGTTGTATATGTTTGGTGTATGCATGCTTATTATTGTTGTAATGACTTATTTGTGTTTCACGTATTGAGATAGTCGCGTGATCATAGCAGTACATTGTGATTGTGTATTGATACTGCACTTGCTCTTTCTTTGTTGAGTACATGACATCTTCAGGTGGCCATTGACATACCTCATTTAGAAGACTAGTGATCGATCGAATTCATGGGTGAGACAGTTCTTTTGAGTTGCCATGAGTTCTCTTTTTGTTTATGTCTACATCTTCGAACTTATACTAGTACTTTAGATTTTCTTGTGTTTAATTGGGTTGTACCCATTCTCTTAGACTTATGATCCTTGTTAGAGTTTTGGTACATTGACTTTCAGGTTCTAGGCATTATTTCCGCATTTAGTTGATAGACTTTTGGTTGGATTTCGTTAGTTTGAGTTGTAATAATGATTCTCCAATCGGAGGATCAGTGTGGGTGTCAATCACGACGGTCTGGTTCGTGACAATGTTGGTGCAAATTATACAATATTTTCTTAACAAAACTTAAATTTGTGAACTAGAATTTTCACCAATATTGTGATCGTTTGCAACAAACTTTAAATATATGAAAATAAATCAACCACACGCAAAATCCAAAGAAATAAGAATATTTTATTAATAAATTAATGTGGGTATAATTTTGTTGTATCTTGATCTCTTTATAAATATCTCATTCCATAAATTAGCTGAACATTCAAAATGTTTTTATAAGGGAATACTCTATAATACTCCATCTGTCCAACAATAGTTGTCCATTGTACTATTCTGGAATGTCTAAAAATACTTGTCCACTTTATGAATCAATATACAATGCTACACTTAGGGGTCGTTTGGTAGAATGTATTAGGAAAAAGGTCTAACCTATCGGTAGCCTCCTAAAGTTGACACTAACTTTCACTTAGACACTCTAACTAGACTTTATTCATTTTAGACATTTTATTTAAGGTTCTATTGTGTCATTTTGACACTTTATTTAAGGTTCTATTATGTCATTTTGACACTTTCTTTACAATCAGCAAATGCACTCGCAAATGACGTGTAAAATGTCCAATACGACATTTGTTATTTGTGCCTAAAATCATTCTTAAATAATGAATTTTAAGAAAATTAAAATGTAGCCAATGAACCGATGACATGTGACATTTTTGCCCACATAATTTAAAAGAAAAACATTTAACCAATTAACAAAAAATTTTTTGTAACCTTCTCATTGTCTTCTCCAAAATAACAATTTTGCAGAAACATTGCCCCTCCCCCAACCACCACTTCTCAATCATACACCAACCCTTTTATTATAGAAGTATAACGCTAAGTCATTGATTCACATTCTTTTTAATCAGTAACAAAACAATAGAATTGAATAGAAATAATTAAAGTTAGACCAAACCCTAACAACCTAAATTTGGCATCAATTTTTACTTGGACACCTCAAGTAGACCTTATTCATTTTAAACACTTTAAGTAGGGGACCGTTGTGTCATATTGACATTTTTTGACAATCAATCAAATATATAAGATGTGTGTATTACACTCGCCGATAACGTGTCAAAGTAGTAAATTAAATAATGACACGTGACATATATATAAAAAATAATTATTAAAAAAATATATTATGAATAAAAATCTGTTTTAAAATTATTTATTTAATTAATTACTTTAAGAATTACCTTTCAATAAAGAAGAAAAAGGAAAAAAAAATCTACAACACATTTCTTTCTCCTCCACCATTTCCACATCTCCTTCTTCTCTAACCAATTTGGGTCATAATCCAACACCCATAATCCAACTATCATTCTATTACCATCTTTTCAATCCTTCAAATTCATCCCCTTTCTTTTTTCTTCAATCACCTTCACAATTGGAATTACTTGTTTTGAAAGCTTCAAAGTACACAAAAAATTTATTCATGATAAATTAGATTTATTTATGAATTTACCTTTTAATGGGTTCATCAAAATAGAAAAAGCTAAAAGCTTTCAGAAGTAGAAAATTAGTATTTCAAAGTTAAATCTGAAAAAAATAACTTAAATAGAGAGAGGTGAAAATAGACCAACGAGCATTTGAAGGATTCGGCGAACTTTCTGACAATGGAACTATGAAAAAAATTAGGTGGAGAAATTTGATATCATGAAGAAGTATATGCTCTAGACATATTTTGGTCCTTTCTTAAATTATTTTTGTTGATATATATTATTAATTTAATTTTTCACATTAAGAAATGACAAAAGAGGAGAAAATTAAATATAAAATGGTGGCAAAGTAGCGGTATATGGTGGAGGAAGTGTGAAAAGGAGAGAGAAGGAAGGAAGAAGAAGAAGATTAAAAAAATTTAATAACTCATAAAAATGACGTCTTTCACGCGTTCAAAGTAAGTGTAGCACACATTATATGCCAAGTCAGCAAAAAGTGTTAAAATGACATTATAGAATCCTACTTAAAGTGTCTAAAATAAACATCGTCCATTTGATGTGTCTATGTGAAACTTGGTGCCAACTTTAGGGGGCTTCCGATGAGTTTGATCTTGATAAAGTGAAAACAATAAGAAAGCACTTACAGTGGAAGCAAAGTATGAAGGTCAGTGAAGAAATAGGAAAAATCAAATCCACTTCATATTATAATAGTAAATTTCTCCAAAAAAAGAATTTCATGATTATTGCAACATTTAAATCTTGAAATAGATCATTTCTTAAAATTTAAAAACATTCGCCATGGATGGAGTTGAGCTTGAAAATTGGAGGCTAAAAATGGGGAAGAAAAAGAAGAAGAAGAAATAATTAAAAACTGATTAAAAGTTTTTTCCACGCGCAATAAATGAGTGGATTACACTCTCTATGGCGTGTCTGCAAAAAGTGTCAAAATGACACAACGAAAACTTACGTCATGGGTCTAAGATGAACAAAATCTAATTAAGGTGTCTAAGTGAAAATTAGTGTCAACTTTAAGGGGCCACCGATGGGTTAGACCTAGAAAAAATAATGCATATATCAATCTTTTCTATTACTACTACCTTATTTGATATACTTTTTCAACCTATCTATAACTAATGTTTACATTAGTTACAGTCTATTGTGTATTAAGGGGTCGTTTGGTAGGGAGTATTAGGATAAATAGTCTAAATATTATGTGTGGTATTATTTAGTACTATGTTTGGTAGGAATTTTGAGTCCATGTATAATTAATTCATGGATTAGTTATACACCCTACATGGTATTAGAGGATGTATACCTAATGCCTTCCATTTGGTGGTATTAGATCCAATACCATGAGACTAATCTATGTAAAGACAAAATACCCCCTCAAATCCTTTTAATCATTTTGTTTATTTTCTTAATTTTATATTTTATATTTATACTAATAAATTTATTTAAATAAATTAGCTTACAAAATTTATTATTTAGATATAATTTTTTGTTTAAAAAATATGAGTTATTTTATTTATTTATTATTAATATAAAATATTATAATCCGACTAATATGCTAATGTTAATGTATAAATTTAAGAATAATTCATAAGTCAAATATTGTCTCTTAACGGAAGTCCATTAAACATTACACAAGTAGTCTAAAATAAGAGCGCATATATATATATATATATATATATATATATATATATATATATATATATATATATATAACATCTCGAGTATAAATTTAGTTTAATTTATTTTTTTATATTTATTTTTATGTTTATTTTATTTTATTTTATTTTATGATAAAGAGTTTGCTTTTTAATTTATTGATACAAAACAAAGTTCAATAAATTTTCTCTATAAATTATTATAGTTGTGTGACCTTTTAAGATATTAACTCCAATTCATTAAGATGACAATTATTTACTCTCAAATAATTTAAGTGAGAAAATATTGAACATGACAATAAACTTTTGTACCTTGACCCAATTACAGGAAATAGAAAATCCCATAATAACTCAAAGGCATAATTGGAAAGATTTTTTTTTTGTAGAATTTTAAACCACATACAAAACTAGGTAAGAAACAATGATCAAACACATGATAAAAATAATCCATGTATTAGTGATCCATGCATTACAAATTCCTGCATTAGTGATCTTTGTACCAAACGACCCCTAAGTGAATGCAATAATGTTAGTGCATGCATTAAAATGATAAAAAAAAAAACAATTGTCCCTCAAAACCTTTTTTGCATTTTGTTTCACCATAAAAGTGGAGGTATTTTTGTAAATAATTTTTTTAATGCAATGCATACTATATGTACTGCATTAGACCAAACAATGCATTAAAATAATATGTATATAATTAGTGCAAGCATAACTAATTCATATATTACTAGTCTATTTAGCATTATTGTTATACACTCTACCAAATGACTCCTTACTTCCTAACTTACCATTATCATTAATTACAGTCATTTTCCTATTACATTTTCAAGACTATATATTTATTATATTCAAAGGGTAGTATAGTAAAATTATCCTTTTATTTATAGTTTCTTAAGGAGGGTGACAAGTTAATAGTGAATAACTATAGTTGGATAGAGGTACCTTTTACGTAGACATGAGTTAGAGTTTAGAGTAAAATAGTCTTAAGAACCGTAACTGAAATAGTTATCACCTGGTAAAGGCCTCCAAAATTTTGATATCTACAATGATGTTTCAAAATATAAAAACTCATTATTTACATATAGTGTTAACCAGAGGTAGCGCCAGTCATATTAGGGTTCATTCGAACCCCGACTAATAATATATCAGTAAAATTATTTTTTATGTATATATAATTGATGTCGAACCCCAAAGATAGTTCGTGTGTTTCATTCAATTAAAAATCTTTGCTCAATCACGGCATTATTTGCAAATATTGAAACTAAAATATCTACAAATAATGAAATACTAATAAGTTTGTAGGTTATTTAAATATTTTTCAGTTTTATGTTCTTTCATAAGCAAAAGTTTATTTTTACACGTGACAAATTCAAAAAGAATATATATATATTTTATTTTTATGAAATTGGAGGTGTAATTTTTTTTTCCTATTATATAAAAGTTGGGGGACTATATTGGCATATCCAAAAAAGTACCAAAATAGTTAGTGACCCTCAGATCTTTACGCTTTGTTATTTGTTTTTTACTTTTTCCAATCAGATCGATCTCTACTTCTCGGCTCCACCCACCGGGCCTCGGCCGGACGATTTACCTTCGACGGCGCCGGACAAACAGACTACCGGAAACGGACATTGTCGTGTTGTGTAGATTTGGAACAAACGCTGTTTGGCAGTTGAGGAAAGGAGAACAAATCAAAGCGAATTGCGAAGGTGGAGAAGGCAAACGAGAGGAGAAGGAGGAGGATTAGGCAAGGGAGGAAGATATGAAGGGTGGTATACTTCCGTCGAAGAGGCGATGGAAAGGTTTGGTAATTGCGGTGTTGGGTCTCGTTTTACTTTCATTGCTCGTGCCTCTAGTGTTTCTGCTTGGCCTCCATAACGGTTTTCACTCTTCGGGTAATAGTAATGAGCCCTGATTCTTCGCTTGTTCAATGCTAAAAACTTTTGTTCATTGCAATTTGGATCCATGATTGTTGTTTTGAACCTGCTCTCTTCTAATGCAAATCTGTAGTGCAATTAGGCAATCTCTATCTTTTTTTGGGCAAATTTCAAGTTTAAATCCTTTTTTCCATTATGTGGTAGGAAGAGCATTCAAGTTTAGCAACCCAGACAATAGCATTTTTAGTAACTTTAATTGGTTTCCCAGATCAAAGAATGGTTCCTGATCCCCATCGCCCCTCTGAAAAGAGAACACCAATATGTATAAAGAGAAAAGAAGAAAAGAGATAAAAAAAAAGTCATTATGGATAGGAAGAAGACATATCTTCATGAAGCTTTTTAGTTCTAGCCATTTTTTTTAGAAGGATTTGCTCTAACTTGATCTGTCTGGCATTTACTTTTTGCAGGATATACAACACCACAACAAAGTTCAGCTTCAGTAAGTAACCTGCAGCATTATAATGATACTGCTATTTAGTAACTACTTATTGATTTTCTAAACTGGGGAACTACTGATGGAATCAGGTAGGACTTAGAATCTACGGTCGACATTATACTCCTAAGATTGAGAATCAGTCAGAGGTAATTTCTTCTATATAAGCAACCTCATGAGCTGCCTTCATCGTTGGTCATTTTGAAACTTTAGCCAGTAGAAGAAGTGGACTACCTTAAATTCCCTATGCTAGGCAACATATTTTTAATCATTGTTGCATTTTGTGTGTACACAAAGAGAAAAAGGTGATCATGACGTATCTAACAGTTATCCGGTATCTTGTTGCAGGATGATGAATCAACACATGTGGATGACCTAATGCAAAGATTGGAACCAACTTTTCCCAAGGTTCTTTTTTCAATTGTTTTCTGATTATGTTTGTTAAGAGTTTTAGTTTTGCAATTTGAATAGACTGTTACTGACTGGGTGAATTGCTATAATGGATGTTTTACCTTGAAAATGCCCATACACATAAACTTACTAGTCAGGCTATTCTGGAAAGTTCTCCTTCAAATTGATTTTAACTGTGAATAGGTTAGCATAACTTGTGATGTGTGTTATTACAACCTTCATATTGTTAATGGTGTGCCCATGCTTTCCTTTTCAAATTAAATTCATCCTCATATTTGTTGGTCTTATTCGCTGCTATTTTTTCTATGAACAAAATTGGTTGTTGCAAATAAAAAGTATTTAGACTTGGAAAACTCTCTGTGATGTATGACTGAAGATCAAACTGAGAAAGATAGGATACTAGATGTATTGAAGCATTAAGAAGCAATAATCAAATCTCAAATCATGATTTCTAATATCCGTTGTTACCTCAATTGATAAAGTAATTTTAATGGTCATATAAACAAAATGCTGTAATCATTAACTTAGTGAAGAAGGATGATGGTTTTATGAGTATGTGACTGACTACTGATAGTTGAATAAGGTGTTGATCAATAAAGTTTAAGATCTACACATATAGGACTGCAGACTGCTTGGTTTGTGCTAATCCTTGTTTGTTAAACTACTTGAGATATGCTATTAAACCTTTCAACAGATGCATGCCAATTGTTTTTCTTATTTCTACCATTTTCTCAATATTATAACACTGATAATTAACTTAATTTTCAGACCTTCAATAATAACTAATAACAAAACTTCATATGTTGTCAATTAGTTGTACATAACATGGCAACTGTAACTATCATACTAATGCAAATGCAACTTCCATGATTTAAGAAAGTGGTCCTGCCACTATTTCTTTCCTTTTCCATTCCATATAGTTTGCTGTTTGCATGTAGTACTAGATCTAGAGCTAATATTGAATCAAGTAGCAACCACATTCCATTTGTCATTCCATGGAAAGAACTGATGATTAAAACTTGTGTGGTTTTGTCTAGTTTATAGTCGTTCCAGCACAAGCTAAAGACTAGTAAATATAGTTTTGTATCTGAAAAATGTATTGAGTAAAAAGTTCATGTTTGGGAGGACGCACCTAACCTGCTGCTTGAAATACACAATTTTGCTGAAAATATCCATGGTACTTCATAGGGAACCTAAAATTATTCGCTCCTAGTGTCTGTGTCTTCCAGATTTAGGTGTAATTGGATGTATGTTGGAATATGAATGGAACAAAAAGAAGACAAGGATAAGTTGAGGGAAAGAAAGATATGTCATGTCACATCCTGGTTGGGGAAAAAAGATTTTGAAAGGATTGAAAATAATATATGTCTCATTTGGAGAACAAATTTTTCCACCATTCACCTAACCAATCAACCTGCTGATGACCCGAGAGAGTTAATGCAATAACTTTTCATGTTATGAGTCTCCATATAGCATATATTGATGTCTTTTGTCATGAAACTTCTATTGGAATATCATTTTATTGATTGAAGCTTGTTTGATTTGAAAAATCCCCTTTTCTTTTTTCTCTATGAAGAGATTTGAAGATGCCCCTCTTATTCCCTTTGATGCGGGGCACATATAGGAAGTGTCCAACCTTTTAATTCACTTGGAGCTAATTTTAAAGCAAAGCTTCTCAATATCACTCTTTTAGTACTACTTGACCCCTTGTATGAGCCGAAGATATTTTAATCTTCCAATTACCAGTTTTATCAAAAGCAAAAAGCACAAAAAAGCTCTTAAGCTCTGTTGGTGAGCAAAAAGCACAAAAAAGCTCTTAAGGTCTGTTGGTGAGCAAAAAGCACAAATCAAGTGTGCGCTTTAATGTCAAAAAAGTGCAAAGGGAGAAAAAAATACAAATATATATGATTAGTCAAATTATAAGCATATATGACATATACATGAAACGGAAATTGAATTTTTTTACAGTAAAATGTAATATCAATTGCTTCATCTTGCCTCTTCAGAAGAGGCTCGTTGGCAAGGGAAAGCATGCCCTTGATGATGACAGTGAAGCGCACATCAAGTGAGGTGAAACGCTTAACACGTTTTGAGTCTCGCTCGGGGCTTAAGCACCTTCAAGAACTCAGCTAATTACTGCCAGATATGGTTAGTGTCTGAAATCTTGGGGTCCTAGATGTTGGCAGTTTAAATGATAGATCATGAGCATACATGTAAAGACGATAGATGCACAAATTTAATGTTTCATAATGATGGCCCCTAAGGCCTAGCTCGAGTGGCAAAAGGTGGAGGATTTGTGGCTTAGGTTGCAGGTTCAAGCCCTACACCATGCAAAGCGAAACCTGGTATTTAAGTGGACAAGGGTAGAGGGGAGGGCCCAGTATCCACCCAGTTTAGTCCCAGGCGGATTTCTCGGTTATAAAAAAAAGTTTCATAATGATGTGATTTTGAACAATGTAAAGGACCCTTCTATCTCAATGTTCCCCTTTAGTTTGTTTTTTCTCCTTAATAAATGTTGGAATTTTCAAGTAGTACCTGAGAATTTCAGACATGCAAGCTTTCCCTACATTTACATTCCCTTGTTCCACCATTGACATCAATCCTGATACCTTCAAATTTTAAGTCACGGGCTATGGAGTATTCTTGTCATTTTATGAACATATGAAAAGTAACACCACTAGGATCTTTTATTTGGTTCTGCTTAGTTTCATTGTCGCTTGTTGTGCGGATTTTGTGCCCAGTGTATTGCAACAATAGTCTATATTATAGTAAAACTATTTCCAGGTACCTGTCTTTAACTACTTGACTATCTGTTTTAACACTTCTCTTCTCTGGAATGATTTCGAAGGTAAACATTTCTCTATATAATTTTCAACCGGGATAAAAGACACTCTAAAAGTTTCTTTTTGGCTCGACTCTTGTGATAATTCGTTAACATATTTTGAACTTTGAAATACTAGGCTGTAATTTACCTTAGAGAGTTGAAACTACTTCACAAGCAATTTAAGATAAGAAGACATAAGATATGCAATTATGGAGGAATCAGGAGTGAGAAGTTGCCAATATGCTTATTATAGTAGCAAATAATGGAAAACTTAAAAGAATAATGTTACAACCAATTCAGGCAACTAGATTTATTGATGCTTTGTGTGGATAGATATTAGAAGATTTAGTATCCTCTTGTTGAACTTGCATGTGATTTACCTATATAATACAATTGTGGACTCATGCATAGGTACTGATCTAACTAAGAAGCTTGCAGTTCCACATTTGAATAGACATTTGTAACACTATCATTTTCGTCAATCAGCATTGAACAGTAGCTCATTTGGGTCTTCTTACTCTAATTAGTTTGCTGTAGATGTTTGATCTTGCTTATCACCCATTTTGCTTTCTTATTCTCTTCATGATACCAATTCTTCACTTAGAAGTTCTAAAATACCACACCCAGGGTGTGGCGTAGTGGTCAATGAAGTGGGTTAAGAACCATGAGATCTCAAGCTCGAAATCTAACAGAGATAAAAATAGTATGTGATTTTTTCCCATCTGTCTTGGTGGACTGAGTTATATCTGGTACCTAACTCTAGTACTTGTTGTTGGTTAGAGGTGGCTGATATCCCGTGGAATTAGTCGAGGTATGCGCAAGCTAGCCTAGACACCACGGTTATGTAAAAAATAAAAGATACTGATTTGACCATAGTCCGTACTGTCAGATGAGGGAGGAGAAAAAGATGAGTTTATGCTTTATTAAAAAAGAAGAGAGAGAATGAAGCTTGATGTTAAAAATATCTATTATTGAGAAGCTTGAGACATGTGGACTACATTAGTTGTTCAATGTTCAAATTTCTGTTGCTTGTCTCAATAATTTCAGCTTCTTTTTGAAAGAAAACTGACATAATTGAGACACACAAAGGTAGTTCTCAATAATTTCAGCTTCTTTTTGAAAGAAAACTACATTATTGAGGCACGGAGGTAGTTTGAACATTGAACAATTAAGGTAGTCCACATGTCTCAAGATTGTCAATAATTTTTTCTTTTATCGTTTGTGTTTTTGATCTTGGAAGAAATCACACCTTACAGTTAAAATGGGTATAGGATACGTCCTCCAAAGTGTCAGTCTTTACTTCACATATAAGTTATTTGACTGATTTTTCTTCACCATTTCCTCAGGATTTTGGGGAAAATATTGTTGTCAGGAAAGCGGAGAACAAGACTGCTGGTAGGATATTCCAACTTAATTCTCTGAAGAGGAACATGTCTCTCGCTTTATAATGTGTAACTATGTCTATGCATGCTACATATTCAAACAATTTTTGTCAATAGATATAGATAAATTCTATAAATATGCACATTCACGTAGCAATCACGGTGTGTTTGGTATGACCAAAAATACTTTCCAGTTTTTCCATGTTTGGTTGGTAATTTTTTTGGAAAACAAGTTCCTTAAAAAATGAGGAAAATGACTTTCCTAGTGTAAATAGAGTTAACAAGTTCCATAAGTGGCATTCCACATTAATTTCTCCTCTCCACCCTCCAACACACCCCATCTCCACCCCCATAGCTCTTGCTCCCACCATCCCCACATTCACTACCACCCCCATAGTGCTTGCCGATTATATAAAATGTGTTTGGGATAATACATTCTTCTTACTCGGCAAACACCAAAAATAAATAAGAAATTCATTGTCTTCCATGGAGAACATTTTCTTTGATACTAACACACCCCTGGGTGTTAAGCCTTCTCTTTTTATATGATCCTGTCTCTTTCCTTTTTAGTTGATGGAGCTAATAATTTAAGAGATTTGTTCAGGCTAAAAACAATCAAATATAATTTTGGAACAGAGGAAATAGTTGATTAGTTTGCATCAACCATGATTAACTAATCTTTAGATCTATTTAGATTTTTAAGCTATTCCTGTTTGCAATATTGTTTTTCCAGGATTTCCTTTGTTGGATGGATTGCCCAAAGAGCGCTTAGGAGTAAATGTATGTAGATCTGCAACCTTATTTTTTTACATCTTCTCATCACAAAAATGAATTTTTACATGTTGTTTAATTCTTTTTGTCTCCATCTGATACAAAATAAAATAAGATGAACCTTTGATATGTGTAACAGAGCACAGGTGTTGGCGACTTAACCAAAAAAAGACAGAGCACAGGTGTTGGTGACTTGGCAAAAACAAAGCAGAGCACAGGTGCTGGTGACTTGGCAAAAGCAAAGCAGAGCACTGGTGTTGGTGACATGGAAAAAAAGAGCAGAGCACAGATGTTGGTGACTTGGGAAAAACAAAGCAGAGCACAGGTGTTGGTGACTTGGCAAAAGCAAAGCAGAGCACAGGTGTTGGTGACTTGGCAAAAACAAAGCAGAGCACAGGTGCTGGTGTTTTGGAAAAAAAAAAGCAGAGCACCAATGTTGGTTCTACGCCTGGTGCCACTGAGAATATCAGAGACATTGATGAGGGTGAGAAATTATGTGAGCTAAAATTTGGGAGCTACTGTTTATGGCGTCGCAATCATAAGGAGAAAGTGAATGATTTCACTGTTAGAAAGATGAAAGACTTGTTGTATGTGGCTCGGGCATATTATCCTAGCATCGCGAAGCTTCCGGCTCTTGACAAGCTGTCGCATGAAATGAAGCAAAACATTCAAGACTTTGAGCGGGTGCTTAGTGTAACTACGGTGGACAAAGATCTTCCTCCTCTGTATGTACAAATAGATTCCTTGCAACTATGCAATAAAACAAATGTTTTGACTCAGTCTTATTTTTTAAATGATCATGCAGTGTCAAAATGTTTAATCTTATCTTTTGTGATTAAGATTGTGAAATGAGTGTAGCTTGCTTTATATGTTATGGGAAGAGTCTTTGACCTCTGTTGGTTATTGCTGTCTAGATGTTATGCCTTCATGCAATTTAGACTTAACCTCAGCTCAACTCAAATAGACCAGGAGTAAATGCTTGATACTAGACGCAGAGTTCAACATTCCTCAGTATCCACTTCTCAGGCTTGATTGTTTCCTTTCCTTCTTCTCCCATCTTTTTCCCTCTCTGTTATTCTCTTCCTTTAGTGATGCTAATAGAAGTATAGAGGTCAGATACGAAGATCCCTAACATTCACCTCTTTGAATCAAATTACTTTTAGCCTGGCCTAGCTCGAACTCCAGTAGTTGAGCTTCACTTTTAATCTGCCTTCTAATTACTTTTGTTACATTTGTTTGTTAGCTTTAATCAGGCATAGAAGTATCTCAACTACTTGTTTCTTGTCTTTCACTTATTCCTTTGCCTGTAGCTAGAAGAAATCTGTAAATGCATCTTTTCATTATATTCCGTAAACCTTTTACAGAAAAATTCATGCTTTTGCTTGTTCACCAGGATTGATCAGAAGCTACCTAAGATGGAATCTGTAATTGCTCAAGCAAAGGCATGCCACGTAGATTGCAGTAATGTAGACAAGAAATTCAGACAACTAGTAGATCTTACTGAAGATGAAGCTACCTTCCATATGAGACAGAGTGCCTTCCTCTACCAACTAGCAGTTCAAACCATGCCCAAGAGTCATCATTGCCTGTCAATGCGATTAACTGTAGAGTATTTTAGAGACCCTCCTCCTGATATTGATCAGTCATTGGTGGAGAGACATTTGAATCCAGATCTTCACCACTTCGTTATATTATCCAGCAATGTGCTAGCATCGTCTGCTGTAATTAACTCCACCGTAACACATGCAAAAGTATGGTTTGTATATTCTCTCTTCAATTGCAATTTTTTCTGCTGTTAACACTTAATCAGTTTTTCTGATCGTGTTTTCTTCTATATGTAGGAAAGTGAGAATCAAGTATTTCATGTGGTAACAGATAAACAGAATTACTTTGCCATGAAGTTATGGTTCTCCAGGAATAAGTATATGGAGGCGACAGTTGAGGTGTTGAATATTGAAGATCATAAGCCGGAAAATAATAAGGCATCAACGTCAATGCATCTTTCCCTGCCTGAAGAATATCGTGTCTCCTTCCACAAGGCTGATGGGCCGCCAACAACAGAATACCTGTCTGTTTTTTCGCATTCCCATTATCTTCTTCCTGAGATATTCCCTAGTTTGAAGAAAGTCGTTGTCTTGGATGATGACATTATTGTGCAAAGAGACTTGTCAGTCTTATGGGGCATCAATATGGATGGGAAAGTGAATGGTGCAGTTCAGTGCTGCTCAGTTAGACTGATTCAACTGCAGAAACTTTTTGCTGACAAGAGATTGGATGAAACATCTTGTGCTTGGATGTCTGGATTAAATGTTATTGATCTAGTGAGGTGGAGGGAACAAGATATTTCTGGAACATACCTGAAGTTGGTAACAGAGGTCAGTGACACCATCTTTTGATATACATTTGTTGTTTTCAACTTTTGCCTGCAAGATGTAAGGCAAAGGCTAGTAAAATATTTCCTTCTTTCTTATTCATCTGTTGAGGCTAATACGGTTTGAAACTTAGCTTGTATTGTTCTATTGCTCTATGTCTACTTTGAAATAATACCACAACAGAACAAATCAATTTTTTGCAAGTAAAAGTGATTTCTATTGTACTTGCCCCAAAATGATCAACAAATTGTTACTTTCTAGAGTGCTTCTCCATATTTTTATGTTTTGGTTGATTCCGTCACACAATCTAGTCGGGACTCTTAGTAAATTCATGTCCACAGTCCCATTGACAATCATAATTTCTAATATATTAACTCTAGGGTGTGCCTGTAGCTTACACTAGGTTATTAAGGATACCGAAAAGGGTCATATTTGCCCTTGACTCTCAGAAAAAGATTATATTTACCCCCCTCGTACTTTTTTTTGGACATATTTGCCCTTACTATTTAACTTTGGACACACATTTACCTTTGAATTGTTAACTCTCATGCCCCCACCTTATGATCTTACTTGGCACTATGTGGCACCTAAGTGGTTATATTTCCTCTTTCTATTGGCAAAGTCAAGTTATCCTCTGACTTAGCTGGAAAATCCAACAATTACAGAAGACATTCTTTGAAACCAGAAAAATAAAAATTGACTTTTAATTAACAAGTTCTATGTAAAATTCGAAAAAATCGGGTTTAATTCACAAAAATGACTTCTTAAACCACCAATAGGATAATTGCTCTACATATGCAACTTCACTATAACAACCCAAATCAAATTCAAAAAAAAAAGTCAAACTTTGATAGCTCAATAAAAGAACAAATAGCATTGTAGCTTCACAAGAACCAAAAAAGGGGAAAACTTGAAGCTTTAAGGAATGCCAAACCAATAGCCATTCGAAAAAATTCCATAGAGCTTCTTATGACAATTATATGATCTTTAGAAGGAAACAGGACATAATTGCAGGACTTTAAAGTTAAAGAACAAAACATTTTTTAAAAGTTTTCCCCATAATTTATCCAAGCCAAAACAATATACTTGCTTCATGACCCCTAAAAAACTACATCAAATACAAAAACCTATTAGTTCTTTAAAGATTTTTCCCCATAATTTATCCAAGTCAAAACAATATCCTTCTTCATGACTCCAAAACAAACTTTTAAAAAAAAGGAAGCTACATCAATTACAAAAAACTGCATCAAATGTACGGTTGTTAGGGAGCAAATGGTCAAACTATGTCGGGTTGGTTGTCTTCAATAAAAGAAATCAAGTTGGCGCAAAGTCTAACGTATCACTTTAAATATACGGAGATAGGACTTTGTCTGGCTACCGATATGGAGTGCCCAACATACAATCACTTTGGTATGAGCTCGTGGATGTGTGTCAAAGATGGAGAGATAGTAAGAGACTTATCACTTAAGGGGGTGTTTGGTAACAAACAACTCTCTCTAAATAATTTGTAAGCTAAATTTTTTAAATAATTTTTTTAGTACAAATATAAAACATAAAATTAAGAACATTATTTAAAATGATTGAAATGATTTGAGGGATATTTTGTCTTTACATAGACTTATCCCATGGTATTAATTATTAAATCCTATGTATTACTAATACCTCCAAATGGAAGGTATTAGTAATACATTCTCTAATACCATGTAGGGCGTATAGCTAATCCATAGATTAGTTATACATATGCTCAAATTCTTACCAAACATAGTACTAAATAATATCATACATAATACATGGACTATTTCTGTTAATACTCCCTACCAAACGACCCCTAAGTGTTATGAGGTTTATGAAAGAAGGTAGTCCCGCAACAATTCCTGGGACGTGAAGGTGGTAGCAAATAACTTTGTTGGATCTTTTAGTAATATGTGATATCATTGATGTTACACTTATGGTGGCAAATTTCATTGAAGAAATAAGAGGTCCACTTTGTGGATAGACAAGATCTTGATCTCAAGTGACTGGGAAGAAAGTTTCAACTTATTGCTACATGCATTGCCGAGACCAATCATTATAAGATAGCAATTATATCAATGCCTGAAATTAACATATGAAACCCTTCAGAGTGGCTCAGTGGTTTGGGCTTGGGCTTGGGACTTCCATGTTGGAGGTCTCAAGTTCGAAACCCCTTGCCAGCGGAATCACAGGGTTTACCTTCTGGGTCAAGCTCGTCATACCGGTCTTGCCTAGTGCAGGTTATCTCTCCTTTGTGGTTTGCGAGCTATTACATAGGAGCGAGGAATTTACCTATGTGCACCCAAAGTGTACCGGTTGTGGGTTTCTTTTGTCATAAAAACAACATATTAAATATGCAACCATATACATAGGGGTGTCAAAAATGAACCCAAACATATATAACCAGCCCAACCCGTCCAGAATTTTAAGGGTTGGGCTCAAGATAATTTTGAATTGGGTTCAATCTCAACCCATTCAAGTTTAACCCATTTGAGAAGAATTCTCAATTGAGCCCAATTCAATCTCCAATTTCAGCCCGTTTTAAATTTTTTATTTAGGTATGTTTCTATATTTAAAGGTATAAATTTTATATATTTAACATCTTTTGGGATTTATCTATCCATTTGTTACTTTTTTAACAAAAAATTCTTGAGCGGAAATTCAATTTGTGATTATAAAAGTTAATTATCAATATGTTAAATTAGTGAAATTAATCGGGTCAAATTGGGCGGGTCAAGACCCAACCCGTTTTTTAGCCCATTTGAGCCCAACCCATTTGAGCCCAAAGTAAACTTGGGCGGGTCAAGACCCAACCCGATTTCTACTCAACCCATTATAATATTTTCAATTTCAACCCAACCCGCCTATTTGACACCCCTACATATACATATTAAGAATTTGATATGATCAACATAAAAAAATCAACTACACAATGAGATAACTCAACAATTTAAAGAAATCCGACTATAGAACCACTTAGAAACATGAGATGATTAACATCTAAAGAGTTCAACTACATAACTTTTAATCAATATGACTACACAATGGGATAACTCAACAATATCAACAAATCCAACTATATAACTACTTAGAAACATGAGATGATGAACATCTAAAGAGCTCAAATACATAACTATTAATCAATATGAGATGATCAATATCAGCATATAAATATTTGATAACTCTGGTGTCCGAACCGGCTTGCACAGACAATTGAGGGCATCATATGGATGACATACATATGAGATCATCTTAGTTCATACATATCTCATTTCTTGAGATGGATTTTCTCCCTCACAACATACTTCAATCCCATAACACCCCACCCCCCCGCGCCCCCCGCGCCCCATTTGCCTGTGCAACAATCAGCTTCCCTCACTCAACCTTGCACACAGTGTAGGTACATTGGGTATCAGTTTTATTTGAGATATAAGACTATAGTAAGTGCTCACTTAGCTTACGTGGCAATACACTCAGTGCCATGCCAGCAGGCTAGTCTAGCCATTTGATACAACAAGCGACAAATGTAGTACAACATAGGATGTGTGGAAGGGCGTACACCATGAGTTTGAGTCCTGCTGGTGGACTACACCTAATATTTAATTGGAGAAGGGTAGAGCCCCATTAATCGTGAGTTTTAAAACTAACTACAAGGAAAAAGAAATGAGCCAAAATCAAACAAATTTTAGAAGACTTGCTTTGAATTTGAATGATTCTTGAAATCAGATATATATTTGTGTAAAGTTGTTTTCACAAGCCACTGTGACCGGTGAACCAAAGTAACACAATAATTATTTTTATACTCATTCTGGGTAATATGTTGACTTTTGATATGAATGTTATATATGTTTTTTCCCTTCAATATGAATGGTGAATAATAGTATACCCAATACAATAAGGGGACAAAGAACAAAGTCATTTGCATGCGCTAGGAGACCTAAACAGAAATAATGGAAAACTACTATTTGTGTTCATTATTGCTCTCTCAATACAAATTTCAAGATTGTTTCGTGTTGCTCCTTGTATGTACATGCCTAAATAATGAAGTGTTGTCCTTTGAGCCCCCTTCATTTTTTTTAGGAGTAGGTTTTTATAGTCAGGGATTAATCCTTTCCGGTGCCACAAAATATGAGAAGCATACAAAGGTGGAAAAATACTTAACACATTCATTATTGTTCTCTCTATGTAAATATTATGATGTTTTTGTGGGCATGTGAGCTGCCACCAACCTAGATAAAGACGTCCCATGTTTTGGGCCTCTGTTTCTTTTTTTTTTTTTTTCCGGTGTGGATTCCATGGGTTAACCCTTTCGAGCCCCCAAACTATGGGCATCAAAGTCTACAGCAAGTTAATGTAACCCATTGAACATTTGTTTATGTCTGTGGGGTTTTTGGGTAGTGGGACTATGCTAGGTAATTTTATCTATGTAAATACAAATGACTCACGGACAGGATTGGTGTGGCATCTCATGTTAGATTGTTTTAATGGACTAATACATTTTTTCTTGTCTCCATTTATCTATGTGCTATTTTTATATTGACTTACACTGTCACCTTTTTATTTAACTTGCAGATGAATTCAGAAGAGGCTGTTGCATTGCGTGCAAGCTTGCTTACTTTTCAGGGTGAAGTTTATGCTCTTGATGATAAGTGGGTATTATCAGGACTGGGTTATAACTATGGAGTTGATATTGAAACTGTGAAGAATGCGAGAGTACTGCATTATAATGGTAACATGAAACCTTGGCTTGAGTTGGGCATCCGTGATTATACAGTTTCCTGGAGGAAGTTCCTAAACCAGGAAAATCAGTTTTTAAGTGATTGCAATATTAACTAGTACATTAATGGGCTAATACCTGCATTTGCTGCTGAAGTTTCATGAAGGCATGGGTGACAAAGTTTGCACAAGTTTCCTGTTTGTGATCTTGTGTAGAACCGTATCTGAGGTAGGGGTACTGAGTATAATTTGGTGTGTATATCTCTATTGTTTGGTTAAGGAAGGAAATTTGTTTAACCTCAAGGCAATGCTAGAATGATGCATAATACTTGTCAATGATGGATTGGTAGTAAGGCATGGACAACTTTTAATGGGTTTAGGCATACACCTTCATCGGCTATTTTTTGTTGGGAGCTGTTAGCATATGAGGAGATTGCCCGAAACTATCTCTGAAGAGCTGGATATCAACTTTGCCTCCTATGAATCTTGTATACATGCATACCTTGGGTTAAATATAGTTCTACTGAAATCAGGTGACGAGTACTTGGACCCTTGCCTCACCTGTGATGACCATCTTGGATCCGCTGTGATGTGTGATATTGCCATTGACACGTTCAGTGAATTCTTCCTTGTAGAATTGGGTCTTTTTTGAAATACATTCTTTCTTAGCATTGATCAGGCATCTCATTGTTTTTAACCTTTGCACTATAGCTACTGGAGAACTGCCATTGCTGCTAAAATATATTTAGTGTTAAACATAATACAATATTGTTTACCTTAATAACTTTTTTTTGACAAACAACTTGACGTGTGTGCCTTTGCTATTTATAGTTTAAGTTATATGCACTAATGATCTATCAGGTTATCTATAAAGGTAATTTCAGATGAATCTCATTGTTAACAATTGTAACTAACATGCAAAATCACCAGGTTAAAAGTGTGTTGATTATGCTTTGTTAAGTTCAAGTACTTATGAAACTTGTAGCTGTAGCCTACTCGTTTGCCTTATAGGTGAGTTGAGTTATAAAAGAACGGTTGAACTGGATTTATGTTCTTTTTTCTTCTTCTGTCCTCGATTCTTCCTGGCCGTGCTTGTGGAAGATAAAAGATACCTCGTAGAATTAGTTGAGGTGTTAACTCACAGGGAAATACTCTACAATAGATTACTTGGTTCATGTCTCCAATTCTTGACTTGGTGCGTATTGTTTTTTTTAAAATTATTTAATTAAATGTTTCGAGTTCAAGGAAGATGCCTTTGGTAGGAAGTATTTTCCCCCCAAAGTGGGAACAAGCAAATTCAAATGCATATTCTGGTGCATACATACATATATTGCTACCAGCAATTAAAGGAATTAATAAAAACTTCCTTAATATCATCAAGTGCAGTTTGATGTCAAATTGTATGCTTGAAATACTCCAATGGAACTGATCAAGTAAATATAAAATCTTCAGCTAGGTGTTCCCTTGAGAAAAGGTCCATTCATTTTAAACGGAAATGACATAGATGAGTCAAAAAAAAATTAAACGCATGACATAGATGAATTTTTTTTTCAACGTTCGATGGCATATTGAGTCTTTTCACTTGAAATTTTGACTATCCATATTTCATAAAGCAAAAGACAACTAAAAAAGGCATTCAGATGAAACAAAAAGAGAAGAAAAATGAATTACAACACAGTAGTAGTTCAGTTTTAGAATACGTAGTACACTAGTTATACAACTAACTTGCTATCAGCCCATGACAAACCGTAGAATTGAACATCGCTTTATTAAGATCAACTACTTTCACCTCATCGTCATTGTTCACACTTTCAAGACTCGGTGTACTCACAAATCAGATCCCTATTGGACAAACGCCTTCATTTCAGGGCAGTTAAGAATCCACACTAGTCCGAGAAATGGAAAGTCATCAGAACACTTATTCATAAAGAAATGCCTCAGCTTTGACAGATCGTAAAGGTACAAGTCTTCCAACAGGGGAAATAAAGGCTCATTAGTCATGATTTCTTCTCCTTGTTGTTCCTCTTCCGTGATCACTTCTTCCATTGATTACTTCATGTGTCCTCCGAGGGATGTTCAATAAATGTGTGACTAAATAACAATCAAAGAGGCTGAGACATTTCACGTTCTGAAGTTTATTTTTGCAACTCGGTCAACACATTATTAGAGTCCTTTCCGGTTGAATGTACAACTTCGCTCTTCTTCAACATGTGGCAGATCCAATCACCTAATGGGGCAGTCTCAGTGACATTTAAAGCAATATTATTGTCGTAATCATCCATGTTTGAAGTCGCTCTGTAAGCTTCACCCACCGTAAGAGTGTACCGTGTCAACTTGGAGGGAAGGCACAAGTCACTGTAGATCACATCTTCGGAACATTCACTTAGTGTCAGTGCAGTCAATTTCAATAAGGATTGTAGTTCACTCAAGGTAGAGTAACTACAATGTTTGACTTTCATCATGTGTAGTTCCTCCAATCGAGTTAGTCTTGATAAGACGCCTCAATCACATTCAGTACAATTTCCTTAGATTTCTTGCTCAGCAAGTAACGCGACTTCAAGTTTGGACACCTACCATAGCAACAACCTCTTTCAACTATAGCTCTACATCGCAATATAGTAGCCACATCACTAGTAGTGGCATCAACACGCGCTGACCAATGCTAGATTGTTGGTGCAACCTCACGTGAGTTTCTCCGGGTAGCTTCTGCTCACGAGCGGCTCAAACATATTAAAGTGGGAGTGTTGATTAGATTTCAGTTTTCCAAAATGGGAGACACACAAAAGTAGACATAAAAGGAAAAGTATAATATTTGCTTTTGAAATAAAAGTAGAGTCATGTGGCTCCCTATGTTTTATATATTCAGTTAGATTTGGAACTAAGTTTTTTTTTGTTTTTTTTTTAAAAACAGACTTTTAAAATTTGTGGTCTAAAATGAATCATGATTATAAATCTTTGATTAAGGGGTAAATTAACTATTTTAAAGTAAAATTATTACTTCATCCGTTTCACAAACAATGACCTGGTTTGATTTGGCACGGAGTTTAAGAGTATAAATAAGACTTTTGTAGTTTGTGGTCTTAAATTAAAATTAGATTAGATGTACAAAATCATACTTTGATCTTATGGTCTTAAATATATCACGTGGAAAGCTGAAATTAAAATGTTACAAAAAAAAAGGAAGAGGTCATTTTTTTTAAACAGACTAAAAAGGAAAGAAGGTCATTCTTTTTTAAATGGAGGGAGTAGTAGATATAAACATTTGTCATTCTATTGAGGACGGATTAAAAGGCAAAGTAAATCATATAAAGTGACATAAAGGAAATATGTAATATTGAAGTGAAAATACAAGGTCCCTTGTTTTTTCCCTTTTTCTCATTAGTTAATGTTGTTTTTATGGATAATAATCCCTATTAGTTACTACTGTATAATATTTCAAATAGACAATAATAACTTACAAATCCTACAGTATTTTCAAAAGCAACTCCAGAAAAATATTCGTTCCCAAAATCTTTTATAACGACATAAATGCAAGATGATTTGAAAAAATAAATCTAAGTAGGAAAAAGATCTCTCTATTTCAATTTGTTTGTCTTATTTACTATTTGGACGACAGAAAAAACATAATCTTTTCAAATATTTTAAATTATTAACTATTTTTATTATTACTGTCTTGAGCAGACATGGCTTGAAGCTGAGAAATGTTACCATGGTTTTGGGCAGTAAACTAAAAGAAAAAATCATTTTTCCTTTCTTCCCTTATTTTTAACTTGTAGAAGAAAAATAGTTCAAATCACATCTTAATTGTTTTACACAGCAAGACCTCCATCCATCAAACATTGTACATACACACACTATGCCAACCAAAACTTGAAAAACTAGAAAGAAATGACCTAACTGTTTCCTCTGCTGAAATTTGAATCCATAATAATCTTCATTACAAACTATTGACTGCACATACTTCTGTGCAAAAAATACGTCACAGATGAGTCGAATCACTCGAGACTCACCTGCGTCATTCTAGCCCTGTTTCCTACTCTCTTTCGCTCCTTCCCAGAACATGGTAAGATTTAGGGATCCGCAAGTTCAAGAAATATGTATAAATTCTACTTAACTAATCAGAATCTGATTCTCAGATTGTACTTGACAATGTCAAATAAAAGAATTACCTTGCCAAATGCTCTAATATCATCCATCGATATCATATGAATGCAGCGAACACACTGGTTTTCCAATCAGAATTAAAAAAAAAGAAGATACAAATCAAAGAGTTTATAACTAAGACGTACAATAATTTGAAGTTACTTCACAGCTGGTTGCAGTTGTGGAGGTTAACATCACATTTTGCACGTATCATTGACGACATTCCAATATCAGGTAACAAGGGACTAAAATGTGAACCTGATTTACTTACAAAAGTTACAGGAATATGGTATGGTAAAAATTATTGCAATATGGCTGATTCCTTCTAATTAGAGATAAGGTTTGCCCCTGCTCGGAGTTGCAACATTTCTGTTCTCTTACTCCTCTCCATTACATCTACAAGCCAATTCACACTTTCCTTGATTCCTAACCTGCAATCAAGCAAGCGAAAACTTGTATTAATCAAGCACTTTTCCAGGACTCTTAGATAAGAGTTTTTAAAACCATATTGAGTCAAACCTTCTGGGAAAATGGTTTTATGCAGTAGTCTTCTATATGACTAACATTGAATAGTATAGTTCTAAAGTGTGATACTGATAATGATGTATTACTCACCCATCATAGGATGAAACAGCTAGAAAAGTATAAGCTCGCTCATCGAGTTTCTTAAGATCGAGATACCGGGCAACTTCTTCTGCTGATACAGCATCTGCATGGTCCTGCTTTAACAAATTGATGTGCATAAACAAATGAATAGTCAGAACAAGCACACAAAGTTAATGTCATCTGTCAACTATCACTTTCTCCATCTGGAAAGGCGGGCTTTCACTATATAAGCAGAACAAGAAAAAGGTTAATGTCATCTGTCAACTATCACTTTCTCCATCTGGAAAGGCAGGCTTTCACCATATAAGCAGAACAAGAAAAAGGTTAATGTCATCTGTCTACTATCACTTTCTCCATCTGGAAAGGCGGGCTTTTCGCCATATAAGCAGAACAGAAATAAAGGAATGAAGGGAATATCTATAGCACTGAAGCTGGTTTGCGCTTAGTCACACATTTGGAATCCATTTTTACTTTTTTGATGAAGGCACATGAAGAAGGAAATCCTTTTTGACAATGATAAGCAAATAAAGTACAAAAATTATTAGATCCAGAGACAAATAAAACTATCATTGACAAATGAAGTAGAGAAGGAAGAAACAAAAGGATGTGCTCTGTTCAGTCATTACATCCATGATAAAGAACCTCTTGTGTAGAAGAAACTGTTTTGTGCCTTTACCTGCTTGTTTGCTAATATCAGAAGTGGGGCTCCTTGCAGATCCTCATGCCGGAGAACTTTTTCTGCCAGTTATTGAAGTAAAAAAGTAAACAAACTATGATGCCCATTAATCGTGAACTAGACAAAAGTTTGAACACATGACGAACCAACAGTACATACCAAGTGCAGATTTAGAATCCTCAAAGCGTAACGGACTAGCAGCATCAACAACATATATCACAGCATGTGCCTCTTCATAATACTTCTCCCAGATTGAGCGAAGACCAGGCTAAGTGTATAAATGGTCTCATGTTAGTCAGAGAAATTTAAATGAACTGTCTAAAACCAGCTGAAAGATTTAAAAAAAAAAAAGTTATCTTGCTGTCAGAGAACTAACACCCCCTCTATCTGCTGACTAAGCTCTAGTGAGAAAACGTAAGAATATTGTATAATCCCTCCATCAATTATTAAAAAGGTCATGCCATAAGGTGGAAAATTATCAAAATACATCTTAAGTTCGAGAACTGTCCTATATAAGGCAGAGAATTATCAAAATACATCTTAATTTTGGAAATATACTTCCTAAACAAGAGTAGTAGATGACCATCATAAGTTGCACAATATACACCAAAAATCATGCAACTGCAATAACAACAAAATGCACTTCATCATCAAACTTAGAAGTACAAAACAGATGCCTGATGTCCAGCACTTCTACCTTGTCTTTTGTCATACATAATACATTTATCGGCTGCTGCATTTATTTTACAGACCCTTTACGGTTCTAAAATGGAAAATTTAATCATCTCAGAGGTCACAGCTAGCAAAGTTCATACCTGACCTCCTAAATCCCAAAATACAAGCTTCGTATTTGATGCTTCAACACGACCAATATTGAGCCCCACAGTTGGAACAATACGATCTGGTGGAAGGCCTTCCAAGTTTGAGTATTGTGACTTTATTTTCTCTAACAATGTCTAGAAATTTAATAATAGAAAGAAGGATGAGAAAGAAACCTTTCAAGACTAGACTTTGTTAATATATCTGCAATGGATTAAGCATGTAAAACTCACACGCACGCACACATGCACACCCAAATAAAGGGAAAGAGAAATTACAAAAAATTAAAAAATTAAAAGCAAATAAAAAAAGAGTAACAAAGCAATTCAGATCAGTGGCATGTCAAAAATAAAGATGCAATTCAGATCAGCGTTCACAGGAAACTAATTCCAGGGACAACTTTATTCAAACAAGTATGAAGGACAAGAATGGGAGCATTGGAGCAACAGTAAAGTTGTCTACATCACACCTCTTGGAGTGCGTGCCTTCCCTGGACCCTGCATAAACCCGGGATTGCTTTGTGCACCGGGCTGCCCTTTTTGAGTATGAAGGACAACTTTTCATCTTTTCAAGTAAGCTAAATTGAACTTCACTCATATATCCACATTCCCCTCTAGCTCTAGTACTGTTATATTGCAGTCTACCCCCATATCCTAATTTCTGTTTACAAGTAATCAAAGATATTATATAGGCTTGCAGCCTCGCACTAAGTCAGAGCGAGAAGACATAACTACAGAGTCTGCAGATCCCCTACTGTATCTAAAATTGCATGATGTGCATCAACATCCACTACAATAACCAGGTTGCACCAAAAAGCTAGCAAGAAAATACATCTTTGTTTAAAGCTATGTAAACTTCTCCTATGGCTTCAAAAATTCTATCATTTCTTTAGAGCCAAACAATCCACCAAATGGCTAGAGGATGGTATTCCAGGTCTTGTGTGATTTCTTGCACAACCCTTCTTTGTCCACATCGCAGTAGCTCCATAGTGGATTTTGGCATGGTCCTGGACATGCCAAAAATTTCCAGAAACATGCTCCACAGCTGACAATTACTCTACAATGCAAAACGAGGTGGCCAACATATTCAGAGTGCCCTTCACACATGGCCACCTACTACAAAGCTGAAGTCCCCTCTTTTGGAGGTTGGAATGAGTGAGTACATTCCTAGCTAAATCCAAGAGAAGCAAGACACCTTCAAAGAAGCCATGCTAAACCAAATATTGTTTCAAGGCCGAAAGGCCTTGTCGTTAGCCTTGCTAAACCAAATCTTTTTCCAAGGCAAAAGATCCTGTTGTTACTCCCATATATACTTCCTTCACAAAGGATATGGACTAGCTTTTTCTTTTATTTTTGTCTTTCTACTTAAGTTTAAGAACCTGCGCTCCATTAGTAGCAGTGTTGTAAAAAGCGCAGAAAAGCACGCTTTGAAGGGAGGTGCTGCTACTGCGCTTCTATCTCCTGAGGCGAGGCGATTCAGAAAAGGCGTTCGCTTCTGCTGAAGAAGCGAGAAGCGACGGAAAGGCAAAAGCGCAATAAAGCGCGCTTTTAATAAAAAAGTGACAATTAGTTTTTTTTTTTTAAATTATAAGGTTTTTTTAAAAAAAATCTGAAAGAGATACTTTTGCAACTGCTTCTTCTTTCGCACTTCACTCTTCTTTCGCGACTGCTTCTTCTTCACGACCAAGAAGTGCAACTGCGTCTCTTCATCACGACCAAGTGCGACTGCGTCTCTTCATGTAAGTTCTCATTCTCCTTCTCTTCTTCAAACTCTTCTGCAATTTTTTTCCTATTTTTGGTGGGTTGCTGCTGTAAGTTTTTTCTTCTTCTTCTCTTCTTCTTCTCTACGAAGCTGCTGCGATCTTCTACAGTTTTTTCCACAATTACTGACTTGTTTTTTTGTTAATATTACTGCCTGCTCTGTTTTTTTCAATTCTTTTGCTGCTCTTTTCGTTTTTATTTTTGTACACTGATTGTGATCAGCGTGTATGCTTGCTGCTCTGTTTTTATTTTTTGACACTTCTTTTTGCTTGTAGTATTTAGTGAAGTTGTATTTTCTTTTAATCTAAGAATATATTATCTCTATTCAGTTATTTAATATTTTTTTTAATTTTATACTAAATGTCGCTTTTTTAAATTAAAAAAAAAAGCGCTTTGCTTCACGCTTCTCCGAAGCGACCCTCGTCGCTTTTTTCCGCTTCTCGCTTCCCAAAACACTGATTAATAGATGTTACCTTCTCAAAAAAAACACTGATCAGTAGATGTATGCATGTTTCTAGATATCTAATTTTTTTCAAATAACCTAGGGTTTTACTCAAGATTCTGGCAGTGATTTTTCTATATTTCTTGCAGTCTTGTTTGACCTTCCTTATCTTGCTGCCAATCAGGGTCCAACTTGAGAAAATAATTTTCAAGATTCGTTTACTTGTGTTGTTTCTCCTGTTGATGATCCATCAAAAAGGTAAGACTGCCCAACTTCACGGTTTGATTGTATCACATGGCAACACTTGGTTTTAATTTACAAGCAGAATTCTGCTCAGAGAACTTACCAAACTTTCTTGGATTAACATTTACATCATACAAGGAGGTACATCAGCAATTTCACAAGGTCTTTACTTTCTCATAGATTTATGTGAATTTCATCAGTATTATGGGAAGTACCAGAGCCTACATGAAGAAAGTCCAGTTCACGTGACTCCATAGACTTCCCAAAACTACTGATTCTGGTCAAGACATTCAGTTTACTATTTACCTTAGTTGCGCGGACTCTTCACTTTTGATGCCGCACCCGTATCGAATTCTTCAATAATACACTACTTTTGGCAAATCTGACACGCACATGTTGGCATTTTTGAAGAGTCCGAGCAACATATTTACTGTGGAGGACATTTTGGCATTTCAGAGCACTAAGCTATAACACTCAACTGTTTTTCACCTTCAAACTCATGGCCAAACTTAGGTTGTACTCAAAGTTTAATGGATCTACTTTGTTGTGTGTCATCTTGTTGGAGACAAACCGCTTGGGACCTAGTTCTGCCTATGGTCAACTTCGTATCAGTGTTTTGGGAAGCGAGAAGCGGAAAAAAGCGATGAGGGATCGCTTCACAGAAGCGAGAAGCGTGACGCGAAGCGCGCGTTTTTTTAAAAAAAAAGTGACATTTAGTATAAAAATAAAAAAAATATTAAATAACTGAATAGAGGTAATATATTCTTAGATTAAAAGAAAATAGATAGTCAATAATACTCATAAGTCATAACATATAGAGCAAAAGATCAAAAACATAATTAAATACTACAAGCAAAAAAGAAGTGTCAAAAAATAAAAAACAGAGCAACAAGCATACATCACAGTCAGTGCACAGGAATAAAAGCGAAAAAGACCAGCAAAAAAATAAAAAAACAGAGCGGGCAGTAATATTAAAAAAAACAGTAGCAGATCGCAGCAGCTTCGAAGAGAAAAAGAGAAGAAGAAAAAACTTACAGCAGCTTGGCAGCAACCAACCAAAAATAGAAAAAGAAATTCTCAGAAGAGTTTGAAGAAGAGAAGAAGAGAAGGAGAAGATAACTTACACAAGGAAGAGTATGAAGAAGAGAAGCAGTCACAGCTTCTTAGTCGTGAAGAAGAGACACAGTCGCACTTCTTGGTCGTGAAGAAGAGAAGCAGTCGCGAAAGAAAAGTGAAGTCGTATCTTAAAAAAAAAAACTTACAATTTTTTTAAAAAAACCCTAATTGCCGCTTTTTTATAAAAAGCGCGCTTTATTGCGCTTTTGCCTTTCTGGCGCTTCTAGAGTAGAAGCGAGCGCCTTTTCCAAATCGCCTCGCCTCAGGAGCTAGAAACTCAGGAGCATCGCCTCGACTCGAAACGCGCTTTTTACAACACTGCTTCGTATACAATAACTCCGTCTAGTGTCGATCAAACCCCTGGTCCCCGTCCCTTTGAAATTGAAATGGGTATGAAACCAAGGAAACCTATTGTCTTAGTTCCTTCACCATTCTCAGGCTCCAAAAGGAAAGCATTCGCTGAGCATAGCTCATCAAATTCATGCTAACAAACGACCCAAGATTATCTAACGTAATGCAGATTACAAATCTTATGCAGCTCTACATTGACAATGAGAGGACTTTGAAGCTGGGGACTTAAATTATTATTAAGTACCAGAAACGATTCTCGACCCACACTAAAAGAAGCTTCATTGCAAAAGCTGGACCATTAAAAGTTCTCCACACACAGGTATTACTGATGTCTTCAACATAGACAGTTCATTGTGGAGATGTTAATAAGATATATGTGATTGCTGCTGCTACTGTTCAGGAGGAAACTGAAGACATTCTAGTTATGAAGCGTCTATATTCAAGGAGGAGGATGTCTGCTGAAAAATTCTATTGAGCAACAACAAACCCAGTGTAATCCCAAAGGTGGAGACTCCACCTTGAGAGGGTAGAGTGTACGCAAATCTTATCCCTATCTTATGGAGATAGATTGTTCACAAAACCAACAAGAGATGATATAAATATTAATCCAATAAGGTTAAGGAAATATTACAATATGAAGTGGATCCAAATTCACAAACTAGCTACAATAACTGAATCTACCTTGGGGCTTGTCAAAAGTTGGTGCTTACTTTTTTTTTAAATACCCGTGGTGTCTGGGCTAACTTGCGCGCACCTCGACTAGTTCCACGGGATACCTTCCACCTTGCACTAGCAACAGGTACTAGACCCTGTCCACCGCGGCTAGAACATTTGAGAAAAAATCACCTAGTGTTTTGTCTCTGATTGGAATTGAATCGAAGACCTCATGGTGCTCAACCCACATTATTGACCATTGAGCCACAACTCTGGGTGTAAAAAAAAAGGTGGTGCTTACTTCTAGTCTTTTCCTCAGCATTTTTCTCCACATAAGCCATGTTAATCTATGTGTTTGACACAGTAAATACAATGATCTTAGAGAAGCTTCAAGTGATTACTTTTACTTTTTTTTCTCTCTCTGTACCGTATCTCCTTTCTTCTTTCTTTCCCATCTTTCTTCTCTATCCTATATTATAAAGATATGACACTTCCTAACTTAACCCCAAAAGCTAGCTCATGAGGTGGAGGATTGTCCAAGTCCATATAAGCAGACTACCAGTCCATTCCCTTACAAATATGGGACTTTGACCCACTCTACTACCTATATTCACTTTTGTTTCTGCATTTCCTTACACAATGACCAGAATCATTCCAGCCACAAAACAGAAAGAAAACACAACAATTACCTCAGCTTCCATCCATATATTATCCATTTGACCTCTCCCTCTCAGATGTTAACATGTCAACTTAAAGGGAGTTGTGTTCTTAAGTTTTTCTAATTTGTAAGTGTTGTTTTATTGCTGAACTTTAAATATCACTGTGATATAAAGTAAGACTGCGAAGCTTTGACCCACTAGAAATACATTAAATTTTGAGATGGACCACTAACCCTCAAAAGACCACTTATAGAATTTTAAAACCTACCGCTAGTCTAAAACCCACTGCAAAGATTGAGTAAGAATGTATTGCTACTAAGATTAATAGTTTTGACAATTCAAACGATCATTTAGAATATAGGGTTTATAGGAGTAAGGTACGTGTATACTTTACCCTCCCCAGACCTCACTTGTGGGATTACACTGTGTTTGTTGTTATTATAAATGATCGTTTAGAAGATATCTAGCAGACTAGCACAAGCAATTAAACGTAAAACTGGATTGAATGAAGTACATGAAACACTGCACAAAATTATAAAAGAAGATTAAAGGAAGAGAATAGTTGATAATGTACCGTTTTGCCAGCCTTGTCAATCCCAAGAATAAGGACATGAAACTCCGTCTTGCTAAACATGTATTTATACAGTCCATAAAATAATGAAAACATCTCTATCTTCTTTTGTTTCCTCTATGATTCACTACAGATTGCAACAGGCTATATGGTGATTTGTTCTCTAGTCATCACTCATCAGAACCAAACCTGAAAGGAAATGACTCGTTACCATCTCCATGGAAATCAAAAGAGACATGTCAATATGAACAAACTAAAATCTTGTACTAAAGTGAACGAACATACTTATAATTGAGAAAGGATGCCCCCTAACAATCATGTTGTTTGCTAGGCACGTAGAAATGCAATTGAAGCCCCAATATCAGTATTTAGGAACTCTACAAACCCGGCCGGTAGCCAGAAAACCCCATTCGCATCTCAATATACACATGCTAATTAATGGCCTATGCTGCTTGAATCCTCCAAAAATGTTATCGCACCCATACCAGATCCTCAAAATAATGCAATACTTTTGGAGGAACCCACATACACCTGGCAGCATTTTTGGAGAATTCAAGCAACATAGCTAATTGCTGATATCCCAACCCCTTCTTTCCAAAAGTTACTAATTGATTAACTATAACTACAAGTGAAGAGAAAATTATTCTCCTTCCATTCCACCAACTGCATATTATGCAGCCTCAACTATCTAGGATCGGCGGCAATCTATGGAATTGTGATAACAGTGCTAGTGAGTCCACCCACCATAAAAATAACGAATAATATTATTCGTAGAATGGTGTCATTTATAATGGGACATATAGAGTAATTAATACGAATGTTTAGTCCATCAATCAATACTATATCCGCCTGAATTTTATGTACATCATTAGCATTTCCATTGAAGTATGATAAATAAATAAAAATTAACAAATAGAACAAAATAACCCCAACTTGTCTGGAACAGAGGAATAATTGTCATTGTTGCAGGTAGATCAAAATAAAAATGGAACAGTATTCAGTTTTGTCAATTGACTTAAATAAGAACTTAAGATTTTAAAAAATATTTTTGAAAAATTGCTAAGAAATCGCAATCAGAATTAGTATTCTAATTAACCAATGAAAATCTAAAGTACCGATTTTCAGCTCGTGATTATGATTTTGAGCTCGAATTACAACAAATAACGCTAATTCTTCTGTGATCCGACATTGGAAATTGTAAATACGAAGAAGAAGAAAAGTAACTACTCATCAGTGATCCGAAAAGGAGGAGAAACTGAAACCTGATTCAGAGAAGGAAGCGGCAGAACTAAATGTTGGTAGCGGTGATTGTGCGGTGGTGTTCCGCTGTGCACGGTGGTAGAAGCGACGGAGCGTAGAGGAGGAGGGGTTAACTGTAATATGCATACAGATCCACCGAGATTTTAATTTAAAACACCTATTAATGTTTATTCACACAAAATTTAACCTTTTATCAAATATTAATATCGAGTAAATGATCAATTGTCCTTAATGTATGGGTAAATATTTTATAGAAATTTATAATACATAAATATGACGCTTAATTTGTCGTGTGAATTACACAAGTAGCATTTAAATTTGGGAAACTTACATAATTAATAAAAAAATATTTATCATTTTTATCAATAATATTTCTTTTTCACTTGATCACTTTAATTCATTTATAATACAAGTTTAATTTATATTATAAAAAATAATTTTTTATTCACATATAATACAAATTTTAATGATAGATAATTCATTTATCACACATTTTAATACACTTTTAATACAATGTGTCAAATTTTTACCAAACAAACATAATATATTTTTAAAAACAATTATAATTCATATATAATTCAACTATATTGCATATATAATTCACTTTTAATACATATCGCAGATTTAACATAGTATTGCTATAAATAGTAATAAATAAAAAGTATTGCTAAAATCAATAATTATTTATTAAAATGTACTAATTCTTGTAATTTTTCCTTTAAACTTGTATAAAATTGAGCAAATGAACGCATTCGTCCTACATGACAATTTTGTGTCCTACGTGTATTATTATGTCATGTAGGACATGTGTGTCTACTTGTTCAATTTTATACAAGTTCAAGTATCTACTTGTGCACACTCAAAGTTAGAGGGAATAATTGTCCGTTGAAACCAAGTTAAGGATCATATTTATGTATTTTTTAAGCAAGATATTTTATTGTACTACATGTCGGCTTTACTAAAAATACATGTTACTTAATATTTGTCATTTCACAAAATCAATGCATGAATGACACTATTGTTCCTATTTTATCCTTTAGAGTAATTAACCTTGAAAGTATGCATTTGATCAATATAGAAAAATAAAGTAATTATTTCAATTTTTTAAAATTTTGTTATCTCTTGTATTCAGATTAGCAAATCAAAAATAATAAAAGATGAAGAAAAAAAAACTATCCGAGTCCACAGAACCCACTGTGTGTCCTTAAGAAATTTAATCTCCTCAAATACCCAAGGTTGCACATTAATTTCTCTAAGACAAAACGGATTAACCATTAAATAAATAGTGATACCTCAAACTTCAATAATTTCAACGAACTCAAAATGACAGCAACGAATCACACAGGCACTATCGATTGATTTTGTTTTGTAAGAAATGTATGCAAGATAAGGAAAGACTTTGATGCCGAAAAATGAGAAGACTCTCTATTTAGAGACAACAAAGGATAATTGTCACAACTCTTTGGTAAGACGACAACCTTTTAGAAAGTTGAGAACCCTTTGGAAAAGGCATACCCTTTCAAACGGTCACAACCATTTAGAAAAAACACAACCTTTCATAAAGGTCACAATCCTTCAGCAAAGTCACAACCCTTCATTTCCAATTCATAGCTTTAAAACCCAACAAATTTGACTTCAAGAAAACACTAAAAATGATGGTAAACTTACCTAGTTTTTTTTAAAAAACGTAAACCTGAAATTGTAAAAACAAAAATAGAATTGGAGGAATATATTTTATTTGATTTAAATGATCCTTAATATATAAATTATAATAAAGGTGTTCATTTTGGTCATTTATATATTTTCCTGGATTGTAATGGCTCTTTATATATAACAAAATGTGTTAATTTTGATCATTTAATCCAAAGCTAATAGAGTTATCAAAAAAAAAGTTAAATTTAATTGTGGACCCTACATGGCTAACAAAGTTCACTATTATTGTCTTCTTTGCTAATTTTAAAGAAAGAACTTTATAAAATCTCACACTATATATAAAAGTCCCATCTCTTAATAGAAAATTCACGTATAGCGCGTGAATAACACATTTTTGTGTATTGAATGGGAGGGATATATTTAAACTTAGTTCGTCAGGTATAAAGATATTTTTAAATCTGCTAATAATTTGATAACAAAATTGATAATACGCAATGAATTTCGGATAGTTTTTAATACTTAACTCTAACAATAATCACAGTAAATGAAAGAAAGTTGATCATTTTGTGAAATAGGAAAACAAGCAAGGAATAAAGTACATGTGTGCAACAAACAACATCGAAATGTAGCCATAACATGCAAGTTGTGTAAAAACATAAAGTTTTTTCATTAGTGTCTTTAGAGATACAGGCTATTGCAAAAATGTTTAATTTCCATATCAAAACTTTTTCAAGTTGGATGGAACAACTCTATTTATTTTTTTACCCAACTCTATAAAAGTGGGAAAAAAATGGAAAACAAAAAGATATATTTGTAATACATTACATTAGTTAATTTGAATTCTAGTTTCTCTAATTAAAATCCTGATGCAACATAAGTATCATGTTTTTGATTTTAGTTAATGTGGCTTTACTTGAAGGTCACGGGTGCAAGTCTTGGAAACAGTCTCTGGCAAAAATGTAAGGTAAGACTGCATATAATAGACCTTTGTGGTCGTGAGATGTCTGTAGTGCACCGGGCTGCCCATTTGTGGCTTTACTTAAGGAAACTGAAAGCCAGCACCAGCAACACCTTGTCCCTGACCAAGTTGTGGGTTACCAATAGCTATCCATAGCAAGGAGAGTGTTATGGCAATGAGTCCTGACCATACGAAGACGATGGTGGGTGTTTTTCTCCTTCTACCCATGAGTCCCTTAGCGAAAGGATACAAATGAGCTAACACCCAGAACGCGAAGAATGCACCACCAATGAATCTCCCCCATTGGGGTACAACAGCAAATATGGCCCTAGAGAATGCAACTACAATAGCGATTATGTTAACCATACCGATGACTATAGGTGGTATCATCAATGATGTCCATTTGACCATGTACAATTCAGCATAGGCGTCATCTTCGTCTTCTCCAGCAGATTTTGAAGTGAGGGTAAACGATATTTCAATCCCCGCGATAACTTTAAGGAGACCTTGTATAACAGCAGCAAGATGGGCACTAGTACCTGAAATGAGCCAAAATTGTTCATTTCTCCACCAATCCTCTAAAGCAACACCGGACCATTTCACCTCCAAGATGGCTAAACCGATGAGACAGAGTGATATGGTTAATAGAAATACAAGGAACACGACGTTGACATTTTGGACGATGAATTGACCAGATATGAGGGAGAGTGCAGGGAGGAAACAGTAGATGATGAGGAAAAATGAAGTGAAAGGATAAATTCCGACATTAAGGTAAGCAAGACGTTGGAGGATATTGAGTTTTCGGGTTGCAAGAAAGGCATTGTTCCCTGAGAAAAAGATTTCAACAGAGCCTGTAGCCCAACGGAGCACTTGATGTAGCCTATCTGTTAGATTTATAGGAGCTGATCCACGGAACGCGTCACGTTTGGTGATGCAGTAAATAGAACGCCATCCACGATTATGCATCCGGTATCCAGTAACCACATCTTCTGTCACCGAACCATAAATCCATCCAACTCGATCACCCCACTCTGTCTTGTCTTCGTACCTAATAAATTGAGTTATTTTAGTAATGCTACCTTGCTCAATTAACTAAAATGTGAATGTATAAGATCAATATGAAATTTATTAACTTACCAACAGGATATGACAGAGACTGCTTCCGCGACAGTGGTGGCATCGAGTGGTTCCTTTGGGGTTCTAAGAGCACCAGGAGGTCTTCCATACTTGACAGCAGGGTGATCCGCGATAGGACGCCCTTGGAACTCAGCAATTGGAATAGACTCTGCTAACATTGTGGAGTTTCCGAAACGCTTAGGTAGTAGATTCACATCTAAGTCGGGATCAAAATCTGTGGCTTTCAATGCTTGAGCCTCTGCACCTTTTTGTGGTGTCTTATCAGGATTTGCTGGTTCAAATCCGTAAAGTGCAAATCGCCTAAACATGCAACCTGTCCCAACATACATAGGACCCTACATATACACACAGAATGGACGATTGAGAAAGTTTAATAGTGTTTTTCGATCAATGAAATAACAAGATATTGAAAAGAGTTATTATAATACCTGGAGGCCATCAAGTGCACGCATATTTCCATCGAAAAACACAGTATTGTGATTGGCATAACGATCTGAGGGATCGATTCCTTCAAATCGTTGAGGGAATTGAATATAACATATGTCTTCTCCACCTCTATCCATCATGAAACACATGCCTTCACGAATAGCTAAGCAGTTGTATACGTAGTGATCACAATCAAGGTTGAGTATGAATGCACCATTAGACAATATAGCAGAAGCTCGCACTAAGGCATTCATGGCACCTGCTTTTTTATTGTGATCATACCCACGTCTCTTCTCACGTGACATATATACAAACATTGGAAGTCTTATGTCCACGTCCGAAAAATCCAATAGCTTATCTTGATCACCCACTCCCATTAGTGGATCACTACTTGGGGGTTTCAACATTACCTGTAAATTACAGTTTCATGTATGTATGTCAATATTCGTTACTAGGATTTAACAGTTATGTACTATTTACTTGAGAAATTAGTAACCTGAAGAATCCCGGGATGATCACCCTTTCCATGATCCCTGCTGGGCACAGCCCATGATCCAGGCCAGTGAGTTCCATCAGCCATCCAAGTAGCCTTTTGCACTTTGATTGCCTCTGCAGGATCAGTCCCATTCTCTTTCATGTGCTTTAACATCTTCATTTCCTCACGAGCATTAAACGCGTCTGATCTCCTTCTTATTGAATCTTGTAGACCATTTATCCTGACCTTAAATTCATCATATTCTCTTTTAACCCTTCGTCTATCTTTGACGAAATCAATTCTCTTCTTGTTCTTTGTAGGGTCACCCTTTAGGAGAAAATACGCTTCAGGATTCCTCGGTTCAATATCATGTTTCCTGCAGAATGGTACCCACAAATCAGCAAAACTAGCAGCTTCTGCCATTGCCTCGAATGTTAGAAGGGCACCGCCATCATCTGAAATATAGCAAGCTAGCTTCTCCACAGGATATTCAGCTGCTAAAATGGATAGGATGGTGTTGGCTGTGACAAGGGGAGGCTCTTTCTCTGGATCAGCCGTTGACACAAACATATCAACTCCTGGAAGATCCGACCTTCCCGTAGGATTAGATGGTGACGGCATTTCAAATTTCTCACGTAGTACGACTAGGTCAGTTGACCGATTAACTGGCGATATCTTGGGCATTTGATCCAGAATCCATGAAAATGCAAACCATACTTCACATATAATCGACATGAACCATAACCACATTGCATCTGGATTTGGATGTCGTATTCTCCATGTCAAGAAGAACCCCAGTACAATAAGTCGAATAACAATTAGCAACCTGTACATACATTTCCATTACTTAAAAACAGAACGAAACGATGTACAATTGAGTTTGTATACACCAAAATTAAAAGTACAAACCTATAAGGGCTAATGATGCTATGTGGGATTGGCAACTTCCTACTGAGGGGTTTCCAAGGTATATCAGCAGATGTATCCAACATGGTCTTAGGCATACTTCCATCACCATCATCTCCATCCCTTTCATCAGGCCAATAAGCATTTCCATATCCATACGTGCCTTGTGTCTCGAAGAGCCATTTATTGTGATCGAACTCTCCATTTTGATTTCTCCTCATCATACCTTTCGAACCATCTGGTGCTGGTAATGACAATGCTCCATTAGAAAAATTTGGGATCTCATCGTCCAGATCCCCGACCTTGTATGCTTCTTTGCAACCTGGACATAGACCTGTGTCTTTTTGTGCGTCCATGTAGCAATCTCTACATATTTTGTACCTAAACACAAAACAAACACATCAACTTCGCTGATTCTCAGTAGCTCAGTCGGTTGACTACTTGAACTTTCCTCTTATCATATCATATCATCATATATTATTAAAACTCGGAAGCTCTAAAGTGCAAAGTTGGATTAACGAAGGAAAAAGCTGGTCTTGCAAACTATAAATTTAAGACAATAAACAATATCTGATAAATCATAAGAAACAGTAGTGTTCAATTATTGATTTTCAATCCTTCTTCATCTATGCATTACCACAACCTCAAATTTGATGGCATTCATAATTGCAGGACGAGATATAACTATAATTATATGTGATAATTATGTTCGATGATTCACTATAATTTTTTGGTAAAAATGTTATTCTTTACAACAAATTTTTCATGTTGCACAATATCGTGATTGTGTGGAAGATGTGATGAACGCACGTTACCAAGACTAGTAAACAAAAATAAATTACCTGCATTCACAAGGGATAACATCATGTCCCCTTTCATCTTTCATGATCTTTCCATCACAAGCAGGCATGGAACATGATGATCCTTTTGATCCAGCCATTTGAGGATGATTAACTTCGGATTCAATCACCTTATCCATGAGATGAGCACGAGTAACACTGTTAAATCCCCCTGTAAACAACGAATTCGATACATATTGCTCCTCTGCTTTGGCAGCAACAGACGTATCCATCGGCTGATTATCAGGCGTAGGCGGAATTTGAACTGTATAATTCATGTAATCACCTGATAACTCTCCAGACATATCAAGATCTTCTCTAGACAGACTAACATATCGTCCACTAGACGTTCTTCGCGCAAATTTCACTGTTTGTCCACTAGAACTTCCTGTTTTACCAGCAGCACCCTGAGAGCCTCCTGGATTTGTTCCTCCAGGAGTACGCGTTGTCTTCTTTGATGGTGCACTCGTCAAGCTTGCCATTTTTATATTTTTGTTAGAGTTTTCTCAAAACATAACCTTATAAACTACGTAAAAAACTAGCTAATTTATTTTCGCGAAAAATGTACGTATGTACGTGACAATGAATTGGGTGGTCTTCTTCTCAATCATGCCAACAAATGTTTCCTTTCTTCATCATAAATTTTTTTTTTCTGGAATCACTATTGATCTTGATCGATGTTGTAGTAGATGACCACCCTCAATTTTTTTAATTTTTTTATGAGTTAAAAAAGAAAAGAAAGAAAAGAAAAGTTGACATTGAATTAATTCAATTCACTTAACTAAAGTACAATGTTTTTTTTAATTATTTTTTACTAGTTCTCCGATTACTACGGAGAACCAATGAGAGACACAACAAGCAAAGAAAAACTTGTGAGGAATAATTTATGGGGGAGGATGTGAGGGTGTTTGGTTGGATGGGAGAGAGTTACTCGCGGAAGAGAAAAGACGTAGAAAATTGGGCATTTAAGTAGGAAAGTTGTATTAGATCGAAGTGAGAGAGTATAGATATAAAGATATCTTCGTTTTCACGCTAGAGTGAAAGATAAAAAAAAACAAGAATTAGATCTTTCAGTCAAAATGACACGAACACAAAATTTACTCGCTAGAGTGAAAGAGAAAATAAAAATAAGAATTAGATCTTTCAGTCAAAATGACACGAACACAAAATTTACTGATTCAACTCGATTTTATTTTTTCTAGTAAAATCATTATTTTATGGAAAGTACAAATATAAAATTAAAAAAAAATACTACATGATACGTAGAAATTCGTCAAACTAATTTTAATATGTTTCACATCTATTAATCTTTTAAAATTCGAGATTTTAATGAGTTTGTGGATTTTAGGGAAAAGGGAAATGAAATACTTACTAAATTTAAATACTTTTTGTGTTTGTATTTTGGGTTTCTTTTTAACGTTATGTGTTTAGTATAAAGGACAATATTTTTAAAAATATATTGTTTAATAAGAAATTGTCTCACTATCCCACATTTTCTAAAGTTTCAGTACTTGTATTATTTCAAAAGTAGTATAAAAAAAACAGAAGTGTAGAACTAATGTCATTTTTTCCTTTTTTAATGAAAAAAGTATCTTTTTTTGTGTTTGATTAGTAGAATATCCTTTTAAACACCAAATATTATTATTGTATAGCCTAAAATGGTATAGTAAAATTTATATGAGGTTAAGAACGTTCTTTATTGGATAAATTACGAAAAAAAACAAATTTACACTATTTAATTACTTATCATAATTATAATTTGTTGTAATTATCACTCGCGACTAATATTATACATTAATTACGTGGGCTGACTTCGAGTTTGTATGATTAGTCACGTTTGTATATGTATAATTCGCCAGAATATACAAATACATATGTATAATATACAATTATTTAACATATATACATATACAATTCACCTTTCTCCCACTCTTTTCCCCTCTCTCTCGCCTCTCTCCTCTCTCTCTCAGTCTCGCTCGTCTCTCTCCTCCATATAACATATAGCTAGAAATTATAATTATCAAACTATAGTTATGAAGAATAATTAATTAATTTTAAGTGACTATATGTGAAAGTTTCCCTTCTTTTTAATATAACTTCGTTAAATTTATATGAGGTCAAGAATTCACATTTTAATGTAACTTATTTTTAGATTTATTTAAAATTAGCTATTTAAATATTAAATTAAAGCATTTCAAAAAAAGATTTTTCTTTTTTTTTTTGAAATGGGGAATTTCTTGGCTTAATTTGCTGCCATTTGGATCGTGCCTCAAGGGCTTCGTCTTTATAAAATGGGTCAAGTTCAAAAATGGTCTTAACATGGTCTGGTCTTTGATATTTTGTCCCCATAAGTAAAGTTTAACAAAAATGCTCTCCATAAGGGTGGTCTCGATTTTTTCAACCCTGCTTAACAATCATATATATTTTTAGAAATAAATCTTTATTTCAGAAAATTTTAAATTTTGCTCATAAAACAGATGTTCTGAGTATTTTAGTAAAATAAACTTGGTTAATTAACTAGAACATTTGTCTTATAGAAGAACACTCATCTTGGAGGTAAATGTTGAAAATGTTTCAAGACAACAAAAATGTTCAATTGACTAGAATTTGTGCTGGGCAAAACATAGAATTTAGGTATGTTGTCTAGCGACGTACACAAGTTAGTTTGGTTTTATTTTTCACTAATAAATAACTAAATCAATTATGTAGGTTTATTTAAATCTATAAATCTATAAATCAAATCAATATAAAGTCAATTTAAAAAAATTATTTTCTATAATTATCATGTACTATCTTGGTTGTGCTATCGAAAGCTCTGAAAAAGTCATGATAGAAGAACACTCATCTTGGAGCGGACTTACTACTTAGATGCTTTCAGCAGTTATTTGCTCAGCATTTGATTATTCAGCATTTACTGTTGACACGATAACGGCCTAACGGGTACATTAGAGATGCGTCATTCTCATTGCTCTCGTACTAGGAAAAGATCCTTTCAATGCTCTAATGTCCGCACCAAATATGGACTAGAATATCTAAGACGCTCTGATTTTATATTTCAAGATATTGCTTATTCAACCTATATTGCTCGAACTCTTAAAAAATATTGATGGTGTTTGTCGAATCTATTTTGAAAGATTGATACAGATGACGTAAGATTTTTGAAGACTCCGAGGTAATATTCAATTAACCTCAAATTTTGTCATTTGACAAAATTTAGAATTTAGAATAAACACACATATCGTACCTGACATCCTAAACAAAAAACACTATTAAGTCTTTTAAGAGTCGTTTGACTGAGAATTAGTTATCCCAAGATTGACTATCTTGTGGTTAGTTATCCTGGGATAACTTATCCCACCATGTATATGGATAGTTTATCCAAGAACGAACTCATAAATAGATCCCTAAACTTGCTGGGTTTTTCTCCTCAGGTATCTGAACTACGTCATTTTCCTATTGAATCATTGAACCATCCATAATTTGTTCCTTTTAAACACTGTTGGTTGATTTTGATCGGCTTTTCTATTGTAAATGTCTTCAATCGTGTTCGTATTGTAATGATTTTGATTGAAGGAATGAAGAAAAACTGTGTGAATCTCATTTATTTTCTAATGTGTTCAAATGACTTGAAGTAAAACACAATTATTCTCAAACATTTTCACTATCAATTGGACTAATGATTTCTGGAACGATATATGTATCCTCTATTAATACCTCTCACAAAATCTGATTCCACATCAGACAACGCTATTTGTTAAAAAGAAACAAACTATAGGTGGTTTATTGATTCAATTGGAAAATAACATAGTTGAGATACATGAGTGAAAAAACTCAACAAGTTTAGAGATCTGTTTATGTATTTGACTTTTATCCAATAACTATACTATAAATGGTGAAATAAGTTATAAACATGTCAATCAAACAAAGACATCTAGATTTTATATTAGGACTATTTATGTTTATAGCTCACAAACGAGCCCTTAGGACACCACCCTAAATTTCCTCTTATATAACACATACTATTTCAAAACAGAGCATTTAAGCCACGAATAGAGAGGTTTTTCATCTCTCTCTCGTATCATTAGATGAATAGCTGGTGCCAATGTGCACGATTGTCGGCGTATCCTCTTGATACAGGGATTGACGGCCGGCGACATCTACCGGAAATCGTATTCAGTTCAGTAGCGTCCAGGACTTGGTCTAAATGTGGTGGAAATCTGAGAATTAGCATGAGAGACAGGAGCAAAAATCGAAAACCCTTGCAGAAGGGGAGAAACCTAAGTATTGAAGCCATTCAAGCTGTTCAGGCACTGAAGCGGGTTGCCAACAAAAACGATGACTCCGCTGTGGAACAGGTGTTTAATAGCAAGGTCAGGCGTTTGATTAAGAATGATATGATAGCCGTTCTCCGTGAACTTCTCCGCCAGAATCAATGCCTCTTAGCTCTTAAGGTTAGCGCCACTCATATTTTAGTTTTTTCTCCTTTTTAGTTGTTCAATTCGCAAATCCTTTATATCGCCTTGGAATTTGAATGTCATTTAGTTAGTCTCCCAACTGAAAGAAGAAAAAAGCCCCAATTCTTACACCCTCAGTATTAATCACTTACCTCCATCAACATGCAAGGGCATAATGTACGGACTATTGTTAACACAAGTGTTAAAATTGTAAAATGAATGTTCCAAAAACTAAGCAAGCAATTGGGGGTATGCATAAAAAAGGTTCCGAAGACGTAGTTCAAGCTTTATTCGAGAGCAGCTGGGTGGAGACCTAATAAAATTCTACTCCGATGAGTCCTTGCAGCTTAAGACTGAAGCAATTGGAGTTTCTATTCAGTTAAGAGGATAATTTTGGAGAGGGAAATTGTAGGAAGATGTTTGACTGTACTCAAATGTGTTGAAATCCCATAGCGGCTGTGGGAGGTAACACAATCAAGATAAAAGTTTTGAATTGGTACGGTAGGGACCTGTGCGTAAATAATTCGAGGAACTATTATAGTCTTCTCAAGATTCTTGCCCAGAAATGGAAGGCAACCGGGGAGGGATTGTTTCTTTTAGGACGCTAAAGTCTAGTTGATGAATCCGGGTTAGTAGATTTATCGATTTTGGAAATATATGAGATGTGAAACAAGACGAAAAAAAGAGAACTTCATATTGGTTAATGAGACACTATGCACTGGCGGATGTAGCTCTGTGGCAAACGGCTTATCCAAAACCATGTGGAGCGTAGAATATATGTCAAAACCCACTAAAGTTTCTACAAATATTAAATCTGAACCCATAATTTCAAAAATATATTGAGTTTCGTGCTAACAACCTTAAAGGTCGAATCCACCAACTTTAAATCCTGGATCTACCGCTGCCACTATGCACAAAGCAGCATCTCATATAAAGGTCTAAGGCTGCGAACATATCGAAAATTAGTTACGTAATTGTTTTTTATGCCTAACAATGTAAGTAATTATCCAATGATAAATACAAATATTCTACGATATCATAGGGAAGGTTGGAATATTTTTTTCTCCTATAGTAATGCAATGAATCTGGTCATACTGTATTTTCCGTCCCAAGATAGAGTAGATCATAGGCTCCAACCTTGCCTCACATATATATTATCCTAGGTCCTTAGAGTGCTTTGCTGAATGTATCAGCCAAACAGAATTATAGGAGAAGTAGTTTAACTTGTATTTACTATCAGATAAACTCATAAACTGACAATCAAACTCAATGTCTTGAGTCCACTCATGTAATAATGGACTATACACTATGCATTATAACTTCATTGTCACAAATCAATTTCATTTACTATACCTTTCAAACTTTTAACTTCTCAGGTAATTCTTTCAACTACATAAGTTCACTACCAATGTCATAGCTCTATGCTCGACTTCTGTGCTTGATCTCGGCGGCAACTACCTTCGCTTCTTTTTGTTTCAAGATAGCAATTTTCCATCAATCAGTTCATGATACCGGATGTGAATCGCTGTCAGATAGAGTTTCAACTCATTTTGCATCTGTACACCTGATAAGCTGAGTACTTTCCTGATCTTCGCATAAAGTTTCTGACTAGGATCAATTAACAGTTTACCATGCCACTTTTGGCGAAGATATCGAGAGTACTTTCCCTTTTTTTGATGGACACGTTCCAGCTGGGGGACTAAGCAAATTTTATTCCCAAAAGAGCATAAGTCATCCCAAGTCTTATATCTGGAACTAGAAAGGATGTGTTGCGTTAATTGCTCAATCACTTCCTGATGGTACCTGATCATATATCTTCCACAATTACAATAATGTAGGATAAGGCTCTTACTTAGTAGTGTCATTATAAGATAGAATTATTCCAGCTGCTACAAGCTAATATATTCAGATATTCTTTGTATGTACACCCTCCAAAGACATCTTGTTTTGAGTAGGCTGCGCCAGGGTGAGACTGAGGTTGGAATCCATTCATAGGTATTATCGCAATCTGATTATCTCCATGTAAGGTTGTGATGGTTCTTCCATCCAAGGATTGTATGAGTTGGTGATGGACCATGCCACTTTTGGCGAACATGACAACCATGTGCAATGATTTTGTAATCCTTATAAAGATCCATAGCATATGGACTGAAATTCTGGTTCATTTTTTACCCTCCTCTTCAAGATCTTTCAACCCATTCATAACATATACATAACATAACAATGACATATATATATATATATATATATATCATACATATATATATATATATATGAACGAGATTATATTATGTCAAGTAGTTATGAATAAACATAGACAATACCTTGATTCTCATATCTTCCAACATCTTAATTATTAATTATTAGTTTTGACCTTACTTCCAAAATTCATTTGTTGAATGACTCAGTAAAATTATTTTCACATGCTTGATTCTTGCAAATTGTATCTAAATAGGTCCTGCACCAGTGTTGTGGCGGGTAGCATAACAGATCTTCGGGAGTTTGTTCAGACATAGAGCCCATGGTTTTTAATTGATCTTGAAATTCTTCTTCATATGAACTCCAAGCAAACCACCACAATAATTTTTTCATCTCTTCACCTCTCCAAGTCTTGGCCCAATTGGCTTCCATGTGCCTTACCATCTATGATGTGCTTTTGGAAGCAACTGACCACAACACCAATCAGCCTCTGAAACAATAAACAACAAAACAAGTTAAGTAGTTCAAATGTATACAAAAGAAAAATCAGAAAGTGATAAAGAAATTATTACCTTTTGCAAATAGACATAAATGTGAATCTTTTAGCTCTAATGAATTTCTCAATGAACCATTTCCTCGTTCTAGTTGTTTCTCTATCCACTACTACCCAAGCAAGTGGATAGAAATGCTTCACTGAATCTTATCCAAGGGTAACCAACAATATTCCTTACACTTTCCTTTTAAAAATGTTCCATCCAGCCCTATAAATGGCCTCAGACCAACTCGCCATCCACTTTTCAAAGCTTGAAAGCAAACATACATTCTTGAAAATCTTCTTTTTCCTTGTTCCAAAACATCTTTAGATATGTTTATCACCACATCAGATCCAGGATTGTTATCCCTCAATTCTTGAGCTTAAGCCTCCAATTGTTGAAATCATCAATAAAACTATCCTCCAGTTTCTCCAAAATAAGTCTTTTAACCCTCTTCATTTTTGAATAACGTATATTAAGGGAAAAGTGATTATCTACATCTTGCCTCATGTCTTTCACTTTGTACTTATTCTGAACCTTGTTCTTGAAGTAGTGTGCTAAAGCTTGTTGAGTAGCTCTTCTGTTCTTAAAGGCTTCCTGGCATGTATGTTTTGTTTTTAAGGTCTTAATTTCAAATCCTTGGCCTTTCTTAACCTCTCATATTAGACACAAAAAATGGCAACCTATATCTAAGTTTGGTAGAGTCACTCTAAAACCCCTCTTCCTTACAATTGAATAATAGGTCATAATTCTTTTAGCCTCATCAAGATTCTTGAAGCTCGTACCCTTTTCCAACTCCAAAAAATTGTCTAGTTTCTGAGTTACTTTTCTTATTTCACCCTTCTCTTCCTCAATTGATTCACCATCAGTTACTATTGTCACAAGACAGACTTCATTAAGTTGATTGATATCATCATTAATTATTGTATCTACTGTAATAGGGAGAGATTCATTCAATTGGCTGATGTCACCATCAATTACTGCTTCTACTGTTATAGGGAAAGGTTCATTAAGTTGACTGATGTCAAGAGCTAAAACAATATATTCACCCTCCTCAACAACAAACCGCTGAAGTTGAAGCACACTAGATTGAGTAGACAATGCAATCTGAATCACCCCTCTACTTGATAATACTATTAGAAGGCCCCAAACATATATGATAGCAAATCTAGATCATACTTTTCCCATATACGAGTCAGTTTTTTAATGTAATTAACTTGAGGAGTCAGGACCCACTTGCCCCCATAGTTAAGGACCACATCAACCTTTTCAGCCATTTTTTGAAGAAAGTCACATGACAGATATAAAAAGTCAGTTACATAGAGAATGCACATAAAAAATAAATAAATGTATTTAAGTATGACATACAAGAAATCACGAAAAACAGAGAAAATATATGCTAGTAAAGATAAAAGTTTCCGCTTGAGACAACATTGTTAAAAAAATCAAACTGAGATAATACATAAAACACATGTATCTTCTAACAACTCCAACAAGCATATAACACATGTAACAACTAACAACATAAAAAATGTAAATATATCAAATTGCAACAACATTAGACATATCCGAAACCTAACTGAAAATACTAAAAATAGAGAAATTCCTACTAGAGTGGGTGAGGATATTAGTGAGCTTCGATTGAGGAAGAAGAGGGAAGATTTGAAGATGATGAGCGTAAGTTTTTTTTAAGTTAAAAGGTTTGGGATGAATATTGGGTTAAAAGATCTGGGTTTACAGGTGGGGCTTTGGTTTTTTTTTTTTTTTAAATTAGTTTAATTAATTATTAGGATAGCAACACGTCATAAATGAATTTTCTAATTGAGGTTATTATTTAGGCTATTATAGATGAGGGAAAATAGAGCCAAAAGGTTGACGTCAAGGGCATTTTAGGCCCGAAAGGTAGAAGAAGGGTAATTTTGTACCAATTCGTATAGTTGATGTGTATTTTTGGCCCCTTTCCGTTTAACTTATAACTAACTCCATTGTTTCTCTTAACTTTACATAAGATATGGCTTGATAAGACGACTTCATCTTCTTCTTTTTTTGAAAATGTTAACTTATAAGACTTCTTCATCTTTATGTTCAATTCCACTGGTATTTTCTCAGTTTCTGCATTTCGTTATTTCTATTTGAAGAGTGCAGGTGCAGTGATGTTCTGAAGTTCTTCTAGAAGTTTTTTGGGTTTTCTTAGAGTGAGAGATGGACCGGGGATTTGAAAAACGTGGGGAAGCGTTCTTTAACTAATAATCCAGTCATCTTACTTCTCCAAGATGAAATGAGTCCCATTTATGCCACATGGTCATCGAGACTTATTTAATGTCATCCCAGAGAGATATCCTTCTCGTAGCGAATAACAGGGGATGTTAACATGATCAAACTTTTCATGATCTTTCCCCTGCTTTTATCTACTTTCTTATTCAGCTATACTTTCTCTTTTTCCTCTTTCCTTTGTCCAAGTGGTGCTTCGATTGGTAATTTACTGTTCAATTTTATGATTGATGGGACTGTAGAAGACATTCTAATGACCAAAGTTTTGGTGATGTTTAGTCGTACTTGGAACAGTTACATCACACTGTCTTTGCACTCCTGGATTTATCAAACATTTATTGACTTCCACAATGTTGGCAGCTCCTAATTATTATGTATTCCCTGATAATAGGTTTTTGAGGAAGTTCAGAAGGAGACATCCTATAGGCCGCAGCTCAAACTGTATGCCGAAATTGTGTCCTGTTTGGGAAGCAACGGATTGCTTGAAGATATCAACTGTCTTATCATGGCATTGAAAATGGAAAGTAGTTTAGAACCTCACGTTGAGGGCTTTTATGCATTGTTGGAAAGCTTAATGAAATTTAATCTTACGAGGCTTGCACTGGAGGTCTTTTACTTGATGAAGTTGAGAGGATGTGATCCCGATAAGTTGACCTTTAAACTATTGATAAATGGTTTGGAATCGAATGAAGAAACGAATCTTTCAGCTTTTGTAAGGCAGGAAGCAGAGAAATATTATGGCCAGTCCCTAGATTTCCTAGATGAGACTGAAGAGGAGTTACCAAGTTTAAAGCCAATGTACTAAACTATTTGATCAGTGGTTATTGGTTAATATATGATGAAAATGCTATATGATTATTTCTTTCATCTACTTTTAGTATTTTGATTTTATTATGTTTCATTTCTAGATGGCACGAGTTCAAGCTATGGAAACAGCCATATTAGGGCAGGTTGTTTGCCTCACACCCATTTTGGTGCAACCCTTAACCATATCCTGGTAATACAGATGTTTTGTGCACCAAATTGCCCCTTTTTCCCCAATCTCTCGAGTTGAACTGCGCCTAAAGGACTTCTCTTTGTGATGACTTGCACCAATATACTTGACTGCAAATTTGTTCACATTTACCACCACTTAAGCTTAACTCATTCTATCTTGATGAAATATCTTTTGAATACTTATGTATCAGTATTCCCCTAGTACTTTTAAGATTAAGAAAGTCAAAGTTATTAGAGCATTTTTCTCATAGTAGCAGAAAATACTATTTCACAATAACTTGTTTTATGGCAAGTGCATTTTGAATACAATATCAACTTTAAGGCATGATTCCATTTTGTCAAAAAGGTCCAAATGTGCTCCTATATTATCTAAAATTATTTTCGTTCATACCCTTATTGGTAGCAAATTGTCTTATATTTTCCATTACCACTAAGAAAGTTCCAACGAAGAAATAGACGGACTTTATGAGTGCAAATTCTTCAAGAAAAAAAAAAAGAAGCTCAATTTTACATCTCAACTAGTTGATTAAGAGATCAAGGGCAAAACAAGACATGTTCCCTAATGACAAGTTAATATTAGACCAAAGTTGATGATAAATTGTGTGTGAGAATCAACCATGAAAACTTGATCAATGTATTCACAATAAAAACACTCATGCTCATAGATAGAAGTTGCTTGTCGATTGGCGGAGTCACCCTCAATGCACTACTCAAGTTCTCATAGTATTCTAATCCGAGTAATGAATATTCTCTAGATCGTTTTTGTGAATTTTTCAAAAATATAATGTCCAACATAAAAATATTATGTCACATAAACTCAATATACAATATAATAATTCTGAGAAAAAAATATTATACATAATATATAACCTTATATAAAAGCAAATATCTATACACAAATATACACTAAACCAAATAACAAACTCAACTATAGGCTATCTAGTGTAAATATTTTTTTTAGTGGTCCAGTGGTTTGAGCTTGAACTTTTATGTTGTAGGTCTCAAGTTCGAAATCTCTTGTCAAGCGAAAGTAACAAGTTTTCCTTTTGAGTCGAGCTCGTCACATCGAACTTGCCTAGTGTGAATTACTTCTCCTATGTGATTTGCGATTTATTGCATAAGAGCGGATTTTGTCACGTGCATACCAAAAAGATAGCTGCAGCGGGTTTCATTAAAAAATAAAAAAATAAAGAAAAATCTCCAAATAGACTAGAGCGATTTTCATTTTTTGGGGAAGGGGAGGGGTTACCAAAAAGGAAGAAAAAGAGAATATTCTCTAACTCTCACTGTGTTATTTTACCTTTCAATTCATTGGACTCTTTTTTTTGCCTTTCGCCTACTGCAACAAAAGCATAAAGGAGGAGTGACATCCGGGATCACTGAGCCAGTTGAAACGCGCGGCGAGAGAAGCAGCAAAAAATGGAGAGCTCCGGCGAACTGGTGCCTTTCCCGTTGCTGACGACACCGATTGAATCGAATTATCGAGCATGCACGATCCCTTACAGGTTCCCTTCCGACAATCCCAAGAAACCAACCCCTACCGAGCTTTCCTGGATCGACCTTTTTATGAATTCCATCCCTTCGTTTAGGTATTTGTTTCTTCTGTTTGAATTAGACTTCTGCGTTTTGTACTGTCAGGATGAGAAGGCACTATTTTGTTTTCCACCTCCAGTTGTAGATTCGAGAAATGATGTGTAGATCATACCTTTTGGATATAATAGTCACCTTATTAACCTAACTATTGCTTGAAATAATACGTATATCTGATTTTACTGCATTATAATTAAACAATATAAGAAAAACACTATCTGTGAGTGGTGAGAAGTTTTGATCATTCTTTGGATTAACCCATTGAATTTCTTGATTTTTGTTAATTAATGCAGGAAGAGGGCTGAAAGCGATGACAGTGTTCCAGATGCTCCTATTCGAGCTGAAAAGTTTGCTCAGAGGTATCCTTCTATACTATTGTGTGTTTTCATGTTGCTTCTCGTTTAAGGGAGTAGGTCAATTGAATAGAGAACAAGTTCATCTTTTTCATCCCGTTTGTTAGAGGAGGGAAGTGGTGGGTACAGTGTCCTGAAAGAAAGCTGTTTTTAGTCTATTCTTTGAATCTCTATTTATCCAACAACCCAGCTTAAGTACAATGTGCTGAAAAGGGTGTGTGGAGCAGCTGGCGGGCTTTTTTATCATGTAATTTTATTTTTTGATCATGTAATTACATTTTCTTTCCTGTTTTTTTTTTTTTTGTACTTTTCAAGTTTGGTATTTTATATTAGATAATGCAACTTCCAGCTAATGCAGTGTTACCAAAGACAAAAAGTACATAGAACTACCAAGCAAAAGTTTTTGTGAGTACGGGCATAAGTAGAAAAATAAAACAAATGTAATGCAAGGAAGACTAACTATAAACACAAGTGAAATTATATAGACAAAGGAACTGACAAAAAAGAACGACTGTTAAAAATGTCAATCAAGTTAAAAAATTACTTCAAGTTTCTGATTGATATGCAAAGATGTATTTGAAGTTTCTAATATAGGTTCCCAGACTAGTTTCCGTATAATAAATCCCTAATTTCCTACTTTTAGGTACTAACATCTCATTCAATTTGATTAATTACTGATTAACTAACTATATCAGCTGTTTATAGTTTTTGCGGACTCTTCACTCTTGATGTCGCACCCGTGTCGGATTCTCCAAACATACACTACTTTTGCTGAATCCAACACGCACCCGTTGACATTTTTGAAGAGTCCGAGCAACATAGCAGACACTCACCCTGTCAGCGTAATGAGCCACATACCCTGTCAGCGTAATGAGCCACATGCTTCAACAATTTGATGCATATACTAAAGAGTGCCGCCCAAATGAAGCTAAGTGCCCATCTTGTGTTGTACCTAACCATAGGGTTTTAGAGTCCCTCAAGCCCGCCTTCCACAACACTACAAAGGAAATGAGAAGCAAGGAAGAGGAAGAGTACAGATGAGAGGGAGAGAATTGGGAATGTTAATTATGAATGTCTTATTTTTATGAAATAAGAGCAGAATGAATAACCTGGATAAAAGAAACGCAATAAAGGTGGGGCTTGTTAAGTGGGAGGATATAGCAGGACTAAGCTGCTTGATTAAAAAAAAAACAGGACTAAGTTGGTCCTGGTAAAAAAACATGAAAGAAATTATGTGGTCAACCATTTGAAGTGTGCAAAAGAAAGGTGTGCAATTTACTCTAGACATGGGAAGTGTGGCAGGGTTTTTTCACTCGATTGTACATTCTTTAGAGTACCATATGATTCACAAGTTAGCAATAGATGATTGGGTGTTACAAGTAGAGAATCATTTGTACAAGATTCTCTATTAGTCCAAGTATTATATACGAGATTTGCCTTTTCAATCAACAAATACAACTCAATCTCAAACTAGTTGGGGTTGGTTATATGAATCTTCTTAATTTACTATGCATTACTTGGACATGTTCTTATTTCATCTTCTTCCAATCAATAAAATAACTTATTTCATCAATACTTATGCCAAAAAAAAAAAGATATTTACTTAATAAAGGAAAAAGATTATTGTGCAAGTTACTTAGTTACTTCTAATTGTAAATGCTTTTGACTTGTCATCAAAATGATGAAGAATAAACCATACCTTGAGCAAGTGTCAGTATACTTCAGAAGGTTTGAGGTTTATATTTACAAATTGAAAATTGATGATAGTTTCCAACTTTTACATGTACTTCTTTTGGTGGATAGATATTCTGCAATACTTGAGGATATAAAGAAAGATCCTGAAAGTCATGGAGGGCCTCCTGATTGCATTGTAAGTTGAACCATATTAAGCTATCAATTGTTGACTCTTGAGTTTCCTGATAACTTCTTGTTGTTGCTCAAAAGCTAAAGCGCTTTCTCCTTTATTTTCTTTTAGCTTCTTTGTCGCCTTAGAGAGCAAGTGCTTAGGGAAGTGGGGTTCAGAGATATATTTAAAAAGGTCAAGGTTAGTATCATTTCTCCAATATTAGATTCCTCAAGTTGGCTCTCCTGTTAGCAAGTGGTCAAAGAAATAGAATAATTGAGGGAAAGGTATTACCATAATTTTTTTTAAAAAAAGATAGGCATTGCATCTGCTGTGCAGACATGCTTCCGGGTGTCTGCTTGTGGATGTTGACATACCTTACAAAATAAACAATCCCACTTCTTTAAAGATCATCAATTGTTTTGTGCTCCTTATCCTGCAACATTAGAAATTAGTATCAGGTTTTGACTTCGAAACATTGTTGGGTGTATTAAAATGTGCTAGGATGAAGAAAATGCAAAGGCTATATCCTTATTTAAGGATGTAGTATCTCTTAATGATGCTATTGAGGATGAAGCCAAGCGTGTAGAGAATTTGGTCAGAGGAATTTTTGCAGGAAATATATTTGATCTTGGCTCTGCAAAGGTAAACCATGCTTTTTGATCCATGACTTCTTCATAATCACTGCATGAAGTCCGTTGATATTCTGAGCCATTATTTCATTTGGATTGTGTATTTACCCTGGTAGTAAGTCAAGTTATGGAAACGAAACTCTTTCAATCAACTGCTTTGGTTTGTCATATAGTTTGACAATATAAATCCAATACTATGCCCAAATTATCTAGAAATTCCAGTGGAATTTTTTTTATTAATTATAAATTTTATCTATGTTTGGGCAAAATAAAAAAGCATGCAAATATACCAAAAGTAGAAACATCCACAGAAATAGATGGTTTTCAATTCTAGTGGAAGGTTAAGTTGCTCGAGTTCATATTTCCTCAGTTGGTTCCTTGAGTTATTTTTTTCCCTTTTCTTGCCACCTTTGGAACTTGAATAGAAGTGCATTCCGTACAACCACCACTCTAGATGACAGATTTCAGCTGCTTTATTCAATTCATTGACAATACTCATGATCTACTTCAAATGCTGCTACCTCGCATACTATTTACTGTAATATGCTCTTGCTTAAGGGTTTGTTACGTCAAAAAGTCAGCAGCTCTGCACCCAATACTTATCCTATTTAGAGGGGGACCTTCTTATTCACAGGATTACGAGAAGATTGGTATCTGCAACCGTGCAACGACACCCTTTTAACCTTCTTTGGGATTTATTGCATGAGTTTGGAGTATCAGACAAACCAAAAGTCGTATTGCCTGGTCTTACTCCCAGGATCCGAAAATTATTGTCTGCCTCGTGGTTCCTGACTTCTTGTGCTTAAGACTAGTAGTTAAAAATCACAGTTTTCACTGTCTCTCCAGTTTTTAGGACTCTACAATCTCCCAGGACTATTATCAGGAGTATTTCCCATCTTAAAAACTTAATGAAAGATGCAAATCAACTGGGAATTAGCAGAGAAATCTTTTTAGAGTGCTTAGTCATTGTTAGTAATACAATGAGGCTCAAAATTACCAGTACATCAGCCAGTTCAGATGGTTTAGATTCATGATTTGGAATGTTTGCTCTGAGAAACTTATTGCAGAACACCTATGCCTTAAGTTAAACTGTTCATTTGCCTAAAGCCTCATGTCAAACGGGTGTTACATGATATAGATTTCCAGTAAAGATCTTTACAGATACATAAAACCTGCTAGAAATCAAACATGCCTATATACAAATTCCTGTTTGACATGCACACCTGAGTCCGTGTAACACATCACAACATGCACATTTCAATAGGGAGAGCTCCGTAAATTGCATAAAAGATGATATCTCAGAGCATCTTGTTGGAACCTGTTCAGACTCTAACTAGCTGAAACCTTCCAGAGTTTATTTGATATCTTAATCTTGTTCCCTGCACAGCCAGCAATTCTAAAGTGATTCAAAGTTTTCAAGATCATGTTATTAATGTCTACTTTCTTTAACCTCTCTTGAAGCTTGCAGAGCTGTTTTCAGAGGATGGTATGTCCTTTCTAGCTAGTTGCCAAAACCTTGTCCCTCGACCCTGGGTTATAGATGATTTGGACGTTTTCATTACAAAATGGAGCAAAAAAACATGGAAAAAGGTGACTATTTTATCATATTTCGTCGTCATTTGAACTTCCAACTTTTATGATTTTCTTTGATGTCTGTTCCTTCACTGACATCCTTACTCTTATACAGGCTGTAATCTTTGTTGATAATTCTGGTGCAGATGTTATTTTGGGTATTTTGCCATTTGCTAGAGAATTACTTCGTCATGGAGCACAGGTATGTTTTGGAGTCCCTGCTCCTTTTATGCACAGATTGTGGAAGTGTTTGTGTTTAGTAAACTGAATTCAAATTGTATGTCACCAATAACTGGACTGTTCTTTGATTTCATAGCATTGAATGAAACACCATTATGTGTTTTTTGATATGCTTGGTTTGTGGGTTTTTACGAGTGCACACAAATGCAACAAGTAGTATACATCACTGTGAGAGGATTTTGACCGACTCTTCTGAGAGCGTAACTTTATTTTCAGTTACTGCTCTTTTGGCTCTTTTTTCGACATTAGGATGTTAATGAAAATGGTTTATTTCCAGTAAAACATTACACTCGAGCGGGGAATTTGTATTGCTTTAATGGCTAAACCATAGTTGCAGCACTTTTGGTATAGTAAATATCATCATTCTTGTCGTGTTTCTATTTCATGAATTTCCTGAAGCGAATAAAGCGTAGGACCTCAAAACCCCTAGTTTAATAGGTATGAAGCTCCAGCGAATAAGTTACATATTTCGTATATGTCAGCATGATGATAGTATGAATTGCATCAAATTGGCTGCCACATTGATTAGCTGATATCTGAAAGCTATTTTTAGCTCTTATCACTAGTATATGAAAGCATTTCTGGTAACACTGTATTTTTCCTGTTTCCATATCTCATTTAACTACTGCTTTCTTTGGCCAGGTTGTTTTAGCTGCTAATGACTTACCTTCTATCAATGATGTTACTTACCCCGAGTTAGTAGAGATTATTTCTAAGGTAATAGACGTCATATGTTTCAACTTGTGGGGCTCTCAGCTTTTGTTTGGTATTAACATGTTTTGGTTATAACAGTTGAAAGATGAGCATGGGAAGCTCATAGGTGTTGACACATCTAATCTTTTAGTTGCCAATTCTGGTAACGATTTGCCGGTAAGTGGCAGTTGTTTTTAGCTTCATTTGCATACTGCAGAGCTTCCTCCCGCACCCTCCAAGGAGAGGATGGGAAACTTATTTTCTAGATTTAGATTCCCTCTTGGCTTACAATCAATCTCCTAATTTCATGCCTGCCATTGCTTAGCCCGTAATTATACATTTCGTCTTAGCTTATTGAGAATTCCTACTTTTAAGCAAGCGAGAATTCTTCAGGGCTAACTATTTTGGTTCTCACCCAACCTAAGTTTAGTATGCACCTACCCTTGAGCTTACTCTCCAGCTTGGCTTGTCTGGGCTACTAGGCATGTGATGAGTTGCATGAATGTCAGGTTGAGTGGTTGACAAGGCAATTTCGGACTAGTCCAGATGTCAGGTCTATTTACTGAATGCATTTATGCATGTTGTTGCAGGTTATTGATCTTACAACGGTATCTCAGGAGCTGGCATACTTGGCAAGTGATGCTGACCTCGTCATTTTAGAAGGCATGGTAAGGCTTTTGTAGTTATTGGTGGAGACTGTTATCTCCCCTGTGGCATGACATATTAAAATTTAGTGATTATTTCGTGTTGTTGACCTCTAAAAAGCTTTATTGCAAGGGCTGTTCCTCTGCTTGCGTGTTGTACTTTGCTCCTACTCAGACTCTTTAAAAATGTCGTCGTCTGCATGTCCAATCCACCAAAATTAGTGCAGTTTTTGGTGGATCCGACATGGGTTCAGCAACATTTTTGTAGAGTCCGAACAACATAACTTTGCTCGTGACTTGGTTCATTTGTACCTTGTATTATGAGTGTTATGTATACTCCTACCCTTTGTTTTCTTCTTTATAATTGTCCTTAAATGGGAGATGAGTTATATAAGTGAACTGTATCAATTGATTAAATATGAGGGGAATAAGGTAAGATGTGAAAAGAATATGGCAAACGTCAGCTTCACAATTAATTTGGGGCTGCCTCTTTGGATGTGAATAGCTATGTCTCTTTTTTTCTGAAAAGTGTGAATAGCTATGTTGTTGGGGGCAGTGTTACATTAGAAGTCTAGGGATATCAATGATGCCAATGTGGGTGTAAAGAAAGATTTAGGAAGAATCTAATCGGCAAAGCTCAAGCTCCTCAATGAAGTTGGTTGCAAGCTGCCTACAGGACGTGATCAGCTAGGGTTTCCCTTACTTTTATGAGTTAGAAGAGCTATTTTCTTTGGGGACAGAGTTACATTAAAAGATTAGGGACGGGTATGATTCCATGTGGGTGGGACCTGTCTGCAACCCCTCACCTAGCCTGCAAGTCTCCTGCTCTAATTGCCTATTGCCACTTCACACTTCTCTCTCCTGTATTGTTGTGACAGGACGAAGGGTATGGATCATCGTGGCTTCTCATAACTTTTACTACTAAGCACTTCTCCACTTTTTAGGAACTATTTTTTTCTCTAGAAGTTGTATAAACTGATCAAAGCCTCTTATTCGACATCATAGTGTAATAAATTGTTTTGAAGTTTTTAAATTTACAAATCTCCTTCCTGCTCATGTTTCTTGAAAAGAGAGAAGAGAAATCTAAGAGAGTTGCATAAACTTCTACAGATTATTATTCATAAAGTCAAAGTGTCACCAATCAAAAGCCTATTTGTGGATCAGGAAATCCTAAACAAGCTATAGTCTTGGGAACAATTAAACACTTTATTCCTGATAAAAATATAAGAATAGAATCTAATCTAAAAGGGTTATGATTTAAACAAAAAAAAAACCTATTCAGAAAAATAGTTATATCTTCATGGAGAGCGTCACTCCCCATATTTTAAATGATTGTAAATTTCCAATCTCTCTCAACTTTTAGCTTCTCTTTGAATTCATTGCAGGGCCGCGGAATAGAGACAAACTTGTATGCTCGATTCAAATGTGATTCCCTCAAGATTGGAATGGTAATACCTCCTTTCTTTCATTTACAGCCGTATAAGCCATCCCTAACTTCTCCCGCTTTTACTCTTTATGTCTTGCTGATGGTACCAAAGGAAGTCGAAAAGAAAGTTAAAACCTCTCCTATATTCAGGGCCTTTTTCCCTTCTAATACAAAGTTTTGTTCTTTTATTATTATTATCATTTTTCCTTTTTAAAAAAAGTTTTTGTTTGTTTTTTAAACACAGGTAAAGCATCCGGAAGTTGCTCAGTTTCTTGGAGGAAGGCTTTATGATTGCGTCTTCAAATTTAACGAAGCTTCAAGTTAAATAGTTTAGCTATCAACTATATCAGTTCTTACAAACCCAACAAATTGAAGATATTGGTAAATCATTATATTGGATATTATTTGCAACTTTTCTTGAAGGTTGGATTGCAAATGAAGCATTGGTATGCTTAGGTGCATCTGCAGTAGTGTGGCTATGCAGGTATCACAGTTGCAGCTTGATATTACCTCTTTCCAGCAGTAAATGGCTCTTTTTTCTCCTGTAGTTTTCGGAATCACTTGTAATAAAGATATTGGCTAGCTGCGATTGAAGAGGTTTCATCAATAGTACTCTCATCTATTCGTGATCTATGTACTGGATGTGGTGGGATGGATGGATTCTTCCACGCTTAACCAAAGGTCTTATGTGATCTACACTCTTGTTTTACCTATATTAATTTGCGAGGCAAATGAGAATAGTTCATCATAATGAATAGGGGAATATATGATTGTGTTGATAAATCATAATTTTCATACTAAGCATGTCTTCACTTAGCACATTAATCTTCCTTGCTTTTCAAAAGTATATTCCTTCTAATAGCATTATGCGTTGTTATTCTGTTACCTCTAATAACAAATTACTATTAAAAGTTAAGGGAACTCCCAATTTGTGGGTTGAAAGTAGCAAGATTTTAGAGTGACATAAAGAGCTAGGGTGTGGTAAAATGGAAATTATTTCTCCTTAAATTGTATTGTTTGGGACCATAATGAATTTCGGTGATTTTGATATTTAAAGGTCTTGAGTTTAACCTAATGAGAAAAAAAATAATCTTATTGGCAGTATCATTTCTAAAAGGCGTAATACATAAATATAACACTTAATTTGACTTTGGCGAACAATTATGTCCTCCAATTTTGAGTGTGCACAAGGAGATAAAATTGAATAAGTAGACATACGTGTTCTATATGGCATAATGCATGTATGACGTCATGTATGACATAAAATTATCATGTAGGATATCATGTAAACGAATGTATCTATTTGTTCAATTTATAGAAGATTAAGCGTATAATTGTCCACTGACGCTAAGATAAGATAATATTTACATATTTTAGGAGTCTAACAAAAGTTGGACAAAACTATTTGGTAAAATGGAAAAAAGAGAAGAGATAAGAAAACTAGTGTTAGGCCAAAACTGTTTGCACGGCTCCTCACTGTATCATCAATGGCTGCTCTGTCTGCTTCTGCCCATGTGAGAATTCGCACCTTCTTCCATTCATCTTTCACTAACAATAAAATATCAAACTTTTCCCAACAAATCAAACTTGAAAATTATACCACTATTACTACGACCACTTCGAAGAGAAGCATCTTCATACCCGCCTTGGCACCAAAGACAACGGAGAACTCAGCTTCCCAACTCCAATCAACTACAAATTCCGTTCAAGGTAAGCACAAAAATACACCATCAATATCAGAAATAAAAAAAATTGGGTTTCGTCACCAGAAATTACACAATATAGTGATAGATTGAGATTTAATTACCAAACATAACAATAGTTTGGATAATTACCAGATGTAGCAACAGGGGTTGTATCATTGATATAGCAATAGATACATAGAAAGCAATTGTGGTATAGAGTGAATTTCAGAAACTGTTGTATGAGTGATGCAGGGGGCGAATTTCATAAACTTTCGTTATGTTTGATTGTAAAATTTTCAAACTATTCTAAAAAGCATGTTATATACTACCTCCGTACCCTTTTAATTGTCATAAGTTTCCTTTTTTTTTTTGGAGTCAAATGTACTTTCCTTATAATTTTTGAATATCTAATTATTCTTTTTAAAATATCAAATTAATATAATCTAATTTAACTTTTGAAAATTAGTCAAATTGAAAATCACAGAGGAAGTACAATATGACTTATCAAAAAGAATGTCTTAGTGAGAGATATTTTGAAAAGTTTTTTCATAAGTAAATTTGAGTTACATATTTGTTCAATTTTTAAATGGATGGTGAAAATATAGTTTCATGTGCTAATTTTGAGTAAATTTTCCTTCTTTTTTGCTTGTATGGACTCTGAAAATATCAATTTGAAAGGATGGGCTGAGTTTGCAAAAAATGTGTCTGGCGAATGGGATGGGTTTGGAGCAGATTTTAGCAAGCAAGGTGAGCCGATTGAATTACCGGAATCTGTAGTCCCTGGAGCTTACAGGGAGTGGGAGGTGAAGGTATTCGATTGGCAAACGCAATGTCCTACTCTTGCTCGTGATGATGATGCCTTCTCTTTCATGTACAAGTTCATTCGGCTCCTTCCTACCGTTGGCTGTGAAGCTGATGCTGCAACTAGGTATAGCATCGACGAGAGGAATATTTCTGATGCCAATGTTTCTGCCTTTGCGTATCAATCCACCGGATGTTATGTGGCTGCCTGGTCCAATAATCATGATGGAAATTATAATACAGCTCCTTATTTGTCATGGGAATTAGAGCATTGTTTGATTGATCCTCGGGACAAGGAGTCGAGGGTGCGGATTGTTCAGGTTAGAGGTCATGACATGTTTATTGATTGATCAGATGGTATAGTTATAATCTCAGAAAAGTTACTTTCTTTCTTGAAGAGAAAATCGGTATTAAAACAAGAAAACTATTAGTTGAGTGTCCATATGAGAAATCAACCCTTCATTGTTTTTACCTGCCCAAATTTAATTCAATCCGCCCATTTGTCACCTCTGATTCAGGTTGTGCGCCTTCAAGATTCTAAGTTGGTATTGCAAAACATTAAGGTGTTTTGTGAGCATTGGTATGGGCCGTTTCGAAACGGGGATCAGCTTGGTGGGTGTGCTATTCAAGATTCTGCATTTGCTTCTACCAAAGCCTTGGACCCTGCAGAAGTCATTGGTGTTTGGGAGGGTAAGCATGCCATCTCCAGTTTCAACAATGCTCCAGAAGTAAGCACTAAATGACCCTATCCATTGAATTGTGCGACATCTCACTAAAAGTAAACACATACAATACTATTTGTTATTTGGGTGGTGGTGAGACTTGAACGCATGACATCTTGCCTGGCTCTAATAGCATGTTAAATTGTGTGACCATCTCATCTAAAAGCTTAAGTAGCTAGAGTTTACACTTCTAATTACTTAATTATATTATGTCTCTCCACTATCATCCTGCTATTATCAAGTTGAAGCAGGCTTTCTACTTGTGACTTGCAAGGGTGACTAACATTACATACTACATAGTCCAGAGCACAGAATATCATATGCAACAAAACGATCTGATCATTGTTATTGTAGGTTTTTCCTTTCTCCCCTTGTTTCTGGTGCCGCTTCAAAACTTCATTTGGCACCAGAATTATATATTTTCATATTTAAGTGCCTTGACTGCAAGTTTTGAAGTGTTTCCTTTGTACTTTGAGAATTTTACCATTTGCTTTGACTTCCTACCCTCAGTAGCTGACAACCATAATCCCATATACGTTAATAGCATCCAAAGATAACCTGCGATGGATAAAAATTTGAACGTAGAAATCAGACGCTTCACTTACTTCTAGGAAGCTAAATCAACAACCAAAGTGCTAAAGGTTCTTTCAGTTGCTCACTTGTCACTTTTTGCTACCTGTTTAGTTTAGGAAGAAATCTAATTGTCGGTGAATTGGATTTCTCCCAAACCAAAGCCAAATGTCTTGTAAACCAAAAGTGATTTACTGATAGTGAATGTGAAAACAAGTGAGTAATGGTGTGTTAGTGTCCAGATCATTTCAACACACTTGACAGAAGATATCTTCAATAGTGATTCTTGCTTACCTTTCTATACATTTGGGAAGCGCAGATGGACATAAATAGTATATAAAAGGCTATCGTAGACAGAAATAGTTGTCTACTTTAGTGACTATACTCTTGCTGAATTAAGGATGATAATGGGACCTTATAAGGGTTCCTTAATGTGAAATTTCCATTTTAATCTTGTTAGATGTCCTTTTCTTGCTCAGGCAATAAAAACCTTCACACCACAATCAACAAGGATTCAAACTGTTGACTTGATGGCAGAGTAGTTAACAACTAAATTGGATTGACAAATAGAATAGTGCACCAAACACCATCTTACTGACTTCACTTTTCAGCTTATACGTTTTCAACATTGTAGTTTTTTTATTGCTTGCAATGTCTCTGGTTAAATCAGAGATAAAGAATTTTTAGCATGTTAGCATGTCAGCGTCAGAAGGAATAAGTAATGGAGAGTTCTGAATTACACTTCCAGAAAGTTATTCAAGAGCTTGTCGATGGCAGCACTAGGAAGACAGTACGAGATGAATTGGATCTTGTTGTGCTTCCAAGGCAACTATGGTGTTGTGTGAAAGACATTGCAGGTGGCGAAACTTGCTGTGAAGTTGGGTGGCTATTCGAACAAGGACGTGCCATGACATCCAAATGCATATTTTCTGATAATGGCAAGTTAAAGGCAAGTAGTTCTCTTTTTGTTTCTCCTAAAAAGTTAACTTTTTTTGTTACTCATTTACTCTCAGTCTGTTTTTAAGCTTTTGCTGCTTCCATATCATTGATATACCTTATTAAACATTTGTATCAAGTCAAAATCAAACAAACAAATTGAAACGGAGAGGGTAGATTTTTAAATGGATCACAATTTCCAAGCACCTGCTTATTGTGACACTCTGATTATTCTTCAGGAAATTGCTATAACATGTGAAAGTGCAGCACCAGCACAATAGAGCACAGACACCTACAACATATGGCCAGAGCAGTAGGAACACAACTGTTCAATTTCCCTTTCCCAGAATTAAATTAATGGACAGGAAGTATATAATTGTATATTCAACATTGGTTTATTCTCAAGTGGCAACAATTCTGTTGAATAATGGTCTGAGATAAATGGTATTGATTGATATAAAAGCTTAAGTTGAGTGAGATATGATTAGTGAGAATTCATATAACCGATCTCACAACTTTATTGGAATTGAGGTGTGGTTGTTGTAATAACTAATAACCATTCTCTGATAATGACTTCTCTAAGTTCCTTGTACCAAATGATTGATATGCCTCCAGCAAAAAAAATTTAAAAAAAAATCCATTAAAGTTCAACATAACAGTATTACTATAAACAAGCATAAAAATAAATAGCATAAATTATCATGAGTAGAAAAGGCGAAGAATCATTCATGGAATAAAACATCACAACATAATTTAACAATTTGAAACAAGAACGAAGCCTCGACTAAAGAACACAACTAATTTGAACACATTAGTGGGAAGATTTTCAACACTAAAAACTAAATATAAAGCTCACAACAAATCGTGGAAGCATAGAGCTGTCCGATAGGGTCTTTCACTCATCCTCTTCTACGCAAATTCGAAGGTACTGGATGTTACTGGATGAAAGTCTATTGCCCTGGCCTCTTTTCTGTACAACCTGCAAACTAGCCAGTGCCAAATTAGGAACTTCTTTAGTAGAATACATCATCAACGCCAAATCTTCTTTAGTAGAACCCAAAAACTGTGATAATGTAATTTTCTTTTAGGAGAGTTAAGAAAGTTAGGATTATGTAATTTTCACAAAGGAAGAGAAGATAATTGCTCATCGCTTCTTGTAAAGAGAAATTAGCAAATGTCTTTGGATCTCAACAACTCAATTAGGACTCGAAGAAATGCATGAAACTTTGCTCTCATTGAAACTTGTAAACTTATCAATCTCGTTAATCTTTCAATCCTTTTTTGGAAGCTGGCTAAGAAAATATATCTCAAAACACCAATTTTCTGCATCCACTTAAAACCAAAGCATGAATTTCTACTGAATTCATAAATCTACTTCCCAACCCTCTTCCCCTCTTAGCTCGACATAACCCCACGCTCCCCCCCTCTGTTCGGACTCAAAACTAAAAAGTATGATAGCTTCTGCTCCTGTCATAGCCCTTTTCTTTCCAACTATATGATCCAACTATTTTACTTTTTGTTCCAATGAAGCCATCAAAGGACCTTCGTAGTTACATCAAAATCAATTTACAACATGCTACTAATACATACCATCATACATTTTGATAGCATATTCACAAGCAGATCTTCAAGATCAAACATAATCTGTTCACCAAACCACCAAGTTTTGTGATGCCTTCCCCAATATAATCTCTGTACGACCTGGTTTTCCCAAATTCCCATTCATACCTCATGAATGCTCCACCAAGCATGTTAAGTTGCAAATCTGGATGATGCAAGACAACATTTCAAATAATCATCTACTGTGAGAAAACCCAATAGATTTCTGATAAGAGCGTGAATATAGAAGATCGATAGAGAGAATCCATATAGCCTACCCAACTAGTTTAAGATTGAAAATTGATTGACGAAAAAGTTCTGACTCTTCCTTCACTCTCTTGAAATGGGATTACTGTTCTTTTCCACATCAACTGAATCCACCTACATCAGTCAGTCCCAAAATGCGGTTAAGCTCCTGACAAATCACAACATATTTTGGGGTAGTCTTGCCTAAGCTGAAAAAAGTAAGCCAATGTCAGGCCTAAAGTCCCATCCTCGCTGTATCTTCCTTTAATTCATGCATTTTCATATTGCATGATTCTTGACCTGAACCATGTCATTTTGTTCTCTGCCCTCGAAAAGATCATGAGCTAGATACAGCCCTGTACAGACTCCCTTGAGCTAATTTCCCACCCATTTCCCAGAACCCCGTTCTCTCCCGTCCAATTATGAGCTCCACATTGTTATTGTTTCAAGTCAACTAAACAAAACCATAGGTCTAACAATGCTGATCAACATCATGGTCACTTCAATCGAATATCCAAATTGGGATACTGAAAACATTATAATCTCGTAAGGAAGCACACGAGATTATCACATACACCTCACTGAACTTCAAAGGTTCAATCAAATTTTCTTAGCAACTTCCACTACAATAAAGTGAATAACCGTACAAGTTAGTTGGCAAACCTTGGTCCTAGTAACTCCTATATCAGACCTTGATGTTGCAACTCAAGCATTACTCAAAGGAGGTGCAAGGCTGACACAAACAACAAAACAGACACAATATGCACCACTGCCAATTGAAAAAACAAGGTTGAATCATTTGCAGTTGTCAAGGAACTGTGTGATCAAATGCCACTAGACAGAATTTCTCAATATGAGCCAGTGTAAATAGTTTAAAACCCGCCCCTCTTGTACATTGCCAATCAATTGTCAATAAGAAACTCTCACTAATGCTTCTTCTTCCATGTGTAGACCCCAAAAATCAGCCCAATCATTTTACAATTTTATGTAGGACAGCACAAGTGACTAAGTGAGTGCATAACCATAGAGCTGAATAAGAAAATAAATCTTAAAAGACTCAAAGTCCAAATGTTAAAGAACTCTAAATGTAGAATGGATACACGCCTTCCACTTCAATTTTCAGTAGAAAAGGGCATTTTAAGATTTTTCATAAGTACACCAAACACAATGCAAGCAGTAAAACTGATGCATTTCCACAAAAAAGGATTACTTTGAAAGAAAAAAAGGGGGCAGGAATGTACCTACTAGAGATGTCTGTCTGAGAAGCTACTGAGCTCCCGGTGCATCTCTCATGCTCAAATTCAGACTATTTCGCATTGTTCGTCTTCCTATACACGGATTTCCTTTTTGCATCATAGCAACAAATTCTCCATAATCAATTCGTCCATCCTGGAAAGAGGTGCACCAGGAAACAGATTCGTATATATGACAAGCAACAAATATAAAAACAAAACGAACCATTACATGCATATAATCACAGAGATTTTCCAGAGGTAATATTGCCTACATGGTGGGCAGATTCAGGCACAAACTCTAATGAATTATATTATTGGGTTTTGCCTGTATGGAGGCATAAAATCTACTGAACTGATGATGATGTGAGTTTGTGCCAAACATTTGGGAAGCTAAAAGAAATTTTGATGGAGATTAGGTGTTTGGGCAAAATGGAATGTGCTTTTAAACAACAGAACAATCAGTTCTCCTGAGGTATGGAAGAAGCTACACATCCTTATCAATAATTTTTATTCACGAAACCATCCCTTATTGATTTTTAAAAGGAAATCAACTACTCCCTCCGTTTCAAAAAAAATGTCCCTATTTCCTTTTAGTTTGTTTCAAAAAGAATGACCCCTTTCCTTTTTTGGCAACACTTTAACTTTAACTTTCCACGTGGCATGTTTAAGACCACAAGATTAAAGGACATTTTGGTACATTTGACATAACTTTAATTTAGACCCACAAGATTAAAAAGTCTTCTTTCTTTTCTTACACTCCGTTCCAAGTCAAACTAGGCCAATCTTTTTGAAACGAAGGGAGTATTAAACTGTTGTCCCCTTCTCCTTCTTCACCATGGATTTTTGCCATCAACTTCCCAACTCTTTCTTTATGCAAATCTCACACAAAATGAATTCAACTAAACAAATTGAAAAACTTAATCAAAGTCTCAAATAATAATAAAGTACTGACGCTTAAAAGCACTTTTTGAAAGGATTGACCATACTCAAAACAACTTTTCTAATATTTAACAGCACTTCTCAAATAATTTTGCCAAACACTAACTACTACAGTTCCAAAGTACTTCTCAAAAAACACATATTGACTACTCAAAATAAGCAGATTTTAGAAATGTTCGATCAAGCAGGCTCATACTCAAGAAATAGTTTACGTGATTTGAAATACGTAGAGATGCCTCTAAGTTTTGTACTATATAATTTAGTACTTTATCTTCTTATTGTTCCTTTTTAAACACTTGAATCTATGAGCATAAGTTACATTTTCCATTCACTTTAATGAATCCTATAATCCATGCACAGTTATAATTCCACAAGTATGACTAAAACATGAGAGGCTGAGAGGCTTAGCTTAGGCAATCAGACCAAATAAACTATAACATAATCTTCAGAGATACTTCTGAAAAGAATCCGAGTGTGTCCAAAACTCCAAACATGATGAATAAACAGAGATGTCTGGTAAACTAGTAATGAACTTCAGTTTCATAATTAGTACCTAAAAGACAAATTTATGTTCTAAAACAGTGGACTTACATTATCCTGATCGACTTCTCTTATAATATCCTCAAAGTAAACATCTGTCATGTTATGCTCTATACAAGCTTGCTGGACCTCATCAACTGTTATGTAACCACTTCCATCCTTGTCAAAATATTGAAAAGCTGCCATGAGATGTTCCTCGCGCTCCAATTTATTAAGATGAACAGTTGCCGCAATGAATTCTCCATAGTCAATAGTTCCACTATTGTCCACATCAGCCTGAAATTGTGAGTTAGCTACATCAATCGCCTTCGATAGTTTTTAAAGGAGCTTTGCATGAACCTCAAAGAAACACATGTTAGTAGTTGAGGGACACTAGAAAGATCAACATAGAAATCATGTGGATCGAAACAAGAGATAAAGTGATTCCAAGTCAGAGTTTAGCTCGAACAATTCCTCAACTTCTAAGGACTTGTGACACAAAAGAAAAGCTGAGTAACTTGCAAATGAGCTTCAGAAGCTACAAAAGTACTCAATTAATTTAACACAGGAGAGAGCTGAAATTCCAATTCAACTCTCCTCTTTCCAAACAGATGGAATTCACCATCATTTACTTGTGCAATTCTACAGAGATGAAGATTCTGAGCTTCCATAGTAGATAGTCTCGTCATTAGTAATTTGAGGAAGATGTTGGAAACATATTTTAATCACTTTGCAATAAAGATTGCCTTACCGCATCCATGAGTTCCCGTATCTCCGTATCCTTTAACGTAGAGCCATATTTTCTCAACCCTGCTTTTAGTTCATCAAATGTAATTGCACCACTACTGTCAGTATCCATGGCCTTAAACATCTCTCTCAGACCAGCAATCTCTTCTTCAGACAAGCTTTCAGCAATCACCTGGAAGAACCAGAGGAAACACAAAAAAGTTTGTCAAAAATATTACGACATAGGTTTGATTTGACAGGGAAGAACCTGAGTTTTACAGTATTTCTTGACGCATAAATCCATAACAAGATTTGAATACATACCCGCAAAGCCATCTTTTTTAACTTGTTCATAGCAGAGAACTGTTTTAGGCGAGAAAGTACTGCAGGATCTAGCGCTCTATCAGGAGCGACACCATTTTCGCAAATCCAAGGATGACCTGCAGAATTTAGAGGATATTGTAATATGAACCTTAGTTCATTGATGTAGGCACATGTATACTACATAGATGCAATTTGATACACTTTAAGCAGTGCAAATCGACACCTTTCCAGTCATGATGGACCAAAACTGTTACATAATAATTCAACTTTGACAAAGCATAACATCGTTACAAAATCTGATTCTCTTGTTTGTGTAACCATTAAAAAAACAAATAAATCCCCAGATTCATCACCAATGAAAAGAACACATAAAGTTTCAGGACAACATTACAAATCTGCTTACTCCACTGATACATCAAGCAAGACCAGCCAGATTATAATCAAAAAGGGGAATAAATGAAGCTAAAACAAAAATATTCCCCTGATAGACGAATAAAAGGTTGCTTTCACATAATAAGGTAATTAGATAAACATACACAATACTTCATGAGCAGTTAACCGCTCTGAGGGCTGCATGCACAACATCTTCCGGATAAGATCTTTTGCACTCTCAGATATCAATGGCCAAGGATCTGAGTCAAAATCAATATGTCCTTTCAGAACTGCGTCAAATATTCCCTGCTGTGTTTCTGTAGAATTCAGATTGTGAGTTTATGGATATGCATAGAAAGTTAAGAACATACCCTTTAAGATTACTAGAGGATATACCAGCCCAAAATGGTGGCACACCACTTAGCAGTATGTAGAGTATGACTCCTGCTGTCCACACATCAGCTTCAGGACCATAATGCTTCAAAAGCACCTCAGGAGCCACATAATATGGACTACCAACAACATCTGTGAATATTTGTCCTGCAGGAGCAAACAACGAATACCAATCAACCAACATTACAATATAAGGTAACGATCGAATGACTGTCGCTACTGAATCAGAATCTCAGAAACCAATATTTACTGATCTCTCAAATGTGACAAGTTAGGGATATCTATAAGCATCTCCAAGAATGCGCTTTAGTAATGATTCCAGCATCAACTTAGAAACTATCTGAGTAGAAAATACAACCGTGAATATCTCAACAGAGAGGCATTAATCCAAGCATGCGAAAAACTATTCTTGAGGAAATAAAACACAGGTTCGATAACTAAACATTGCATAGGTGAAAAGAGAAGCATCAATTCGTTAAAAACGAAAAAAAGAAGCTGTATTCTCTAACACAACATCCCAACAAAAGCAATTAAGACCAAAGATGTAAGCTTTCACATCATTTACCTGGCTTAAAGAAAATAGAGAGTCCAAAATCAATGGCCTTGAGAGAAAAATCATCATCCTTATTAACCAACAAGAAATTCTCAGGTTTGAGATCTCTATGCATAACACCAAGAGAATGACAGGCCTCCACAACCCCAACAATAATTTTAGTCAATTCAGCTGCCTTTCTCTCACTGTAATGTCCTCGTTGTATGATCCGATCAAACAACTCACCGCCACTACATATCTCCATAACAATATGAACATATAAAGGATCCTCATAAGCCCCTTTAATAGTAACAATATTCCTATGACCTGCCAAATGATGCATTATCTGAATTTCCCTTCTAACATCGTCAATATCCTCCTTCGAAATCAACTTCCTTTTCGAGATTGATTTACAGGCATACTCAGCACCGGTAGAAATCTCTGTACATAAATAAGTAGTCCCGAACTGCCCTTGTCCTAATTTCCTTCCCAAAGTATAAAGATCGCGAATATTCGGGGTCTTATGACCCATTACGTAATAAGCCTGATTACTCCCCGAACGATTCATGCTAGCTTTTCTGGGACTAACAAGAGACAAAGAATGCTCCTTCTTGTGGTTACTATTCTGTTGAGCGTTGCTAGTGGGAGAAAAATTGTCAGAAGAAGAATAAGAATTACCGGAAGAAGGGTTATGATTGGTGGAGCAGGAACTATCTTCAGGCTGAGTGTAGCCCTGAAAAGTTTTGCCTCCAATAGATCCACGGCATGTATTGCCCATCAAACAAAAAAAAAATCACAATAACCCCTCAACTCAGCAATGTCACAATCAATAACACCTTCGTCATTCACAATTTTTTTTCTTCAATAAACTGACAAAAAACAACAAAAAAATTACTGGGTAATTCACAGAATTTGTAAAGAAGCTGAAATGAAGAAGATAGAACGTATTGCAAAACAGATCAATATAGAGCTTTGTATGATGAATATTGGATCAAATACATGGAAATAAAAACCAAAACTTACAGAGAAGAAAGATGAAATGGAGATTTAGCGAAGAAGAAGGATAGATCTGAAAGAAAAAAAAGGAAGAAGAAAGCAATTTTTCCTCTAAATGTGAAGAAGGAAGAAGAAAGGAAAGAGGAGAAAGAGAATAAATGGAGGTTCAACTCCAACAATGGTCAGCTTCAATTAAATGGTTGTAATAATATATATATACTACTAGTGACTAATTAATTTAATCTCGTATTAGTTCATCATCTTATTAAAAATATGTAATAATCTTATTTACTTACTAAATTAACATATTATTATATTTAATCATTGATTTATTTTACTTAGAAGTAAAATCCATATTATTAATTGGTGATTTTTACTAAAAATATGTATCAAAAACTACATGTTTACTTACTAAATCAATGTAATATTAGTAATTAAATAAATCTCATTTTATCCTTGTGATAATACTCTTTAAAGCTTAAATAAATTTGGAATTTCTAAAAAAAATCTTTTCTTTGAGACTTAATTAATTATGTTTTACTTTCTCCGTTCATTATTATTTATTACTATTATTTAACTTCTCACACTTATCAATAAAATAATTATTGATTTATGTTGGGAAAATGCACAAGTACCCCCTAAACTTTTTTTTTGTAATTTTGTGTACCTTTTTTACTTGCGTGACATCCAAATATCTCTCACGCGCCTCAATTGTGTGGAGTCACGGAGTGTGTCACGTAGACAAAAGGTGTATAAAATTACAAAAAAAAAAAAAAAAAGTTTAGGGGTAATAGAACTTTAGTTTAGTTAAGGTGTGTCTCCGAAATTTTGGTCATAGCCTAGGGGGTACTTGTGCATTTTCACATTTATGTCTAATCTTTAGTATACTCTGTTTCTTTAATTACTTGTCTATTTTTTTTTTAATTGTTCTAAATTATTGTTCATTTTGACAAATCAAGAAAGGACAAATTTTTTTTTACCTATTATACTCTCACTTACTTATTTTAAAAAAAATAAGACTTCTAGAGATAGTATTTAATGTTAAGGAAAAACACGTAAAAAATACTATATTTTCTTGATATGTCAAAAGTTATAAGTAGAAATATAAGTTTATTTTAAAAATAAATTACAAGTAAAAGTAAAAGGAACGAATATTTATTTTAACGTATCTATTCATATGTGAGCATATTTTTCATAAATTATTTTGATTTCTATCAATATAGATCAAAGGATAAATTAATAAAATTGATCATTTTATTTATAATTTATTAAAAGTAAAACCTAAAGAAAATAATAAAAAAAGTGCCAAGAAGTCTCATGTTAAGTCCGGGTTCATGTCGAAAAAGTTTCTATTACCAAAAATTATTAAAGATAAAGCACTACTCGGTACTTCAATATAATCTTTTTTATAATGAATATATTTTCTCTCCAATGTGATTTATTTTTTTAAAAAGGAAAAACAATATTTTTATATTCATGCCATATTTTATCAAGCTTTTAAAAAGGTAAAAAAAAAAATAGGAATTAATAATTTAAAAGATATTTTCATCAATGTAGAACAAAGAAAAAAAAAGGTTCTTGGTCAAACTTTTGAAAAATGTTTTTTCCGAGGAAATTACATGTTCCAACTTTTGTTGTTATACAAAAAGTATAGATTTTTAAAGAACAAAATTTGATCAAATACCTCAACTTTCTACAATCATTTCTTTTTAAAAAAAATAATCAAACAAACTATTAGCACTAATTCATTAGAAAAAATACATTTTAATGTTCATAACATCAAATTACTAAATAGAATACATAAAATCAAAGGGAGGGAACATACACACATGCTATGAATATTTGATTTAATTAAAACTATAGGTTAAAATAATGCCTCGAAATATCATAAAGACACGTGTCTTCAGTAGATACGTGTATTTTTTACGTGGCACGTCTTTTTAAGAAGAATAATATTGTATCAAAATATTTTAAAAAATTATTTGAGATAGAACTAATTAATTTTTTGAAGATAAATTATATTAAAAATTTATCTTTTTTAAAAATATTAATTGACAAAATAAAAGTAAATACCTATTATTAAAATATTGCACAAGAAAAATAAATAAAAAGAGTATATATTTCAAAATTTTAAGTAGTTCAAATATGACACCCACTCATTTCAAAATAAATATCATCTTAGTAAAAAATAAATTTATTACAAAATTGATAAATATAATGTAGTAAAAAATAAATTTATTACAAAATTGATAAATATAATGTGGTGATTTATTAAACTCTTCCTATATTTTTTTATTAAAAAAAACTATTAATAGAGTCGAAGGAACATATTTTTTTTCTCTGAATTTCTAAAATAACACTTTGAATATATTTTGTTTACTAAAAATGCCACTTATTTTAGAGAGAAAAAAAAGTATTTCCAAGCACTGAATTCTGAAATCAAAACAACAAGAAACTCATTAAATGATTCTTTTTTTCATCCTTTTTAATTTTCATGAATAGAATTATTTAATGATCTATTATGGATAAAAGTAATAAATACTACGATTTAATTACTACTACTTCCGTCCTATTTTATATATCACATTTTTACTCTACACTTGCAGTTTTGTATTAACAAATAATGTAGCTTTATGCTTCTATCCTTATTTAATGTTACTTAGGTCAATTTTATGATAAATGATGAATATATTTTCAAAATTAATGAACTATCTATCAAGAATATAATACAAAAAATATAATAATTTATGTATAAATTTTATAAAATGACAAGTATTGTGGTTCATTTATTTATAGAAAGGAATGACATATAAAATGGAACGGATGGAGGATAAAATTACTTAAAATAGACACAAATTTATCCAAACATATATAGCATCAACAAGAACCCCACGTATGAATTTGGATATTCGTTGGATACTGCACTATATAAAGACAATTTTAATGGATGTCACCATTCACTAAACAAGATTTAACCTAAAAAGTGAGATATTGGTAGGCTCTACTCCCCCCTAAGCTAATCATGACATAACCTTCACTTTATATGTTTGTTGTAATTACTTTCAAATATAACTATATAGTAATTCACATGTTATATATGATTAAACTATGTGATTTAGCATGATGTAAAATCTTATATATTCTATTTGCTTTGATTTTACAGCAATGTTGATGATGATAAGATACAATAGCATCCTGTTCTATATGTTACCGCTTAATGAACCTATTTTATTTTTTTTATTGTTTTCTATGCAATGTCTGATATTCGCATTGGATCGCATTGTGTAGGTTCCATTCGAAAGAAAGCGCTTCCGACAAAAATTCATATGCAAGACTTTTGATTAAAAAAGAAAGAATCAACGTCATCTATTACACCACATTTTTTGGTGGTGACTAATGACCCTAACTATTCTTAAAGTTCCACATGAATGAGTTATTCAATTACATATTTTTGAAAGATCAATTAGGTGATATATGAACACCTAGAGTATAGTTTGTGTTAGTACTTAGTAATATGATTCTGCTTCTTCTGTCAGCTTTATTTTCAAAAAATAATAATCCAAAAATTATTACTAAAGAAAAAAGTTGTGGACCTGTGATTGGCCACAGGGGAAGAAGCAATAAGATTTGTGGGACCCGGCAGGGTTGGTGGATTTTCAAATATAAGGAAATTAGATCGGGCCATCGATGTGGATAAAAATAATTGAATCACACTAATTGATTGGTCAATGGAACAAGGAATGACAATTTAAATATACGATTATTTTATTCTGCATTTGATTATGAATATAAGTTAAATCCAAAAAATAATATTATACATAAAAGGTGGGATAATACATCTCCCAAGTCATTAGATATCATTGTCTATCCCATCTAGGTAACCAAAACAACTTGCTTAAGGTACAAGACAATACAATAAGAAATGCATCCCCCCAAAACTATATGACATACATACCAAGTATTTTTTAAATAATTTTACCAGATTTGGTATACAATATAATATTTCTAAAATGGGTACTTTTTTTTCTGGTAATTTTTTGAGCCTCGTGGGCAAACAGTAAATGACTAAATTCTCCCAAAATTTGTATTCTCTCCCTGACTAGTCTACAGTGACAAAATACTAAGACTTTAATTAAGCCACTAAGGATTCAAGTACAGCTGAGTGAAATTGTCAAAAGAATTGCTTCCTGAAAGAAAGGAAGGAGAAATTTTAATGAATCATAATCATAACAAATTAGAAAGAACGTTGATAGAAGGTTGAGTACCATTTGGTTCCGATAAAATCACGAGGTCTCCTCCACTCGACTTCGTTTTGCAGAAATATGACCATTTTCTTTTGATGTGTTGTCCAGCACTGTAGTACTATCCTTATCCTTCATTTTGAAAGTCCAGCCTAGAAAATCAGACTCCGGAAACAACATAGTTGGAGTTGCTGTGTAGAACGCAAGAGGGACCTGTTTAACTCGCCTCCTAATCTGCAACCAGGTATTATAGTTAGAATGCAATTACATGGAACACTAACAGATATAGTAAATGAGGCAGATGACCAGCATATGATAAAGGAGCATCTAAAATGCTTAAACCAGCAAAAGAAATGCCAAAAACCTAAAATACTATGACAACCCCTAAAGATAAATGGAAAAGAAATTCAGGCCATTTAACCAAACGACACAAGTCATCGGTTACAGAAGCAATCATATTAATGAAGAAAGTATGTAAGCCAATTGGAGCAAACTTCTCTAAGAAAAAGTATTGTCAACCAAGAAGTGAATGATTATATAACCAAAACAAATATAGTTGTGTAGTGAACATTTACCTCATCACCAAAAATTGTTGCATATGAACCAGAACTGAAATCCTTGACTGATACTTCAGTGGTTTTAGCTCTGACTGTCAAATCGTTCTCAAGGGACAAAACAAATCTAACACAAAAAGAAAAAAGTAAAACACTTAAATCAAAGGCTCAATTAAACTAACCGTTAACGCACGTTGACACAGGAAAAGCTATAATCATATGATACACTTACCTTGAAACTGGCGGGCAGTAGTGATGACGGAGTGTGTCAACTTCCCACAGAGAGCTCCCTGTAGAATGGTAGAAACTTAACACATCACAAAGGTCAAGAATAGTGTTACAAACAAATAAAAGGAAAAACTTTACATTGAGGACCCCCAACACCCAAACATGTCTAATGACTATTGCAAAAACACTGAGAATGTTGGTCCAGAAAACTTAACATCCACTTAAAAGGTACACTTAATCAAGTTAAGTTAACAAAACAAAAGTTGAAATGCCAAAGAAGAAATTACACTTGTTCCCAACACCAATGCAAAGATCTTGTAGCTAAGAAAGGTCATGTAATTCCTTGGCCATCCCTTTCCACCAAAAAAAAGTAATAATACTAATAACCAAAAAACAAAGACAAGCACCAAATCAAGTTGATTGGGGACTTTAAAAAGCCTTTTAATTGATTAGAAAGAGAAAAGAGGAGATGGCAAAACGCTTGACACTACATTGGTTGAACAACTGAAGCTTAGAGTAATAAGGTCGTGGGAATGCCTTTTCAACTCAATTTAAAAAGAAACAAGAAATGGTATAGGAGACTGGTAGCTGAACAATTAACTTTATTAAATAAATTGTTGTTGTTTTTTTGTTAAATTACGGAATGATAGAAATTTAAAATATGACAACTAATGAAACAAGAAAATTACTCATTGCATTAGCCTTCAAAGGATCAGTCTGCTTGTCATCAAAAGGATCAATGCTAGGCTTGACGCTTGACATTTCTCTGCTGGGACTGGAGGCTTCAGTGCTATCAGCAGCAGCACCACTCTCTGCTCCTGTAATGTCTTTAGTAGTCTCATTACCATCCTCCTACAAAGAATTTTTATCTCACATATGAGTTTTACAACTGTCACAGTGATGAGGCAGCAGGCAAAAAACTTTACTATTGACATTTTCCGAGCAGAAATATTTTGCACTTATGTGTCATCCATTCATTGAAAAATAATAACTATTCCCCAATCCCAAACTAGTTGGGGTCAACTATATGAGCGTTGTACATCCACTCTAGTCAACAAATTTGTCTTCTACATAAACTAGGGGTTCTCTAAGTCTCACTTTATCCCTTCACTGTCTCACATAGATACGACATCTCAAACAATGACAAGCAGAAAAGTAGGGCAAGACTCCATAGTCTTACCTGGTGCACCAAACAATTTATTGAAGGATGTCTCCGTAAGAGATTATGAATTAGAGCAATAATGACTAATGCTCCTGAAGGAGGTACAGCGAGCGATAGCCGACTGAGTTTTTTACAAAATGCAGCCGCCAAATATGCAGGAAGAAGTGGTGATTTCAGGCACGAATCAAGAAGCTGCAAGTGACATTCAGTAGTTAGTGTCCATAAAAATAATAACTAGATCTGACATATTGCGACATATTGAAAAAGGTATTTCCATCTAAGACAATAAAGGAAAATTAATTGACAAGTAAACCATGCTGTACTGGCATCTTCTTTTATTGCGCTCAGAAATCAACTGATTTTTCATGCAGCGATACACAAAATATCACATAATTCAGATATCCCCTTTCCTGCTCGATAAGATCAGTTCAGAATGCTCTCCAGAGAATCAATGATGGAACTACGATGAACTTTATGAATCTAAAACCCACTTCCTAAACTACAGATATGACAGTAATCTTAGTAATTCATACTTTCCTTGGAAGCATGCAAAAAAGATGCACATATTTTCGGCCGAAGTACTTGCCCTCAGGTGGAAATTTATGTTACATATAGGATTTGGTATAGCAGCTCAAGTCAAGAACTCCAAACCAAAACCTTTTAAGCACAAACTACAATCCCTCAAAACAGAACTGATGGTCTGATAGTCCACATAGCAAACCAATACAAACAGGGGAACATACAAGTTTTTGCTATTACCTGGAAGAACTTTGCCCTATGTTTTGCCATAAAAATAGAAGGTTCCAATAGAGCATAGAGCTTTTCATAGAAGTTGGGGTATTCAAGACTATGTTGTGTCATGAGAACAAACAAGCTGCTAAGAGCCATCACACTGACCACCCCACCAATATCATATGACCGCGTTAAGAAATCACTGCATATGGAGAAGTACTGCAGTTAGTCAACAAAACTTATGAAGTATGAAAGAATAGAATCAATGAGACAAACAAGAAGAAAGTACAATGTGTTACCACAACATAAGAGGATTAGACAGATAGGGAATAACAACTTGATGAAGGTTAACCAGAACCTGAGATCAGAAAGCAAAAGAGAAAATGTTAAAATCATCAGAATAATCATGTTTCAGGAGTAAGAAAGCAGAACATAATCACAAACAAAGCTGGCTGTGGAATAATACCACTTCAACCAAATTGTTAAGAGTGTAAAACAACAACATACCCAGTGTAGTCCTACACAATGGGGTATAGGGAGGGTAGTCTGTACGCAAACCTTACCTCTGCCTCGGAGGTGATGTAGAGAGGTTGTTTCCAATAGACCCCCGGCTCAAGATGAAGACAAACTTAGAAAAAACATAATGGAAGTACAATAGACTATATCTTAACAAAAACATCAGACAGTAACATACCAGTACTATAACGATGTAATACTACAAACAAACTACATGAAATAATAGATAATTCACAAAAATCAAGGAACAAGAAACTACAAGAGTAATCATACGACCATTAGTAAGGACACAAGACAAAGCACTCCCACCAACTAGTAGGGACGCACTCCTCCACATTAACCTTCTCCGTTAATTCGCATCCTCCACACCTTCCTATGTAAGGTCATGTCCACGGTAAGCTGCAATTGTGTCATGTTCTCTCTAATCACCTCTCCCTAATATTTCTTTGGTCTACCTCTACCTCTCATGAATCCATCCACAACCAATCACTCACACCTCCGCATTGGGGCATCCGAGCATCTCCTCCTCATCACATACCCAAACCATCTCAGCCTCGCTTCTCGCATCTTGTCCTCCACCGAAGTCACCCCACCTAGTCTCAAATATCCTCATCTTTAATTCTCTTCCGATATACCAACAAATCCATCATAATATCCTCGTCTCCACCACTTTCATCTTGTGAATGTGAGTTTTTGACTGGCAACACTCCGCGCCATATAACATAGTTGGTCTAACTACCGCTCCGTAGAACTTTCCTTTATTCTAGGTGGCACCTCTTATCAGACAAGACCCTGAAATCCAGCCTTCATTTCATCCACACACTGTACAAATACGATGAGTGACATCCTCGCCAATATCTCCATTTCCTTGGATAATCTACCGAAGATACTTGAAACCACCTCTCTTCTGGATGATCTGTCATTAGAAAAATTAATGTGACAGAGATTTTACTTTTCCACCCCAGAATTACTCCCCATCGGCTTTCAAAGTCTAGTTGAGGTTGGCAAAGCTATAGTAAGGATAAAATTTCATGATAAAGATAAATTCATGAAAATGCTAAATCATATATAAAGGGACAATTAACAATCAGACGCATTTCTATTTCTTCACATAAACATGCTATGCACTACGAAACTTTAAAGGTCAAATAAGAATCAAGGTGTAATATGACAGCATCACTTACACAACTTGGATCAAGAGATACTGGATAAGAAAAGAGGAGAGGAGCAGAGATCATGGAAGTACAAATGTTCCCGGAAAATGGAAATAAAAAGATAATACAAGTACCAAAACCCTGTTCCAATGCATGAAATAGATATCCAGTCAATGGAACTGTTATTCACCTCTTTGTAAACATCAACAGGAAGTGTTAGTCTAAGGAATGATATCCAGGCTTTTGTAAATTTCAGTTTCATCTTTTTTGCAATGTTGGCTGGAGATAAAACCTGAAGATCACAAAGCATTTAAGATATTAGCTTGCATGACAACCCAAAGAGAATCAATAGATGTCCATAAAGGAACAGTCCAACAATGCGAGGTACACAGAGGAAAAGGTCCATTGTTTTTATGACAAGGGAAACCCGCAGCCGCTACCCTTTGGGTGCGCACGGGGTAAAAACCCCGCTCCTATGCAATAGCTCGCAAACCACATAGGAGAGGTAACCAGCACTAGGCAAGCCTGGTGCGACGAGCTCGACCCAGAAGGCAAACCCCTTGCTTTCGCTGGCAAGGGGTTTCGAACTTGAGACCTCCAACATGGAAGTCCTTTTTTATTCTTAATTTCTTTTCTTTTTAAATCACAAGGTTTTTTCACTAAATACCTTGATATTAGTTGATTCACCCTTGCGCTGCTTTCCAGTGTGTCCTTTGTCATTTTCTTTTTCAGTAAACATACCTAAATCCACATAAATATAAGATCAAATCACTAGAAATAAGACAAAAAGATAAGGTAGAATATGTCATATTTCAAGCATTGGCAAGAAGAATGATATGGGCAGCTTGCTTTAGGCCTAAAATAGTTAACTAAAAACTAGAAACTGCTAAAACTTGAATTGTACAATCCTGCCAAATGAATGTTTCAAAAATTAAAATTAAATAGAGTGATATATGCATTGTATACACATTGCACCTGTGTGATTAGTGTTTTACTTCCCTTGTTTTGCAAGTATCTAGCTACCACTCTCAGGGAACACAACAACCAAGAAAGTAGAGTCAAATCCAATTCATTGTCGCCCCTTATTAAAAAAAGAAAATCCAATCCGTTGTAGCTTGATCCATGGCCATCAAAAGTTTTAGTTTTATTTTAACTAGATGCACAGTTTGGAACTCGACTGATAATGAACCTGCCCTACCTTTCTCAATCAAATTGCAGACTTTTGGAGCGTTTGAATCTGCGACTAGAGGTATTTGAGGTGACAAAAGTTTTACTAGAGGTAGCAACTAGGCGACCTGGTATTCGTTGGGACTTTTAGAGAAGCCAAATGCAAATGAATTCAATAAAAATTGGGAATGATGTTATTTTAAGAAATTATAATGTTTTTAAAGTGATCATGTTCTTTTTTCTTTTAAATGTTATTTAAAGAGCTCTCACCATCATTCTAATTATGGAACAATCTGAAGCAAAATGTTGGCCTCCTCCATGGGTAAGCCAAATCATGGACAGAGGTCAAAGAAGCACACACATCAAACAGATAGCTGCAATCCCAGCAAAAAGCAATTGCTTCTTCGATTCTAAATTTATGAAATGAAGAAAAGGAACAAATCCTGTCTTCTTATTCTCTGGTTCGTAACGACTTTTGAGATGCCAAGTACAAGATCCATTTACTACATCTATCTACGATCTGGTCAGATATATACAGATGTGTGCTTTACATGCTACATGTCATATAAAAATCAATTGTGCACTAGTCTCCTCCACGGAAGGTATCAAAAAATGGCTTAGTTGAGAGTTCCTTCAAAAAGCAATTGGATGTCATAGAAGAACAAATTATTGGGGCTTGATTCTAGAATTTAAAGTTCTAATGTTCCGTGATTTTTGTTTTTGCACTTTGGACTTCCAAAAGTATTGTGCACTTTTATCTTGACCATAGACAAACCCTCAAATCTTAATTAGCTTTCATATTTTGAAGTTATATTTAGATGCCTTGTCATGGGGTACTTGAGATTTGTCGTTCCATGTAGAGCTTGAGCTACTTCATGTTTTGTGTTTTCGAATCTTAGCGCGTCCAACTCAAGACATGACATAATTGGTCAACTTCAAAAAACCAAAAAATTAACAACAGGGCAATTGTGTAGGTCCTCTTACTTTTTGAATACATCTTGCACATGTGGTTTTTCCCCATCATGAATAAATTTAGATACCTTATCCCAAAGAAACAATGTAGGGTATTTATAATCTAAAAAGATCAAATCACTCATCAAACAATGAGCATTGCATTTCAGTAGCTACACTAGAAATGCAATCATACAAAGATGCCTCCATCGTCAATCCAAAAATTAGTTGGGGCTAAAATGCATGCACTCAAAATGCAATCATAATTAGACTGTTTCTACCCTGATCATCAACCCATCGCAATCCTTCCTCCTTTATACGGTTCTTCAAACCGACTTACTTTGCCAACTTTATACAAAAGGCATAAAAATTGCAAATACCCAAAATATAAGGCCATGAAGTGTAATCTTTATATCAGGACCATAAAATGTGATCATTTCAATTGCAATAAATAATTAAAAACTTAAAAAGCTGTTTGTTCATAAGAAGAGATTACACAACAGTAAATAGCAAAATTAAATACTACTCCCTACGTCCCATTTTATGTGGCACCTTTTCCTTTTTAGTCCATCCCAAAAAGAATGTCACTTTACTACAATTAGAAACAATTCATAACTTTAAAATTCTTTGTTTACCCTTAATGAAATGATTTACAACTACACAAATATCTAAGAATTGTTTTAGACCACAAGATCCAAAACTCTTTCTTTTTTTTCATTAACCCCGTGCCAAGTCAAACGGTGTCTGGGACGGAAGGAGTATGATGGATCTTGAAATCAGTTAGGAAAAACATTCTTTCATATCTTAAGAGAAGTAGATGTCATATAGAGGTAAATGGAATAACATGGGCAGTAAAGTTCTTATAACCAACCCCAACTTGCTTGGAACTTAGGCTTATCTGTTGTAATACTTGTTTTAGATGTCAAACAGAAATGAAGCACTATGTTAGGATTCAACAATTGGTCAAGTGAAATTACCTGCAGGGTTCCACATATCATATTCTGCCTTGTCATCTGAACCTTCCAGGGGAGGGATACGAGATAGTAGATGAGATAACTTGTGAACTGATAGGTCCAAGCTTTAAATCATGAAAAACAAAGTTACAAAAGGAAAATCTTGAGCGCAATGTTTTGACATTAATAAACTAAAACCTCTGGGTAATCACTAGAGGTAACAACTGCTTCTATGAGTTGAAAATAGACTGGCACGCAGAACCAAAACAAAAAACTGTCATGTACACTTTGTTAAATTGGATATCAAAGTATTTAATATACAGTAGAAACAGACATCTAATGCATATTAAATACTTAGATAACTATCATGGATCTAAAAAGGTGATAAAGCTTGGTATACAAATGGCATGCCGGAACTAATCAAGAGTATATTTAAAGGATTACTTTGAGCCAATCCCCAAAAATAAGGGATCATTTTTATCACCAATTTCAGCTTTACCTTTTGTATTAACATTAAATAAAATTATAATTATTATTATTAGTAGTATTAGTATTAGTATTAGTATTAGTATTAGTATTTATAAGAAAGTACATTGGAACAGAAGACAAGTTTTTACTAACTGCAAGATTCTTTAAGACCAAGTTGCTTCCAAGTTGAAATTTTGTATTGTCCATTAAGTAATTTCTCATTGAAGGAAATAAGCATAAGTCAGATATTTAAGCCAACCTTGATTGTGGCTGATTCACACCGGTGGTGTCTAGTCTCTCCCTTCTATCGTCTGATTGTAGAAACAGCAAAAAATGGATGAATACAGGCACAAGATAAATAAAAGAGGCAAAGACAGGATATCAATATATAGCAAATAAGGTCGTGATACCTGAGATATCATTGGCTCCTATGCTTCGGGAAAGCTTTTCAAAGCTGATATAAGTAAAGTATCTGATGAAAGAAACCAACTGATCAGAAAAACATGTAAAAATGTATATGTGCTAATCATGATGTAACCTAATTAAACATGAATGCAACCAATATGATTAACGGAACAAACAGACAGGACTGTATCAAGTTTAATGAAATGTCTCCTACTTTGACTCTACCCGTACCCCCAACCTCATACAAGAAAACACAATCATTTGAGAACATAGTCTCCATACCTGATATCAATGTACTTAAAATACTTTGATGCGAGCAACTCGAGCAAAATATCATCAACTTCAAGGGAGGAATGAACCTAAAACATAGAAAGTATACTCAAATCAAATTCCTTGCATAAACTACAAAAGCAACAAATAAAAGAGGTGACTTACAATGTTATGGAGAAGCCTATAGTAAATAGCAGAGTGAAACTTCCCACCGTTTCCAACTTTCACAAACTCCATCAACGTATCCAACACAACTTCCTAATCATCCAAAACCGAAATTAACACACACAGCACATCCTTAAATGTGAACAAAAAAATACAAAAACTGGAACTCACTCTAAGTGCTTCATCGGATTGCGAACAGATAACAATATCCAGAAGTGATTGAACGAAGTCGTCGAACTTGGAACGAACCCATGTTCGATAAATAAACTCAGGATCAGCTTGTGAGTCAGAAGTGAAGGAAGAGGATACGGTAGAAGAAGGGAGTTGAGGAAGTAAAGGAATGAAGAAGGATTGAAGAGAAAGGAGAGATTCAAGTGCATATTTAGGACGAGTAGAAGGGGTGATGAATGAGAGGAGAAGAGGAAGATTATTGACATGAGCTCTTGAAGAAAGAAGCTGGTGACCTAGGGTTTTGAGGTCCGATAACGAGTATTTGTCATTCTTGTTCTTCTTCTTCTTCTTTAATGGCATTGAAGACGCCATTGTTAACTTCTGCTGCTGCTGCTTTGAGCTGTGGGAGAAAACAGAAGAGAGAAAAAAAAAGGAGCAGAAGAAACGTTTAATATTTAGGGTTTAAGAACATTTTACAATTACAATTATAGCCTTTCTCTAATTTTAATGTTGAAATCACAAGTGAGGGTAGTTTTGTCTTTTGGTGTCGATTATTCATTCCAATTTGGGTAAAACTTACCACATTCGAGTGTTTACACCAATGCAATGCATGTCATGTGTTTAAATTTATAGTTTATTTAATTTAATTTTAAATAATTAACATGTGCTTTACTTTGTTAAATCACATAATAATAAAAATTAAATTAGTTTGGTATAAACATCTTGTGCGGATAAGCTTTTTCCTTCCAATTTCTATTAGCATTCCTTTTCTATTCTCTACTTCAAAATTCATCACAAGAATTGAGTTGAACTTATTATGCCTAAAATCTTTGGCGGAATAGATCTTTATATCAATACTCGCCTTGATATTTTTCTAATATCTTTTTCATTGTCAGTTTCTATTTAATTTTCCATGAGTTTTCTCTGAATTACTTGTTCTTGATATACCATGTATCCTAACCAATGTTCACACACTATTAATTTTTGAAAAGGATATCTCAATTGGTTACAAGATAAATCGTTTGATTTAGAGAGAAAATAAAATGACTAAACAATAACTTTAATAATATAATCACAAGAGATACAGAGAGTAAAAAGGAAATAAAAGTACTTTAATCAACATTTTCTACCATACAAGAATGGGAAAGAATCCTCAACCACTACGTGATCTTGCTCAACTTTATAAAAATTAACTTTTATATTATCACAAAAAAAATAGAAGATCAGATCATGTAATTCTTTTCTGTTTTGAAAGATTTAGTGATCATTTCTGTATGACTAATAAAAGTATGCTAACTAAACCGTCTCTAAAATTTGATTTTAACTGATTATCATTCCATGATTCCAAATAACTACTTAGGATACAATCAAGAATGACCATATATTGAATATTTACAATCACTTTCTTCTTCTAATGGGTAGTGAGTGCAATCACAATGATTTCCTTTTTGTAGTACCAAAACTTTGTTGGGATAAAGGATTCATCACTATTGTTCTTCACTTAAATATAAAATTTGATGTAACAGTCAAGTTTCATAACTAATAGTTAATGAGTGCAATCACAATGGTTTCCTTTTTGTAGTACCAAACCTTTTTCGAGATAATGAATTCATCATTATTGTTCTTTACTTAAATATAAAATTTGGTCTAACAGTCAAGTTTCAAGCTTGTGGTCTGAAAATAAGTGTATTATCTTCTCTTGTTTCAATATTTTATTTTAGTTGTTTTTACCCATTTGGATATATGCATGTGTTCGATAATAAAAGTCATTACTTGTTTTTGGTTGTTTTTTTGAAAAAGTTGAAAGAAGTTATTTTCTTTTATCCCAAAAACTGAACAACATATTACTTTTTTATGGTTCAGAAAAATACTACGGGTAATTTCTACAAATACTTTGTGGTATTCATTGTTGAGGTTAGTGTTCGTCTATTAATTGACACTATTACTTAAATAAATTATCAATAAAATGGGAATTTAATGAGTTTAGTAATTTGATTTCATCCGCATAACTATTAATAAACATTTATATTCTATGTTATATTATAAAAAATCTCCATGCTTTGAGTTATATTTCTTTTTGTGATAGTTATTTTGAATATCGATTTTATCAACATGGTGTTAGAACTATACTAACATATCCATATTGTGTGATTTTCAATATTTGCCTCCTTGCTATGTTGGTGTATTAGATTTTTAAAGTGAAATGTCGTCTACAAATGATAGATAATAATATGTTTGCGACAGAATTGTCATAGTATTAGGCTTAAAGGTCTGGTTACATGTGTTTGTATTCAATTCTCTTTGATTTTTGTCACCTAAACACTATTTAAAGCTTTAAAACAATGAGTACTAAATAAACCCATCTAGTATAATAGAGAGGATGTGGAAAATGTTTTAAGAAACAATTATGTCCTTAAATCATATTAATGTATGTATTAAAACTTATTGCAATATGTATATTATGGTATTAGTATATAATACAAATATCAGTTATATATAAATTGAAAAAAAAAATATACTAGTACTAAACTAGATACACTAGTAAATAGTACCCCTTTATTTTAAAAAGTATAATCTATTTTATTTTTAGTTTGTTTAAAAAAAATGACTTCTTTTCTTTTTTTAGAAATATTTTATTTTCAATTTTCCACGTGATATGTTTTCAAGACATGATCAATCGTAAATTTATGATGCTAATACATATCATAGTACACGACTATATTGATACTCTCTTCGTTTCAAAAAGAAATATTTCTTTTCCTTTTTAATCTTTTTTTTAAAAGACCTTTTTCCTTTTTTTTTTTGTAACATTTGAATTTTTTCAAGTGACATGATTATGGTTAAAGTTACAAGACTAAGAGTGTGTTTGGTATGATTTTTAATTTTCCCATGTTTGGTTGGGATAAAAATTTTGGAAAATGTTTTTCAAATCAATTTATTTTCCTCAAAATTAAGGAAAATGACTTCCCTTCAAAAATTATATAAAACATTTTCCAAAACTCTCCTCCAATTTCAAATTACATTTTTTTTAGGAAAAATATCAATTAAAAAAAATATTTTCAATTTTAAAATTTTATTTTTTCACCCGATCCCTGACCTCCCCCCCACCCCCACCCCCGACCATCCCCCCACCCTCCAAACCCATCCCCTCCTCAAAAAATTAATTTTGCTTTTTAAAAATATTTTCACTTCAATTTTTTATTTTTAAATTCCTACCCCCGGCCAGCCCACCCCCCACCTCCAACCCCCCAAAAAATTAAAATTTTATTTTTTAAAAATACTATCAACTTCAAAATTATATTTTTTCACTCCTACCCCTACCCCCACCCTCTACCCCCACCCCACCCACCCCACCCCCACCCCCCGACCAGCCCCCACCCTCCAAACCTACCCCTCCTCAAAAAATTAATTTTGCTTTTTAAAAATATTTTCACTTCAATTTTTTATTTTTAAATTCCTACCCCCGGCCAGTCCACCCCCACCTCCAACCCCCCAAAAAATTAAAATTTTATTTTTTAAAAATACTATCAACTTCAAAATTATATTTTTTCACTCCCACCCTCTACCCCCACCCCACCCACCCCCACCCCCATTCCAAAAAAATAATAATTTTATTTTTAAAAAATATTTTCAATTTCATAAATTATTTTTTACTTTACTAAAAATAAAAGATGCCTCTCAAAAATATTTTTCATTCATAAATCAAACACTAAAAATAATTTCCGGGAAAATATTTTCTACTCACCAACCAAACATGAGAAAATAAGTCTAAAATCTATTTGTTTTCGAAGAAAACATTTTCCATGAAAAACATTTTTCTCCATACCAAACACACCCTAAGGATAATTTTATATATTTACAAACACAAGATTCAATTTTTTTTTTTTAAATTTCATGTCAAGTAAAATTATCTAACATAAAATTTTACATGGATCGAACCGAATTTGTCTGGTGGGTATCAAGTTCCATCAATCTGCCAAATTTTTGAATGTATAAACTCTAAATTAGATGGATTATATATTCTGGTCAGAGAGACCCTGAAAGTAACAAGGGAATCAAGAGCCTTTTGGGTGGAGTGGTGCTTGGAGCCCACAACAATGGCAGCTGTCTCCAGCCAATTTCCCTCCTAAACCCCATAAAATCCTTCTTTATATAATCTGCTCCCCACTCCCTTCTTCTTCCACACTTCATACATTTACCTCTCTCAACCTCTGCTCTTCTTCCATCCATGTCGTTTCTGTTTCTTTTGTTTCTTGTTATTCAGTTTGGATCTATCAATGGATCTGAACAAACTCTCAACCTGATAAACTCAAATTTCTTCAATCCAAAACTCCCTCCGAGAACACTATCTTCCAATAAGAAATTTGAAGGTTCATCCGACTTGGTAAACCTTCGTTACCATATGGGTCCAGTTCTTTCTTCTCCGATCAACATTTATCTCATTTGGTACGGGAAATGGACACCGTCGCAGCAACTTCTCATTAAGGACTTCCTTCTCTCCGTTTCTACTTTCAATCATCGTGCTGCGCCTTCACCTTCAGTTGCTGAGTGGTGGAGTACTGTTTCGTTATACACTGACCAAACCGGAGCTAACATTTCTCGATCTGTACTCATCGCCGGAGAATATTCCGATCGTAAATACTCTCAAGGTACTCACCTCACTCGTCTCTCAATACAAGACGTCATTGCCGAAGCTGTTAAATCAAAACCGTTTACAGTCGACCATAAGAAAGGTATCTACCTAGTGTTAACTTCCGTCGACGTAACGATGCAGGATTTCTGCCGCGCTGTTTGTGGGTTTCATTACTTCACCTTTGCATCGAAAGTTGGTTACACACTTCCCTACGCTTGGGTTGGGAATTCCGGTAAGCAATGCCCTGAAGTCTGTGCATATCCATTTGCTGTTCCGGGTTATATGGGAGGAAATGGACCAGGTGCATTGAAATCCCCAAACGGTGATATCGGAGTTGACGGGATGATAAGCGTTATAGGTCATGAATTAGCTGAGTTATCGTCAAATCCATTAGTAAACGCTTGGTATGCAGGGGAGGACCCAGTTGCTCCGACGGAAATCGGTGATTTGTGTGAGGGTTTGTACGGTACAGGAGGCGGTGGAGGGTATATGGGACAGGTAATGAAGGACAGAGATGGACGGACTTACAATTTGAATGGACAAAGAGGAAGAAAGTATTTGGTGCAGTGGATCTGGAACCCAATTATCAAAGCCTGTGCTGGTCCCAATGCGATGGACTAGTGGCGCCAAAGAATCTGTAGCTAAGAAACTCCATGGATGGACCTTGATAATAAAGCAAAAAATGGAGGAAGGAGAAGAATGGTAGAGCAAAGAAACAGAGTGAGCAGTTTGCCGACTGGTTTTGGCCGGAGATTACGATTACTTTATTTTATTTTTACTTTTTATATTTATTTTAGTTTTTTTTTTTGTGTGGATTTATTTCCATTAAATCGCAATACCAATGTAAAAAGAGAATATTTATTTTTATTTTATAACATTTATTTTATATTGCAATGGACATGGTAAATAAGGGTGTTCGATGGTCGGTTTGAATTGATCATTGATTAAAAATTAAATTAATTTAATTGAATTTTAAAATTATTAATTAAATTAAATATAGTATATAGTTATTGATTTTGGTTTTGCTTAGTTATTGATTTGAGTTCGGTTATTAATCAAACACACAAAAAAAAAAATCATTCAAAATATGAAAAAGTGACTAGAATCAATTTAAAAAATTACAGAATTTTTTATCTTTGAATTTACTGCCAATAACATTCAAAATTTATTATTTTGGCTAGAAGGTAGAGACAATGACATTTTTTATTCCACTCAATTTTCATAGATATTCATGGATATAAATAAATGAAATCAATAAGTTAAATATTTTCTACTTGGACATTTTTGCTTTTATAAGTAAAATTAGAAGTAAATAAATTTTGATAAAAGATATATGTAAGATCCTTAAAATTATTTATCGATTCGATTATTTTTTTGATTTTTCAAATAAAATCATAACCAAACAAAATACTATCAATTTTTGAAAATCTAAATTAAACTGAATCAATCCCATATAAAATTAATTTATTTAATCAATTTTTTTTTGATGTAAATTAATTTTTATCCAAATTGTGAACACCTCCATTACTACTACTGTATTTTAAAAATTGATATGGTACTTTTGATTGTGAACAAAATACTTTTCATAATAATCATATTCTTTCACGAACATATATGTGTGTTAATTTAAGATATATATATATATATATGTTACAAATGTCCAACGATAATAGTCCTATCACATTATAAAAGTATTTCAAGTTCAATATAACATTCAAATATGTATCATAACATGCCCATCTATATATAGTACTCCTTTCACGATAATTTGTTTGTCCAATATTAATATGACATTGAGCAAAAATAAAAAATATTTTTATTATATAATTTTTTATATTATTAAAGAAATGACTATAGGAAAGGATAATGATAATTAAATGATAAATTATCTTTTGATTTTTAAATCAAATTGATATAAAAAGAGGTACTACAATTTATAATAGTTTTCATTCAGATTTTGGATATTTAAATACTTATTTTAAAATATTAAATTAATATAATTTAATTTAACTTTAAAAATTAGTCATATTGAGTTTTAAAAAAAAAACACAAACACGATAACTAAAATAAACGAAAGAAATATAAACTAAAACATATAAAATAAGTATTTTAATATGTATATTTTTTTAAAATAAATAAAAATAACAAATAAAATGGTCCACACAAAATAACATTTTAGATCCAATGAATAATATAATACAAGTAATTTTAAGTCAACTAAGTAGAAAATGATATCTATGCAATTTGACTTTGGTTCCTTGTGGGAACATTTTGACACAATTACAATAATTGTAAGAAATAATATTAGCCAGCTGGAATGCAATCTTATAGTACTAAAAAGTAATCGAATAAAATTATGCTGTTTTCTATCACATGTTCATCGACCATGAGATAAACAAATCATGATTTTTTTTTTGTTGAAAAAAATAACAAAAATAATAAAAACAAACAAACAATATATGATCAATTTAAATATGTTTTCTCTCCAACAATTTAAATAATATATTGTGCCAAAAAAGAGAAAAAATTATTCATACTAAAATTGTTGAACTATGAATTTCTTATTTCTCAAATAAATCTTGTAAATTTTTTATTATAATAATCACTATTATGAATGACTTTCTATGAAATTGATATTTTATGTTATATCTTTTGCTTTTCTATAAAATATTTTATGTGTAACAATGGTAATATTCATTATAGCAATATCCTATTTATAATTTTAATACAAAACAATATTTAATTAATTTTTTACGTGTTCCTATTAATAACTAACTAACTGAAATTAAACATTAAATATTATTATCTATATATAACAATATTCATTATATTTTTAGACAAGCATTATCATTGTCATAACTCATAAATTGATTTGTGACAACACGTAAAATTAAATTTTGATAAAGACTTATGTGGCGTTCTCATTTGTTTTCTACTTGTTGGATTTTGTGTTTGGACATGTAATTTTCGACCTTTTTCTTAGTTGAATTTTTAGAAAAAATTATTTGATTTCAAGTTAAATTTCAGAATTTTTAAGAATTTAAAAAGTAACCACTCAAAATTACTCACAATGAATTTTTTTAAAAACTTCAATTTAAGTACAGGATCAATTTCAATTGTTAAATACTATTTTTCATTTAATAATTATTATTTTTTCAAATTTCTCTGACACAATGCACATTAAATTTAGGGCAAAAGACAGAAATCACATAATTTTAAGGCAAAATTATCATTTGTCCCTTATAAGTTTATAATGACAAAAATGCCTCAAATGATACAATAATATAAGCGCTGATACACTAATCTGATGCGCGAGATACATTAATTGTTAAATAAGATACATTACATTTTATACATGATACACTAATTTAATGTACATTTTATACATGATACATTAATTTGATGCGCGAGATACATTAATTTGATGCGCCGATACATTATTTGATGTGTGAAAATAAGAGATTTTGAAAATTTATAAAACTAATAGGGGATAATGGTAATAAGAGAACTTAAAGGTGGATTTCTGTCATTTATCCTTAAATTTATCTGATTAGTTGTTGAATAGTTTAATTTATTATTAATCAATCAAATCATGATATTAACCTAAACGCGTTGGTTATGGAAAGAAAAAGGCAAATGACATTGACAAGTTCATTAGTAAAATTCATTACTTGCATTTGCTATATTTCACATGGTTAATTTATTAATTATTAATATATAATATTTTGTCATTAAATTACCTCTTAAATAATATCAAATGCAATTAAAATCATTTCTATGTTTTTGTAGTGTATAGGTAGCTAGATGGAAATGAATACCACATGTAAACGTCACTCAATTTTTAGGGAAGCCAGAGAAAAAAAAATATTTATTTGGGATGATTTTAATATACTAAAGTATAAGATTTACAAAAGAATTTTATGAATGTCTTGAAAGGTGGTAGGTGGAAGTGAGACAATCTTTTTTTTTTTTACTTTTCGTTTAGTGTTTGAAGTTCATATCTGAACTCTGACTAATTCAAATTGTATATTACATGACTCATTTAGAGATAATGTTCCAACAATTTTTTTTCATATTCAAAATTCAAACTCGAGACCTCTAAGTAAGGGTGAAACAATCTGATCACATTTAAAACCTCAACCCAAGAAGTTTTTATTTTCTTTTCCTACCCCCAACCCTTCTTAACATCAAAAGTTATAGAAATGTTCGATAGTGAGATAAAGAATAATAATTTATCAAAATAATTTGAAATTAATTCTATCTCATATTTAATTTAAGTTATGAACAAATATCAAGGTTTTTTAAAGTTATTATTTATAATAAAATGACAAAATTATTATCTTATTAAAAAAAGAGAAAAAGGACAGATATACCCCCGAACTATTGTAAATGATATGCAAATACCTTTCGTCATACTTTTGGGACATTGGTGTCCCTGTCGGCATACTTTTGGGACATAGGTGCCCCTGTTGTCATACTTTTTGGACATTGGTTCCCCTGCCGTCATACTTTGGGGACATTGGTGCCCTTGCTCCTTCGTTAGAGTGAAGGGCATATATGCTCTAATTTATGGACGACAGGGACAGCAATGTCTCAAAAGAATGACGAAGGGTATCTGCATACCATTTACGGTAGTTCGAAAGTATATTTATCTTTTTTTCTTTAAAAAAATAAGAAAATATATTTTTACAAAAATATCTTTTAACCGTTAAAATATCTTACTTTTATCATATCCCGCATATCAAGCTACCAATGCCCTAAGTGACCCACACAGAAGCCATAGGAGACAAGCACCATCATTTTCATTTATGGTCACAACTAGAAAATTATGAACATTTTTAATTCACAGCTATGACCACACACTTTTTGCAACTTTAATTATCACATATATCGTCCTTTCATCTTGGAAACAATCCAATCCCCCCCCCCCTACAATAGTTGTTTAAAATAATCTATGGATGATAAAGTTTGAATTATAGTGCTTTTTTAAATTTCGTAAGTCATATATTGATTATGTAGATATTTTTTAATCGTTTCTAATATTAATTTAGAAAATTTAAAGTCGAACCTCTAGAGAGGAAAGACCCTTTTAGTTTTAGTTTAAATTATTTTGTTAGGACTTTTCATGAGTCATTCATGGTAATGTTATTCTTCATGTAGAGTGTGTTTGGTACAAAAGAAAACATTTTTTTCCATGTTTGGTTGGGACAAAAGTTTTGGAAAATATTTTTCAAATCAATTTATTTTCCTCAAAATTAAGGAAAATGACTTTCCTTAAAAAATTAAGGAAAACATTTTCCAAAACTCTCATCCAATTTAAAATTACATTTTTTTTTTGAGAAAAACATCAATTTTAAAAAAAAATTTTGAATTTCAATTTTGTTTTTTCACCTGATCCCTGACCCCCCCACCGGCCAACCCCAACCCCTCCCCAAAAAATTAATTTTATTTTTTAAAAATATTTTCAACTTTAAATTTTTATTTTTAAACCCCTACAACCGCGGGCCAGCCCCCCTACCAGCCCCCCCCACCTCCAACCCCCAAAAAATTAATTTTATTTTTTAAAAATACTATCAACTTCAAAATTTTATTTTTTCACTCCTACCCTGCCCCCTGCCCCCACCTACTACCCCCACCCCCATCACCGCCCCAAAAAAATAATAATTTTGATTTTAAAAAATATTTTCAATTTCATAAATTATTTTTACTCTAATAAAAATAAAAAATATCTCTCAAATTATAAATTTATTTAAGAATATTATAAAAAGATCATAAATTTTAAATTTTGAACGAAATACGAGCTGAAGTGCTAGACTAAGCATCATAAGTAAATTTCTTTTAAAATATTATGTAAAATTCATAAATTTTAAATTTTGAACGAAGAATGAGCTGGACTAAGCTTATTTGGACCACTTATTATGTTAGTTAATAGTGATGTCCCCTTTGCAAATTGCCATGCAAGAAAAAGACATTTCAACATTTGGATATGTTAGCTAGCTAGCAAGGAATAAGCATTCTTTTGGCCACCCCTCTCAACACTAAAAACAAAAATAGTAGCTTCAATCAAGGACACAAATCCAGGGTGGCATTTGTGTTCTCTCTTGTATAGTTTTCTCGTCTCTAATTATTTATTTATTTTCTCTTTTTTTACTTATTTATTTTGACAATTAAAAAAGGATAATATTTATTTTATCTATTATATTTCAATTAATTAATTTGAAAAAGATATAATTTTTTGAAAATCTTAAATTGTCATCCATCCACTTAATTAACAGGGGTAAAATGACAAACTTAACATGTTAATTAATTTTTTTTAATAGATATATCAATTTAAAAGTGGACAATTAAGTAGGGATGGAGAGAATATTATTAAGGTTAAAGCATAAATATGTTAATTTTTTTAAAAAGATTTTAATTTAATGTAGTAATATCTATATCGATCTATCAATATAATTCTTGACTAGTCTTTCTGATATATAATAGTCTCGTAATGTAATTTTTCATTTGTCTCAATTTATGTGATACTTTTTATTTTTCGAAAGTTAAATAATTTAAGTTTGACCGACAATTTGTGCAGGAATATTCAATTTTTTTGAAAATAAAATCTATATATTTATAAACTACGTAAAAAGTACTATAAATTATATCAATTGATAGTTCAAAATATTTAAAATATTTATGATAATTTACAATCAAAACTAAATTTATTTAAATCTTGAAATTCAAAAAATGTCACGATGGAAGGGGTATTTTCTTTTTGTCTAATGCTTCTTTTACTACACCAATCTAACTTTGCTCATGCACTCCACAATACTTTCACACGCTTCTCATACACAATACAATACTCCTTCCATTTCAAAAAGGATAACTTAATTTGACTTGGAACAAAGTTTAAGAAAATAAAGAAAACTTTTTAATCTTGGGATTCTAAATTAAAGTTATGTCAAATGTATCAAAATGCCCTTTAATTTTGTGGTATTAAACATGCCACGTAGAAAGTCAAAATTAAAGTGTTGTCAAAAAAAGAAAGAGTTCATTATTTTTTAAACAAACTAAAAAGAAAATAGGGACATTATTTTTGAAACGGAGGGAACATTATTTTTTCATATCAGAAACTCATATTTCTCATACATCATATAATATCCTGGTTATCAATTTGAATATTTATTTATTTTTCAACCGTCGTTTATGATATTTTCACTATCAATACCAGGTATGACCAAATTCGAATAAATTCAGTAGCTTTTCACTATCAATATCAGGTATGGCCAAGTCCAAATGAACTCAGTAGCTTTTGTTTAAATTTAAAATTTATATTTTAAAATATTGAATTGCGAGTCCAATAACTTAAGCAGACTAAAAGTTTCTTGACACTTTCAAAATCAATAAACTTCAAATACTAGCTCTGTCAACCCGTCTTTATCAAACAAATTTTTAGCCGTCATAATCACTAGCTGTTCGTGTCAATTATAAGAACTATTGGCAATTAACTTGAATTAACAGCATACCGGCTATTTGATGGAGAAATTAGAGCAGATGAAGAAGTCATTATTGGTAAAGACAATGAAAAGACATCGATTATATTAGCAGAGGCGGATTTAGGATTTCAAAGATTCAGGTGCATCAATATTACCTTAACTCAAATGTGAATTTTAAAATAAAAACAATGAAAAATGACTTTAGCTGAATTCGATCTTAATCTCATAGGTGATTCCTCTGGATTGTACCAATGATATAAAGACATTCATATGCTCCATCATCAATGTATTGTTTATTATATTTTAATTTCTATTAATTTTCAAAAAATAGATTTACATATATACACGTTATTTTTCTGAAATTAATGTGTACACGTGCGTCCTATTTATAGATGTGGGTCCGCCTATGATGCGGAGCTAATGCTATCTAAACCAGAGGCTAAAAGTTCATACATATATTTTGCAACTTGCAATTCTAAAAGATGTATTAATGAGTCGTGGCCGCAGAACATATGGAAGCGTTTGACCATGAAAATTGTGAATATTTTAAAAAAGTAATTTTTTGAGTATTTAAAAATTAAAGTTGTGTTTGGTCATAAATAAAAATTAGAGTTATTTTTGGATTTTTGTAAGCAATTGGAGTAACAAAAGTTAAAACAACTTTTTGATATTTTTCAAATTCTTAATTAAATTGAAATTAATTGAATTCAGAAATTTATGACCAAACATATTTTTCGGAATTTAACTTTTAAAAAAGAAAAAAAATTCATGGTCATATTCCCTTTGTTTGGTTTCTCCATTTTCATTGATCATTCAAATTCTATGAAATTAATTTTTCCTAATTTCAATATTTTTGATGCCTTTTTATTTTTCATTAGGTTGTATACGTTTTCATGAGTCATTTTTTTTGGACATCGATTTATTAAATAATTTTTTTTTAAAAAATAATTTATGGATATTTTAGATCAAAATTTTAAATTTTTTAAAGTAAAATATCAAAAAGTGGAAGTGTAAAATGTGATTTTAGTAGTTGAACATGCTATCTTAAATTCATATTCTGGCTTTAAGGTGTAGAATATCCTTAAAAAAAGGAAGTGAAAAAATGTTTCGCCACAATTTAAAATTTTACTCCTATAAGTTATTTAAACGTTAAATAATAGTTTAATGTTTTATTGATAAGATTGAGAAACATATAAACAAACATTAGACTTGAGTTAAATACTATCCAAAAAACTAATTTTCCAAAGACTATATTTATACAACTTTAAAAATAGAGAACAAAATCTAAATATTAACCTAAAAAAAAGACAATGGTATAAATCATTGTTTTGAAGGTGGAGTTTAGTAATATCGAGGGATGTTGGATGTATTTGGGGAGTATTCTTTAACGAGTAGTATTGATAATATCCTTGAATTTGATGTAAATTATTAATTTCGTCTCTAAATATTGATAGACTTAAAAATAAAAATATAAATTTTAATATAAATCGATTTGTTTTAAATTATATTTCCAGTAGAGTGATGCAGCTAGCAAACTTATTTCACCAATGGACTTATGAAGATCATCAGGCAACAATAAACATATGGCAATCGATGAAGTTTTGTGTCGTTCACTTTTAATTGTCATGTTGTGTTTTTCGAAAGTCAATTTAATTAATTTTTAAAGTTAAATTAGACCATATTAATTCAAAACAAAAAAAAATTAGATATTAAAAAACTATACAAAAAGTATTATAAATTACTTTTTTTTACATATCAATATGATAAAAAAATATATCGTAAAATATTAATCAGAGTTTTTATCAATTGATTTTAAAAAAAAAAATCATTATAATTAAAAGTGGCTGGAGGTAGTAATACTTTTGTTTATTGATTGGATGCAGCACATCCTTTATGATTAATGATTGGAGTGATGTGTTTAATATTACTTTTTGAGACTAATGATGGTGATAATGTCTATGTTTAGTGACTAGAGTAGATGTATTTAATGTTTATAGTAAGTTTTTGAGATATATGATACGGGGTGTTAAATGGACGGGTTCAATTAAAATTGAAAATATTTAAATGGATTGAATAGAAATCGGGTTGGGTCTTGACCCGTTCAAGTTTGCTTTGGGTTCAAATGGGCTTAAAAGCGGGTTGTGTCTTGATCCGCCCAATTTGATCCGGTTAATCTCAATAATTTAACATACTGATATTTAACTTTTATAATCAGAATTTGAATTTCTCAAGAATTTTTTTTGTTAAAAAAGTAACAAATGGATAGATAAATCCTAAAAGATGTTAAATAGATAAGAATCCATACCTTCTATATGTGAACATATCTAAATAAAAAAATTCAAAACGGGTTGAAATTTGAGATTGAATTGGGCTCAATTGAGAATTATCTTCAAATGGGTTAAGCTTGAATGGGTTGAGATTGAACCTAATTCAAATTATCTTGAGATCAACCCTTAAAATTCTGGGCGAGTTACTTATGTTTGGGTTCATTTTTGACACCCTTATATCTGATAGATACTTAATTACTTTATGGTTTAATTATATATATATATATATATATATATATATATATATATATATATATATATATATATATATATATATATATATATCAACAGGTTAATGACGTAGTTGAGGTACAAGAAGTGAAAAACCTAACAAGTTTAGAAATCTGCTTATGAGTTCGATCAATTAATAATAGTGCATTTCATAAGAAGTCATCATATGATCCGTTCTTCACATTAAACCTGGTTATAAAATCTCTAGTCCCAGGTTGAGTTTCCTCATATATAACTTAGAAATTTTTTAGCTTTAATTTCATCCACCTCGATGTACTTTAGGCCCTTTATCTTGCTAAGGCCTTAGCTTATGAATCTGCAAGATGTAACATAATTAATATTGATTGTATACCAATGATCAATACTGTAAACACATAATTTGATCGAACATAAGGTTTTACATTATTTTTTATTCCTTAAATATTTTTTTATGTTTAAGTTAGGTATTTTAATTTTTGTCTTATTTTAATAAATTTATTTAAAAGATTTGAAAATAACAAAAAACATAAATTTCTTTTTGTTTTAGCTTTAATAAATAAGCTAGTACTCTTTAATTATATTTTAGATTAACCATTTAACTTTTCTTATACTTTTCTTTTATTTAAAATAGTTAATTAATATTTTTATTATTTTATTTTATATTTAACATAGTTAATTAAAAAAAAATTATCCTACACTACCCACATACCCCCACTTCACACCACAACCTCACCCACAACTCCATTCACCAACACTATACTCCCTCCCCCCCCTACCCCCACCACACACACACACTTCACCATCAACCCACAACCCTGCCATATACTACACACAACAACAATCTGGAGAAAAAACACACACACAGAGAAACGGACAGAAAGCAAAAAGGAAAAAGAAAAGAAGCAAAAACCATCTAGAAAACGTACAGAGACAAAAAAAAAAAAAAAAAAAGGAAAAACGTGCTACACTCGAGAAAACAAAAAGAAAAACCTTTTCACTTTTTTTTTTTTTTTTTTTTTTTAATTTATAAAGAGTCATAATTGTATTGCCACAGTTATAGAGAATACAAAGGAAGAAGGAGGACTAGGCCTGGCCTTCTTCAGTAAAAATTGCATTTGTGACAATAAAATTATTTTTTCATGGCGAATCATAGATGATAGCACCATAATTTTTTCTCCTGACTCTAAAAGATGGTATTTGCCATCGGTCGATGTTAAGTAGACCTATGATTTGTCTAGGTAAAGAGCTATAGTTAGTGTAAATACAATTGTTTCAACTCTTGTGACTCAAGGACGCTAGCTTGTCGGCAACTTTGTTAGCTTCTCTCATACAGTGAGTGGTATGAATATGGTGAGTGTCCAGCAAAAACTTGATCTTGCTAATTGTGCCTTCAATTTTCCAACGGCTTTGCCAGGTGCCCTGAATATAGTTCTGAAGTAAGAGGGAATCAGTTTCCCTATGATCCTAGGGTGACCATTTTGAATGCACCAGTTAAGACCGAACAAGAGTGCATTGACTTCTGCACAGTTGCTATTGCCTCTCCCCAGAGGTATACAAAACGCCATAATCACCTTGCCTTCCTTGTCTCTCACTACCCTTCCTCCTCCGCAATTTCCTTCTATGCATGAACAATCGGTATTAAGTTTGACAAAATGATGTTGAGATTTTTCCCATTTGACAGGAGTAGAGATGGTATCCATCAATTTAAGACCCAAAAGGTGAATAAAGCTATACCAATCATCCGGGAAGAAAATTTTAGGAAACTGAAGTTTGGAGTGTTGGATGATATTGAGGTTGATCCAGATGTGGAATAAAGCTATGCCAATCCTCCGGGAAGAAAATTTTAGGGAACTGAAGTTTGGAGTGTTGGTTGATATTGAGGTTGATCAAAGTGGTAGATTTATGCATTTAGAGTTTTTCATCTTCATACTTTTACTCCACATATGAATCACCACAGTTCCCATATAATAATAGGGGGCATTATCTTAGTGAATGTACGAAAGCAATAGAGTTCTTGCATTTGTAATTTCAGAAAGAGTTTAAAAGGTGCTTCAATGATGTTGTCCTAGGATTGATGCCTAAAGCTCTTGCATAGAAGCTTCAAATCTGTTCAGCAAAGTATCCAGAAAAGAAAATATGCTCAGCCGATTCAAATATTTCTTCTTTACTCATTATTTTTATACCAATACAAACACATATACCTTCACAAACAACTTATAAAAATTTGTAGTATTTTAATCGAGCTTCGGTTAAGATTTTGCGGTATTCAACTTTACTTTATCTCTCTATTTATTTATTTATGGAATTTGATGTAATTTTATGATAAGTTTTTTTTAGTATTTTGTTTCATCCATGAATTTGATTGGAATGATCAGTTTGTTAGTTGCTAAATATCTATTTCATTAATAATTTAATTGATGATTATTTTATTTATTTATTATTTTTATTTGTTAGTTGTGATCTCTTAAAAATGAAAGGATTGTAATATTGTTCTTTTCTTGATTTAGATAATAATGATAAAGTAGGTATAGTTAGGGTAAAAAATAAAAATAAATAGACAAATTATTGTTTTTTCATTTATGAAACATAAAATGAGATTTATTTTTTACAATTCGTTATTGTTTTGTTTGATTAGAAAATGTATACTTAATTTTGACATTAATTTTAAGAGCAATAAAAGTATTAAAATACAAATTAAATGATATGAATATGATCCAAAATTTTATCCTAGAATTTTCGTATTTTATTTTATTTTAGTTTTCTTTATATAGACTAAGTATTTTCTTTTAACATTAAACAAACATTTAGGTACGTTAAAAATATTTGTTTCGAGTAAGAATGCGGTTCCGCATCTTTTGTTAGACATTAAAAATTAAGGATGCGGTGATACACCTTATTCAAAAATATAAATAACTTTTAGTAAGACTTATAGAAAAATATGAAAGAAGACAGTTATGTCTCTATATGTCAAGATCAAGAATGCGGTTACCCATCTAGGTTAAGACTAAATAAAATGTACAACAATAAAAATAAATAAGAGCACATCATGGCATGTAATAATATATCCAAAATTATATCAAGATAAGTATAAGTCAATGAAAGTGACCGTGCTAGAATCATTGGACTCGAGGGATGCCTAATATCTTTCTTTCGGTCAAAAGAATTTCTTACCTGAATTTCTGGTTCGCAGACCAAAATCAAAGAGTCATTTTCTATTGATTAGTGATTCAAAAAGGTGACGTGAAACACCATAACTCAATTTCAAGTGGCTACTCTGAAAATAAAATAAAAATAATCTCAAATCAATACCGTCACTTAAATTGAAAAATCTTTTAATGTTGTGAGCGGAAAAGGGGTGTAACAAATACGATCTCAAAATTTTATATTTTCTTCTCTTGAGTCTGAATTTACCGTTAGTCCATTATATTGGTGCTGTCACAATTAATCAAAATTAGAAAAATTATTCTCTCAAAAATAAAATATATAAATTCACTTTTTCACTAGTTGAAGTTTAATTTTTTTTTTACTTCAACCTTCATAATAGAGTTAACAATTAAAAACAATTTATTTTTCTCATCCCATCAAATAACACCAAATTTTTTGTCATCTAGTTTGCTTGTATCTTCAAAGTACTTTTACTGTAAACACAACATCAAGTCAAGTTGTTAGTCACATAACTCATATTTTTATTAGGCTAGCTAACTCTCTTTTTTTTTTTTATTTGTCACAACTTTCTCACACAATTGAATCAAAAGGAGTTGCAAGACTCACAACCATAAAATTCTATTTCACAAATATTTCAATATTATGTGACTTGACAAAAAATATTTCATCACATGTTTGTAATATTTTTCATTTCAAGAATGAATTTTTTCTCTCGTAAAACATTGCATGTTAAATGGCTTCTCAACATGTTTTTCATAATTTACTTATAACTGTCGTGTTAAAGCCAAAAGTCAATCACATTATAGCCAAACAATAACATGTGATTTATTTCACATAAATATATGTACTTGTAATATTCTTTTTAGAACATTTCTCAAAAATGCAAAATTTTTTTTGTCACAATTATTTTCTTCATTTCATGAACCCACTATTTAAGAATTTCAATATTATTATGTGTCTTACTGCATCTGAAGAACAATGACCTACTGCACATATCTTTACTAGTAATGTCATAACATGTTGGTAATATATATAAGTACATAATATTATTTATATATTACAAATATTTTCATCTGTTATTGCACTGCCTATGTGTTTTATCATAGTGATGGCAGATCATATTGGTGCTTTGTCAACACATATGTACATAATATGTGGAATTGATATTGTTGACAAGTCATGTTGGTGCTTTGTAGTTTGCAAATATCTGCAGTTAGAAAGATGAGTGTTTTATATTGTGGAGGTATATATTAGTAGAATAGAGTTTGTATGGCTGATTGTAGCGTACCTTGTTGTAACTATTAATGTCTTCCCCTTTTTGCAAATTTCATGAAAGGCACTGCATATAAAAAAACATAGTTATTACGAAACAACCTGCGAAATCATGTGTGATACAAGTTATTTTAGTAATTAGCGACACACAAAATTAGTGCTTTTTCAAATGGAACGAAGGGAAGCAGTTGTAGATGTGCTTTTTGCTGTGTATTCAATCGGTAGTGGCTGAACTTGTAAGATAGAAAGCAAGAAAAAAGTTTATGTAAATTATTTGTGAATAAGTATATTCTTAGTATAAACAGTGACTGTTAACTTAACGTATCAACATAGCTTTATGTCGACAGACAATTCAAAAACAGGCAAAGTGTTCACTAAAAGTAAATAAGAACAATTACAAAAAAGAGTGTGAATAATTATCGAAAATCAAAGGGTGACAGGGAGGGGGGGGAAACAAAAAAAACTGAGGTAGTAATCACATTTGTAAGAGTGAAAACTTGTATCGATATCTGATAGTAATAGTCACAAATATTCGAAAAGAAAAATTACAAGTCAGAAAAGGGTTACATTCCCTTCACCAAGTCATAGCCATCAATCAACTCTTTATCTAATAAATTGCTACTTACATGATTCAATCGTTAGATATAAATTACACTTAGAAACTTAATTTTGCTACTGCCTTCGAGACTCTCCTAGTAGCGTGGATTAGCGTCGATAAAATAGAAAGTGGCTTAGATTCACAATCTTTAAGAATATACAATTATTGCATATATTTGTAAGTGTCATTTGTCTACATCAAGACAAATGCATAACAACCTTATAATTTGAAGCATAAAGTATAAAATATTGCAGCTTTAGAATTATGTAACAGATTAAAATTTTATTAAAATTCAAAAGATTATTGATTAATTAAATGATTCAGTAAGCAAATACTATTTACAAATCATAATTTGACTTTTTTATTTACTTCTTTTCATAATCTTTATATGAGCTGTGCTTTGCTCATTTCACACTTTGCCCAATTCTTGATGGCAATGTCAAGATAACACCCAACATCTGACATGGTTATCTCACTTTGCTCTAACATCATATAAGAAATAAATTTTTAAATCAACATATACAACTTTTCCAATATCTTCCCAATAATTTAATGGATTAAAATTTGTGAAAAATTCTAAATTAAGACATTACTTTTAAATTGAGCTATTGCAAAAGACTAAACAGATACACATGAATATTTTCTTTGAATTATCACATATGATAAGAATAACATATATTAAATAAATTTTTAACCAACATATACAATTTTTAGTGGATTAAAAAACTTATGAACAATCCTAAATTGAGTCATTACAAGAAATTAAACAGGCATCAAAGGCGAACCCATGATTTGAAGACTTTGAGTGCACCAATATAACATAGTTCGGTCTAAGCTAAGTGAGACTCAACCTGGTCTAGTGGGTGATATCTCTACCTTCTACCAGTTGCACAAGGGCACTTCTATGTTTTTTATGGGTGCGCTGTTAACTATATATTAATTTCTACCAGTTTTACAAAATAGATATACGAATATGATTTTCTTGAAAGTTACCGGGTGCACGTGCACCCCCACGGTGTAGTGTGGGTCCGCCCCTGACAGGCATCCATAAGTATTTCCTCTGAACTTTCACGTAGAATTTTCAGATTGCAACGCACAATGCATACACTAAACACATCAATTCAAAAATTAAGAATAAGGCGAGAGCAAGCAAATCGAAAATTAAGACGAAGACGAGAGCAAGCAATTCAAAGACTAAGAAGAAATCGATAACAATTCAAAATGAAGAAAAAATCGAATCTAAGAACGAAAATTACCTAAAAATTGAAGCGATACTTCGGAGGACGAAAAAAATAAATGTATTTATCTGCAACAAAGTTAAAAAAATGCATGGAGCATTGAAGTAGCAAAATGGAAGAATGAAAAAGAAAGCTAATGCATTTATCTTTCCTTCGTGAGAACTGAAAAGATCCTTGAAGAACCAAAGAGTTATCTGCTCTCTTTTGACTATATGAGAACTGAAAAGTTTTTTCCACTATGAATAGATTAAACATGAGATTAAGGTGGAAATAGGCATGTATGTCATGTACAACACATCAGTGCTAGCAGACCACATAAATCAAATGGAGGGAAAGTTGTGAGCTAAAATGACCAGAACGTCTTTAATAAATAAAATTATGATAAAAATAAAAACATACCAGTTATACACTGACACTTCTATTATGGTAGAAATGCAACCTTAATTATGTAATCATTTTTGCTTGAATAATAGGTGATTTTATAATATTTCTATTCGAAAAATATAAAATTTAGATAAAAATAAAAAGTACATGATTTTTTTTTTGAAAAAAGGTCTTTGTTTTACATTACATGATGTTTAAAATTTTGAATTAAACTATTCACATCTTAATATTAATAAATAAAATTTTATACAACATCATCCAACGGACTAATATAAATGTTACTAATCGTTTCTATCTATATCTATATCTTATATAATATGAAGCTAGGCAAAAGAAGAGTAATGTGACACATCTTTTTGGCTAAGCATATTCTCTTTATCTTTTTGGCTAAGAATACTAATTTTATATAGACTACATAAGTATGGCCCGTGCTATCACGGGCCTAACACTAATTTTATGGACAAATCACAAAAATACATATCTTTTGTTTCACTTATTTCATCGTTTTTTATTATTTTTAATGTATCCGAGTTGCATATTAATGTATCTGAGCCATATTTAATGCATCTGAACTGCATATTAATGTGTTCGAGCCAGTACGAGCTATAATATTATGTATCCGAGCTAGTTTTTAATCTATTCAAACTACAATTAATGTATCCGAGTTAGTTTTTAATGTATCGGAGATACCGAGCTACATATAATGTCACCGAGCTTCATATCAATGTAGCCAATACAGTATTTAATTGAGCTCAATTATTGTATTCGTATTCGATTTCAATTTTTTATGAAATTAATGTAATTAAAAATTTATTAGGAATAAATTATAATTTTATATTAAAACTATGGAATTTATGTAACTTACACTAATTTTATTAGGGGCATAATATTGCAGAATATAAATGATCAAATTCCATATAAACATCATTATATATTATTTGTTGCCTATTAAATAAAAATACATTTCAATAAAAATAACAATATTACTATCCTAAATGCAATATAGTTGCCAACTATGTTATTTAGGGATCAATTTTTTTTAAAAAAAATAACAAGTTATAATGAGAATAATTATGACGGAATAAATTATACTGAAATTATTTTTTATTGCATGTTTGATTTATTATATACAAAATAATATGTATTGCCTAAATTTTAAGAATAAATTATTTGTTTGTAAAAAATACCATTCATTTTATTTAGTCTTTTTTATATGTTCTTTACAACTTTTAGTTATGCCTTTTTAAAATAAAACTTTTGTCTTATTTAGTTTACATATCTTCTTTACAACTTTTAGTTATGCATTTTTAAAATAAAACTTTCATCTTATTTTGTTAAGCATATTTTTATGTGCGCATTCTCATTATACTACCATATATATTTAAAAATAAATTCTTCTTCTTATTTACCTAAAAAATAGAATTTTCATCTTAATATGTTAAAGTAAAGAAAATTTATGAAAAATCAGAATATAAATAAACATAAAATTACACTGTATAAATATAATTTTTAATTATTTTTTGTAGTGCAATTTTATAAAAGAAAAATATGAGGAATCTTCTCCAAATAGAAACAACTGACTTACAGATCTCATTAACCACAGAATTTAGTGAGTGATGCCTAAAAAAAATTTTAAATTTTATTTGTGTAGTGTAATTTTTAATAGAAAATTATGAAGAAATATCATAAAAATAAAGAATAGCGAATAATATTTGATGTTATCCTACAAAACGATCCCTTATTCACGTGAATGCCATACTATAGGGCCCTTATATGTTGAACATATATATAGGAGTACTAATTACATTCATTCTATATACTTCAGCTTGCATTGCTTTACTTGAGGCATGTAACATAGCCCAATCCATATCTTCAGTCCACCTTGTGCTGCTTTTGTTAAATGCATAGCCAATTTAATAGTTTCTGATAAAGATTATTTTATCTTTCCATCAAGTTTCAGCCTAAAATGCAACAAGAATGAAGATGAATCAGTAATAATCTCATCTTCTTTGTCACAGGAAGTTCTTTGAATTAGGCTAGAATTTAAACTGTCTAAGAAATAAAGGGGGAACAAAACTTTATCAAATGGTGCAAACAGACGGGAGGAGTAAAGTGACTAATGAAACTCGAAGTATCAATCTTTCTTCAATTTGATCAAGAAGAGAAAAAATTACACGTACAACTTCTGGATGAACGTTGAAATTTCAGCGTCTTGTAAGCTTTTAACTTGACCATATTGAACAAGCTTAAGGATAAAAGCACCAAAAAACACAAATTTCAGGAAGAAAAAAAAAATAGACCATATCAGCACTTGGATGCTATTCAATAAGCAGACACACATGTATAGGCAAAGTGACTAAGTATCATGAACACCTTAACAAATAGTGCTCCACCAAACACTACCAATTAAGCATATAAATAATCTAAAGTGTAAGAGAAAAATATCAAACATGTTCTTACCACGAGAAGATGATGAAAAAACAAAGAGCACTGCATTTGGGATATTAGCATTATATTTCTATCAACTTAAAGCTTAAGTATTAATAATATTTTGGTAAGCAAATAGAGTTTTATTGAACCTCAGATCTGTTTTTATGAAATTTAGTTTATATAACTTAAAGCCCAACTAATTCCTGCCATATAGAAATTATAATATTTATTCAAGAAAGTGTCAGCCTTTGCTGTGATGCTCTCTAGCACGAGCCCAACCACTTAAAGTGAAGATTCATTAGCTAATAATAGTCCTTGTATATTTAGTTTCGCAATCTTGACAGATATCCAATAGAAAACATGAAAAACATAATTGACAACGGAGTATGCAAAAACAGATAAAATCACATGCTATTATTTTATAAGCTTGCTACATTAGGAAAAATAAATATCAGACAAAGATCTCTACCAAAAAAGAACCCAAAAAAAATGCCAGAAACTACATGAAGGCATTTCCAATATAACAAGCAACCAAAAATATATAAAAGTCCATAGAAGACTAAGGTCAGAGCATATTACCTTGATATCACTTCCACAAAAAAGTATGTATTCATAAATCTTGTATGCTGATAAACAGATAACACTACAAAAACTGATGAGACCAAGCTCATGTCCTATAAAAATAAAAATAATAAAAATATTCGACATAAGTGTGACCCTGAAAGTGAAGAGTCTGAGCAACAAAGACATTAATGACAATAAAAATTATAAAATATAAAAATAAGGCTTCAACATATTTTCTAAGAGTGGTGTACTACTTGAATTGTCATTGGAAGTAGTGGTTACCTAATTGATCCAAAGTTGGTTAGCATTTCCAATGATCATAATTCCTCCTATGAATAGGCCTTTCCGTTTGAAATAGTACTTACTCCTTGATTAGTTCATCGAATAGCGTAAATAATCTTGTAAATGGGTTCTCAAACTCTCCTGTAATCCCTCTTGGTATATATATAAAACAATGGCCACCTGATTTGGAACTTTAGGGAAGGAGTGGAAGAAGCAAGCAAATACCTTCTTACTAATAATAAGTTTTTGGGCAATAATGTTATCAATTACTTGCTGCCTCAGGAGAAAAAAGGACAAAGTGGTTCAACAACAACTCATCTGATAGAGAAAAGGGATGAGGGAGAGACTTCACTTATAGGCCCGAGAGGGAGGAAAAATCCTCATAGAGATGAAAAGGATTTTAGAAGAAGAAAGAAATAGTAAGCTAATTCACAATTCATTCGGAAGAGTTCAAGGTAATTTTGTTGCATAACATGGGCAATGGAAGGGAAGCATTGACAGCTTATCGCGAGAGCTTGAAGAATGTTAGAACGAAAACTACAACACACAAGGGGCAATCAAAAGGATTTCATGTAGAGAAGGATGACCATGAGTAGAAATAACATAATAAAAAAGAAGTCATAAATTTAAGGTCTCCACTAATAAATTGTGCCAAGGTAATTGTTGTCGATGATTAGCACACAAAAGAACACTCCATTCTAGTCAATTAAAACTAAATTAGATTTTCTCTAATACAATCCAACATCATATAATATTGCTATATTTTAGCACTGATGAATGACTGTAGGGCATACCTATATAACAGAAAAAACAAATGTATACAGATCGTACTAACATATCCACTTGTATAATTTGATCAATATAATGGAGTGAAGAGAAATGTCTTAACTGAGAATCAAGTTGATAATGCCATGAAACAATATATCATAATGAAAAGACCAAATAAGCAACAAAATTGATAACTCAATTTTATTAGAAGCATACATGTATGAATGCATATATTTGTAGCATAGCATGACAACAAAGAATAATATATATAAATATCGAACAAGAATTTCTTACCGAAGTAATACTGGCACTGGCCCACTGTATCCAAGAATTGCTTGGAAAACTGAAGAAATCTCTATAGCTCCCTGCAACTCCTTTATGATTTGTTTGAAATTCAACAAGTAGTAGAATCTGATTGACAAATGGTTGTAGTAGTAATAAGATAAAATAAATTGAACAGAGAAAATTAAGCCACATTATTCTTACCTACCTTTGTGACATGTCAATATGAATCTCAACACTATCTCAATAATATTTATTAATCATAAAAAGCTATTAGCACTATCTTTACCAGTCATTTCAATAAATTTATACGATATTAAATAGCATTTTTCATTACTATGTAATGAGTGAAAAAGAGTTCGTACTATTTTATTTTTTTTGAGAGGAAAAAAAAGTGTGTAATATTTTCATGACACCTAACAAACCACATCACAATATATGATCATTTGAACTTCTTTACTCTCCACAAATCATAACAAATGAGCATCAACTGCTGTATCAGAAAATAACAACTCAGAAAATAGCAAGAAAAATCCTACTTCTCCTCAACCCAAAAATTCAGTTTTAGGTTTTCTCAACCCTAAATTCCAATCTACCACGAAGAAGATTTGAGCGGAAATTGAGAATAAACCATACCTGCAAGAAATTCTTTAAATTTCTTTATGGAGAATTGGCATGGTACTCCTCTTTTCTCTTGGAAAAATGAGACGTATATATGGAGTATGTGGTATGTGTGTCCTCGAATGAAAGAGACGATTTCAGACTTTCTGTCTTCAACTTGAAAATATCATGGGGTGATTTTTTTAAATTGAAATGGAAAATTGGAAGATCTTCTACACAGATAGCCAGCCATTTACGATTTTAACCTTCAATCGCATCATATTTTTCGAAATTGACATCGGTCGTCCTCGTCTTCACTCTTCTATATATTAAGTAATAATAATTTGTGGCCTTTTAAAAGTTGGCGTGATGTTTTACTTAGACACGATCGATATTTATTGTAGACACCTCATGTAGGATTTTACTGTGTCATTTTGATACTTTTTTATTTTCAGTAAAAATATATAATGTGTGTGAGTTACACTCGCGAATAATGTGTAAAGTGACGAATTAAACGAAGACATTTGTTATTTACGACAAAAATAATTTTTTATATAATTAGTTTTGATTAAAAATAAAATTCAACCAAAAAATTAATAACAATAAAACAAAATAAAATCTAAACCAAATAAAAGAAAGCAGCCTCCGTTGTCTACTCCAACTATTTTTCGTGGCATGTCAACAAATTTGACTTAAACTATTTCAATTTTTCACGATTCTTGATACTTATTTAGATTTTTTTTACAAAAATCATTAAAAGATTAAACCTGTAAACATGTGTTGTTTGCCACCGATAGTTCACTCATATATGTAAGGATTCTTGATAGATATTTCATGACTAGAACAAATAAAACGGAAGAGTAGGATATTCCATAAAGTTTACAATAATTTTATTCATTTAATATTTTATTAATATATGTATTATTTTATTAAATTGCTAGCAATTTATTTATTTTTTTCTTCCTTATTTAAATTTCAGCCATTTCTATTCAATTTTGTATCAATTCTATACCAAATTAATCAGTTTTGACCCAATTTAAAATCTCAAACCCATTTTTAATCTTATCTGTCCATCTCATCATATCTAACGATCCAAGATAAAACACTTTTCATTTTTTTTTACCCCCAACTTGTATTCATTTTTTTCTGCTCTCTTGAACAACTTAGTTGGACCTCTTATTGTGGAGTTTAGAGCCTAAAGGGTATAAAATATTAATAAAAATTTTAAAACGGTATATAAAATTTTATATTAATCAAAACGGCAAAATCGCTGTAACAACAGCGATTTCCTCGGCCGGAAAAAGCAAAATCATTGCTACTGCAGCCATTTTGCAAAATGTGATATATTTTTTTTAAAAAAAATTTCAACAAAATCGCTGCCTAGGCAGCGATTTCCATATATATATATATTTTTTAAAAATGAAATCGCTGCCTAGACAGCGATTTTCATTAAAAAAAAATGAAATATCTGCCAAGACAGCGATTTTCATAAAAAAAATTTTTTTTTTTAAAATTTTGGAGCGTTTTATTAAAAAAATTTATGAAAATAGCTGCCTTTGGCAGTGATTTCATTTTTAATTTTTTTTTTTTTTTATAAAAATCGCTGCCTTCATTATTTATTTATTTATTTATTTTTTATGAAAATCGCTGCCTAGGCAGCGATTTCATTTTTAAGTTTTTTTTTTATGAGCTTTTTTCGGCGGAGGAAATCGCTGTTGTTTCAGCGATTTTGCCGTTTTAGTTAATTTAAAATTTTATATACCGTTTTAAAATTTTTATTAATATTTTATACACTTTAGACTTTGTACTCTCTTATTTTGTGTGTGATAGTTAATAGTGATATTCTCATTCCTTTGTCGATCCTTCAACACAAAATAAAAATAGAAATTTCATTTAATAAGCATTTTCCATTATGTTGTAGAAAATTTCATGAGTTGTAATTTTATGTGATATGTTTAGTAAATGATTTTCTCGTCTTTCTTTTAAAAAATAATAATTTGTGATTTAAAAAAAAAAAAAATTTATGATTTTTTTAGAGGAGAAATTACATGGTTAAATAAATGTATAATCATTAATTAGTTATCATAGTTATAGTTTTAGTTAACTATCACTTCTGACCAACATTCAATGATAATTATGTGGGCTAGAGCTTCGATTTTGTATAATTTCACGTTTGTATGATTCATATATAATGTATTTTGTATATATGTTTACAGTTTAGATGTTTGTATTTGTATAAATTCGTCTTTTCGAGTTTTATACAAAAATAATTCAATTATAGAAACTTACCGCAAATTATACAAACTCACCCGTGAATTATACAAATCTGTGAATTATACAAACAAGATAACTTAAATTATATCTACAACCTGTAAATATGCAAACTATAACTATGAAACTTAATTTGTAAGTTTAGAAAAAATTACATAAATGGGTCATAAAACTCAAATAATTATATGTTCATACCCTAATCCAAAGCTAATATCGTTAAATTAGTTGAGGGCTATATAGTGTAATTATTTAATGGAGTATGAATGTAACTTAGTATATGGAATTTTTTTCGCAAATAGCTATTATAATAAACTTAATTAAAATGATACAATAGAAATCTATTATTGATATTCAAAATAAACGAAGCCTATTTAAATCGTTTAAGTAAAAATTAATGTCAACTTTAACGTCCATAGTCTGTTAAGCCTTTAAACTAGTTAGTCATTTTTGGCTAAAATCTCAATAGAGGAAGTACAATATTTACTGCACAAGGAACAAGCAAAGTGTATACTCTTATTCAAACCCCAGATTAACATCATTGTCCCAAGTTAAAGAATTTGCAGTGGATCTCAAGTTTGAAGAAAATGGCGCTCAATCTTCGTCAAAAACATACAGGTAACTGACTGTTCAGCACCTAAATCTATCGATTTTATAGAATGAATATAGCCATATAAACTTTGATTTTCAATTGAATTTTTGTTTGATTTGATTGTTCAGAGTGTATCACGCGGATGTTGAATCTGAATCAGCCGGTGAATGCTGGTGGCACCGCCAACGAGGAGGTTTACAAAATCCTCATTTACGATCGGTTCTGTCAGGACATATTATCGCCGTTGATTCATGTGAAGGACCTTCGTAAGCACGGCGTTACCCTCTATTTCCTCATTGACAAGGATCGTAAGCCTGTTCACGATGTTCCTGCTGTTTATTTCGTTCAACCCACTCACCTCAATGTCCAGCGCATCATTTCCGATGCATCCAGCTCTCTTTACGATTCTTTCCATTTGAATTTTTCGTCTTCCATTCCTAGACCTTTGCTCGAGGATCTCGCTTCAGGTTCCGATTCAATTCCATTTTACTTACTTTTCGTACACTCTATTTGGATGGTGCTTACATTATTGTTTCATAATGAATCATATTGATTTAGTGAATATAACCTTTGGATAGATCATAACATTTCCGTCCTTACATAATGTCATACTCAATAATTTAAATGATACTTTTTGTCATTACCTAACAATGAATTTAGACGAATAAATTTTAGGAAACAATCAAAACAAGTATTGAATCTATCATTACAAATACAATGCAAAGGGTAACAACCATCCAAACAAAGCCTATGTTTTTGTTGAAGAGTCCCACATTGAATGAATAAGTATGGGTGAACTTGGGCAATCTTCCCATCCGGAGCTAGCTTTGGGGGAATGACTCGCGAGAGAAAAAAATGGTTTTTTTGGGAGGTGTTAGGTGTTAGGCATTGGATCTGATTTGGTTGATATCAGAAAGAAAAAAGAAAAGAGTATAAGTTGAAGTTGAAATTCCTATTGTCTGTACATGAGTCTTGTTTGGAAAATAAAGTTAAATTTTTTGTGAGCCGAGATCTTGTTTGGAAAATAAAGTTAAATTTTTTGGGAGCCAAGACCATGAATCTTGTTTGGAAAATAAAGTTGATTTTTTGTGAGCCGAGACCATTATTTCACATGTAATATTCTTTATACCTATTTTTTAAATTTCAAATTTGAAGTTTTAAAATAATAGACAAGATAGTCACACAAATACTTGAAATAATTTGCAAATATTTCAACTTGTTGAGTGGTATGCTTGTTTTTTGCTTCAGGTACGATTAATTCAGAGTCGATTGAGCGGATCGCGAAAGTGCATGATCAGTACTTGGAGTTTGTCACACTTGAGGATAATTTGTTCTCCCTTGCCTACAAGAACTGTTATCTTCAGTTAAATGATCCCTCAGCTGGGGATAAGGAAATTGATGAGATTGTTGAAAAGATTGTGAGTGGGTTGTTTAGTGTGTTGGCTACTCTTGCTGTTGTCCCTGTCATCAGGTGCCCTCGTGGTGGGCCTGCTGAGATGGTGGCATCCCTGTTGGATCAGCGACTGCGAGACCATTTGTTGGCGAAGAACAATTTGTTTTCAGAGGGTGCAAATTTCACTAGCTCATTTCAGAGGCCAGTTTTGTGTTTATTTGATCGGAATTTTGAATTGTCAGTAGCGATACAGCATGATTTTAGGTATAGGCCACTTGTTCATGATGTGCTTGGGTTGAGATTGAACAGATTAAATGTGCAAGAAGACAAGGGTGGCATAAAATCCTACGAGTTAGACAGGTCTGATCCATTTTGGATGACCAACTGGTCATTGCAGTTTCCAGAGGTTGCATTAGAGATAGAGTCTCAATTGAGGAAGTACAAGAAGGATGTTGAGGAGGTAAATAAACGAACAGGTGGGAGCGGCGGGACAGAGTTTGATGGAACAGACTTGGTTGGCAATACTAAACATTTGATGAATGCTGTAAATTCCCTACCTGAGTTGACTGAGCGAAAGCAAGTGATTGATAAGCACACAAATATTGCTACTTCATTATTGGGTGAGATCAAGGAGAGATCCCTTGATTCGTATGCTAAAAAAGAGAGTGATATGCTGGTGAGAGGCGGGATTGATCGTAATGAGCTCCTTGGAGTGCTCAAGGGAAAAGGGAGTAAAGCGGATAAGCTGCGTTTTGCTATAATTTATCTAATCTCAACTGAAAGCATGCCTCAATCTGAAGTCGAAACGATTGAAGCAGCACTTAGGGAGTCTGAGGTCGATACCAGTGCTTTTCAGTATGTAAAGAAGATAAAATCATTGAATGTCTCTTTTGCATCAGCAAATTCTGCAAGTACGAGTAACATTGTTGATTGGGCTGAAAAACTCTATGGGCAGTCGATCAGTGCAGTTACTGCAGGTGTGAAGAATCTTTTATCCAGTGATCATCAGCTGGCTTTACCGAGAGCAGTAGAGGCACTAATGGAGGGGAAGCCAAATCCTGAAAATGAATCTTATCTTCTCCTTGATCCTCGTGCACCAAAGTCAAGCTCTGCATCTAGTAGCGGTCATCTAAAAGGACCATTTAAAGAAGCTATAGTGTTTATGATAGGTGGTGGAAACTACGTGGAGTATGGAAGCTTGCAAGAATTTGCCCATCGCCAACAGCCAGTCAAGCATATCATATACGGGACAACAGAAATTCTTACAGGAGGTGAGTTTATTGAGCAGCTTGGAGTACTCGGGCAGAAGATGGGATTGGGAAGCACTATAGCTGTCCCAAACCATTGATAGGCATACAACTGGTTTATCAACCATTTGTGTTTCAATATCACCGTTGTTCACTTTACTTAGTCACCTTGCCACTCACTTGAAAAGCTTACGTTGAACCTAATAGTCTGTATTGTTGATAGCGCCAGACTTATAGTATTCGACAGTGAGGCGTACTGGTCTTTAAAATATAGGAATGACTTCCTTTTCAATTTCTGAGGTTGAGTTAAGTAGCTGTTCTATCGTCCATACAGTCAGTTTCTTTATGCTTTACATACTCTCACTCAAATTACTGTTTATGGGTTTGTCATGAATAAATAAGAAAATCCATTTTTTATTTGTAAACCTTGACGTATGTACCTTGTCGTTCATTGTTACTTTTTTTTTTGTGGGCAATAAACTGTGAATATTACTATAGCAAGTCAAAGTAGTACAAATCTTAATCCACTTGCCAAATAGAGTGTTAAAGAAAATCTAGAGTGTTATTGAACATATATGATCCATCCTTCTTTTTCTTTGAAAAAAGAACAAAGATTTCTTCCAAATTTTATAATAAAACACGACTGAATATATTGAAACTATAGTATTTTATTTAAATATTATAAACAAATTAAATATTTAAAATCCAAATTATTCACACCACTACGCTGTGTATCGGTCGGTTCGGTTCGGTTTTAAAGTTTATGAGGTTGACTTATTGGTTATCGATTTGTAGAGATGCTAAAACGTTATAGAACCATTAAGTTATTGGTTTATCGATTTTTTATCGTTATCGGTTCGGTTATCGGTTTAACCGTTAAAATTTGACACAAAAGAAAAAACATTGTAAATCACTTAGAAACAAGGTGATAAACCAATTAAACCATGCACTTGAATTCACAAGTTACATCTTGCTCAAAAGCAAACACTTTTACATTGTAGAATAACCAAGTGTTTGAGACAACCAATAATAAAAGTAGAAAAGTAAACTCTAAGTCGAGGACTTTATATACAAAATGGTATAAATATAATTATTTAATTTACTATCGGGTTATCGGTTAACCCGTTAAGAAAAAAACTTAAATTGTTAAAAAATCGATAACTCGATAACAAAAAAAATCAAAATCACTAAACCAATAACTCAATACTATAAACTAATAACTTTTTTATCAATTTAGCTTATCAATTTCGATTCGACTTTGAACCGCCATAATGCAATTTGACAAAAAAATAAACGTTAGTATGCATTGTACTAACGGAATTGGTATCAGACGTTAAAAAGATACTAGTTGACATTGCCCCTCCCTTGCTCTCGTGGGCTGTCAGTGGTGAGTCTTCTTCCGGCATCTCCTTTTTCTCTTTTCCCCTTTCATCACCTGTCTCTTCCCTTCCCTCAACAGCTCCCACCCTAATTTCCATGCCCCAATAGTCAAACTTTCTCTACCATTTCCGATCAATGGCTAAGCGAACCCTACCCATCCTCAAGCACTTCCTCACCTCCCCATCTCCTTCTCCATCTCATGCCTTAACATCAGTCCGATCCGTTACCTACATGCCCCGACCCGGTGATGGCACTCCACGCGCCGTCACACTCATCCCGGGTGACGGGATCGGACCTCTAGTAACTGGTGCTGTTGAACAAGTCATGGAGGCGATGCACGCTCCTGTATACTTTGAGCGTTATGATGTTCATGGAGATATGAAGAGTATGCCTCCGGATGTGATGGATTCGATCCGGAAGAATAAGGTCTGTTTAAAAGGAGGGTTGAAGACGCCTGTGGGTGGTGGTGTTAGTTCTCTTAATGTTCAGCTTAGGAAAGAGCTTGATCTATATGCTTCCCTTGTTCACTGCTTCAACTTGAAAGGACTTCCTACGCGTCATGAGAACGTTGATATTGTTGTTATTAGGGAGAATACTGAGGGGGAATATTCTGGATTGGAGCATGAGGTTGTTCCCGGTGTTGTAGAGAGTCTCAAGGTACTCATACTTTCACCTTTATTCATACTTGTTTATTCTGAGCTTGACTTGATTTCAAATGTTGTGTGTAGGATCGTTATTTTTGGAATTATATTCATGCAATGTCAAGTAGTAATTCTTTTAGGTAATCAAAGAGGTTTTGGTGCTATATTGATATCAACCTTATCTTAGACATCTAGAGTAAATGGAAATGGCTGCAGAATGAAGTGACTAGAGGCTTGGATTAATTGAAAACCAAAGAGAACCTAAACTTCGAAGGCTTCTTCAACTGGATTTTGAAGTAGATTAATGCAACTAAGTGTTGAGGCTCATAAGAATTGTCTACTTTTATTTCCTGTAATGTAGAAGTTATTTTATTTATACAGAAGTTGCAAAGAAGTTAGAGAGATTGAAGGTATATCCTTGTCTTTTTAACGAGATTTAGACCCATCTAGGCCAAAGCTTATCCTTGTCGTGTGATAGACAGAATCATTCTGGATTAGATCAATTCTCCCCTTCCTGGATTTGAAGACCCAAATCCTCATCCTTAGTAGGATTGCAAATTGTATACCAACTGAGTGTAGTCCCATACTCTATAAGATTCGACTTTGGTTATTACCCTCTCAGCAAATGGAGGTCCATGGTTGAACTCAATTCGTTAAATTATTAAGATTGTTTTAATAGATGTTGGAGGAAAAGCCTAAAGAAACCTTAAACATTTTCCAAGAAAGTCTAAACAGTGCTAAGCATCTGGTTGTAACTACTCCTGCAACAAAGGAACTGTGTTTTTAGTGCTTATACCAAAGCTATAACAAAGTCTATGTATATAGCTTCATGGATTTGAATTCTTAATAGTTATAGGTTGTATAAAGATGGAATGGTTGTCAAACATTTGGAAATATCCAAAAAATCAAAGAGTGTAATATAATATTGAAACATTGGGAGTTTGTTTCTCTTATTGATCCTTTAACTATTGGATAATTAGCAACCCGTCTGAAGCACCCCTCCTTTCCATTCATAGAGAGATCCAATCGTCAAAATCAATAAAAAGGCCCTCTCTGGTAAATTCTGTATGGAAGTGGATGAGAAAGTTTGTCATGTGCTTCTTTGAATGAGTAAATTTTGAAAGTTAGACAACTCTAAGAATTAAAGGGAAAATAATAGTTTCTCATGTTTTCTTCCCCTTTCTTGCTTCTTTCTTTTCTTCTTCTTCTTCGTCTTCACCAAGTGCTTTCTTCCTTTTCTGAATGCCAATTTGCTGCAAAGTCTGGTGGATCAAAAAGCTTGTAAATTAACACTGATCAATTTATAATGGATGTGGAAGAGAATGGAAATAAATTTTAATTTATGCAAATGTGCCTTTGATTTTAAGGTGATAAAAAAAGGATTCAAACAGCGACACTAGTTCTGTCTTGGGGTGGGGTGTGTGTGGGGGTGGGGTGAGATGAATGAAGAGGACCTAGAAAAAGATTGACAAGAAGAGGTAAAAGTGAACATGTGATTGAAATAACTTTTTATTCACGCAAATGTGTTTTCTTATTTTAAGGTAATAAAAAAGAGCTGAAAGGCAGCATTAATTCTGTTTTTGGGGGGAGGATGGTTGGGAGGAGGGAGGACGACCTAGAAAAGTGCTAGTGTTTCGTTTTTCTTAGTGATGTGCCAATCTCCTGTTAGATTAGTTGCTCATGTATAATTTTGTTTGTTACCAGATTTCCAATATCCTATTTGATAAGTTGCTCATGTATAATTTTGTTCATTATCAGATGTCCAATTTGTTGCTGAGAAGTGTACAGTTCTGCTGCATTTCTTTCTTGGTTGTTTTGCCTTGATGTATGAACAAACTCAGCCTTTGGGTTTCTCTGTTATTCGTCAAGAGTTTCTTTCTTACTTTATCTTCTGAACATACTCTCCTTTTACTCTTTTTGTCAAAATTTCTATGTTCAGGCCCAAAATATTACATATTATGTTGTTAACCAGCACCTAACATATTCTGTGCAGTACAGCCATAGATATGATGTGCCAATAGTCTTTATTGTAATGAAAATAACTAGTTCAAGTACATCATATGCTAAGATTATCTGAATGATATTTGTCTAAACCAATGACATACCCAGGTTTTTACGCAGTTTGCAAGACAGTTTAATTACACATCTGAATCTAATATTGATGTACAAATCAATCACTACAGTCTTTTTACCTGAGATCTGGTGTGAGCATTCTTTGCTCTCACCTTGATTTTCTTCTTAGTTGGTAGACTTATTGTAACAAGTAGCATTTTCATTAGATCAGGACCTAGCTCTTGCTTGCTTTTAGAGGATATATGAATTGTCAACTCCGTCATCTGCTTGTTGCAAAATTTCCAGAGCAACTTTGTTTTTCTCGCTGTTGCAATTTCCAAGCTGGGACTGTTAGTTACATTTTTTTTTTGCTTTTTCCAATTTTCTTGTTGTGGAGTACTTGTACAGTGGTCCCTATGTACTTTTGTTTGCCTGGGTGCTCAAGAGTTTCAATTCCCCCGGGCTTTAAGTGCAAGGAAATTATGGGCCATTTTTTCTTTGCTTCTTTCCTTTTTAGGATACATTTTAACCACTCTGGTTAGACCGGATGATTCTTCTCAAGTTCTTTATACTATATTTTGCGGTTTCCAGTTTAACTTTAAGAGCCATCCAACATTTTCTTTCTTTCAAATTCTTATTGTTATTATCTTTGGTATGTGAATTTTCTAGGTGATGACAAAGTTTTGCTCAGAACGAATTGCTAAATATGCCTTTGAATATGCATACCTCAACAATCGCAAGGTAGTGACTGCTGTGCACAAAGCAAACATTATGAAACTTGCTGATGGTTTATTTTTGGAGTCTTGTCGAGAGATCGCAAGCAAATACCCTGGGATCAAGTACAATGAGATAATTGTGGACAACTGTTGCATGCAACTTGTATCAAAGCCTGAGCAATTTGATGTTATGGTACAAATTTTGCCTATTACTCTCTTCTATTTTAAGATTCTTGATTGTTCTCTTGTATGTTGATGTTTGATTCCTGACATGGTGAGTTTTTCTGCATGAATCATGATGGTAAAGCTATATGCAATTTCTTCTCTATCTGGATTTCTCATTTCATCCTGAAAAAATGGAAGTTTTTTTGGGTTTGGGGTTGGGGTAGGGGAGGGGGGCAGGGATAGAGAGCTAAAAGCTTCTCATACAAGTCGGAGTATAGGACCTGGTGATTGCTAGGCTAAGAATCACATGTTAGACTAGTTAAACTACAATGCTGAGTTGACCTTTTAGCATATTTATCCTTCTCTGTTTCTCTTGCTATTAGAATGGGTAAAAAGCATGGGGAGTTCCAGCAAATGAAAAGATGAATTCTAACTTTAGGTTGCTGAAATGTGAAATATAACAGCACTTCCGTCTTGCTGACATTTAACGAGTATGGAAAATTACAGAATAGATTTTGTAATCCTTATCCATACTGCATAACAGGAACCTACTTTTGTTTTCTGTTCACTGTGTGCGCTTTTCTTGACATTACATTGTCACTAAATGTTTCAGTCTGGATATGAATTTGAAGTTGTATATCACAGGTCACCCCTAATCTCTACGGAAATCTGGTAGCAAATACAGCAGCTGGTATTGCTGGAGGCACAGGTGTTATGCCAGGAGGTATATATAAGTAACTCAAAATTTACGTGGATATGTTTCAAAAAAATTCCTGATATTCCGTCCCCTCTACTTTTGAGCTGCTTTAAAGCTCAAAGAAGGTCTAAATGTGACTATATGACTGGCTTCTTGTGGTTCAGGCAACGTGGGGGCTGACCATGCCGTGTTTGAGCAAGGTGCTTCAGCAGGAAATGTAGGAAATGAAAAGATACTAGAGCAAAAGAAGGCAAACCCAATTGCGTTGTTTCTTTCATCAGCCATGATGTTGAGACATCTGCAGTTCCCTTCATTTGCAGATAGACTAGAGACTTCAGTGAAGCGTGTAATTGCCGAAGGTAAATACATGACCAAAGATCTTGGTGGAGACTGCACCACCCAAGAAATCACAGATGCTGTCCTTGCAAATCTGGACTAATTTCTAAACCCACTCCCATATCTTCAGTACTCGAGATTAATCATGCTTCAACATGTTTTTAATTTATCATCCTTTCGACGACTTCAATTGTTCTCTACTTTTCTTGGTGCACCATGCCTTTCAAGATGGCACATTTCACAAAATAACGTGAATCTCCCATGTGGAAATATTACTGTAAGAAACAGGATTTTACAAGCTAGCCATTTATTTCCTATAGAATGTTTTTTTTGTAATGAAGGTGAATAAATTTGATACCCACTTTTGAGCTTGAGGCAGACTTCCTCACGAACACTTTGTATGGCTTGTTTGCCCAAACATGTGAAATCATTGTTTGCTCCCTTCCCCGGCAAGCTAGAAGGACAGACTCAGTTAGCTACTATAAGAGTCTTCGGTGTGAGCTATATACGGTATAATAATTTTAGGATAAAAGTGTGTGGATTATTTTATACCATATTTGGTTGGAGGTATTAGATAGTTATTGGATCATTTATCGTATCATGTTTGCCACAATGATGGAATAAGTTATCCATATATATGATGAAATAACTTATTTCGAAATAACATATCATGTGATTAATTACTTATTCCCAATCAATTGACCTCTACCAATGTTTAGAACTTATGGATATGATTGTATGAATCATGTTTCATGTTTCATGTTTTTCGAAAAATAAAAATAGAAGGTAAAATATGTCTGCGGTCAAACACATTCAACTTCAATAAAAACTTCACTCAAATCAACTTTTTATGAAACTATAAATAATGAAAATTTATGACCAAATGTAAGCTAAATTATGAAAAATAGATCGGTATGCACTTAATATTTACTAGTGCAACTTCATTACTCTTGTAAAAGTTCATAACTCTCTTATAATTGTTCGATTAATTTAAATTTACGTCAAAAATAAAATGTATTTTGTACTCTAACACAAAACTCTAGTTAAGAATGAAAAAAATATTTACCCGTCCGTCCATTCACAGCAACTTGTTGACATATTTAGGACATATGAATCTGACTGCTTTGCATGTTCTCCACCACCAATAATTATTCTACTTTTCTGATTCCTTCGCTCTTTATCTACATTTGGCCAAACTCCATATATGCCCACTTGAATCTATATATATATATATATATATATATATATATATATATATATATATATACTATATACTATCATAATATGTGGTACAAGTAATCGCTCCTTCTTTGATTAGAGGTTTTGAATTTGAGTTTTAAATATGAAAAAAAATATTTGTTAAGAAGCGCTACCCTGGAATAGGACCTTACCTATCAGAAATTTGAATTAGTCGAGCTCAGTACAACTAAGATATACAGTATATGTATGCTCACAAACAGTGCACAATTACACATTGAGGATAATCAATGATTAAGAGTGTGTTTGGTATGAAGGAAAACATTTTCTGGAAAATGTTTTCCAATTTTCTCATGTTTGGTTGGGACAAAAGTTTGGAAAATGTTTTCCAAATCAACTCATTTTCCTCAAAATTAAGGAAAATGATTTCCCTTACAAAATTAAGGAAAACATTTTCCAAAACTCTCCTCCAATTTCAATTAATTTTTTTTTGGGAAAACATCAATTTTAAAAAAATATTTTCAATTCCTTAATTTTATTTTTAACCCTATCCCTGACCCCTCCCCCCGGCCAACCCACCACCACCACCGGCCAACCCCCCCCCACCACGGGCCAACCCCCCCCCCAACCCCTCCCCAAAAAATTAATTTTGCTTTTTAAAAATATTTTCAATTTCAAATTTTTATTTTTAAACTCCTACCCCCGGCTAGCCTCCCTACGCCCCCCCCCCACCACTAGCCCCCAACCTCCAAAAAAAATTAATTTTGTTTTTTAAAAATACTATCAACTTCAAATTTTTATTTTTTCACTCTTACCCGTCTCCCCCCTGCCCTCACCCACTACCCCCACCCCCCACCACCCCCAAAAAAATAATAATTTTATTTATAAAAAAAATTTTAATTTCATAAATTAGTTTTTACTCTAGTAAAAATAAAAGATGTCTCTGAAAAACATTTTTTTCCATAAATCATGCACTAAAAATCATTTTCGGATCATATGTTCTACTCACCAACCAAACATGAGAAAATAAGTCCAAAATCTACTTCTTTTCCAGGAAAACATTTTCTAGGAAAACATTTTCCTCCATACCAAACACACCCTAAAAGAGAAAATTACTCTATCCCTTCATCTTTATTTGTACAATATACTAAAAAGGGAAAATACATAAAATCACCCCTGAACTTGGCACGAAAACTCGCTTTAGTACTTAAACTATGCGGGTAATTATTTACCCCCCTAATCTCTTTTAAAGTGAATTAAAATACACCCTAATATAACAATACCAGTCTCACAATGGCAAGTGCATTTCACACGCGCCATGTCATTGATCTGTCAGCGCCACATCAGCGTCACGTCATTGCCACATCAGATCCCATTCAACATATTTAAATTTTAATTTTTAATTCTTTTTTGTTCTTTTTATTTGCTCACAATTTTAGAAAGTAAAAAAAAACTAAAAAAAATAAGAATTAATATAATAAAAATAATCTAAAAAAATCAATTGAAAGAGATTCAAAATCTCAAAATCATTCTCACAAGAACACTCAATTTTTAAAACACAAAATTAAAAAAAATAACTACTAAAAATTTAATTTGAAATGAAAATTTGTAGAGTTTCATTGAAAATAACTTCAAGTTCATTACATTAAAACCTTGACATAAAGACTAATATTAATTTGAAGCAAGAACAAATTGATGACTTTTCAATTTTTTCTTGTTCATCACATTTTTTGAATTTATTGATAGAAATTAAAGGAAATGAGGGTGGATGGATCCATCTTGAAGAAGGACAAAAAATATGAAAATCATAATAAAGAAAAAGAAGAAGAGATTGTAAGACAAATAAATAGGGTAGGAGTGGGGGTTCGTTGGGGGTGGGGGCTGTCGAAGAAGAAGAAAAGGTAGTGCAATTGGTGGTTAAGGATGGGAGGGGTGGATTGGGTGTGAGGAAGATGAAAGGACGGTAGGTGGGGGTGGGGGTGGGGGTACTAAAGGTTGGGGGTGGTAGGGTATGAAGAAGATGAAGAAAAAAAAAGATTATTGGATAAAATGAAAAGAATTGGGGTCCACTCATTATTTTTTTCCTTATTTTTTTTATCTTTACGCGCCTCTTTTTTTTTTATTTGCCATGTCAGCGATTTGGGTGTATTTTAATTCACTTTAAAAGAGATTAGGGGGGTAAATAATTGCCCGCATAGTTTAAGTACTAAAGCGAGTTTTCGTGCCAAGTTCAGGGGTGATTTTATGTATTTTCCCAACTAAAAATAGTTATTTAATTTTATTTGTTTTGTTTTAAAAAATAAGAGATAATTTATTATTTTTTATCTATTTTACCTTTACTATTAAATACAATTCAACATTTAGAGGAGTTATAATTAATACGGCTGATATAGTAAAATTACCCATCTATTTATTGTTTCTTAAGGGGTGCGTCAGCCGTCAAGCTAAATATGGATAAATAAAAATGGAAAGATGGAATAGTAAATTACAAGAATAACTAAGATTATTGGAATTAAAAAGACGAACTTTTTTTGTTTTCCACGTGTTTGGAGTTCGGTATCCGCATTGAAATCCGACAATTTCAAATTCACGTCGTGTAGGATCTCATTCGAACAAAAACACTTTCTACCAAATATTTTTTTATACATAAAACTCAAATTCGAGATATCTGATTAATTATAAATGATAATTAAAAGATCTAACTATTAATCCACTCAACATTAATTATGAATGATTGGGGATTGTCAACGGCCTCATATAACAGTTGACCAAACCCTTCTAAAATTCTTTATTTTTGTTTACAAGTTTGGTATATACTAATAATATAGTAGTATATATTACATGATTCCAATTTTCAACAAATAACTCAAGCTTACGTTGCAACGACACAATTTAATGAATATCGCACGTCTTCACAATATACAAATACGCTTCGCACCTGCTCTATTTGTTCAACTTTATATCGATATGATATATAATTTATTTTTTTTAAAAATAAAATATTACATATATAATTTAAATAAACAAAAAATTAAATAATTTAATTTTCGTATTTTGAATCTTCTTATTTTGGGATTGAGGGTGTACAAATTAAGTAAAGTAGATGTCACAATTGTTAGTCCTAAATTAATCTTAAAACCCAATTAGTGCTAACTAGGATGTTAAATAATCGCTATCCATATTATATCTAACACCAAACAATTTGACATCTTATCCGTTAAACGCCCACCCCAAATTCATAAACTAATCATCCTCGTGTGTATTCATGCTATGACTAGAAAAGATTAAAAAGAATATAGTTTGTTTGATTATAATTTATAGCTGTATGTTTTAAGAGGAAAACAACGAGCGAGATTGGGAGAGGGGGGAGAGAGTTGAGAAAGAGATAGGAGATACGAGATACGAATTGTATTTATATATCGATTGAATAATTATATATATGTAACTAATATGGATATGTATGAATGATTGTATTTGTATATATGTTGGATAAATTATATATATAACTAGTATGCATATGTGTCAATAAATTCAATTGTGTTAATAAATTCAATTGTGTTAATAAATAGTCTGTATCAACGAATAAATTTCAGGAAATACAATTGTATCATGTTGTATCTGGTTCAACATTTATATTTGTATAGTAGATTATTATTATGTATCAATTATATTAACGTATACAATTTATATCTGAATACAATTGTATATATATTGTATCAAGTTCAACATTTGAATTTGTATCATTGTTGTATCATCGAATACAATATAGAGAGGATTTGTATAGTTGACATTTATCATTTGTATTGTTAACACTTATTATTTGTATTTGTAAAATAATTATTATCATTTATATTTGGGAAAAGTGTCAAAAATATCACTCAACTTTGATTTATTGTTTAAATTTACCCTCGCCGTTAAAATAAAGTTAATTTTATCCCTCGCCGTTAAAATATAGTTAATTTTACCCCTCCTGTTACTAATTTCACCAAATTTACCCCTCATTAGACGAATTGACCCGAATTTACCTCTTTGACATATTTAATGGAGATTTGGGAGAATGGGTAAATGGGTATAGGAGATTTGGAAGAATGGAGTCGGGTTATTTTAAATGATCGGGTTAATGTATTAAAATAAGGAATAGTTTTTTTTAAAAAAATTCGGGTCAATTTGGGTCAATCCATCTAATGAGGGGTAAATTTGGTGAAATTAGTAACAGGAGGGGTAAAATTAACTTTATTTTGACGAGGGGTAAAGTTAACTTTATTTTAACGGCGAGGGGTAAAATTAACTTTATTTTAACGGCGAGGGTAAATTTAAACAATAAGTCAAAGTTGGAGGGTATTTTTGACCCTTTTCCCTTTATATTTATATTTGTCTATTAACATTTATATTTGTATCATTGATTGTTATAATTTATATTTGTATTGAGGAGGAGGAGGCCAAGAGAAGCGGGGGAGAGATATGACAGAAAGAGAGGATAGAAGCGAGCACGATTATTGCAAAGAGAGAGATAGGAGAGAGGCTATGTAGAAAGGAAGAGAGGAGAAAGAAAATAGCAACAAAATCCTAATTATAGCTATAAATTATAATTTTTTAAAAATATAATAATATGTTGTAGAAATACATATTACGTATTTGCCTAATTACATAATTTTCTCTAAATTATTCAATGAAACCTTTCTTCAGCAAAATATTGATTAAGTGGAGGGGGCTTATCCTCATTTATATCTTACAGAGTTATTTATAGTCTTAAAAAATAAGTACTATTAAGGATAAAATGAGGAAAAAAAATTAATTTAGTTTTGACCTTCTAAAATGAAAAGTAACTTGAAATAACTATTTTAAAAATTATGATGAATAATTTAATCAGGTGGGAATTAATATCTTTCAATGTTTTCGCTATAACAAAAAAGACATTTAATGATAATAAAGAAATCTTTAACATATTACCGTGAAAATATTTAATAATAATTAAGTTAATGTCATCACAGAATCGCGAAGACATTTATATAGTGTGTTTGATTATTAATACACATTTATTATTAATGCTAAATATAATATAACAACGATTATATTAATGTCACAAATAATTGCAACAAAATCTTTTATCTTATCCCCTTCGTTCAGTTTGGTCGACTCTAATTCTTTATTAATCCGTTAAAACAAATGACATGATATTTCTATTATTGTATTTTTAAAAGTTCTCATAGTAACATAAATATTGCTACTTTTTTAGATTTATAAATTTTAAAATTACATAAATATTATAATTCAAATAATAATATTTATAATTTTCATTTTTTGTTCAATCAAATTGAAATAGAATAAAAGGCGTCTTTGATTACTAGGGCTTGGCGCTATAGGTTTGTGTATTGGTCAGTTCTGTTCGGTTTTAAAGTTTATCAATTTGACTTATTGATTATCGATTTGTAAGATACTAAAACATTATAGAACTATTAAGACATTTGCTTCGGTTATTGGTTTATCGGTGTAACTGTTAAGATTTGAAAAAAATAATAATTAAAAATCACTTAGAAACAAGGACAAACCAAATAAACCATGCACATGAGTTCACAAGTTACATCTTGCTAAAAAACAAACACTTTTATATTGTATAATAATCAAGTGTTTGAAACAACCAAAAATAAAAGTAGGAAACCAAACTTTAAGTCAAATACTTTATATACAAAATGATATAAATATAATTATTTAATTTATTATCAGGTAATCAGTTAACCTGTTAAGAAAAAAATTCAAACAGTTAAAAATCGATAACCCAATAACAAAAAAAATCAAATTCGTTAAACCAATAACTCAATACTGATAAATTAAGTAACTTTTTTTCGATTAAAATTATTAATTTCGATTTAATTTTGAACAATCCTACTGGCGCTGCGCCAAATGCACAAATACTCCAAAGCATGATTTTTACGTACATAATTAATGATAGATTGAATAACAAGTGAGACTAGATACAAATTTGATTTTTTATAGGAAGATATTTTTATTTAAGGAATCAAACAATGTTTTCTTTGACGATAATGTCTTAAACGTTTTTTAAAAATGTTTTGAATTATTATTTATGTTAATGTATAGTATATTTCATTTACTCTTTAAGTAAGTAAATTTTATCATAAAAAATAAAAGCATTTGACTCAATCTATAACCAAATTTAAATACTTTAACCACCATAATCGAAATGCCTTCACACAAATTAAAACCATCAATATAATTGTTGAGAAATATAAGTAATTTTCTACTTATCACAAAAAGAAAGTGATAATTTATAAGCACAAAATACTCAACAATATTTTAATCAATATAATATAAACTTCTTCACACAAAATTAAAACCATCAATATAATTGTTGAGAAATATAAGCAATTTTCTACTTATCACAAAAAGAAAGTGATAATTTATAAGCACCAAATACTCAACAATATTTTGTTCCGCCATTAGCTACAAAGACCAATTCTATTGTTGTTTATAAAAAAAAAAAAAAATTAATTCTCCGCATTTATTTTACATTATCAAATTAAATTAATAAAAAATAATTGGATATATTTTTTAAAATTGCGTTGTAAAAGTAGTCAAAATGTAACTCCATAATCTTACAAACGATCCAAATATACTTTTTTTTAATCTAACAAAAATAACAGATTTAATTTAATTAAAAAAAATTCTATATAAGAGTATATTTGATACTTCTAAATTTTCTAATAATAAAAATCCAAAGGTTTATTTGACCCTTTTCATACCCCACCCTCATTCAAATTTGAAAATAAAAGAGATGGAATTTTGAATTTTATGGTCTAAAATTAAAAAAAATGTTAAAACGTATTAAATTTTTTTTTAATATTGTAATATTAAATATGTCGGATAAAAAACTGAAACAAAAGAGTTGTTAAGAAAGAAAAAAATCTAAATATTGATTACGAAAAATTTAGAGTCTTCGACTATACCAACTAGAACCGCCCGACTATACCAGCTTCAATCTCGATTGAAATCGCCAACATGAAATTTTTTAAGTCCTTTCGTATTTTATTCTTTTTTTAAAACAAAGAAAGTCAAACAAATTAACACGAAGAAACGAAAAAGGAGAAATGAAGTTCATGCAGATTTGACCGTATTGTTATACTCCCTGCAGATCAGTTCAAAATAGAAAGTCATGATAAATGTGACTACTCTTAATATTTTGTTAACTAAGATTTTAGGTGCGATTTAGTCGAGGCTACACTTATTTTTAAACTAATTAATTAAGGATTAAACAAATTAAACAGATAAATACGTATTAATTAGTTGTTGTAAGCATATATATATATATATATAACACAACACATTATACGTTACCTGCAAATACATTTTCTGTTATCGTCGGAGGCGGAGACTCCGAGCAGATTGTTAGCTCGCCTGAGTTGTTGAATTACCGGCGATATTTATCGATTCATAAGTTTTTTTTTTTTAACGAAACATGAAGAACAGAAAACATCACCGTGAAACGGCGGTGTTTTTAGGATTTCCGATCATTCTTTTATACCGGAGACGGAGCAACATTTTCCAGCTTGTTCCTTTACTTACAGCTTTATCTGTTGTTGTTCTCATTCTATTTGTGTTGATTTCTTATATATCTCCTCCCATTGATAGCCGCCATGATCAGTTCATCAGCTTGGTGAGAACACGAAATGTTGTTTACGTTACGAAAAAAGTTTTTTTTTGTGTTTTTGATTAGTTTTGTGTTGCTATTATAGTTCTATAATGGAACGGAGCCCCGAAGGAACCTGCTTGAAGAACAAGTGATTCAGGAACCAGTGAGTGAGCGTTTTTTACGGATTTTACATTTCTATGATGAGTTTTTGTTTGTTTTATTTGATTTGATTTTTCGTGGTTGATTTATCCTCGGCGTTAATAGGTGGGAGGAGGGAGATTAAGCCGAGATATATGGAATTCGAAGAAATCGAATCTCTACCATGGTTGCAGTATTGCCAGTGACGAGTTTCCAAGTGAGTGGTTTTCCAATTTTTAGGTTTCCAATCCAATTGATTACTCATTTTCATCATTAATTGCTAATGAGGGAGGCGGGCTGGTGTGGGAGGGTGGGTGGTTTGGGGGAGGTGGGGCAAGAGGTACTCTGCTGTGTATTTCGTATGGCTTGTCGTTGTCATAGCAAATTATAATGGCCTTAACAATTAGTGTAAGTGTAATTTTTTCATATCCAGTGAACAATCTATGGGCTCATTTGAAAATGGCATTTATACTGATCAAAATGGTAGAATTACGAATCTGAAACCATAAAAATTTAAATTCTAGATTCGTCTCTACATATGTTTCTATCGGTTTGATATGGGACCTGATAACATTTTGCAGCTGCTGAGGTTAATACACTTCCTAATAGGTATTTGTTGATTGCAACTAGTGGAGGCTTGAATCAACAGAGAACAGGGGTATTGCTCTTGTCCTATTAACTGATAACTTTTGACTAATAGAAGGTCCAATAACATGGACAGACGCTAGTATTTAATTTCATATTTATAGTAGCAATTGATGGAAATGGCTCTTTCGTTGATATGTCACTATTTCGCGAGATATGCTATCTTTGTCATTTCAACGGGATCTTCTCGTATTTGAATTCCTAGTTACAAGTGGATCTTCCCCATGGCATTTTTGAGTATTTATCTAACTCCAAGTTGTGACTTTTGTAGCTGTTGAGAAATAAACAACTAAAATAAGGTAAAAGACAACCTTTACATGTTGAAACACATCGAATCTTAAATCCCAAGGTTTTCCTACCGCGGATTAAACCATGTCAAATAGGATTCTACGAGGCATCTTCCATCACAAACTTTGTTCGAATTAGTTAATCACCAATTATTGACATGAGTGAGCAGCCAAGCAAAACCAATGTGATGAAAGCTTCACCTCATATTCCATCAAATCTAAGTAAAAGAAGCAGACGATCTTCTCCTGAATAAGTTTACCTCATTTTAAGTATTCTTCCTGTGACCTAGAAGAACTAATAAGCAACAACGTTCTGATGCATATAGTCACTGGGAAATTGAAGAAAATTGATGGCCAGTTATTTCCTTTTTTGTGCTATTTTTGTCCTTTAGTAATGGATCTAGTTTTTCTTGTTCATGCCACATTTATTCATATACCATCATGGTGTCACATGTGACCAGGAGGTCAAGAGTTTGAGCTGTAATAACAGCCTCTTGTAGAAATGCAGGGTAAGGTTGCATACAATAGGTCTTCCACAGACCCCCGTGCATAGTGGGAGCTTAGTGCACCGGACTGCCCTGCCATCTGGATGTCCCATCAATTCCTGATGAAATTAAATCTGTGACGTGCATATTAAATTGTTAACGGATTTACGCTATAAACAGATGTTTATCCTGGAAGTTTTTTCTCTCACTGTTACATTTAAGAGACTGTTGAAATGATGCGAGTTTGAGCTCTATTATTGCTGAATGCAGATTATTGATGCTGTAGTTGCTGCTCATATCTTGAATGCCGTCCTTGTAATTCCAAAGCTGGACCAACAATCCTATTGGAAGGATTCAAGGTTTTTACTTGATATGATTTATACTTGGATGCATTTTATCATCAATCCCTTCTTTCGTTGCGTAATATCTTTTTTTGGGGAGTAATTGTTCCTTTTTTTGCAGCAACTTCTCCGAGATTTTTGATGTCAACTGGTTTATTTCATACCTCTCAAAGGATGTCAAAATTATTAAGGATCTCCCTAGAATGGGAAATGAACTCATAATTCCGCACACAACACGTGTTCCAAGGAAGTGCACTGCTGAGTGTTATCAGACCCGTATCCAGCCAATTTTAAATAAAAAGCATGTAAGTCAATTTAATGTAAGAATTACTTCGTTGTGCTTGACTTGTGTCTTGTATCTTAACATGGTGCCACTCCTTGACAGAAATTTTTGCAAGATTACTTGCAGTCTCTCTAAGTTAATGTCCTGTTTTTCTTGTTGATTTATATGTGTATGTCTTGATTATTATGAAATTCAATGTTTATTTCTTCCAGTCGAAACTGATGCAGATCCAAATCATAGTGTTCATATTGAAAATTCTTCTACAGAAATTAGGAAATAAATTTAGCTAGATTCATATCAAGTTTAACTTATTTCCCAGACTAGAAGTTCTGAAAGACTGGCATATCTGCTTTGCTGATGCAGGCTGTTCAGTTAACAAAATTTGATTACAGACTCTCCAATCATTTGGATACGGAGCTGCAGAAGCTGAGATGTAGAGTCAACTATCACGCGCTGAAGTTTACTGATCCCATAATTGAAATGGGAAATAAATTGGTTGAAAGGATAAGAAAGAAAAGCCAGCACTTCCTTGCGCTGCATCTAAGGTAATGTGCATATTTGATACTTCCAAACAGATATCCAGATATTCTGAACTCCATTGTGACTCTTTTAATCTCTAGATAGGATGTAACTAAAGCTCAGTCTTGTTGCTGTTGCACTTATTCAGTTGTGTCAATCTAGAATGCCTATATTTTGTGCTGCTTTTTTTTTAATCCAATGAGTTTCATTTAGCGACCTTAAAGTTAATCATGTTAGTGTAGACTGTGGACTTCTCCACGCTAATATTCTATGCTAGCTGAAGTTTTATTTCTCATATGATAGGTTTGAATCAGACATGCTAGCATTCTCTGGATGCTACTATGGTGGAGGAGACAAGGAAAGGCGAGAACTGGGTATAATACGAAAGAGGTGGAAGGCATTACGTGTATGTCATAAAACTATTATAGTAACTGGTAATATTGAGTATGTTGCTCCTACTACTTACATTAAACAAGATGTTGTTTCTTTGGCATAAAATGCAGGTAACAAATCCAGATAAAGAAAGAAAGAACGGCAAATGCCCACTAACTCCTGAGGAAGTTGGCCTTATGCTTAGAGCACTTGGTTTTGGTAATGATGTTCATATTTATGTTGCATCAGGGGAAATCTATGGAGGTGAGGAGACGTTGTCTCCTCTCAAGGCTTTCTTTCCAAATTTTTATACCAAAGAGACACTTGCCAGCAAGGAAGAGCTGGCACCATTTTCTTCTTTTTCTTCCAGGATGGCTGCTTTAGATTTCATTGTTTGTGATGAGAGTGATGTCTTTGTTTCAAATAACAATGGAAATATGGCACGAATGCTTGCCGGACGAAGGTATGCCCTTGCTACTTTCAACTTGAAAGCATTATTTCAACGCGTCAATTAGAGATACTCAATTTACTGGAATCCATTACATGTTGTAGGCGATATTTCGGTCACAAGCCAACCATCCGTCCAAATGCTAAGAAGCTTTATAAGATGTTTACTGATCGAAATAACATGACATGGGAAGAGTTTGCCTCACATGTTCAAAAACAGCAAATAGGTTTCATGGGAGACCCAATGGAGGTAAAGCCAGGCAGGGGCGAGTTTCATGAAAATCCATCAGCATGCATTTGTGAAGATACCAATGTCAAGGCTAGAGAAGATGTAACTATTCCCCGAAGTCCTGCCATGATCTTTGGAGAAGGTACTGGTTCTGCTGATGATGGTACCAGGAAATCTTTTGGAGAAGTGACCGATAAACACATTATTGAGGATGAGCAATATTGGTTTGATACAGATTATATGGAGAATGAAATTGGAAGAATTCAGAGCATTGGCGGAGCCACAATTTCACTAAGGTAGTTGAATATATGAAGAAGTGAATGCACAAAAAAACAAAAAACAAAGGGGATCCAACATCTACTATATACAAAAAAAAAAAACATAATTTTAGCCATGTATAAACAGTGTAATTGTCCGTCGACACCAATATAGCCTAGGTGTAGAAAGTTGTACATAAGGGTTAAGTGCAGATTGATAACTTGTTTCTCCAGTTATGGTGGTTAAGGGTACAGTATTGTGGGCAAGATGATCAACTCAATCATTTGCTAGTTTTGAGAGGATTGAATGCAATATCTTGGACAAGGATTAGTATTATTCTCAGAAAATGGGAGGAAACCTTGATGTAATTTGGAAAGACTGAAGGAGATGGATAATTAGATATGGGAAGAAATCGACGAGGTATGTTTTGTTTGCATTTTCTCTTGTAGATGTTAAAAAAAAGGAATGAACAAATTGAATGTGTATTCTGATGATGATTGGATGAACTATTGATTCTTATGTTGGTGATTAGAAGAGATTGATAGTGAGGTCAAGATTGCTCGACAAGAAAATATGCAAACTAATTACCAAATGTGCATATTATGAAAGGGGATGTTGGAAAAATTATGTCGATACAACAGATAAAATAATTGGGTGTGTATCAGGCTATCTGCTAGACAAACATGAGATTTTCTGAATAGTATTTTCTATATTTTTCAATGATGCAGTACAAAATACTTATACTATACAATTGTAGGGTTATAGCCCTTTTAAAAAATGATACATTAATTGGGGGTAGGGGAAAAAGGGGAAACTGAGAGGGGATTACAAGGTGGAGAATCAAACTCTCACCAACAAAGTCAGAGTTCAGATAGCCAACCAACTAAGAAGATGTTTGGGTTGACTTAAAGGTTGGTCAAACCTACTTTTAAGTCAGTTTTTGACTTTTGAAAGTGTTTTGACGAATATAAAAATAACTTAAAGTGTTTGACCAGATTAAAAATAACGTAAAATAAGTTAAAAATCATTTAAGTTTGACTTTTTATTTTCGACTTAAAAATTTATTTTTTTAAGTCAATCCAATTCCTAATATATGATTAAAGTTCTAATATCCTTCTCAAAATGATACTGGTGATAACATAGTAGCAATTTGGAGATGAGATATATGTGTCACTACCTTTGTAAACAAATCGATAAGGTGATCATGAGAAGAAATGTATTGTAGAATGATGAGATGATCGACAATCAATTCTCGTGTAATAACAGTCTATCTCTATATGCTTTGTATTTTCCATCTTGCATGGGGTTATGAATATTTTAATAGCACTAGTGTTATCAACATATAACACTATTTTCAAACTTGCTATCAACATAGCCCCGATAAAGCCTCCGTAGATGATTTGGGTGAATTTTAGAGCTTGTCCTCCAATGATTTCTTATTTGCCTTAATTATCATTGGAAAGGGAAAAAAATCACTATGTAGATTGTGGTTATATCTCAAAAGAACTTAAACGTTGAAAAGATTTCAAATCTGAAATTTAGGGCTATTTAGGTAAGATTTAAGTCAATTTTGAACTGAATTTTAGTCTCAGTAGTTGAAATTCAAAGTTACAGTTGAATTATATTGAACTTATACTACAATTCATGTTTGAGTTGTATGAAGAATATAAATTAAGTTTGTATGTTGTTGGAGTTGTTAAAATTTGTATGGAAGTTGTAAATAAATATTCAAAGGAAACTTACATAAATATACTATAATAACAAAATATTTATTATTTATAGCAATAATATTTCATTTTTACTTGATCACTTTTAATTCATTTATAATACAAGTTTAATTCATATTAGAAAGAACAATTTTTTATTCACATATAATACAACTTTTAATGATAAATAATTCATTTATCACACATTTTAATTCACTTATAATACAATGTGTCAAAGTTTTACCAAACAAACATAATATATTTTAAAAAATAATTATAATTCATATATATTGCATACATAATTCACTTTTAATACATATGGCAGATTTAACATAGTATTGCTATAAATGGTAATAAATAAAAAGTATTACTAAAATCAATAATTATTTATTAAAATGTATCAATTTATGTAATTTTTCCAAGTATATAATTAGTTCAATGAAATTTGTTCATAAGATGTATGTTGTTATAGATGTTTGAAAAATAGAATATAATACAATTTTAATACAGATTTTAATATCTTACATATTATATTTGATATCGTATACCTCTTAAAATAAGCTTTTCATTAAGAATTTATAGAATTTTAATACAGATCGTATACATATTATTAAATTAGATTTCGTATATCTTAAAATAAACTTTTCATTAAGAATTTATAAAATTTTAATACAGATCTTATACATATAAAATAAACTTTTAATTAAGAATTTTATAGATTTTTTTCTTCAGAAACCAAAATGAATGTTAAAATTTTTATGCAGCTATACACATATTTCATAGAAAATTTATAGAGATTTATACATGAAATTGTGAATAAAATTTGAAGTGTCCAGCGAGGTTAAGTTAGATTTTTTTTTTAGAGAAATCTCCTGCTATGTATACAATTATATACGTATTTCACATAAAATTATACATGAAATTGCCAGTGAAATTTGAAATTTTGAGCGAGATTCTAAATTTGATTTTGCATATATTTTGAGAGAAAACTTATGCTATGTTTAATTAACGATACATTTGATAAATCTGAGTTTAATCTTGTATCATATAAAAAGAATAAAAAAAAGAGTTCATCGGAACATGGAACATCCATCATTGGGTCATAAATAAGGGTGTCATAATGGCCCAAAAGTAATGTTCCGTCCAATCCACCCCAACTTTAAAAGGAAACTTTCACATATAGCCACTTAAAAATAATTAATTACTTCATAGCTATAATTTGATAATTATAATTTGTAGCTACATGTTATATGGAAGAGAGAGGCGAGCGAGACTGGGAGAGAGACGAGAGAGGTGAGAGAGAGGGAGAAAAGAGTAGGAGAAAGGTGAATTGTATATGTATATTGGTTAGGTGATTGTATATTATACATATGTAATTGTATATATGGCAAGAGAATTGGGAGAGGGAGGAGAGAGGCGAGCGATACTGAGAGAGATATGAGAGAGGCAAGCGAGAGCGAGAGATGGAGGAGAGAGGCGAGCGAGATAGGACAGAGAGTGGGAGAGAGGTGAATTGTATATGTATATAATTGTATATTAAACATATACATTTGTATAAATGGCAAGCGAGATTGGAAGAGGGAAGAGAGAGGCGAGCGAAATTGAGAGAGGGATGAGAGAGTCGTGCGAGAGGGCAGAGAGTGGGAGAGAGGTGAATTGTATATGTATATAGGCTAAAAAATTGTATATTATACATATTCATTTGTATATCCTGGCGAATTATATATATACAAACATGACTAATTATACAAACTCGAAGCTAGCCCACGTAATTAATGTATAATGTTAGTCACAAGTGATAATTATGCAAACTATATCTATGATGAGTAATTAAATAGTATAAGTTTGCTTATCCGCGTAATTTTCCCAAATTTAAAAGGTTGGACAGTGGACACAAGATAATTGGGATATTTTCATATGGGCTTACTTTTATTCAATCTAACATAACACATTTTGAAAGTGAACATTATTGAGATAAATTTAGTAATAACAAACATAAAAATCATATTAGCACTATATAGTTATATTTTTTCTATTTGCACGTTATACCAAACATGTATGTTTGCTATGAAACATCTGATTTGTATAAATCGCAGCGATTACTATAAATCACGGTGATTTATAGCGTTTGTGTCTATGAAAATTGCATTTGTATTTGTATATGCTCTTTGTGTTAGCGAGATTAAGAGAGAGAGAGGATAGAGCGCAGAGAGTGGAGAGAGGTGAATTGTATACGTATATCGGTTAGATAGTTGTATATATGTAACTACTATGCATATGTATCGGTGATTGTGTTTGTATCCGCATAAATTTGAATTTGTATACAATTGAATCGAGTTACAAAATTTATTTGTATATCAAATCTCTCTCTCGCTTTATTCAAACACAAATTGTACATTGTATTTGTATAAAGCGTGAGAGAGAAAGACAAAAGAGAACTAGGTAGAGAAATATTCGTATTAGTTTAATTATAAGTATATAGGATGGAGAGATATGTATTTGTATTTGTATATACAACTATATACAAAGACAAAACACAATTTATACATTTGTGTTTGTATAAAAGTGAGAGAGACGGGGGAGAGAATTGAGAGTGGCGAGCGAGATTCAAGGGAGAGAGGCGAAACTGGCAATGTTTGCTACGAATTAGAATTAAATGAACTGTAGCTATAACATTTATTTTGAATTAATAGTTTGTTATAATGTACAATTTTCTCATCTTTATTTCAGCTCAATATTAACTCTCAATTCCAGCCGACTTTAAAGATTATATTCACTTTAATTTGTATTTATTTTTTGAAATTTACTTTGATTATTTCTATGGTCAAGGTTCAAATCTCAAGACTTTATTATCAAGTCGAGGTTGGGCCCTGAATCAGGATCGAGGTCCGAGTCTTTAATTTTGGATCAAAATTGGGATTGAGTCTTGAGTTCTAAATCAATGTTTGATTTCAGATCCTAGGTTGAAATTGATGCTCAAGTCTCGTATCAAAATCGACTTTCTAAGTCTAGATTAAAGTCAAGTATACGTTTTGAGTTAGGGTCCAGATCGAATATCACCTATCAAAGCTGGGTCTCTAGTTCATGTCCAATTATTACCTTGTTTTGCCTTTGTATTCCTCTTTTGTCAGGTATAACATTTTTTACCTTCTTGTTCATTATGTTAATTATTTGCATCACCTATTATTAGTCACTTATGGTTGGCTTTGTTCTCTTCATCTACTATTATAATATATATATATATATATATATATATATATATATATATATATATATGACAATTTGATGTTATAATTCTACAAATACTAATACTTTAGATTATTAATTAACATTCATATAATTTGATTCTCAAAAATTAAATATGACAAATATTTTAGTACAGAGGAATTACTTACTCCTACGTTTGAACACAAAAAAGTCAGGTGACAAATGTCATTTTCAAGTATATTTTTCATTTTTCTCCTAATCAATTCATGTGATTATTTGTTCTCTTTCTCAACATTACATTTTACGGTATCATTATGATATGAACAATTATTACTACTCCCTATATAGCTTGAATTTCATGTCTAGTTAATTATTTTATTTATTTTTGTTGCTTGGTTAAATTAGAAAAAATATTTGGTTGATTCAAATTTTGCTCGGTTAAATTAGAAATAATGTTGGATGATTCAAAAATTAATTTTTGTTTGGTTAAACTAAAAATATGTTGGTTGATTCGAAATTTGGAAGTAAAAATTGAGTGACAATAATATTGTGGATTTTATCTAAATTTCCAACATTTACAACAACAGTAAAAAAATTTAAAAATTAACTCAAATGTTATAGAAAATATTACCTTTTTTGCTTCATATCATATTACGTTTTAAATTTTTACATTTAGTTCAAAATACATATTTTTTAACAATTAAGAAGGTATAAATTATTTTCTTCATTTTTTTCTTATTTAAATAAGTGAGTACTTATCTAATCAAGAAATCATATTTACGGTTAAATAAAGAATAAAACTTAATACCTCAAAATATCCCTAAATTATCCATGTTTTATTAATTTAATAGTTAAGGCATCTGATGTTGTTATGCTCCAACTATAATATTTATGAAGAAAAAAAATACAATTTAACAATGAATCAAAGATTAAAAATACGTATAAATATCCCACTTGATTGAGTTTTATATTTAAATTGTTGAGATGAGTTTTTCACTTAAATTATCACCTAATGATCAACTATACACATCTAAATGTTTTTATAGAAGTGCATCTAGGCACGTTTGTCTATAAAATATTCGTCCATCTTGTAATATATAACAACTCTATTCGCTACACATTAATTTTTTTTATATATATATTTTTAATTATCTTTTTTATAATTTAAATTCTTTCTTTTCAAATCGAAAATACACCATAGAGATCAGATTACGACTAAAAAGATGGAGAAGAAGGTGGTGCATGTCACGGCTGAAATATATTAGTTTATACAATAATTGTTTTAATTGTTAACCTTAATTTTAACACAATATTTTTTTTTAATTTTTACCACAGGAAAATTATTTTTCACATGACAATTTTTTAACAAAAGAGAGAGTATGCTCACATCATTAAAAATTAATCTACGTGTATTTCACTAATTATTGAGTGATAGTTTAAATAACAAATTCAAAAAATTAGAATAACTAATTTGTTCTTAATCATAATTCTTTAAAAGTTCAAATTTTATGTCTAATAAAACTCACTTTATATCAATCTAATTTCATACTCCCTCTGTCCACTATTAATTGTCATATTTTTCATTTTTAAAGTTAATCTATAAAATTTTAACTATATTTTAGTATATATTTTGTAATCATATTAATATGTAAAAAATCACACTGTATAGTATATTTCGTATAATTTTTTAATATTTAAATTTTTTACTTAAAATATTAAATTTTAAAATAATTTTAAATCTAAATTAAATTAACTTTTAAAAAACATAGTATAATAAATAAAAATAAACGAAGAGAGTATTATATATTCAGACGATTCATAAAAATAATTTAATAAAAACACCTTTTACTATTTAGTAATGAATGAATTTTTTAAAAGTGTGCCCACCCTAAAAGTGCCATATAATAACAAGAAATAGGTAGATGGACATTTCAGTTAGTTTCAAGTAAAGTAGATGTCACTATTACTCCATTGTGAGTATGTAACTTTTAGATTCCGTTTGAATTGGCATAAAAATTAATTAAAATTATTTTTAAATTTTTAAAAGTGCTTTATAAATTTAAAATTATCTTTACAAAATTACATAAATTTAACTTTTTTCACACTGAGTTTTTACTGTCCTCATTCATCATCTATGAAGACAAACATTTTACCACTAAAATAGGGCTACACTTAACTCCAAAAACTTTACCCAACGGTCATTTCCTGCAAATTGGACATATAGTGAAACACATTGATTTTGGCATAATTCCAATTCGAAAAAACTGAAAAAGGTAGAATGTCTTAAAACATTCACATTCGAAAATAAAGGTTTTTTCTATAGTAAATTAGTGAAATCCATAAAATAGGCGGTATAAATAAATACGATTTTTAATTGTTTTCAACGAATCACTACGATTATTAACTTTGTTAATGCATAAGTAGACATTGTAACTATCCAAAACTTGAACAATTACACCCTTGAATCCTACCCGAAAAATGCTGAAATACACCCATGCCACGCGCGTCAGATGTAAAATTTGAGGTGTTTAATTGTTCATTTTTAAGTATGTATACATAACAATGTTGAACTTTTCATATTATGAATTCTCTTAGCGAAAGTTCTAACAATGCTAATGATCAACAACCTTTATTCATATTAATATTAACTCACGAAAAGTTATATGAAATGATATAATTAATCAGAAGTTTATTATAGCGAATCTTTTTTTCTTTTAACGAGCCTTATATGAAATAAATCAAAATACATTTATCAATAGATTATATAAAAAAATTACTAATATTATGAATTACAATTAGACAGAATCCAGACATGGATAAAGTCAAACATGGGGACATTCATGTCTCAGATTTTCAACCTTTTGAATTAATTAAGTCTGACTACAGTCTATTTATTCACTGTCAAACTTCAAACAATTATTAATGTTAAATATTTTTCCTTTTTTTAGTCTTTTAGACGAAAAAATATAAATTTATAAATAATTTAATTTTAAAATTTCGCTTACATAAATAGTAATTTATATTTATAAGAATATCTAAACTTATTTCAGATTCATAACTAAATTCTAAAAAAAAATTAAATTCTTTTTTATACTCAATTAAATAGAATCACAATAAATTGAAAGGAAAGCGATAAACAAATGAATTTAAGTAGGTTGTTTGGAAAATATTTAAGATAGCTTTTTTTAAAAAGTTAAATTATAAAGAGTCGAGTACAATAAAATTTCACTAAATTAACATAGGTGTGGATCATGAAACGTTATTTGTTTTCCCTGCGATTTTAGTTACTATGGACATCCAATTCAGCCCAATTTTTTTTTTTGCGCCTCATTAATAGCGACCGTTGGGTTTTGTAATCACATGTCGCATCCACACTTTTTTTGTTTAATATCTCTACGAATTTATGACTTGGAGTTAACTCTTGATCATTTGAAACCTTAAAATACCCTTTATTTTAGTAGTTGTTTGAAGACCAATATTATTTGTATCAGCATCGGTTGAGTTTGATTGCAATATTTAACTACATATCAACATATTTTAAAATAAAATAAATTAGCGGATCAAAATGAGTAGAATCAACAATAATGACTAGCCCAAACTTAATTAATAAAGTTATCAATTGTGTTATGTGCTGATTAATCACCTCACTTCTTCGACCAACCTTGATCTCTTCAAATTTTCGCTACAATCATCATCTCACGCCTGCTTACTACACAACCACACACCTTTTTCTCGCATATACAAATTATTATAATCTTTCTTTTCTCATTTTATTTGTCTCTCACCTTATTCATATAACTTCGTTTCTAATCATTTATTGTGACAAAATTGTGAAAGTGATTGCTCACAGTTAGTGATCTTGTGTGCTTTCATTTCAGTGTATCTGATTGGCTCTTACTTTTTACACAAATACCTACTAAAATGCAAGAACTCCAAGAGAAATAAAGGATATACAAAGTACACTCAAATTAAGAAATGCCTGCTACTCCTTGTCACATGCACAATGGATTCTACCACAACTTGGAGGACCCTCTTAGTACACCAATTGTTTGACCTCCCAACATCATCCGTTTTTTTCGTTTTAATTGATGTGATACGTTTTACTTAATTAATTTAAGAAAATATATTTTTAATTTTTAATTTTTGGTTATATA
>CM040627.1:82717272-82734031 GCA_022817965.1 Solanum lycopersicoides | reverse complement strand
TCAACAGGTTAATGACGTAGTTGAGGTACAAGAAGTGAAAAACCTAACAAGTTTAGAAATCTGCTTATGAGTTCGATCAATTAATAATAGTGCATTTCATAAGAAGTCATCATATGATCCGTTCTTCACATTAAACCTGGTTATAAAATCTCTAGTCCCAGGTTGAGTTTCCTCATATATAACTTAGAAATTTTTTAGCTTTAATTTCATCCACCTCGATGTACTTTAGGCCTTTATCTTGCTAAGGCCTTAGCTTATGAATCTGCAAGATGTAACATAATTAATATTGATTGTATACCAATGATCAATACTGTAAACACATAATTTGATCGAACATAAGGTTTTACATTATTTTTTATTCCTTAAATATTTTTTTATGTTTAAGTTAGGTATTTTAATTTTTGTCTTATTTTAATAAATTTATTTAAAAGATTTGAAAATAACAAAAAACATAAATTTCTTTTTGTTTTAGCTTTAATAAATAAGCTAGTACTCTTTAATTATATTTTAGATTAACCATTTAACTTTTCTTATACTTTTCTTTTATTTAAAATAGTTAATTAATATTTTTATTATTTTTTTTATATTTAACATAGTTAATTAAAAAAAATTATCCTACACTACCCACATACCCCCACTTCACACCACAACCTCACCCACAACTCCATTCACCAACACTATACTCCCTCCCCCCCTACCCCACCACACACACACACACTTCACCATCAACCCACAACCCTGCCATATACTACACACAAAACAATCTGGAGAAAAAACACACACACAGAGAAACGGACAGAAAGCAAAAAGGAAAAAGAAAAGAAGCAAAAACCATCTAGAAAACGTACAGAGACAAAAAAAAAAAAAAGAAGGAAAAACGTGCTACACTCGAGAAAACAAAAAGAAAAACCTTTTCACTTTTTTTTTTTTTTTTTTTTTTTTTTTATAAAGAGTCATAATTGTATTGCCACAGTTATAGAGAATACAAAAGAAGAAGGAGGACTAGGCCTGGCCTTCTTCAGTAAAAATTGCATTTGTGACAATAAAATTATTTTTTCATGGCGAATCATAGATGATAGCACCATAATTTTTCTCCTGACTCTAAAAGATGGTATTTGCCATCGGTCGATGTTAAGTAGACCTATGATTTGTCTAGGTAAAGAGCTATAGTTAGTGTAAATACAATTGTTTCAACTCTTGTGACTCAAGGACGCTAGCTTGTCGGCAACTTTGTTAGCTTCTCTCATACAGTGAGTGGTATGAATATGGTGAGTGTCCAGCAAAAACTTGATCTTGCTAATTGTGCCTTCAATTTTCCAACGGCTTTGCCAGGTGCCCTGAATATAGTTCTGAAGTAAGAGGGAATCAGTTTCCCTATGATCCTAGGGTGACCATTTTGAATGCACCAGTTAAGACCGAACAAGAGTGCATTGACTTCTGCACAGTTGCTATTGCCTCTCCCCAGAGGTATACAAAACGCCATAATCACCTTGCCTTCCTTGTCTCTCACTACCCTTCCTCCTCCGCAATTTCCTTCTATGCATGAACAATCGGTATTAAGTTTGACAAAATGATGTTGAGTTTTTCCCATTTGACAGGAGTAGAGATGGTATCCATCAATTTAAGACCCAAAAGGTGATAAAGCTATACCAATCATCCGGGAAGAAATTTTAGGAAACTGAAGTTTGGAGTGTTGGATGATATTGAGGTTGATCCAGATGTGGAATAAAGCTATGCCAATCCTCCGGGAAGAAAATTTTAGGGAACTGAAGTTTGGAGTGTTGGTTGATATTGAGGTTGATCAAAGTGGTAGATTTATGCATTTAGAGTTTTTCATCTTCATACTTTTACTCCACATATGGATCACCACAGTTCCCATATAATAATAGGGGGCATTATCTTAGTGAATGTACGAAAGCAATAGAGTTCTTGCATTTGTAATTTCAGAAAGAGTTTAAAAGGCGCTTCAATGATGTTGTCCTAGGATTGATGCCTAAAGCTCTTGCATAGAAGCTTCAAATCTGTTCAGCAAAGTATCCAGAAAAGAAAATATGCTCAGCCGATTCAAATATTTCTTCTTTACTCATTATTTTTATACCAATACAAACACATATACCTTCACAAACAACTTATAAAAATTTGTAGTATTTTAATCGAGCTTCGGTTAAGATTTTGCGGTATTCAACTTTACTTTATCTCTCTATTTATTTATTTATGGAATTTGATGTAATTTTATGATAAGTTTTTTTTAGTATTTTGTTTCATCCATGAATTTGATTGGAATGATCAGTTTGTTAGTTGCTAAATATCTATTTCATTAATAATTTAATTGATGATTATTTTATTTATTTATTATTTTTATTTGTTAGTTGTGATCTCAATGAAAGGATTGTAATATTGTTCTTTTCTTGATTTAGATAATAATGATAAAGTAGGTATAGTTAGGGTAAAAAATAAAAATAAATAGACAAATTATTGTTTTTTCATTTTATGAAACATAAAATGAGATTTATTTTTTACAATTCGTTATTGTTTTGTTTGATTAGAAAATGTATACTTAATTTTGACATTAATTTTAAGAGCAATAAAAGTATTAAAATACAAATTAAATGATATGAATATGATCCAAAATTTTATCCTAGAATTTTCGTATTTTATTTTATTTTAGTTTTCTTTATATAGACTAAGTATTTTCTTTTAACATTAAACAAACATTTAGGTACGTTAAAAATATTTGTTTCGAGTAAGAATGCGGTTCCGCATCTTTTGTTAGACATTAAAAATTAAGGATGCGGTGATACACCTTATTCAAAAATATAAATAACTTTTAGTAAGACTTATAGAAAAATATGAAAGAAGACAGTTATGTCTCTATATGTCAAGATCAAGAATGCGGTTACCCATCTAGGTTAAGACTAAATAAAATGTACAACAATAAAAATAAATAAGAGCACATCATGGCATGTAATAATATATCCAAAATTATATCAAGATAAGTATAAGTCAATGAAAGTGACCGTGCTAGAATCATTGGACTCGAGGGATGCCTAATATCTTTCTTTCGGTCAAAAGAATTTCTTACCTGAATTTCTGGTTCGCAGACCAAAATCAAAGAGTCATTTTCTATTGATTAGTGATTCAAAAAGGTGACGTGAAACACCATAACTCAATTTCAAGTGGCTACTCTGAAAATAAAATAAAAATAATCTCAAATCAATACCGTCACTTAAATTGAAAAATCTTTTAATGTTGTGAGCGGAAAAGGGGTGTAACAAATACGATCTCAAAATTTTATATTTTCTTCTCTTGAGTCTGAATTTACCGTTAGTCCATTATATTGGTGCTGTCACAATTAATCAAAATTAGAAAAATTATTCTCTCAAAAATAAAATATATAAATTCACTTTTTCACTAGTTGAAGTTTAATTATTTTTTTACTTCAACCTTCATAATAGAGTTAACAATTAAAAACAATTTATTTTTCTCATCCCATCAAATAACACCAAATTTTTTGTCATCTAGTTTGCTTGTATCTTCAAAGTACTTTTACTGTAAACACAACATCAAGTCAAGTTGTTAGTCACATAACTCATATTTTTATTAGGCTAGCTAACTCTCTTTTTTTTTTTTATTTGTCACAACTTTCTCACACAATTGAATCAAAAGGAGTTGCAAGACTCACAACCATAAAATTCTATTTCACAAATATTTCAATATTATGTGACTTGACAAAAAATATTTCATCACATGTTTGTAATATTTTTCATTTCAAGAATGAATTTTTTCTCTCGTAAAACATTGCATGTTAAATGGCTTCTCAACATGTTTTTCATAATTTACTTATAACTGTCGTGTTAAAGCCAAAAGTCAATCACATTATAGCCAAACAATAACATGTGATTTATTTCACAATAAATATATGTACTTGTAATATTCTTTTTAGAACATTTCTCAAAAATGCAAAATTATTTTTTTGTCACAATTATTTTCTCTTCATTTCATGAACCCCACTATTTTAAGAATTTCAATATTATTATGTGTCTTACTGCATCTGAAGAACAAACATGGAACCTACTGCACATATCTTTACTAGTAATTGTCATAACATGTTGGTAATATATATAAGTACATAATATTATTTATATATTACAAATATATTTTCATCTGTTATTGCACTGCCTATGTGTTTTATCATAGTGATGGCAGATCATATTGGTGCTTTGTCAACACATATGTACATAATATGTGGAATTGATATTGTTGACAAGTCATGTTGGTGCTTTGTAGTTTGACAAAATATCTGCAGTTAGAAAGATGAGTGTTTTATATTGTGGAGGTATAACTTAGTAAGAATAGAGTTTGTATGGCTGATTGTAGCGTACCTTGTTGTAACTATTAATGTCTTCCCCTTTTTGCAAATTTCATGAAAGGCACTGCATATAAAAAAACATAGTTATTACGAAACAACCTGCGAAATCATGTGTGATACAAGTTATTTTAGTAATTAGCGACACACAAAATTAGTGCTTTTTCAAATGGAACGAAGGGAAGCAGTTGTAGATGTGCTTTTTGCTGTGTATTCAATCGGTAGTGGCTGAACTTGTAAGATAGAAAGCAAGAAAAAAGTTTATGTAAATTATTTGTGAAATAAGTATATTTCTTAGTATAAACAGTGACTGTTAACTTAACGTATCAACATAGCTTTTATGTCGGACAGACAATTCAAAAACAGGGCAAAGTGTTCACTAAAAGTAAATAATGAACAATTACAAAATAAGAGTGTGAATAATTATCGAAAATCAAAGGGTGACAGAATTTACAGATGTAAAGGGAGGGGGAAACAAAAAAAAACTGAGGTAGTAATCACATTTGTAAGAGTGAAAACTTGTATCGATATCTGATAGTAATAGTCACAAATATTCGAAAAGAAAAATTACAAGTCAAGAAAAGGGTTACATTCCCTTCACCAAGTCATAGCCATCAATCAACTCTTTATCTCTTGGGATCAAAGGGCAAATATTAATTGCTACTTACATGATTCAATCGTTAGATATAAATTACACTTAGAAACTTAATTTTGCTACTGCCTTCGAGACTCTCCTAGTAGCGTGGATTAGCGTCGATAAAATAGAAAGTGGCTTAGATTCACAATCTTTTAAGAAATATACAATTATTGCATATATTTTGTAAGTGTCATTTGTCTACATCAAGACAAATGCATAACAACCTTATAATTTGAAGCATAAAAGTATAAAATATTGCAGCTTTAGAATTATGTAACAGATTAAAATTTTATTAAAATTCAAAAGATTATTGATTAATTAAATTGATTCAATTTTGTAAGCAAATACTATTTACAAATCAATAATTTGACTTTTTTTATTTACTTTCTTTTCATAATCTTCTATATGAGCTGTGCTTTGCTCATTTCACACTTTGCCCAATTCTTGATGGCAATGTCAAGATAACAATGAAATCTTTTCCAACATCTTGACATGGTTATCTCACTTTGCTCTAAGTTGAGAAGAACATCATATAAGAAATAAATTTTAAATCAACATATACAACTTTTCCAATATCTTCCCAATAATTTAATGGATTAAAAATTTGTGAAAAATTCTAAATTAAGACATTACTTTTAAATTGAGCTATTGCAAAAGACTAAACAGATACACATGAATATTTTCTCTTGAATTATCACATATGATAAGAATAACATATATATTAAATAAATTTTTAACCAACATATACAATTTTTAGTGGATTAAAAAACTTATGAACAATCCTAAATTGAGTCATTACAAGAAATTAAACAGGCATCAAAGGCGAACCCATGATTTGAAGACTTTGAGTGCACCAATATAAACATAGTTCAAATATAAGGTCTAAGCTAAATTAAAGTGAGACTCAAACCTGGTCTAGTGGGTGATATCTCTACCTTCTACCAGTTGCACAAGGGCACTTCTATGTTTTTTATGGGTGCGCTGTTAACTATATATTAATTTCTACCAGTTTTACAAAATAGATATACGAATATGATTTTCTTGAAAGTTACCGGGTGCACGTGCACCCCCACGGTGTAGTGTGGGTCCGCCCCTGACAGGCATCCATAAGTATTTTCCTCTGAACTTTCACGTAGAATTTTCAGATTGCAACGCACAATGCATACACTAAAAACACATCAATTCAAAAATTAAGAATAAGGCGAGAGCAAGCAAATCGAAAATTAAGACGAAGACGAGAGCAAGCAATTCAAAGACTAAGAAGAAATCGATAACAATTCAAAAATGAAGAAAAAATCGAATCTAAGAACGAAAATTACCTAAAAATTGAAGCGATACTTCGGAGGACGAAAAAATAAATGTATTTATCTGCAACAAAGTTAAAAAAATGCATGGAGCATTGAAGTAGCAAAATGGAAGAATGAAAAAGAAAGCTAATGCATTTATCTTTCCTTCGTGAGAACTGAAAAGATCCTTTGAAGAACCAAAGAGTTATCTGCTCTCTTTTGACTATATGAGAACTGAAAAGTTTTTTCCACTATGAATAGATTAAACATGAGATTAAGGTGGAAATAGGCATGTATGTCATGTACAACACATCAGTGGCTAGCAGACCACATAAAATCAAATGGAGGGAAAGTTGTGAGCTAAAATGACCAGAACGTCTTTAATAAATAAAATTATGATAAAAATAAAAACATACCAGTTAATACACTGACACTTCTATTATGGTAGAAATGCAACCTTAATTATGTAATCATTTTTGCTTGAATAATAGGTGATTTTATAATACTATTTCTATTCGAAAAATATAAAATTTAGATAAAAATAAAAAGTACATGATTTTTTTTTTGAAAAAAGGTCTTTGTTTTACATTACATGATGTTTTAAAATTTTGAATTAAACTATTCACATCTTAATATTAATAAATAAAATTTTATACAACATCATCCAACGGACTAATATAAATGTTACTAATCGTTTCTATCTATATCTATATCTTATATAATATGAAGCTAGGCAAAAGAAGAGTAATGTGACACATCTTTTTGGCTAAGCATATTACTCTTTATCTTTTTGGCTAAGAATACTAATTTTATTTTATAGACTACATAAGTATGGCCCGTGCTATCACGGGCCCTAACACTTAATTTTATGGACAAATCACAAAAATACATATCTTTTGTTTCACTTATTTCATCGTTTTTTATTATTTTTAATGTATCCGAGTTGCATATTAATGTATCTGAGCCATATTTAATGCATCTGAACTGCATATTAATGTGTTCGAGCCAGTATTTAATGTATTCGAGCTATAATATTATGTATCCGAGCTAGTTTTTAATCTATTCAAACTACAATTAATGTATCCGAGTTAGTTTTTAATGTATCGGAGATAATATTTAATGTATCCGAGCTACATATTAATGTCACCGAGCTTCATATCAATGTAGCCAATACAGTATTTAATATATCCGAGCTACATATTATTGTCACCGAGCTTCAATTATTGTATTCGATTTTTCAATTTTTTATGAAATTAATGTAATTACAAATTTATTAGGAATAAATTATAATTTTATATTAAAACTATGGAATTTATGTAACTTATACTAATTTTATTAGGGGCATAATATTGCAGAATATAAATGATCAAATTCCATATAAACATCATTATATATTATTTGTTGCCTATTAAATAAAAATACATTTCAATAAAAATAACAATATTACTATCCTAAATGCAATATAGTTGCCAACTATGTTATTAGGGATCAATTTTTTTTAAAAAAAATAACAAGTTGTAATGAGAATAATTATGACGGAATAAATTATACTGAAATTATTTTTTATTGCATGTTTGATTTATTATATACAAAATAATATGTATTGCCTAAATTTTAAGAATAAATTATTTGTTTGTAAAAAATACCATTCATTTTATTTAGTCTTTTTTATATGTTCTTTACAACTTTTAGTTATGCCTTTTTAAAATAAAACTTTTGTCTTATTTAGTTTACATATCTTCTTTACAACTTTTTGTTATGCATTTTTAAAATAAAACTTTCATCTTATTTTGTTAAGCATATTTTTATGTGCGCATTCTCATTATACTACCATATATATTTAAAAATAAATTCTTCTTCTTATTTACCTAAAAAATAGAATTTTCATCTTAATATGTTAAAGTAAAGAAAATTTATGAAAAATCAGAATATAAATAAACATAAAATTACACTGTATTTATAAATATAATTTTTAATTATTTTTTGTAGTGCAATTTTATAAAAGAAAAATATGAGGAATCTTCTCCAAATAGAAACAACTGACTTACAGATCTCAGAATTTAGTGAGTGATGCCTAAAAAAAAAATTTTAATTTTATTTGTATAGTGTAATTTTTAATAGAAAATTATGAAGAAATATCATAAAAATAAAGAATAGCGAATAATATTTGATGTTGTCCTACAAAACGATCCCTTATTCACGTGAATGCCATACTATAGGGCCCTTATATGTTGAACATATATATAGGAGTACTAATTACATTCATTCTATATACTTCAGCTTGCATTGCTTTACTTGAGGCATGTAACATAGCCCAATCCATATCTTCAGTCCACCTTGTGCTGCTTCTGTTAAATGCATAGCCAATTTAATAGTTTCTGATAAAGATTATTTTATCTTTCCATCAAGTTTCAGCCTAAAATGCAACAAGAATGAAGATGAATCAGTAATAATCTCATCTTCTTTGTCACAGGAAGTTCTTTGAATTAGGCTAGAATTTAAACTGTCTAAGAAATAAAGGGGGAACAAAACTTTATCAAATGGTGCAAACAGACGGGAGGAGTAAAGTGACTAATGAAACTCGAAGTATCAATCTTTCTTCAATTTGATCAAGAAGAGAAAAAATTACACGTACAACTTCTGGATGAACGTTGAAATTTCAGCGTCTTGTAAGCTTTTAACTTGACCATATTGAACAAGCTTAAGGATAAAAGCACCAAAAAACACAAATTTCTGGAAGAAAAAAAAAATAGACCATATCAGCACTTGGATGCTATTCAATAAGCAGACACACATGTATAGGCAAAGTGACTAAGTATCATGAACACCTTAACAAATAGTGCTCCACCAAACACTACCAATTAAGCATATAAATAATCTAAAGTGTAAGAGAAAAATATCAAACATGTTCTTACCACGAGAAGATGATGAAAAAACAAAGAGCACTGCATTTGGGATATTAGCATTATATTTCTATCAACTTAAAGCTTAAGTATTAATAATATTTTGGTAAGCAAATAGAGTTTTATTGAACCTCAGATCTGTTTTTATGAAATTTAGTTTACATAACTTAAAGCCCAACTAATTCCTGCCATATAGAAATTATAATATTTATTCAAGAAAGTGTCAGCCTTTGCTGTGATGCTCTCTAGCACGAGCCCAACCACTTAAAGTGAAGATTCATTAGCTAATAATAGTCCTTGTATATTTAGTTTCGCAATCTTGACAGATATCCAATAGAAAACATGAAAAACATAATTGACAACGGAGTATGCAAAAACAGATAAAATCACATGCTATTATTTTATAAGCTTGCTACATTAGGAAAAATAAATATCAGACAAAGATCTCTACCAAAAAAGAACCCAAAAAAAATGCCAGAAACTACATGAAGGCATTTCCAATATAACAAGCAACCAAAAATATATAAAAGTCCATAGAAGACTAAGGTCAGAGCATATTACCTTGATATCACTTCCACAAAAAAGTATGTATTCATAAATCTTGTATGCTGATAAACAGATAACACTACAAATACTGATGAGACCAAGCTCATGTCCTATTGCTTCCCATTTAACCTGCACAACACGAAAACAAAATGCAGCAGTGACCACCAATTTAAGCTACTACAATGTTAATAAGATTAAACGCATCAAGACACAATTCCATAAAGCACATCTAGACCTATCAGCCACTCATAACTCCAAGGAAATAATTAATAACAAGCTAAAAATATATTCTGGATTAAATTGACCACAGGTGTCAAGTGAACAATAAGAAGAGATACAAATATTTTTTTTTCTATATATCTGATTCAACTCAGTTACATTAATCTAAGTTGCTTGAACATTGCGGGTGTTTGATACATGTGCGAATCTTTAGGTCGGATCTTTTATGATCAAAATTTTAAGATTTAGGGATACGGATCCATGTATGGATATAGGTGCAGAGATTTGACTAATAATAATACAAATAGAGTAATAAAACCTAAAATATGAGATATTATGAGAAAAACTTGATGAGAAAATATTAATCAAGAGGAAAATCCGAGAAGGGAATAAAAGGGAAGGGAGTGACAATAGAAATTTATATGGAAAGGCAGTGTCAATAGAAATTTATATATATAGATATTATGTGAAAAACTTGATGAAAAAATATTAATCAAGAGGGAATAAAAGGGAAGGGAGTGACAATAGAAATTTATATGGAAAGGGAGTGACAATAGAAATTTATATATACAAGGTACTTCATTCTCTAGACTTTCACCTTAATTTTTGTTTTGATTACAACTTTTTTTGAATTTATTCAGAATTTCCCCCTTGAATTTGGTCAAAGTACCCAAAACCTGTTGACCAGATCAGGTATGGGTCGCACACCCACATCATCTCGACATAAGTGTGACCCTGAAAGTGAAGAGTCTAAGTGAAGAGTCTGAGCAACAAAGACATTAATGACAATAAAAATTATAAAATATAAAAATTAGGCTTCAACATATTTTCTAAGAGTGGTGTACTACTTGAATTGTCATTGGAAGTAGTGGTTACCTAATTGATCCAAAGTTGGTTAGCATTTCCAATGATCATAATTCCTCCTATGAATAGGCCTTTCCGTTTGAAATAGTACTTACTCCTTGATTAGTTCATCGAATAGCATAAATAATCTTGTAAATGGGTTCTCAAACTCTCCTGTAATCCCTCTTGGTATATATATAACAATGGCCACCTGATTTGGAACTTTAGGGAAGGAGTGGAAGAAGCAAGCAAATACCTTCTTACTAATAATAAGTTTTTGGGCAATAATGTTATCAATTACTTGCTGCCTCAGGAGAAAAAAGGACAAAGTGGTTCAACAACAACTCATCTGATAGAGAAAAGGGATGAGGGAGAGACTTCACTTATAGGCCCGAGAGGGAGGAAAAATCCTCATAGAGATGAAAAGGATTTTAGGAGAAGAAAGAAATAGTAAGCTAATTCACAATTCATTCGGAAGAGTTCAAGGTAATTTTGTTGCATAACATGGGCAATGGAAGGGAAGCATTGACAGCTTATCGCGAGATCTTGAAGAATGTTAGAACGAAAACTACAACACACAAGGGGCAATCAAAAGGATTTCATGTAGAGAAGGATGACCATGAGTAGAAATAACATAATAAAAAAGAAGTCATAAATTTAAGGTCTCCACTAATAAATTGTGCCAAGGTAATTGTTGTCGATGATTAGCACACAAAAGAACACTCCATTCTAGTCAATTAAAACTAAATTAGATTTTCTCTAATACAATCCAACATCATATAATATTGCTATATTTTAGCACTGATGAATGACTGTAGGGCATACCTATATAACAGAAAAAACAAATGTATACAGATCGTACTAACATATCCACTTGTATAATTTGATCAATATAATGGAGTGAAGAGAAATGTCTTAACTGAGAATCAAGTTGATAATGCCATGAAACAATATATCATAATGAAAAGACAAAATAAGCAACAAAATTGATAACTCAATTTTATTAGAAGAATACATGTATGAATGCATATATTTGTAGCATAGCATGACAACAAATAATAATATATATAAATATCGAACAAGAATTTCTTACCGAAGTAATACTGGCACTGGCCCACTGTATCCAAGAATTGCTTGGAAAACTGAAGAAATCTCTATAGCTCCCTGCAACTCCTTTATGATTTGTTTGAAATTCAACAAGTAGTAGAATCTGATTGACAAATGGTTGTAGTAGTAATAAGATAAAATAAATTGAACAGAAAAAGTTAAGCCACATTATTCTTACCTACCTTTGTGACATGTCAATATGAATCTCAACACTACCTCAATAATATTTATTAATCATAAAAAGCTATTAGCACTATCTTTACCCGTCATTTCAATAAATTTATACGATATTAAATAGCATTTTTCATTACTATGTAATAAGTGAAAAAGAGTTCGTAATATTTTATTTTTTTTGAGAGGAAAAAAAAGTGTGTAATATTTTCATGACACCTAACAAACCACATCACAATATATGATCATTTGAACTTCTTTACTCTCCACAAATCATAACAAATGAGCATCAACTGCTGTATCAGAAAATAACAACTCAGAAAATAGCAAGAAAAATCCTACTTCTCCTCAACCCCAAAATTCAGTTTTAGGTTTTCTCAACCCTAAATTCCAATCTACCAAGAAGAAGATTTGAGCGGAAATTGAGAATAAACCATACCTGCAAGAAATTCTTTAAATTTCTTTATGGAGAATTGGCATGGTACTCCTCTCTTCTCTTGGAAAAATGAGACGTATCTATGGAGTATGTGGTATGTGTGTCCTCGAATGAAAGAGACGATTTCAGACTTTCTGTCTTCAACTTGAAAATATCATGGGGTGATTTTTTTAAATTGACATGGAAAATTGGAAGATCTTCTACACAGATAGCCAGCCATTTACGATTTTAACCTTCAATCGCATCATATTTTTCGAAATTGACATCGGTCGTCCTCGTCTTCACTCTTCTATATATTAGTAATAATAATTTGTGGCCTTTTAAAAGTTGGCGTGATGTTTTACTTAGACACGATTGATATTTATTGTAGACACCTCATGTAGGATTTTACTGTGTCATTTTGATACTTTTTTATTTTCAGTAAAAATATATAATGTGTGTGAGTTACACTCGCGAATAATGTGTAAAGTGATGAATTAAACGAAGACATTTGTTATTTACGACAAAAATAATTTTTTATATAATTAGTTTTGATTAAAAATAAAATTCAACCAAAAAATTAATAACAATAAAACAAAATAAAATCTAAACCAAATAAAAGAAAGCAGCCTCCGTTGTCTACTCCAACTATTTTTCGTGGCATGTCAACAAATTTGACTTAAACTATTTCAATTTTTCACGATTCTTGATACTTATTTAGATTTTTTTTACAAAAATCATTAAAAGATTAAACCTGTAAACATGTGTTGTTTGCCACCGATAGTTCACTCATATATGTAAGGATTCTTGATAGATATTTCATGACTAGAACAAATAAAACGGAAGAGTAGGATATTCCATAAAGTTTACAATAATTTTATTCATTTAATATTTTATTAATATATGTATTATTTTATTAAATTGCTAGCAATTTATTTATTTTTTTCTTCCTTATTTAAATTTCAGCCATTTCTATTCAATTTTGTATCAATTCTATACCAAATTAATCAGTTTTGACCCAATTTAAAATCTCAAACCCATTTTTAATCTTATCTGTCCATCTCATCATATCTAACGATCCAAGATAAAACACTTTTCATTTTTTTTTACCCCCAACTTGTATTCATTTTTTTCTGCTCTCTTGAACAACTTAGTTGGACCTCTTATTGTGGAGTTTAGAGCCTAAAGGGTATAAAATATTAATAAAAATTTTAAAACGGTATATAAAATTTTATATTAATCAAAACGGCAAAATCGCTGTAACAACAGCGATTTCCTCGGCCGGAAAAAGCAAAATCATTGCTACTGCAGCCATTTTGCAAAATGTGATATATTTTTTTTAAAAAAAATTTCAACAAAATCGCTGCCTAGGCAGCGATTTCCATATATATATATATTTTTTAAAAATGAAATCGCTGCCTAGACAGCGATTTTCATTAAAAAAAAATGAAATATCTGCCAAGACAGCGATTTTCATAAAAAAAATTTTTTTTTTTAAAATTTTGGAGCGTTTTATTAAAAAAATTTATGAAAATAGCTGCCTTTGGCAGTGATTTCATTTTTAATTTTTTTTTTTTTTTATAAAAATCGCTGCCTTCATTATTTATTTATTTATTTATTTTTTTATGAAAATCGCTGCCTAGGCAGCGATTTCATTTTTAAGTTTTTTTTTTATGAGCTTTTTTCGGCGGAGGAAATCGCTGTTGTTTCAGCGATTTTGCCGTTTTAGTTAATTTAAAATTTTATATACCGTTTTAAAATTTTTATTAATATTTTATACACTTTAGACTTTGTACTCTCTTATTTTGTGTGTGATAGTTAATAGTGATATTCTCATTCCTTTGTCGATCCTTCAACACAAAATAAAAATAGAAATTTCATTTAATAAGCATTTTCCATTATGTTGTAGAAAATTTCATGAGTTGTAATTTTATGTGATATGTTTAGTAAATGATTTTCTCGTCTTTCTTTTAAAAAATAATAATTTGTGATTTAAAAAAAAAAAAAATTTATGATTTTTTTAGAGGAGAAATTACATGGTTAAATAAATGTATAATCATTAATTAGTTATCATAGTTATAGTTTTAGTTAACTATCACTTCTGACCAACATTCAATGATAATTATGTGGGCTAGAGCTTCGATTTTGTATAATTTCACGTTTGTATGATTCATATATAATGTATTTTGTATATATGTTTACAGTTTAGATGTTTGTATTTGTATAAATTCGTCTTTTCGAGTTTTATACAAAAATAATTCAATTATAGAAACTTACCGCAAATTATACAAACTCACCCGTGAATTATACAAATCTGTGAATTATACAAACAAGATAACTTAAATTATATCTACAACCTGTAAATATGCAAACTATAACTATGAAACTTAATTTGTAAGTTTAGAAAAAATTACATAAATGGGTCATAAAACTCAAATAATTATATGTTCATACCCTAATCCAAAGCTAATATCGTTAAATTAGTTGAGGGCTATATAGTGTAATTATTTAATGGAGTATGAATGTAACTTAGTATATGGAATTTTTTTCGCAAATAGCTATTATAATAAACTTAATTAAAATGATACAATAGAAATCTATTATTGATATTCAAAATAAACGAAGCCTATTTAAATCGTTTAAGTAAAAATTAATGTCAACTTTAACGTCCATAGTCTGTTAAGCCTTTAAACTAGTTAGTCATTTTTGGCTAAAATCTCAATAGAGGAAGTACAATATTTACTGCACAAGGAACAAGCAAAGTGTATACTCTTATTCAAACCCCAGATTAACATCATTGTCCCAAGTTAAAGAATTTGCAGTGGATCTCAAGTTTGAAGAAAATGGCGCTCAATCTTCGTCAAAAACATACAGGTAACTGACTGTTCAGCACCTAAATCTATCGATTTTATAGAATGAATATAGCCATATAAACTTTGATTTTCAATTGAATTTTTGTTTGATTTGATTGTTCAGAGTGTATCACGCGGATGTTGAATCTGAATCAGCCGGTGAATGCTGGTGGCACCGCCAACGAGGAGGTTTACAAAATCCTCATTTACGATCGGTTCTGTCAGGACATATTATCGCCGTTGATTCATGTGAAGGACCTTCGTAAGCACGGCGTTACCCTCTATTTCCTCATTGACAAGGATCGTAAGCCTGTTCACGATGTTCCTGCTGTTTATTTCGTTCAACCCACTCACCTCAATGTCCAGCGCATCATTTCCGATGCATCCAGCTCTCTTTACGATTCTTTCCATTTGAATTTTTCGTCTTCCATTCCTAGACCTTTGCTCGAGGATCTCGCTTCAGGTTCCGATTCAATTCCATTTTACTTACTTTTCGTACACTCTATTTGGATGGTGCTTACATTATTGTTTCATAATGAATCATATTGATTTAGTGAATATAACCTTTGGATAGATCATAACATTTCCGTCCTTACATAATGTCATACTCAATAATTTAAATGATACTTTTTGTCATTACCTAACAATGAATTTAGACGAATAAATTTTAGGAAACAATCAAAACAAGTATTGAATCTATCATTACAAATACAATGCAAAGGGTAACAACCATCCAAACAAAGCCTATGTTTTTGTTGAAGAGTCCCACATTGAATGAATAAGTATGGGTGAACTTGGGCAATCTTCCCATCCGGAGCTAGCTTTGGGGGAATGACTCGCGAGAGAAAAAAATGGTTTTTTTGGGAGGTGTTAGGTGTTAGGCATTGGATCTGATTTGGTTGATATCAGAAAGAAAAAAGAAAAGAGTATAAGTTGAAGTTGAAATTCCTATTGTCTGTACATGAGTCTTGTTTGGAAAATAAAGTTAAATTTTTTGTGAGCCGAGATCTTGTTTGGAAAATAAAGTTAAATTTTTTGGGAGCCAAGACCATGAATCTTGTTTGGAAAATAAAGTTGATTTTTTGTGAGCCGAGACCATTATTTCACATGTAATATTCTTTATACCTATTTTTTAAATTTCAAATTTGAAGTTTTAAAATAATAGACAAGATAGTCACACAAATACTTGAAATAATTTGCAAATATTTCAACTTGTTGAGTGGTATGCTTGTTTTTTGCTTCAGGTACGATTAATTCAGAGTCGATTGAGCGGATCGCGAAAGTGCATGATCAGTACTTGGAGTTTGTCACACTTGAGGATAAGTTGTTCTCCCTTGCCTACAAGAACTGTTATCTTCAGTTAAATGATCCCTCAGCTGGGGATAAGGAAATTGATGAGATTGTTGAAAAGATT
>CM040627.1:82696850-82710896 GCA_022817965.1 Solanum lycopersicoides | reverse complement strand
ATAATTATTTAATTTAATTTTTTTTTACTATGATAGTTGAAAATTTGATTGTTTCTCTTATCGTTTGGAAATAATTAATCGACTAATCATTATAGTATGAAAGTTTTGTCTACCGATAATTTGCAATTCAGTTTGATAGCAGAAAAATAATAATTTCATGAGATTTAATAATAATTAAGACGAATGAAAAGTTTATTTTTTAATAATATTTTAAAAATATATACAGTTAGATCTCTCTATAATATTCTTCTTTTGTGACAACATATCACTGTAACAATCAATTTTTTTTTAATTCGAACCATGTTTTACATGCATGTTCTTTATAACTGTATTTCAGAATAGTAATCATAAAGTAAAAATTATTCAAATAAATAACATCATGATAGAGAGATTTAATGGTATATACCAATTTTAGAACCCAATTTCGAATAAAGTGAAAAGTTTTTCAAATAAAATGAATAATATTTTATTAATTCAAATAAAATGAATAATTTACAACTTATATTTTATAATTATATAATATTAGAGAAGAGAGTGGAAGCTAAGGAGTAGTCAATTCAAATTGAATTATTGGAGCAGACTTGGCAGTGACTGAAGGTCCACTTGTCATGGACACAAGCCACCTTCAACAAAAAACCAACACTTTCTTTTACGTGAAAATTTACGTACAATTTTTAAGTAGTTTTGTTGATAGTAAATTTTAAAAATATATTAATATTACATGTATATATGTCTTACGTGGAAAAAAAATTAAAATTTTGTGAATAGATGTTCTAAATAACTAAAACTAGGCTCGAAAGTATTTGAATTTTTTTAAAAAAAAAAATCAGATCAACTTTCACAATCTTTAAAATCTAGGAGTTACGACAACCAATAATATAATGTTCTTCACAACAAAATTAATTTGAATGACAAAACAAATGATCTTATTTTCTTTTTATGTGTTTCATTTCCTAATCTCCATATTATTTTTTTTGATCGTTTCACATTAAAAAAACATAATCACATGCTAACTAAAATAGCATTTGTATTGAACTCTCCAACCAACCTTTTATCACAAGCTAACATATATATGGTGACTAAAGTATCAATTGCGATGAAGTTTGAACTAGTTTGAATCAATCGGAGATTCGATCTCACTAAGTTCAATTTTCACAACGTATCCCTAAAATTAAAGAAAATATTTGAACATGATTTTCATAGAATTTAGCACATACACATACACACACACTCACACCAAACTCTCTTTTTCAAAATATGAAATGTTTATAAATAAAATATTAGAGGCGTACCTTTCTCCTAGCTGATCTGGCTTTTTATGCTATAAATGGGTAAGATTACAATTAAAATTTAAGGTAATATTTTTTTTAAAAAAAGAATTGATTTAATTTTTAATTAATCAGTGTCAGAAAGTTTAGAAGTTTGATGCATGTGGTCCTTTATTAAATTAATTAAGAGTACATATGTTGTACCAAGTACCAAATATATTGTCTGCTCTTCAAAGTTACATTGGAATCAACAGTACTGCCTTGCCTTTGACCATGCTAGCTTTAATTTCTACTTACATACTCACAATTTAACCATTGAGTCTCTCTCTAACTTTGTTGAATGTGGGCAAAGTTAGTTAATCAGTCACTTTGACCAACATATTACTTGGAAAATTCTACTCCGTCCGTCTAACAATATTATCCATTGCTTCTAAAATGAGGGAAGAGAGACAACAAGAACAAAGTCTTCATCAAATTCAGATTGAAAACGTAACTCCGTAGGGTACAAGAGACGAAAAAGATCAAATTGTTGATGAAGAGGTATTTAAATATTTTTGCATGTTTAGATTTTTGAATGTTGAGTTGAAGTTAAAGAACAATTTGTTCAACAATGTGTATTGAATATATTTGTAAATTTCTTGTTATGTACACTATGCAATATTTATTAGTTTGTATTTTGTATTCAGTTGTTATTTTATTGTTGTATTTTGTGGTCAGTTTTTGTTAATTTTGATAATGTATCTTTTTTATTCATTTCTTAATATTTTTCACATTTTTAAATATTCAATAATTTATGAATACATTTACATGACTATGATATTTCAGATTTTATTAATGAACTTTTGTTGGATTTGTGTTGTATGTCATGAAATTTTTATGTATTTGTTCTATTTATGTTACATGATTATTTTAATGAATTCATTTTGGGTGATTTTGGATTCAGATGTGTTTATACTAATTGTACTTTTGTGTGAGCCTTGTTGTATCCGTAAAGTAAATATACACATTGTAATGCTATTTGTATGTTTCCAAAGTAAATACATATTAGTTGTATTCAGTGTATTCTTATATATTTTGGATTCAAATGTGTTTTTCAGTGTATTCTTATTGTATTCACACTAAAAAAAACTTCCCAAGTCATTAATAAAGTCAGGAGTAGAGTTGTTAACAAAGTCAAGATTAAGTAACTAATATATGTATTCACAATTGTACTTGCATCATGTTATGAACAAAACTTTATTCAAGTAATATCACTTACTGAATACATAACAATCATCATGTTATGAACAAAACTTAATTATAGTAATAAATATTATGTATTCACAATAGTAATTCTTCATATATCATAGAAGTCCCTTAACATATACGTATACAAAACAAATATTGAAAATGTATCCATTGAAGAACAAACACTTATAACATACATACATTGATCATATTTGTTTCGTTAAGGAATACAACTTATTCAAATAGTCATACGTTATTCATAATTCATACAATTTACAATCAAAACAGAATACGAACGAAAACAAAAACGGACGAAAACAAACTACTTGTTTAAAAATTATACGAAACCTGAATACTATATACATTATAATTATTTTCAATTACACTTTCAATTTTTTCCCGTCTATATCAATTTCAAATATACGAAAACAGAATACGATTAACACTTATATCATTATATAAACAATTAGAAAAGAATAAGGAAGAAGCAATTATCTCATCGAATTTGATGGAAATCTTGAAAATCAAAAGTTGAGAGAATTCATCAGATTTTGGGAGTGTCGGTTGATTTTTTGAATTTTTGAATTTTTTGTACCTGATGAGAGTTTTAAGCAATACTTCCATCTTTAGTTTTTTTTCTCTTCCCTTAATTTCTCCTTTCTGTTTTAAATATTTGTCTTCTTTCAATTTAAACAATTAGAAAATAGATTAAAAAGATACCTAATAAACTAAAATTGTGACATTTTCACTAAATAATGAAAGTATTGACAATGAGTCCTCTTAAATAAAAAAATAATGACATTTTGAAAAATTTCCCTTATATTTTTCATACAACTCAAACATGAATTATAGTATAAGTTCAATATAATTCAACTGTAACTTTGAATTTCAACTACTGAGACTAAAATTCAGTTCAAAATTGACTTAAATCTTACCTAAATAGCCCTAAATTTCAGATTTGAACTCTCTTCATCGTTTTAGTTCTTTTGAGATATAACCACAATCTACATAGTGATTTTTCCCCCTTTCCAATGATAATTAAGGCAAATAAAAAATCATTGGAGGACAAGCTTTAAAATTCACCCAAATCATCTACGGAGGCTTTATCGGGGCTATGTTGATAGCAAGTTTGAAAATAGTGTTATAGGTTGATAACACTAGTGCTATTAAAATATTTATAACCCCATGCAAGATGGAAAATACAAAGCATATAGAGATAGACTGTTATTACACGAAAATTGATTGTCGATCATCTCATCACTCTACAATACATTTCTTCTCATGATCACCTTATCGATTTGTTTACAAAGGTAGTGACACATATATCTCATCTCCAAATTGCTACTATGTTATCACCAGTATCATGACTTTTTCTAGAATAGAACTTTAATCATATAGAATAGAACTTTAATCATATAGTAGGAATTGGATTGACTTAAAAAAATAATTTTTAAGTCGAAAATAAAAATCAAACTTAAATGATTTTTAACTTATATTACGTTATTTTTAATCTGGTCAAACACTTTAAGTTATTTTTATATTCAGAAGTCAAAAACTGACTTAAAAGTAGGTTTGACCAATCTTTAAGTCAACCCAAACATCTCCTTAGTTGATTGACTATCTGAACTCTGACTTTGTTGGTGAGAGTTTGATTCTCCACCTTGTAATCCCCTCTCAGTTTCCCCTTTTCCCCCTACCCCCAATTAATGTATCATTTTTTAAAAGGGCTATAACCCTACAATTGTATAGTATCAGTATTTTGTACTGCATCATTGAAAAATATAGAAGATACTATTCAGAAAATCTCATGTTTGTCTAGCAGATAGCCTGATACACACCCAATTATTTTATCTGTTGTATGGACATAATTTTTCCAACATCCCCTTTCATAATATGCACATTTGGTAATTAGTTTGCATATTTTCTTGTCAAGCAATCTTGACCTCACTATCAATCTCTTCTAATCACCAACATAAGAATCAATCATCTAACATTATCAGAATTACACATTCAATTTGTTCATTCCTTTTTTTTAACATCTACAAGAGAAAATGCAAACAAAACATACCTCGTCGATTTTTTCCCATATCTAATTATCCATCTCCTTCAGTCTTTCCAAATTACATCAAGGTTTCCTCCCATTTTCTGAGAATAATACTAATCCTTGTCCAAGATATTGCATTCAAATGCAAAGAATCCTCTCAAAACTAGCAAATGATTGAGTTGATCATCTTGCCCACAATACTGTACCCTTAACCACCATAACTGGAGAAACAAGTTATCAATCTGCACTTAACCCTTATGTACAACTTTCTACCCTAGGCTATATTGGTGTCACGGACAATTACACTGTTTATACATGGCTAAAATTATGTTTTTTTTTTTTTGTATATAGTAGATGTTGGATCTCCTTTGTTTTTTTTTTGTTTTTTTTGTGCATTCACTTCTTCATATATTCAACTACCTTAGTGAAATTGTGGCTCCGCCAATGCTCTGAATTCTTCCAATTTCATTCTCCATATAATCTGTATCAAACCAATATTGCTCATCCTCAATAATGTGTTTATCGGTCACTTCTCCAAAAGATTTCCTGGTACCATCAGCAGCAGAACCAGTACCTTCTCCAAAGATCATGGCAGGACTTCGGGGAATAGTTACATCTTCTCTAGCCTTGACATTGGTATCTTCACAAATGCATACTGATGGATTTTCATGAAACTCGCCCCTGCCTGGCTTTACCTCCATTGGGTCTCCCATGAAACCTATTTGCTGTTTTTGAACATGTGAGGCAAACTCTTCCCATGTCATGTTATTTCGATCAGTAAACATCTTATAAAGCTTCTTAGCATTTGGACGGATGGTTGGCTTGTGACCGAAATATCGCCTACAACATGTAATGGATTCCAGTAAATTGAGTATCTCTAATTGACGCGTTGAAATAATGCTTTCAAGTTGAAAGTAGCAAGGGCATACCTTCGTCCGGCAAGCATTCGTGCCATATTTCCATTGTTATTTGAAACAAAGACATCACTCTCATCACAAACAATGAAATCTAAAGCAGCCATCCTGGAAGAAAAAGAAGAAAATGGTGCCAGCTCTTCCTTGCTGGCAAGTGTCTCTTTGGTATAAAAATTTGGAAAGAAAGCCTTGAGAGGAGCCAACGTATCCTCGCCTCCATAGATTTCCCCTGATGCAACATAAATATGAACATCATTACCAAAACCAAGTGCTCTAAGCATAAGGCCAACTTCCTCAGGAGTAAGTGGGCATTTGCCGTTCTTTCTTTCTTTATCTGGATTTGTTACCTGCATTTTATGCCAAAGAAACAACATATTGTTTAATGTAAGTAGTAGGAGCAACATACTCAATATTACCAGTTACTATAATAGTTTTATGACATACACGTAATGCCTTCCACCTTTCGTATTATACCCAGTTCTCGCCTTTCCTTGTCTCCTCCACCATAGTAGCATCCAGAGAATGCTAGCATGTCTGATTCAAACCTATCATATGAGAAATAAAACTTCAGCTAGCATAGAATATGCGTGGAGAAGTCCACAGTCTACACTAACATGATTAACTTTAAGGTCGCTAAATGAAACTCATTGATAAATAAATAAATAAATAAAGCAGAACAAAATATAGGCATTCTAGATTGACACAACTGAATAAGTGCAACAGCAACAAGACTGGCTTTAGTTACATCCTATCTAGAGATTAAAAGTGTCATAACGGAGTTCAAATATCTGGATATCTGTTTGATTGTCAAGTAAGTAACAGCCAGGAAAATCTCGTGAAGTATCAAATATACACATTACCTTAGATGCAGCGCAAGGAAGTTCTGGCTTTTCTTTCTTATCCTTTCAACCAATTTTTTTCCCATTTCAATTATGGGATCAGTAAACTTCAGCGCGTGATAGTTGACTCTACATCTCAGCTTCTGCAGCTCCGTATCCAAATGATTGGAGAGTCTGTAATCAAATTTTGTTAACTGAACAGCCTGCATCAGCAAAGCAGATATGCCAGTCTTTCAGAACTTCTAGTCTGGGAAATAAGTTAAACTTGATACGGATCTAGCTAAATTTATTTCCTAATTTCTGTAGCAGAATTTTCAATATGAACACTATGATTTGGATCTGCATCAGTCTCCACTGGAAGAAAATAAATATTGAATTTCACAATAATCAAGACATACACACATAAATCAACAAGAAAAACAGGACACTAACTTAGAGAGACTGCAAGTAATCTTGCAAAAATTTCTGTCAAGGAGTGGCATCATGTTAAGATACAAGACACAAGTCAAGCACAATGAAATAATTCTTACATTAAATTGACTTACATGCTTTTTATTTAAAATTGGCTGGATACGGGTCTGATAACACTCAGCAGTGCACTTCCTTGGAACACGTGTTGTGTGCGGAATTATGAGTTCATTTCCCATTCTAGGGAGATCCTTAATAATTTTGACATCCTTTGAGAGGTATGAAATAAACCAGTTGACATCAAAAATTTCGGAGAAGTTGCTGCAAAAAAAGGAACGATTACTCCCCAAAAAAGAAATTACGCAACCAAAGAAGGGATTGATGATAAAATGCATCCAAGTATAAATCATATCAAGTAAAAACCTTGAATCCTTCCAATAGGATTGTTGGTCCAGCTTTGGAATTACAAGGACGGCATTCAAGATATGAGCAGCAACTACAGCGTCAATAATCTGCATTCAGCAATAATAGAACTCAAAACTCGCATCATTTCAACAGTCTCTTAAATGTAACAGTGAGAGAAAAAACTTCCAGGATAAACATCTGTTCATAGCGTAAATCCATTAACAACTTAACATGCACGTCACAGATTTAATTTCATTCAGGAAGTGATGGGACATCAAGATGGCAGGGCAGCCCGGTGCACTAAGCTCCCACTATGCGCGGGGGGTCTGTGGAGACCTATTGTATGCAGCCTTACCCTGCATTTCTACAAGAGGCCTCAAACTCATGACCTCCTGGTCACATGTGACACCATGATGGTATATGATAAATGTGGCATGAACAAGAAAAACTAGATCCATTACTAAAGGACAAAAAGAGCACGGAAAAGGGAATAACTGGCCATCAATTTTCTTCAATTTCCCAGTGACCATATGCATCAGAACGTTGTTGCTTATTACTTCTTCTAGGTCAAAGGAAGAATACTTAAAATGAGGTAAACTTATTCAGGAGAAGATCGTCTGTTTCTTTTACTTAGATTTGATGGACTATGAGGTGAAGCTTTCATCACATTGGTTTTGCTTGGCTGCTCACTCATGTCAATAATGGGTGATTACCTAATTCGAACAAAGTTTGTGATGGAAGATGCCTCATAGAATCCTATTTGACATGGTTTAATACGCGGTAGGGAAACCATGGGATTCAAGATTCGATGTGTTTCAACATGTAAAGGTTGTCTTTTACCTTATTTTAGTTGTTTAATTCTCAACAGCTACAAAAGTCACAACTTGCCATGGGGAAGATGCACTTGCAACTAGGAATTCAAATACGAGAAGATCCCGTTGAAATGACAAAGATAGCATATCTCGCGAAATAGTAACATATCAACGAAAGAGCCATTTCCATCAATTGCTACTATAAGTATGAAATTAAATACTAGCCTCTGTCCATGTTATTGGACCTTCTATTAGTCAAAAGTTATCAGTTAATAGGACAAGAGCAATACCCCTGTTCTCTGTTGATTCAAGCCTCCACTAGTTGCAATCAACAAGTACCTATTAGGAAGTGTATTAACCTCAGCAGCTGCAAAATTTTATCAGGTCCCATATCAAACAGATAGAAACAGATGTAGAGACGAATCTAGAATTTAAAATTTTTATGGGTTCGATTCGTAATTCTACCACCTTCATCAGTATAAATGCCATTTTCAAATGAGCCCATAGATTGTTCACTGAATATGAAAAAAATTACACTTACACTGATTGTTAAGGCCATTATAATTTGCTATGACAACGACAAGCCATACGAAATACACAGCAGAGTACCTCTGCCCCACCTCCCCCAAACCACCCACCCTCCCACACCAGCCCGCCTCCCTCATTAGCAATTAATGATGAAAATGAGTAATCAATTGGATTGGAAACCTAAAAAAGGGAAAAACACTCACTTGGAAACTCGTCACTGGCAATACTGCAACCATGGTAGAGATTCGATTTCTTCGAATTCCATATATCTCGGCTTAATCTCCCTCCTCCCACCTATTAACGCCGAGGATAAATCAACCACGAAAAATCAAATCAAATAAAACAAACAAAAACTCATCATAGAAATGTAAAATCCGTAAAAAACGCTCACTCACTGGTTCCTGAATCACTTGTTCTTCAAGCAGGTTCCTTCGGGGCTCCGTTCCATTATAGAACTATAATAGCAACACAAAGCTAATCAAAAACACAAAAAAAAACTTTTCTCGTAACGTAAACAACATTTCGTGTTCTCACCAAGCTGATGAACTGATCATGGCGGCTATCAATGGGAGGAGATATATAAGAAATCAACACAAATAGAATGAGAACAACAACAGATAAAGCTGTAAATAAAGGAACAAGCTGGAAAATGTTGCTCCGTCTCCGGTATAAAAGAATGATCGGAAATCCTAAAAACACCGCCGTTTCACGGTGATGTTTTCTGTTCTTCATGTTTCGTAAAAAAAATCACTTAAGAATCGATCAATATCGCCGGTAATTCAACAACTCAGGCGAGCTAACAATCTGCTCGGAGTCTCCGCCTCCGACGATAACAGAAAATGTATTTGCAGGTAACGTATAATGTGTTGTGTTATATATATATATATGCTTACAACAACTAATTAATACGTATTTATCTGTTTAATCCTTAATTAATTAGTTTAAAAATAAGTGTAGCCTCGACTAAATCGCACCTAAAATCTTAGTTAACAAAATATTAAGAGTAGTCACATTTATCATGACTTTCTATTTTGAACTGATCTGCAGGGAGTATAACAATACGGTCAAATCTGCATGAACTTCATTTCTCCTTTTTCGTTTCTTCGTGTTAATTTGTTTGACTTTCGTTTTTTAAAAAAAGAATAAAATACGAAAGGGCTTAAAAATTTTCATGTTGGCGATTTCAATCGAGATTGAAGTTGGTATAGTCGGGCGGTTCTAGTTGGTATAGTCGAAGACTCTAAATTCTTGGTAATTAATATTTAGATTTTTTTTCTTTCTTAACAACTCTTTTATTTCAGTTTTTTATTCGACATATTTAATATTATAATATTAAAAGACATTTTGATACGTTTTAACATATTTTTAATTTTAGACCATAAAATTTAAAAAATAATTTCTATCTCTTTTATTTTCAAAGTTTGAATTGGGGTGGGGTATGAAAAGGGTCAAATAAACCTTTGGATTTTTATTATTAGAAAATTTAGAAGTATCAAATATACTCTTATATAGAATTTTTTTTAAATTAAATTAAATCTGTTATTTTTGTTAGATTAAAAAAAAGTATATTTGGATCGTTTGTAAGATGATGGAGTTACATTTTGACTACTTTTACAACGCAATTTTAAAAAATATATCCAATTATCTTTTATTAATTTAATTTGATAATGTAAAATAAATGAGGAGAATTAGTTTTTTTTTTTGTTTATAAACAACAATAGAATTGGTCTTTGTAGCTAATGGCGGAACAAAATATTGTTAAGTATTTGGTGCTTATAAATTATCACTTTATTTTTGTGATAAATAGAAAATTGCTTATATTTCTCAACAATTATATTGATGGTTTTAATTTTGTGTGAAGGCGTTTCGATTATATTGGTTAAAATATTGTTGAGTATTTTGTGGTTATAAATTATCACTTTCTCTTGTGATAAGTAGAAAATTGCTTATATTTCTCAATAATTATATTGATGTTTTTAATTTATGTGAAGGCGTTTCGATTATGATTGTTAAAGTATTTAAATTTGATTATAGATTGAGTGAAATGCTTTTATGTTTTATGATAAAATTTACTTACTTAAAGAGTAAGTGAATATACTATACATTAACATAAGTAATAATTCAAAACATTTTAAGAAAACGTTTAAGGCATTATCGTCAAAGAAAAAATTGTTTGATTCCTTAAATAAAAATATCTTCCTATAAAAAAATAAATTTGTATCTAGTCTCACTTGTTAGTCGATCTATCATTAATTATATACGTAAAAATCATGCTTTAGAGTATTTGTGACCGAAATCAATAATCTAAATTGAAAAAAGTTATTAATTTATTAGTATTGAGTTATTGATTTAGCGATTTTGATAATGGTTTAATTTTTTTTGTTATCGGGTTATTCGTTCTTAACTGTTTGAAGTTTTTTTCTTAACGGATTAACTGATAACCTGATAGCAATTAAATAATTATATTTATACCATTTTGTATATAAAGTCCTTGACTTAGAGTTTGGTCCTACTTTTATTTTGGTTGTTTCAAACACTTGGTTATTCTACAATGTAAAAGTGTTTGCTTTTGAGCAAGATGTAACTTGTGAACTTATGTGCATGGTTTATTTGGTTTGTCACCTTGTTTTTAAGTGATTTTCAATGTTTTCTTGTGTCAAATCTTAACGGTTATACCGATAACCGAACCGATAAACCAATAACCAAAGTCAATGTCTTAATGGTTCTATAACGATTATAACGATGTAGCATTTACAAATCAATAATCAATAAGTCAAACCGATAAACTTTAAAATCGAACAGAACCAACCGATATATAACCCTATAGCGCAAAGCCCTAATAATCAAAGACGCCTTTTATTCTATTTCAATTGGATTGAACAAAAAAAATAATGAAAACTTCAAATATTATTATTATTTGAATTATAATATTTATGTAATTTAAAATTTATAAAACTAAAAATGTAACAATATTTATGTTACTATAAAAACTTCTAAAAAATAATAATAGAAATATGTCTTTTTTTAACGGATTAATAAAGAATTAGAGTCGACTAAAGTGAACGAAGGATATAAGATAAGATACAACTATTTAGCGACAATGATATAATTGTTGCTATATTATATTTAACATTAATAATAAATATGTGTATTAATAATCAACACACTATATAAATGTTTTAACGACTCTGAATGTGATGACATTAACTCAATTATTGTTAAATATTTTTACCGCTATACCTTAAAGATTTTTTTATTGTCATTAAATGTCTCTTTTGTTATAGCGAAAACATTGAAAGATATTAATTTCCACCAGCTTAAATTATTCATCGGAAAGAAGGGACTCACCAAAGAGAGTCCCGAGCGGAATGAAGTTGTGCTAAATGAACGAGTTGTCCTAAATGCCCCTTGTTAGCTGTCGCAGGAAGTGGTGAGGGCTCAGGAAGTGAAGCAAACTCGACCAAAGGACAAGTCTGTTCCTGCTTCGTTTTCGGTTCCCGATTCAATCTTCACCTTTCCTGAATGAAGAAAGAGAGTGATAATTTTTGAAATAACTATTTCAAATTAGGTTTCATTTTAGAAGGTCAAAACTAAATTAACTTTTCTTCTTGATTTTATCCTCAATAGTACTTATTTTTTAAGACTCTAAATAACTCAGTAGATATAAATGAGGATAAGCCCCCTACACTTGATCAATATTTTTGCTAAAGAAAGGTTTCATTAGATAATTTGACACAGAATAAGTATATGAGAACTTGCATACATTGTGGTTATTGAACACAGACATAGATAGAAAATTGAGAAAATTATACAATCAGGTAAATGTGTGATATGTATTTACAATACGTTATTATATTTTTTTAAAATTACAATTTATGGATATAGTTAGAATTTTATTGCTATTTTCTCTCTCCTCTCTCCCTTTCTACATAGCCTCTCTCCTCTCTCTTTGCAATCTTGCTCACTTTTATCCTCTCTTTCTGTCATATCTCTCCCCCAAATCTCTCTTGCCTCCTCCCCTCAATACAAATACAAATTATAACAATCAATTATACAACTATAAATGTTAACAGACAATTATACAAATACAAATGATAATAATCAATTATTCAAATATAAATGATAAGTGTCAACTATACAAATCCTCTATATATGTATTCGCTGGTACAATAATGATACAAATGATAACAATAAATTATTTGAACTTGATACAATATTTATACAATTGTATTCAAATACAAATTGTATACGTTAATACAATTGATACAATATTGATACACATAATAATAATAATAATAATAATAATAATAATCTATTAAACAAATATAAATGTTGGACCAAATACAACATGATACAATTGTATTTATTGATACAATTTATTCATTGATACAAATTGTATTTATTAACACAATTATATTTATTGATACATATACATACTAGTTATATATGTAATTATTCAACAGATATATAAATACAATCATTTGTACATATCCATATTAGTTACATATATATAAGGAAAAATTACTGTAAATACACGTCTTATGCTTATTTTTAATATCTCCTTCTATTTCTAAAAACCTCTAAGATCCTTTTTTTTAATGTACTCGAACTATATATTAATGTATCCGAGTCAATATTTAATGTATCTGAACTACATATTATGTATCTGGTTTATTTTATTATGTATCAGAGGTACATGTATCCGAACTAGTTTTTAATGTATCAGAGCTACATATTATGTATCCGGTTTATGTTATAATGTATCCGAGATACTCTTTAATGTGTCTAAATTACATATTAATGTATCCGATTTGTGTTATTTTTATGTGATTTCTAAAATTTATCCTATATATAATTATTCATCCGATATATAAATACAATTTTTATCTGCTATCTCTTTCTCACCTCTCTAGCTCCTCCCTCTCTCAATGTCGCTCGTCTCTTTTCTCTTAATACATACAACTACAAATTATAATCCAATAAACTATAAAAAAAATTTATCTTTTCTAGTCATAGCATGAATACACACGAGGATGATTAGTTTATGAATTTGGGGTGGGCGTTTAACGGATAAGATGTCAAATTGTTTGGTGTTAGATATAATATAGATAGCGATTATTTAACATCCTAATTAGCACTACTTGGGTTTTAAGATTAATTTAGGACTAACAATTGTGACATCTACTTTACTTAATTTGTACACCCTCAATCTCAAAATAAGAAGATTTGAAATACGAAAATTAAATTATTTAATTTTTTGTTTATTTAAATTATATATGTAATATTTTATTTTTAGAAAATTAAATTGTATATCGTGTCGATATAAAGTTGAACAAATAGAACAGGTGCGAAGCGTATTTGTATATTGTGAAGACGTGCGATATTTCATTAAATTGTGTCGTTGCAACGTAAGCTTGAGTTGTTTGTTGAAAATTGGAATCATGTAATATATACTACTATATATTAGTATATACCAAACTTATAAACAAAAATAAAGAATTTTAGAAGGGTTTGGTCAACTGTTATATGAGGCCGTTGACAATCCCCAGTCATTCATAGTTAATGTTGAGTGGATTAATGTTAGATCTTTTAATTATCATT
>CM040627.1:82607228-82696825 GCA_022817965.1 Solanum lycopersicoides | reverse complement strand
GCATGTTCTTATAACTGTATTTCAGAATAGTAATCATAAAGTAAAAATTATTCAAATAAATAACATCATGATAGAGAGATTTAATGGTATATACCAATTTTAGAACCCAATTTCGAATAAAAGTGAAAGTTTTTCAAATAAAATGAATAATATTTTATAATTCAAATAAAATGAATAATTACAACTTATATTTTATAATTATATAATATTAGAGAGAGAAGTGGAAGCTAAGGAGTAGTCAATTCAAAGTTGAATTATTGGAGCAGACTTGGCAGTGACTGAGAGTCCACTTTGCATGGACACAAGCCACCTTCAACAAAAAACCAACACTTTCTTTTACGTGAAAATTTACGTACAATTTTTAAGTAGTTTTTGTTTGATAGTAAATTTTAAAAATATATTAATATTACATTGTATATATGTCTTACGTGGAAAAAAAATTAAAATTTTGTGAATAGATGTTCTAAATAACTAAAACTAGGCTCGAAAGTATTTGAATTTTTTTAAAAAAAAAATAAGATCAACTCACAAATCTTTAAAATTAGGAGTTACGACAACCAATAATATAATGTTCTTCACAACAAAATTAATTTGAATTGACAAAACAAATGATCTTATTTTCTTTTTATGTGTTTCATTTCCTAATCTCCATATTATTTTTTTGATCGTTTCACATTAAAAAAACATAATCACATGCTAACTAAAATAGCATTTGTATTGAACTCTCCAACCAACCTTTTATCACAAGCTAACATATATATGGTGACTAAAGTATCAATTGCGATGAAGTTTGAACTAGTTTGAATCAATCGGAGATTCGATCTCACTAAGTTCAATTTTCACAACGTATCCCTAAAATTAAAGAAAATATTTGAACATGATTTTCATAGAATTTAGCACATACACATACACACACACTCACACCAAACTCTCTTTTTCAAAATATGAAATGTTTATAAATAAAATATTAGAGGCGTACCTTTCTCCTAGCTGATCTGGCTTTTATGCTATAAATGGGTAAGATTACAATTAAAATTTAAGGTAATATTTTTTTAAAAAAAGAATTGATTTAATTTTTAATTAATCAGTGTCAGAAAGTTTAAGAAGTTTGATGCATGTGGTCCTTTATTAAATTAATTTAAGAGTACATATGTTGTACCAAGTACCAAATATATTGTCTGCTCTTCAAAGTTACATTGGAATCAACAGTACTGCCTTGCCTTTGACCATGCTAGCTTTAATTTTCTACTTACATACTCACAATTTAACCATTGAGTCTCTCTCTAACTTGTTTGAATGTGGGCAAAGTTAGTTAATCAGTCACTTTGACCAACATATTACTTGGAAAATTCTACTCCTCCGTCTAACAATATTTATCCATTATACTAAAAATAAATGTCTAATAATATTTATCCACTTTATGAAATCCATAGATAATTTACACTAGGGTGTGTTTGGTATGAAGGAAAATGTTTTTCTAGAAAACAAAGATTTTGGACTTATTTTCTCATGTTTGGTTGGTGATAAGTAAAAATATTTCCAAAAATAATTTTTAGTGTTTAATTTATAAATGAAAAATATTTTTGAGAGACATCTTTTATTTTTACTAAGTAAAAAATAATTATGAAATTAAAATATTTTTTTAAGAATAAAATTATTATTTTTTGGGTGGTGGTGGGAGTGGGGTGGGGTGGGTGGGTAGTGGGTGGGGGTGAGGGGGTAGGAGTGAAAAAATAAAAAATTAAAGTTAATAGTATTTTTAAAAAACAAAATTAATTTTGGGGGTTAGGGGGGGTTTGGGGGGGGGGGGTGTGGGAGTGTAAATATAATATTGAAGTTAAAAATATTTTTAAAAGCAAAATTAATTTTTTGGCGAGGGGGGGGGCTGGACGGGGGGGGGGGGGGAGGGTCCAGAGATCGGGTGAAAAAATAAATTTTAAAATTGAATTTTTTTGTAAAAAATTGATGTTTTCCCCAAAAAAAAATCTAATTTGAAATTGGAGGAGGGTTTTGAAAAATGTTTTCCTTAATTTTTGAAAGAAAGTCATTTTCCTTAATTTTGAGGAAAACGAGTTGATTTAGAAAACATTTTCCAAACTTTTGTCGCAACCAAACATAAGAAAATTGAAAAACATTTTCCAGACACACTCTTAATTCCTAATATACCTTTCTCATTAATTATAGTCGTTTCCCTATTACAATTTTCAAGATATTATATTTATTATATTCAAAGGTGATATAGTGAAATTACTCTTCTATTTATAAATTCTTAAAGAGTGTGATAAGTCAATAGTGAACAACTCTTGTTTGATAGAGGGGAGTTCTTCTTTTATTCAATTTGTTTATCTTAATATTTTTTAAGTTTGGAGGAAAATGTTTTATTGGATAACAAGTTTTACTAACTTATTTGGTTGGTGAGTGAAAAATACTTTTTGAATTTTTCTTCTTCTAATGTTTAGTTGGCGAATGAAAAACATTTTCTAGAAAGTATCTTTTATTTTTTTGTTAAGAATATAAATTTTTTTTAAGAAAAATAGTTTATCACCTGACAATCAACCCAATAGCCAATTTGGGAACCGACCCTGACAATCAAACCCCAACACTTAACTTGGTCATTCGAACTGGGGTTCGGCCTCAACCTCGACACTCGAAGTCACACTCAACTCTAACAATCAATTCAGAATCCAACCTTGAGACCTGACCCCGACTCCTGACCAGGGACGTGATATTAAAACCATGATCCAATTCTGATCCCGACTTCGACACCTGGATGTGGGCATGATCTATACAATGGATTTGGGCTATGACCCTGACACACGATTCGGGACTTGAACCGGACTCACAATCTGAGATCCGACATTCAAACTGGATTCGACTTTGACCTCAAATCCAACACCCAACCTCCATGATTACTTTAAGATTTATATTTCGACAGCCGACACAGGACTTGATAACTGAATTAGGAACGACTTCCAAACCAACCTCGATACGCATTGCGGGACCTAACTTTCGATTAAGAGCTGACCTCGACAACTAACCAGAGATCTAGCCCGACTCTTGATCCAGATGCTGACTTCCAAATAAGGGGGCGGCGGTAACCCGGACCGGCTACCGGACCGGTAAGTTCCGGAACCGGTACCACGACGGTGACGTTCCGGAATCGGAAGCGGACCGGACCGGTAGACCGGTAAAAAAAAATGGTTCGGTCCGGAATGAAATCGTAATGGACCGGACCTGTTTTTTTTTTTTTTTTAAATACTAATTTAAATTATTTAAACAATGATTTAATTTTATTTAATTCAATATAATTTAATTATAATACTTAAAAAAAAAATAATTTAAAAATTAAAAAATTTAAAATTTTAAAACTTTAAAGTTATAAAATTTAATTTCAAATTTTTAAAGTTTGAAACTTTAAATTTCAAACTTTATAGTTTGTAAATTTAAATTTAAATTTTAAAGTGAAACTTTAAATTTCAAACTTAAGAGTTTGTAAAATTTAAATTTCAAATTTTTAAAGATTGAAACTTTAAATTTCAAACTTTATAGTTTGTAAAATTTAAATTTCAAATTTTTAAAGTTTGAAACTTTAAATTTCAAAGTTCAAACTTTAGAGTTTGTAAAATTTATATTTCAAATTTTAAAGTTTGAAAGTTTGAAAATTTTAAATTTAAACTTTAAAATTATAAAATTTTAATTTCAACTTTTAAAGTTTGAAAGTTTCAAATTCAAACATTTAAAGTTAGAAAAGTTTAAATTCAACACTTTAAAGTTTCTAAATTTTAAATTCAAACTTCTAAAGTTTAAATTCAAACTTTAAAGTTTGAATTTTTTAAATTCAAACTTTAAAGTTATAAAATTAAAAATTAAAAAATTTAATTTAATACAACAATAATAAAAAACAAATTAAGGCGAATAGCCTATATTTTTATTAATATTTATTTGATGTTACAAATACATTTACAAAAATATTAGTAGAGTATCAAAAGATTTAATCTACACAGCCACCTTCTAGAAAGGGTTCTGTTTGAATTAAATCTCGAATTATCACTCTTACTAATAGTTGGTGCCACCATATAAATCCTTTCGTAAATCATTCAACATTTCTTTAGTGACATGTTCGGGAATTGGTTGAATAGAAAGATCTTCCATTGCTTCAATCCCATCGTCACTATAATCCTGCATTACTTCATCAATGTCATCTTGAAATTTGGTCGGTAGTGGTTCACGACCCAAATTTCTTCTCTCCGCATTAATTCAATCACGAAATAATACCGATATCTCCAAGCTGTCGGCTGCTAGTGAATGCCTATGATCTCCAATTTGAAACCTTGCTGCACTAAAGACGCCTTCTGAAGCTACTGACGATGCTTGCATAGCTAATATATCTCGAGCCATCGATTGTAGTTTCGGAAATCCTTTGCCGCGAATTCTCCACCAGGCGAGAATATCTTCAGTAGGTTCTGTATTTTGATTAACATAAGCATCAAAATCATTTCTATTATCGTGTGAAAGTTCAAGATAATCATATAAATAATCATCAATATTATTTTCATCAAATCTACTTCTAGAGCTTTGAGGTTCATCACTTGAATTATTTTTATTAGCATTATATAAATCATACAATTTTCTAGCTTCAATTTTTATGCTATCTTTAACTAGTTGACAACTAGGAATTTCTTCTAATACATCATTAATATCTAAGTTAAAATATATTTTTTTAACCATTTTTGATGCACCTATATCTTTATAATTAGGGTTTAAAAGACATGCGGTTAAATAAATTTGAGGAATAGGAATATAATATTTTTTAAATTTTAGAATCATTTTTTCAATGGTTTGTTGAAATCTTGGTTTATTTTTATATTGATATAATTTAGAAGAAATTCTACAAATATCAGGCAAAACAGTACAAATTGAAGGACTATAAAGTACGGATATTCTTTTTGTAGTTAAGTAAAAAACTTTTAGAAAATCTATAAGTTCATTTATATCACGCCAATCACTATCATCTAGTCTATATGCCATATCAGAATTATGAGCATTCCAAACCATTTGTAAAGGTATCCTATATTCATAAGCGACTACAAGCATTTCATATAAAGTATTCCATCTAGTAGCCACTTGTTTTTGGAATTTTTCTAGGTGGAAGGTTATTTTCAAAACAACGATTTTGAAAATCTTTACGTCTAGACTTAACTTGACACTTAAATATGAAATGACATGCATTTTCTACTTTTGTACATCCGTTATCATACATCTGTACACCATCTCTAACCATCAAATTATATATATGTGCAGTACACCTAATATGATAATTATCACCAAAAAAAGGACAAAGAGTAGGTTTTAAATAATCAACAGCGACATTATTACTTGAAGCATTATCTAATGTTATACTACTTATTTTATCACATATTCCATAACTTTGTAAAATATCTAAAATTGTTTGAGCAATATAACTACCGGTTTTTCGCATTTGACAACATTTATAACCTAAAATTCTTTTTTGCATGTACCAATTTTCATCAATCCAATGTGCAGTAACAGTCAAATAATCGTTACCATTTACACTATGACCCATATCAGAAGTAATAGCTATTTTACAAGTATTATAATAAAATAAACAACGAAGATATTGAAAATGTTGTGCATGATAATCAAATACAGCCTTTTTTATTGTATTTCTAGCAAAACCTTTAAAATTTGGATTATATACAATTTGAATATAATGTATAAAACCGGGATTTTCAGCAAAACTAAATGGTAAACCCATAACACATATCATTTTAGCTAATTCTTCAAGATCTTTTTCTCTACTATATGAAAGTGGTAAACTAGAGCCAGAAACATTAGACGGATTTAATTGTGTTTGTACCATGTTAGAGCCGCCTACTCCAACATTTTCAGGAAGAGGGGTACCATTTTTTTTAGCTTCCGCTACCGCTTTAGCATGCAAAAATTCATTTTTACAACAAGACATTAAATGACTACTCAAGTGTCCCGTCCCGCCAGATTTACCAACAGTTTTATGATTTAGTCTATGTTTACATTTGTTACAAATAGCTTGTGTTTTATCTTCATTTTGTGTCATAAATTGCCAAACAACCGATTTTTTAGCACGTTCTACCTTAGGCCTAGGATGTACGGGGGGAACAGGGGCAGGGCAACGAAAGGGAGCGGGACTAGGAGCGGGACTGGGAGTATTAGTAGCCGTAGGTGGCTCAGTTTCATCATCATCATCATCAAAAGAAGGCGTATCAGTATAATTATCAATATCATTTTCATTATCATTATCACTAGGCAAATCCTCATCAAAATTACCAAAGCGACGTTGTAAATGTTCATGATAAGGATCTAATTCTGAATTACTATCAATATTAAAAACAGTATCATCAACATGTGTATAATCATCCGTGTTTATTCTTAATATAGTAAATTTTTTAGTTTTTGATTTAGAAGAACTACCGGTTTTTGCATTATCAGATGATGTAAAGTTACACATATTTTTTACACGCTCAAATGCACTTTTTTTACCCTTTTCTTTTTGAACAATATTTTTACCGGAATCCATATTAAAATATTAAACGTGAGATGTAAATAATAAATCACAAAATAATACGAAAAATGTAATGCAAATAATAAATCACAAAATTAAATAAATTATTTAAATATAAATGTAATGTAAACTAAAAGTTGGAACGAATGTACCGAACGTCTACTTAAAAAAGTAGACGTTTATGACCGTTGAAAGCCGAACGTGGAAAGTTGAAAGTTGAATTTTGAAGCTCCAAATCCAATTTTCAAAGACAAAAAGGCAACACCGAAATTTAAGAAATTATATATTAGAGAATTAGAGATTAGAGAGTAGAGAGTTGAGAGAATAGAAGATGAGTAGATGAATTTGTGATAAAATAATGAATTTTAGGAGTATTTATAAGTAAAAAAATGGGTTAAAGTGTAGTATTTAGAACTTTAGGGTATTAAAAAAGTTAGGGGTAGGGGGTAGGGGGTTTAATTGGCTGGTTTTGGGATAAAATAGCCGTTGGGGGCCCCACTAGCGGTTACCCAACGGCTATAAACGGCTAAAATAAAAAAAATAATTTTTTTTTTTTGACCGGACCGGACCGGTAACGGACCGGTACTTTCCGGAACCGGGAATGACCGGTAAATCCCGGATTCCGGTTCGGTACCTGTCCCGAAACCGGACCAAACCGGTCTGTACCGGGACTAACCGGTACCGAACCGGTACCGGACCGGACCGGGACGGACCGGATCGGAATCCGGAAATTACCGATTCCGTTGCCCCCCTTACTTCCAAATAATGACTAGACCCTGACTCCTAGTTCAAGATTCAACTTCTAAATCTGAATCTGACCTCGAAATCTAATTTGGGATCCGACTTTCGAATCAATTTTCAATCCCGACAACTTGTCTGGATGATTCATCGAGGACCCAACCCCAATACTTCACTTGGGACTCAAGCTCGACTCTTAACCTGAAACTTGACTCTGACATCTACCCTGACACCTGACCCTCGACATTTGACCCATAATTCAACCTCAAATCCTAATTTGAGATCCACACCCAAACTGAGATCCGACCTCAACTCAACCTAGGACTCGAGAGATGGGTCTTGAATTGAGGTCGGAAGTTGGTTCCCAAATCGAATCTCGGCAATCAGTACCTAAATTTGAGTTAGGATAGAAAGTTAAGGTGTGAAGTTGATCAAAAAGAGTTATGAAAAATATTTTTTTACTTTTTGGAGGTACAACATTTTCTCAAATTCGAGAAAAATAAATTGATTTGGAGAACATTTAAACCAACAAAACATGAAAAAATTAAAAAAATATTTTCCTTCGTATATATTTTTTTTACATTACATTTCACTAGTAAATGCTTATATATGTGACTATTTTTTTTAAAAAAAAATTGTAGGATTTTGCTGGATCAAATAATATTGATGGCCTAAGAAATTAATATTTGCTGGATCATGAACTGATGATGCCACCTTCAAAAGCAAGGGGAAGGTAAGAAGAATTAGTTATTAGTTACATGTTGAGACATTCAAAAGTTGAGTTCGGAGCTAAAACGGTAAAAGAAATTGTCAAAAATTCTAAAACGGCATATCATTTTTTTTTAAAACCAAAACGGCAAAATCGCTCAGGATGTAGCGATTTTGTCCGTGGAAAAAAACAAAATCGCTGCTACAGCAGCGATTTCTTAAAAAAAAAAATTTAAACAAATCGCTCCAAGTGGAGCGATTTTCAATTTTTTTAAAAAAAATTATATTTCTTTTTAATAAGTCGCTGCTTTTGCAGCGACATGCATTAATTTTTTATTATTTTATTTTATTTTTTTTGCTTTATTTAAAAATAATATTTTAAAATCAATTCAATTTTTTTTAATTTTTTAAAATCAAATCGTTGGCAGCGATTTTAATTATTTCTTTTTTAAAAAAATCAGGCAGCGATTTACACTTAATATTTTTTTTGAAAATTTGATTAAATCGCAGCAAAATTTTTTTACCCGATTTAATTAAATTTTCAAAAAATAAATAAAAAATAAGTGTAAATCGCTGCAAAAGGCAGCGAGTTTACACTTATTTTTTTTTTTGAAAATTTAATTAAATCGCAGCATGCAACGATTTGATTTTTTTTTTTTAAATAATTAAAATCGCTGCCAAGTTTTAAAAAAAAATTAAAAAATTGAATTGATTTTAAATTATTTTTAAAAAAAAAAGAAAAAAAATATTGAATGTCGCTGCAAAAGCAGCGACTTAAAAAAAAGTATAATTTTTTTTTTAAATTTTGAAAATTGCTCCACAAGGAGCGACTTGTATAATTTATTTATTTTTAAAAAAAGCAAATTTAAGAAATCGCTGCTATATAGCAGCGATTTCGTTTTTCACACTTAATTTTTTTTTTGAAAATTTAATTAAATCGCAGCATGCAACGATTTGATTTTTTTAAAAAAAAAAAAAATTAAAATCGCTGCCAAGTTTTAAAAAAATTGAATTGATTTTAAATTATTTTTTAAAATAAAGCAAAAAAAAATTAAAAAAATATTGAATGTCGCTGCAAAAGCAGCGGCTTATTGAAAAAAAGTATAATTTTTTTTTAAAAATTTGAAAATCGCTCCACAAGGAGCGACTTGTATAATTTTTTTTTTTTAAAAAAAAAAAAGCAATTTTAAGAAATCGCTGCTATAGCAGCGATTTCGTTTTTCACACTTAATTTTTTTTTGAAAATTTAATTAAATCGCAACATGCAACGATTTGATTTTTTTTTAAAAAAAATAATTAAAATCGCTGCCAAGTTTTAAAAAAAATTTAAAAAATTGAATTGATTTTAAATTATTTTTTAAAACAAAGCAAAAAAAAATAAAAAAAAATATTGAATGTCGCTGCAAAAGCAGCGACTTATTAAAAAAAAGTATAATTTTTTTTTTAAAATTTTGAAAATCGCTCCACTTGGAGCGACTTGTATAATTATTTTTTAAAAAAAAAGCAAATTTAAGAAATCGCTGCTATAGCAGCGATTTCATTTTTCCCACGGACAAAATCGCTACATCCTGAGCGATTTTACCGTTTTGGTTTAAAAAAATTTTGATATACTCTTTTGGAATTTTTGACAATTTTTTTTACCCTTTTAGCTCCGGACTCTTCAAAAGTTCATTTAGTCATTAGTTATATGTTGCACCTATTCCACATGTTGCTTCTCAATCTAGTCTAAGTTCTAATGCACTGGTTGAAATACCTTTTAAAAGCCCTAGGAGAATCGGGGTATTATTTGTTGGTGAAAATGAGTTTACAATATACAATGTAAGTGTTGAAAATTGAGGTAAATTTTTACTCCCTTCGTCCGACATTAGTGGTTCACTATTGATTTGACACACCTTTTAAGAAATTATAAATATAAGGATAATTCTACTATATCATGCTTTAAATATAATAAATATAATGTCTTGAAAAATGTAATAGAAAAATGATTATAATTAATAATAAGGATAAATTACTAACTAAGTGTACAATTATCGATTGATTTCATAAAGTGGCCAGACAATTATTATTGAACATCTCAAAATAGTATAATAGACATCTGTTATTGAACAGAGAGGCTAAATTTTAACCCAATAATTCTGTCTTTATAGCTAAACATTATAGACTAAAGTCACATCCATAATACCAATAACTCTAAGGATCTAAAAAGCAATCCTTGAAGGATGAAAAACTTGCATGAAGCGTATTTTTACAAGGGAAATGGTACCAACTTGGATCACGACTATAACAACAATAATAGATTCAATATAGTTTCACAAAGTAAATTTGAGAAAAATAGAGTGTACGAATACTTTTAAAATGATTATATTTTTTATAGACCTTTAAAATCACGACTCCAATTATTGTATAGATTTGGTTAGTTTGAATTCACTTTTGTAACTACAAAAAGAAAAAAAGAAAAAAAAGGTAGAAGACATGACTATCACTACCATAAAAAGCAGAATACTCACACAAAAAGTAGTAGTATTTATCATAGATATCCTCTTAATAAAGTATTATATAAATTTTATCCAAAGTTGCACGTTCATATAAGGGCATATTCAATTTCAATTGGCATCTTTAAATAACTTTTTCTTTCCTTTGGCACAAAGTAAAAGGAAATTAGCACTGCACAAACTTTGTTACTATTGGTAAAGGGATAAAAAGAGAGCAGTCTGACCAAATGTATGAGCTACATATATTATACCTTTCCCCCCCCCCCTCTTTTTCTTCTTTAGAAAGTTAAGTGCCCCATTGACATATATTGAATGCAAAAGATTTGGAAATATGAACTTGCTTGGAAATAATTTTGAGTCGAATAAAGAAAAGTGAATCATATAAAATTGAGACAAATCGAATAGGATTTTATTGAGAAATTATCGATGTTATAGTTTTTGGCACTAATTATTGATTGAGCCACTTGAATCTGACTTCCAGCGACGATCAGTTTTCTATATTAGTAGTTATTACATCCGATTTTAAAGTATTTTAATCTTTTTACTTATTCATAGTGGGTTTTTCCTATGAAAGCTTTCTTATGAGTGACATGATTGTTTGACACTACGTGTTGCTCGATTTTTCAAAGAAATTGACTGTTCTTAGCTCCTTGCTTTTCTTCTTCTTTAGAATATAGGATCCTCTTTGTTCTTTCTTTCACTAATGGCCTCAATTATTTTTTAGTAATAGTAGTTTGTACGAGGAACTATTTTTTTTTATCACCTGCTTTTACTTTTCACTTTTATTTAATCTGTTTGTCTTTGTTTTTCTCTAAATAAAACAAAGCAAAACATATGACAAAGAAAGTTGATGGTACTTGTGTAAGGAACACCACACATACTCTTAATTAATTGTGCGATATAAAATCAGTTAACCTCCGTGATAATTTTAGCTGCTTCAATATTATTTTCCCATATTTATTGTCAAAAATCAAATCACAAGCTTCTAATTAAAAAATTTCTATAAGATTAGTATATGTCTAGATTAGATGTGTACCCACACATGCTTCTTTTTTTTAAAAAAAAAAAACTGATAAAAAAGAACTTTCAATTGGTGTTTTTTTAATACATTTTCCACATAACAGAAAAGGCTCACTTTTCAAAGAAGAAACAGAATGAAAAGTGAGATTGAAAACTTATTATTATTATTATTATTATTATAATTATTCTCGTTTTTTAAAATAAAAAAAAGACTCAAATTACACACATTTGACCTTTGCGTTGTTATTCTCCTAGGACAAAGTACAAGTAATTTTAAAATTATATTGTGGCACACCGTTTGATTTCGTAATAAGAAATAATAATTTCAAAAAATAAAATATAAAATTATTTTACTTCACACTTGATAAAATTTTTAATTTTGAGATAGAAAATTTTGGAAAAAATTATATTATAATTGTGATATTATTTTTATAGTAGATTGAATGTGAGATAATATATCTTATGATTACTAATCCCGAAATAAAATATTTAAATAAAAAAATATATTTTTTTCGCGAATCTTCTCCGAAGTCTTTTTAAAAAATAAACAATTACAATTGAAAATAAAAATACATCCCAATCTGTAATTTAGGGCACAATAATTCCATTAAATAATTTCGTCATGATTTAATCCTTGTAATATAATTCAATTATTATGATTTTAATCTAACTTATTCACCGATCAAACCAGCTTTTAGTTATTTACTTATTTCTATTATTATTAGTAGTACTATAATTAACATGTGACCGACTCTAGCCAGCTTAATCCAGTCCTTTGATATCCAAAAATAGGATCGTATTTGTATTCTGTTTGCTTTTGAGATAGTACATTCACATTAAATAATCGAATCGTGGTGTAGTAGTGATATTACTTTATTTTAATCAAATTTAATATTCGAACTCTATGTATGAAGAGAATTCTATTAAAAGTGTTACTCATGTATAGTGGCGGAGCCAGAAATTTGTTAAAGGGTGTCCAGAAATAGCAGTTTGTTATGTTAAGGGTGTCCAAACTATGTTATTTAATCATTTTCTATATCATTTTACTTATATATATGCTCATGTATAGATTCTTATAGTTCGCTATTAAACTTTATTCGAGGCTTTAATATAAACTCTAAATACTGAATACGAAAAAAAAAATCAATCAATAAATTACTTTTAATAAACTCCCTCTGATGGTCAACACAAATATCAGTAGTAGCATGTGAGGTGGGACAATACAAAATGTGCTCAAAGAATTATGAGTCTGAGAGTACTTATTATATATAATATATGGTGTCGGATTTGGCATATTGGTGACATCAATTCTAGTAATATATATAGTAATAATAATAACATTATCGTTTAGTGATTGCACAAATAAATAAACCAACTCACTTCACCATCATGTTAGTTAACTCAATCATTACTAGTCCATGATGAAAAATACATATGTTAATAACCATTTGATAACTGAGTTTTAAATTTAATATATATATATATATGATGATGAATTTATCAACAGGAATACACTATTTGTTAGATTAGATAATCATCTCATCTAAAAGTATAAACGATAAGAGAGAACATATTTTTATTATTTAATTATATTTCAACACACTCCTTATATGTGGATTGATTTTTTTCCATAAGTTTTTAAATGAGAGGATTGATTGCACACTTCAACATAGAATCAGAGCAGGCATAAGTCCTAAGATCAAATCTCTTCGCCACTCATATAAAAAAAAAAAATTCACGTGCTTGACTCGTGAAAAAGAATCAAGTATGCACGTGAGAGTGTGTTGAAAATATAATTAAATAGAGTAATTAAAGTATGTTCTCTCTAACAACTTGAACTTTTAGATAAAATAGATCGTCATACATTTTAACAATATTCAAATAAATTATTGAATTCAATCGAACTCGCATGTAGATTACTAGCTCCGCCTCTCAACAAATATATACATTTCAAATCGATCAAGTTAATTTTTAAACTAGGTACGTACAAAAAAATATATGGTCCCTGAGTTTTAATGATTTATGGTCCATGTTGTTTCGTCCTAACCTTACTTTGGCCATGTGAAAATCACGTAAATTTCTCCACCTGTAATGATGAAGTCAATTATTACTTTCAACTCGATTCTCATTTGGGAAAAAATTAAAGTTAAGTTTTTGTATATATAATAAAAAAATGATGTACTTTTGGTGTTTAGTGAAAATGATTACATTTTGTTTATACAAAGTATATCATAATTAGTAAATAATTGAACTTAAAAATGTATAGAAGAAACTCAAATATATAACGTTGAAGGTGTAAACTTATATACACCATGAATATATATTTAAAGATTTTTTGGTACTATGCTACCATTCAAAAGATATTTACGTGTTAGCCTCCTTAAATTCTTATTGAAATGATACATTAGGCGAAAAATAAGTATACTTATAAAGTAAATTTAAGTTAGAGATTAAAGGGTGTATTTGGTATGATTTATTTATTTTTTCGGAAAATATATATAAGTTTTTTTTTGTTTATCTTTCTATGGTTGGTTAATAAGGATAAAATGTTATCTAAGAAACATTTATGCATAATTTAGGCAAATACTATAACACTAAAACTTGATCCTCTCAAGAACCTAACTATCCCAACACTGATCCAAAACACGACCTTAAATCTAACATGGGATCACGATTTGGGATGGGTTGGGGAGTCGAGTTATAGGATCGAGAGTTAGGTCGGGGCTCAGTATCCTAGGATGGGGGTTTAGGTCGGAGCCAACAACTTAATCCTGGGTTAAATTCCAGATTAGGGTAGAAATCAGGAGTCAAGTTTAGGGTCAAGATCAGGAGTGAGGTTGAGTTCCTAAATAAAAGTTGGGGTCGAGGTTGGGCAGGGTAGGTATCAAGAGTCGGATCACGGGTCAAGTTTGGATTCAGGGTTAGGGTTAAGTTTCAAGTTTGGGTTGGGTCAAGTTAGGTCAGGTTTAAAGTTGAGTCATGAGTCAGGTTTGTGTTTTGGACTTAACTTTGTTTTTCTCTATTAATATACAATTTCAACGTGAATTATCGTTTAACTTCAAATTTTGATGAAAGAAAAATTAGGATTATATAAACATATAAGGTTGTGTAAGAATTTGAAGGTTTATCATGAGGTGGAAAAGTGAAAGAAAAAAAATGAGAGAGAAGAAATCAAAATAAGATTTATTTTACTTTTAATTAGTTACTGAATAAATTGTTATAGATGATATGTGAATCGAATTTTATGGGTCCCCATGATATCAAATTCATGTACATAAATATTTAGCCAATTCAACGATAAGATTTATTTTAATATAAAAAGCATGATAGATTAGAAACGAAAAAGAATACTAGGTAATAAGATACGAAACTTGTAAAAAAATATGATAGTTGTGTTTTAAACCATTCATTCTTAATTATACGGAAAAAAAGAAGAAGATAACTTATAACCTGCTATCATATATTAAAATAAATTCACCAATAATATAAGAGTATTTACACTATCAGTGTGTGTAAAATGTATAATTTCTTTTGGTTATAGATTTCGAATAATAAGTTTTTCGAAACAAGGTAATTAAGTAAGAGTTACAATTTCGACTATTAAGTGTTACTCTCTCGTTCATATTAAGTGAACTATTATATTTTTTTCATAGTTCAAAATAAATAAATTATTCAAAATTTAATTAAATTTATTGAAATTTTCCTAGTATATATTCTTCATTTAATGAGATTTTTAACATATTTGTATTTTCTAGGAACTAGTACAAAAATAATAGCAAAAATAATTTTTAATTTATATCCTTAAATGTATTTATTTTTATAAAAATTATATCATATTGCAACAATGTCTACTTAATATGGACTATAGTCTACAGGGAGTAAGACTATTGGTCAACACAAAATTGCTATTCTTCTGACTATATTCAGTGATAGAATACTTAGTTCAACATTCTAATTTCAGACGAGTCAAAGTATAATCTTGATGGATTGGAATATCTATCATTATTAGTATTTCAATTAATAATAATATGATTTCTATATTCTCAAGTATTATGTGATTTCACACACTTTGAACTTAATTATTGACTAATGTCAATCCTAAGGAGATACTTTTTTAAAAAAATTAAAAATGATACTAACATTTTTGTTACCTGAGAAAAAAAGAAAAGGGGAAGGAGAATAATGAATATTAATGATGGTGTCAGAATTTTTACTAAGATGATTAAATATTGAATTAGTAAATGTACGAACTAGTTGGGGCAGGATGGGTGCGTGGGTGGGGGATTCGGCACCTTCTATATAAATATATATAAAATATTAATCATATACAAATAATATAATTTTCTGTTGAATGAGATTCAGATGAACATAATGGTCCCTGATGAGGATTGTATAGCACACTTAGGAATGACAATAGGGGTGGTGGCGGAGGCAAGACGATTTTAAAATTGTGCGAGGTGGGGAGGGAGGGATGCATGACAGGTTGTAGTGTTTATTACTTTTTAAATTAATGTGTGGCGGGATAGGTTGCAGGTCTATGTGATTTTATGCGGATTCAAAGTTAATTTTAACTATGTACATGATATAAGAGTGACAAAAAATTATCTATTAAAATAATTTCTTTAAAGTTACTAATATATTAAGGGATAATGCACAATTACCCCCTCAACCTATGTCCGAAATCTCAGAGACACACTTATACTATACTAAGGTCCTATTACCCCTGAACTTATTTTATTAATAATTTTCTATCCCTTTTCAGCCTACGTGACACTATCTTGTGGGCCTAACGCTGGTTGACTTTTTTTTTCAAGTTAGTGCAACGTAGGCCAAAACGGGGCAGATTATTACTTATAAAATAAGTTCAAGGGGGTAATAGGACCTTATTATAGTATAAGTGTGTTTCTGGGATTTCAGGCATAGATTGAGGGGGTACTTGTGCATTTTCCCATATATTAAAGATAGTAAATGAAAACGATTCAATCAAAACTAATACAATTTCTTACATGCTTTTCAATTGACCACTAAAATAAAATTTCTTAATTCATTGTGTATTAAATAAATATAACTTATAAATTATTTTTTTAGTATCAAACTTAACTAAAAAAAAAATATTTAAAAAATTACACAACGCTAGTTTATGTGGGGGTAGAGTGAGACGTATTGAAAATAAAAATAAATTATTATGCGAGACGAAATAAAATGAATTAAATTTTTTGCGAGTTAAACTCGATCTCTGCTCTGCTCCATTATCATTCCTAAGCGCACTAAATTATGTTTCATGCAAAAAAAAAAATAATAATAATAAAATGTTGGAATATCCGTTGCATTTTTTACTCAGTAGCATAGATACGTGTTTTGAAAAGTTAGTCCAGTTGAGTCCACGTTCTGTTCTGCACACCACAGCCCTTAAAAGCAAAAGCTCACACTTCAAACAAATTGTCAAATGCTCATCTTTATTTATTAAGTAGTACTTTTTTTCTTAAAAAAAAGAAAAAAAGAACCATCTAATTTAATTTGAAATGAAATTTAAATTTTTTTTTTTATAATTTTATGATTTTAAATTAAAATTATATCAAATATATAAAATTATCTTTTTAATTTTTTAGTTTAAATATGTCAAGTAAAAGATTGAAATTAAAATTAAAAAAAATCATTTTTTTAAAAATAGATTAAAAAAAGAAAGATATTTTTTTAAATAAAGTAAGTATTTTATTACAAATATTTATTTGAAGTTGAGGCACAAAAAAGGGGAAAATAATAATAAAATAAAAGTGCATGTAATGAGTTATGAGCAAAACTAGATAGAGTAGTCCTATCTGGTAAAGTAAAAAGGGAGACCCTCTCTCTTTTGGCTTCTTTCACCTATTCCACAAAAGGCAATTAACACTATTATCACTAAAACACTCCTTTTTACTACTCTCTATCTTTTTTTTTTAATTGATATTTATATTAAAATTCGACTAATTTTGTAGCGTCTCATTGAGAGGCAGAGATTATTTTCGCATCAAACATACCATTAGCTTTTTTTTAAAAAGACATAATATGTACTTCCTTTTGCGTGAATGTATTTGATTGAATAAAAAAATTTTGAAAAAGAAATTATGTTTAAAATAATCCTCAAAAAATTCTCCGACTATAGATTTTTTTACAAAAAAGGTAAAAAATATCCTACAATTATATGATGTTAGATAAAATGTCTTTCGTTAATAGTTCAGTTCAAAATATCCCTATAGTCAATATTCTAATTCAAAAATGCTTTTGTCAGTAATATTTTGATAATAGATATTCCTTTTCTAATAAACATATATCAATATTTTTTAATAAGCACATTATTTTCCTAATATAACTCGAATAACATAGGACACTTTGAAAATTAGTGTGAATCATCAAATTACCTTAAAAGATAAAGAAGGTGTTTGTATTTGATTAAAAGTTGGTCAAACCTATTTTTAAGTTAGTTTTGACTTGTAGAAGGGTTTGACAAAAATAAAAATAACTTAAAATAAGTCAAAAAATAACTTAAAATAAATTAAAAAACATTTGACAAAATGACTTAAAATAAATTACAAAACAAAAGTAAATTCTCCACCTACCTTTTATTTTAGATCTTGAAAGTTATTTCATTTTGACTTTTTAGTTTTGACTTTTGATTTAAAAACTACTTTTTTTTTAAAGTTAATTCAAACGGCCTTTAAACACTTTGAAGTGACCATAGGTAAAGTAATATTGTAAAAAAACATTTATTATCAATTAAATAAATAAATAAATAAGAAAAAACCTATTTGCATTTGTAAGATTGCTTCATCCTTAATCGGAGGTCTCAAATTTCAACTTTAATATAAAACAATCTTATCCAGAGCGTTACCCTTGAATAAACCCTATTGTGCGCTATCTAAAAATTTCAATATTTAGTATGAAAAAATCTCGTCCAAAGCGTAACCCCTAAATGAATCCTATTGTGTGCGATATGAAAATTTCAATCTTCAGTATGGAAAAATCCTGTCCAGAGCATTACCCTTGAATGAAACATATCGTGCGCAATCTAAAACATTCAATATTCATTAAGGAAAAATTCCATCCAAAGCGTTATCCCTGAATGAACCCTATTGTGCACGATCTAAAATTTTCAATCTACAGTATGAAAAAATTCCGTCCAGAGCGTTACACCTGAACGAACCTTATCGCGCGCAATCTAAAATTTTTAATCTTCAGTATATCAAAATCCCGTCCAGAGCATTACCCCTAAATGAACCTTATCTCACGCTATCTGAAAGTTTCAATCTTTAGTATGGAAAAATCCCGTCCAAAGCGTTAACGTTGAAGGAATCCTATCTTTTCAATCTTCAGTATGGAAAATTTTGTCCAGAGTGTTATCCCTGAATGAATTCTATCGTGCGCAATCTAAAAAATTCAATCTTTCGTATGAAAAAATTCTGTCCAGAGCATTACCCTGCATGAACCCTACCATGCACGAGCTATAAGTTACAATCTTCAGTATGAAAAAATCCTGTCCAGAGCATTATCCTAAATGAAACCTATCGTGCATGAGCTAAAAATTTCAATCTTCAGTATGAAAAAATCCTGTCCAGAGCATTACCCTAAAAAAACCCTATCGTGCGTGATCTAAAAATTTCAATCTTCGATATGAAAAAAATCATATCCAGAGCGTTGAATCCTATCGTGTACCATTTAAATTTATTCAAAACTCTAAAACAACGAACCAAAAAAACCCAGAAATTAAGGGAGTAGTATTTACAAGTAGCAATAGGAATAACAATAGCAAAAAATTTTGAAATAACTTTTCACTTTCCTTTCTCCCTACTATCCAGTGTGCTTTTTCTCTTTGGTAATATACCACTCTGTTTTGCCGGTGCGCCCCCCCTTTTTCACTCTCCTATTTTACAAACACACGACAAATCTCCGAGCTGTCAAAGATTCCATCTTTTATTGTCTCTGTTTCTTCTTCTTCTTCCCCATTTGTTCCTCAAACCTCAAATTCTCACAAACCCCACTTTCATTTTTTTATTAACCAACAATCATTCTCCATCTTGTTTTTTTAATTTTAATTGAGTAATTAATAATGGGGTGCACCAGTTCCAAGATTGATGATTTGCCGGCGGTTGCTCTCTGCCGTGAACGTTGCTCATTCTTGGATGAAGCTATTCACTACCGTTATGCTCTTGCTGAAGCACATCTTGCTTATCTTCACTCACTTAAAACTGTTGGAATCTCTCTGCATCATTTTTTTAAAGAAAATGTGGAAATTTCTCATTCCCCTGTTTTTGTTAAAGGTGACCCACCACCCCCTGAACCTCCCAAGAAAATGATTCCTCCTCCTGCTGCTGCTCCTGTTGATTCTCATTCTAGTTCTGGTTCACATCTTCATTTTCATTCTGATTCTGATTCTGATGAAGGGTCTGGGACTGATTCTTTACACCATCATCATTTAGATGGTACTTCCGTACCGTTTCATCAGTTTAGTTATGGGGATCATGAAATGCTTGGTTTTGGTGCTTCTTATCCAGTTGGGGCAAATGGGGGTGGGTTTATGCATATGAATTTCATGAGGAACCAAACGACGCCGTCTGTAACCTATGAACAACGGCCGGTGACTACAGAGACTGTTCAGATGAGTGAACCCTTTTCTTCTTCTTCTTACTACCCTTATCCTTATGCTACTAACTATCCGGATTATGCCAATTACGGAGGGGTTTTTTATCCCTCATCCACACCGGCGGCGGCGGTGGACGGGATGTCATTGGCTCCTTCAAGTTCAAAACCACCTCCGCCTCCGCCGTCTCCTCCGAGGAGTTCGCCTTGGGAATTTTTGAATCTTTTTAAGACGCTTGAGAGTTATCCAGTGTACCCACCAAGCAGAGACTCGAGAGAGGTGAGAGAAGAGGAGGGTATACCTGATTTGGAAGATGTGGATTTTGAACATGAGGTTGTTAAGGAAGTTCATGAGGATCAAAGGTTTGTAGACGAGGCTGTAACTGCAACTGCAAGTGGAAGTTATTCAAAGGCAGTTGAGGAGAATGAGAAGGCTGCTGATTCAGAGTCCATACACCACCACTCAAGCACAAGTTCATCCATGGAGGATGACCCGATTGAGTTTGAGGTACACGTCGTGGATAAGAAAGTGGTTGATGATGAGAATCGGGGAAATGTAGCTGGTTCGAAGGGTCGTAGTTTCAATAGCGATTCTGATGTGGTGAACGAGATTCAGGCTCAATTTGAGAGAGCTTCTGAATCAGGGAATGAGCTTGCTAAGATGCTTGAAGTTGGGAAACTTCCCCACAATCGTAAGCACGCCACATATCAAGGTATGTCGTTGTGGCCAAGTTTGAATTTTGATGTCTTTTTACTTTGAAAGATTTTGTCTTTATGTTTGTGAGCTTTGACAATTAGCTTCCATTGAGTTTTTGTTGATTAGTGCAAGTATTACAATTGATTTGTTGATCTTTGGACTTTCCATTTCATGGTCATTCTCAGGGATAGTTTCTTCCAAGATGTTGCACGCGATTACCCCTTCCTCGGCTGTACTCTCGCTACCTTCTACTTTAAAGAACGATGCGATTGAGATGGCTGATCATGCCATTTTAGATGTAGAAGGAGATATTAGTTCAAGGGCTAGAAACATTTCTTCCACATTGCAGAAGCTGTATCTCTGGGAGAAGAAACTGTTTGAGGAGGTCAAGGTATTGTTCGATCTACTGATCCACCCTTCTTTGAACGAGTCTTTGAATTTTGGAGGATGACAGTCACTAATCTTGTTTGTCTGCTCGATATGTACGTTAAATGGTCTGAGGAATTTAGATTGTTTTTTTGTAGACTGGTTGTGTTTCTTAAATCTGCTTTTTTCACATGTTCAGTAAGTTGTAATGAAAATGGAGTGGTTTGGTGCTTTGGTAGTTTTAGAACTTTTATAGACGATCCATATTTCTGTGCGCTAATGGAGAAATTCTAATGCTGCACATGTGTACTTTTGATCTTGTAATGTTGCTTCACTTATGTCGAGTAGATACATTGCTTCACTTAAATGCATTCATATCATCTTAAATGGATGTATGTCTTGCGATTTAGTATTGTGGTTGATCAGCCAGGGGCGCCCACCCACATTTAGCGAAGGGGTGTCAAATGACTTCGTTTCGTTGGAAAATTTTACCAAATATATATATTAATACTATGTATAAAGATATATCTATAATAAAAGGACACTACTCGACTAAAATAATCTAATGGCCTGTTGGTTCACCACTTTTTGGTGTTCAAGGTTGGGGGTTCGAACCTCTCCTAAGCATGATAGTTGAATTTTTAACTTTCCTTCTATAAATATTGACACAGCTTACTGAAAATTTTGCGTACATGATCAGCAATCTTCTTTTGTGGCACATGTGTACTTTTGATCTTGTAATGTTGCTTCACTTATGTCGAGTAGACATGTTGCTTCACTTAAATGCATTCATATCAATTTAATGGATGTATGTCTTGTGAATTACTATTGTGGTTGATCAGCCAGGGGTGGACTGAGCTAAGGGTATCAAACGACATTGTTTCGTTGGAAAATTTTACCAAATATATATAAATATATATGAATATTAATATTATGTATAAAGATATATATAAAATAAAATGACACTACTCGACAAAAATAATCTAATGGCTTGTTGGTTCACTGCTTTTTGGTGTTCGAGGTTGGGGGTTCGAACCTCTCCTAAGCACGATAGTTGAATTTTTAACTTTCCTTCTATAAAGATTGACACCGCTTACTGAAAATTTTGCGTACATCATCTGCTATCTTCTTTTGTGGCACGTGTTTCTTGCATTTGTCCTAAGAAAGGTGTTACTTACATTTTCCCTTGAAGTCCCAGTTTGTCATTGAGCCCCATCTTTGACAATCTGATCTGTAACTTTCTGAGAGTCTTTTTATACTTGTTTCTAGGTGTTCTTTTTTTCTTTTTCTTGGTAAAAACGATAGATCGTATCTAGGTGTTCAATCTGATTAGATCGTATCTAGCTGCAATTATTCCTGTGACTTGTATTCTGTTTGACTAGCAATTAGCATCAGCTGTGCAATTTGCATGAGAATGATGTATTTCCTTTGCTTGTTGTTTTGCGATTGCAGTTTTATGAACCATAAATTTTCATGATACTCTATTTGTTCCCCTTGCTGGGTTATTATGTGGTTGCGGTTGTGATTTGCAGGCGGAGGAGAAGATAAGGGTGCTTCATGAAAGGAAAAGTCAAAAGCTGAAGCAATTAATTGAAAAGGGGGCTGATTCTGACAAGATTGACATGACCAGAAAATTGGTTATAAGTCTCTCCTCAAAGATTAGAATTGCAATTCAGGTAGTTGATAAGGTTTCTGAGAAGATAAACAAATTGAGGGATGAAGAGTTGTGGCCACAACTGAACGAACTTATTCAGGGGTATGTATGTGCATTTCTTTTTGGACCTTATTCGATGGACAACAAATAGCTTTTTGCATATAAAATTCTTGCTGTGATTGTGAATAACTTTCTGCCCGGTTTTGCTATTCTTAGGTTTCAGTTATACTTGAGAATAAGTTCGAATTTTCCAAGTAAATTTTATTGTTTATTAGGATGTAAGACTACCATTAAATCGAACTGCAGTTTTAGGCTTTATGGAAAATTTTGATTTCCATCTTCTGTCGGTGAACATGTCATGAAACATCATAATGTGATTTTTAGAAGCCAGTGATTTGCTGGTCTCAATTTGAAAGTAAGAGCATGTGTTGTGCACATCCACACGTGATTCATGATGGCCATTTATGCTGTCGGTGATAAATTGATTCCATTTCCAGGACAGACGAATGCATAAATGCTGCAGCAGTTGCTATATTTCTTGTTCTAGTATTAGTCTTAATCACTTCCAAGTTTTGTTGCCGACTTTTTGTTTCTTCCCTGGTGAATGTGATACATTTATCTATTATATCCAACTCTTAAGTGTCTCTTGTATGGTTCTTGTATGTAGGTTATGTAGAATGTGGAGATCCATGCTTGAGTGCCATCGCTTCCAATCCGTAGCCATTGGAGAAGCAAAACGGCTAGATGCCATTGCATCTCACAAACACTTCAGTGATGCTCATCTTGAAGCTACTCTGCAACTTGAGCATGAGCTTTTGAACTGGACTTTGAGTTTCTCTTGTTGGGTGACTGCACAGAAGGGCTATGTGAGGGCATTGAACAGTTGGCTCATGAAGTGTCTTCTATATGTACCGGAAGAAACAGACGATGGAATAGCTCCTTTTTCTCCTGGCAGGATTGGTGCTCCCCCTATTTTTGTCATTTGTAATCATTGGTCACAAGCATTTGAAAGGGTCTCGGAAAAAGAGGTGGTTGATTGTATGCGAGATTTTGCTACAAATGTGCTTCAGCTGTGGGAGCGAGATAAGCTGGAATTACGCCAAAAGATGATGGTGAACAAGGATATGGAGCGACAAGTGAAGAGCCTGGATAGGGAAGACCAGAAGATACAAAAGGGGATTCATGCACTGGACAAAAGAATCGTTCTGGTTTCTGGTGAGGAAAATAGTCTTTCATTGAACAGGAATGTTGTTTACCAGAGCGAGACTAGCAAAAATAGTAGCTTTCAGGTTGGTCTACAACGTATATTCGAGGCCATGGAAAGGTTTACTGCTAACTCCTTGAAGGTATACGAGGAGCTTTTGCAACGTATCGAGGATGATAGACTTGCTAGAGAGCCTGAGGCTGTGTCGTAGCATTGCTTTCCCTTTCCGGAGGTCTGTTTATGCTTGTTCTCTAAATTAGAAGTTACAGATATTTCAGGTTAGGGGACAAAGGGAAATGGAACAGAAGATTCCTTTATAGCTGTAAAGAGAGATAAACTTAGTTAACAGCGATATGCCTTTTGAGTCGTTGCAACTGAAACTTTTTGCAATACTCAGATCAGATATTCTTGAACCTTCAATTTTAGCCATCAAATGTTTTAAGATGCCAGCTGAAATTTGTTCCGTCTGGTGGAGATATTCAGATGGTCCTGAAGTCTAGGATCACCAAACTGGTGTCTCGGAGGCGGGGAAGGGAGAGGGAGATTAACCTGTTCTGGTTGTAGGCATTTGTGTGCGCGATGTGAGGACGCTAAGCTGGAATGTTAGGGAATAGAGTTTATGTGAATTGTTCTTTTAGAGGCCAATGACACTTCATTTTATAAGAGGTGTTGTGTGTGTGTGTCTGTACAGTGAGACATAGGCCTGTTTAGTGACGCAAGTCATGAAACTGCAGTTGCCTGGCATCAGGCAATCAGTTGTATTTTGGTTGTTGAATAAGGACATATCTTTTCTAAGATTCAAGCAATAATATGTATCTAAAATTATAGATATGTAGACAAGGCAATTTGACAAAAAACATGGTGAATTCCATTGGATAGTAGCCCAATCCTGCTTTAACCCATGGCGTTGTAGCAAGAGTTTTAGCAGTCTACCCTCTGCCTTAAGAGGCTTACACATAACTGAAACATGTCAATCCTCTTACAAGTCTCTATTTCGCAGTACACCTTCAAACCTTTGACGTTCTAAACTAAGTTCCCTCATGCCTAGTTCAAAATCAAGAGTTCTATTTATCCGAATTTACTTCTGAAAATTATTGCAAAACTAGCTCCCTAGAATCGGAAAGTTATAGGGTATGCAATCCCAACTAATAAATCATAAGGCTAGAATCTAAGGGGTCGTTTGGTAGAGTGTATTAAGAAAAATAATGCTGCATTAGGTGTGTGTATTAGTAATACATTGTTTGGTACACTTTTTTTATTTTTATTTTATGTCATGTTAGTTATACACTCTACTGTGCATTAAGTTGTGTATTACTAATATTAAGAAATTCTAGGTATTAGACTATTAGTAATACATAGCATTTTAACCCTTGCATTAGATTATATAATTACAAAATTACCCTTGTCTTATTATCAATTTGTGATTGACCTACACCGTCGATTCTTTTGTTCATTAACTTCCTACATTGACAACGTATCATTTTTGAACCTTCGTTTTCTCCTTTATTTGACAGTGTATAATCTTTTAGCTACTCAAAAAGTTCAATCAACGTATAATAGGCTTTATGACCTCTTTAATACATTTTTATTTTTTAATATAGTGTAAGATTATACATTGATGTCATAAAGTGAATAAATATCGTTAAACGTTCGAAAATAATATAGTGGATATATATAACTATTGCTAGCTTCCCTGTAGCAATGAGTGATTGTAAATTCATTCTCTTTTATGAGTCTTGATGTGGGCTTCCATACTTCATTTATGCATTGGGCAACATTAATAAGTGATGTTATAATCTCAAATATAAAATATCTTACTTGCTATGATATTCTAAAATATGTTGGTATTATAGAAATTCATTTTGACCAGCAATATCACACACATGTTACTAAAATATATCGGTAGTAGAAATTTATTTTGACCAACATCACATACATATTTTAATATGTTTTTATAGAATTAGTACGTTTTGTACTATTAATCTGAGATACACGTGTAATACATAATAAAAATGATTAAACTTAGACTACCAAATCACAAAAACTTTGGAAAATATGTGTCGATTAAATAAGGTCTACAAATTGCGAACAAATAACCTACAACATGTGGGGTGTATAGTTTCTAACGCATAAGCACGTAATATTTTTTTGGACAAAATCATTGTTAGGACAACAATTTTTATTTTTTTTAACAAATTAACGATGTCAATTTTGTTAGAAGGACCTTTTTGATTAAAAAAAGATTTGTTACATTGTTTATGTTTTTTGAAAGAAACAAATTGCCCTTTTAGCTATGAATTCGGATAAAGTTGATGCACTTTCTGTTCTCTCAAAATTTCACTGGTGGATTACCGTGAATATGTTATTGTTAATGTGAATGCAATGTCGATTTTTGTAAGATAATACTGCAATATTACTGAATTTTATTTGTTTACAACATTTATGATATACAATTGATCTCCTTCTCAATATTTTTCTTAGGTACTAATAATTAGTCGTCAAAAATAAAATAAAAAATAATTTTTAAAATTGAAAAATCATCAATTCATTTTGGTTTGATGTTTTAATGAGTTTAAGAAATGTATACATATACATTTATTATTCTAAAATATTGTATATAGATGCTTTTGAATTATAATATAATAATTACGTTTATCTTATAAATTTTCTAAGATATCATCTTAGTCAACCTTTAACCCTTTTTTCATATATAACTTTTCAACCAGGAAAAACCAATTATAAATGGAAAAAAATAATAAATGAATCTCATTTTACTTTCCACTATAAAAAAGCCTCTTGCACCTTGCACCAAAGTATCTCATTGAAATTATTTTAATAAAATGGCCAAGCTTTTGAACTTTCCTCTAATTGGTTTCCTTCTCATTGTTTCAGGTTTTTTTTATTTATTTATTTTCTTTAGTCACTTTTTTTTTTATAAATAATAACCTCTTCATTTTTGTGACATATACACGATAGTGTAATGAATATTTATATGAGTATATATATGTGTGTGTAATTTTATCGATTTTTTGTAATAGGTTATTTCTTTATTTTTAAAGTAACCATCCTTTCTAAGTGAAATGGAGAGTTAATTACCTACACATATGTTCCTTGATTAATTTTGCCTGAAAATGCACATATAGATGGTAGTGTCATGAATTTATGATGGAAAATAAGAACAATTTTTAAATTTTTTTTTGCTTGTGTATAATGAAATGTTGTTTTTCATGAATTTGATTGCAGTTGCTTTGGATCTCAGTCCAGTGAATGCACAACGTAGATGTACTGAAATTTTGGATCCAAATAATTGTGTTCCCGATGATTGCAAAAATCAATGCATTCAGAAACACAATGGAAATGGACTTTGCGTAGGCAGTTCTGGTACTGGTCAATTTGCTTGTGCTTGTACTTATGATTGTAACCTTGATGAATCGAATTCTCTAAATTAGTTTTCATTTAAATACAAAATGATTTACAAGTGAACCCTCAACTTTTGTAAGTGTGTTATGTCGATGTATTGTCTAATCTATCAGAATCAAACTTTTTCCTTCCCTAAACGTCTATATGAAAGTGAACCCTCGACTTCTGTGAGACACATTTACATCAAAATTTGTGGCACTCTTTTTTTACTCATAACTTTTTACTCTAATATTTGACTGACAAACGATTTTGTACCCCTCACATACCTTCAATATAATAGGTTGTGGGGCCTCTAAATAATTATATATTGGGATATATGCTCGTTCCTATCCAACCTAATAACAAGATACAATAACAATTTTCAAATAATTTATCCGTCAATTTGAGATTTTGTTTCCAAAGCTCCCTTTCGTCTCTAGATTAGTCTAAAAGATTCCAAGTGACTTACTACACATATCTCTTCCTATAATCACAAAATCATTCTCTCGATATCTCTTCAACGATTGATATGAATCGCAAAAAATTAGTCTCGTAGATTATTGGTGTCTTGATTTAAATTATCCTCGAATGATAATTCACTTATCTGGGGCTAAGTTTGAGGAAATTTCAAATTTTTGACAAAAATTTCCTTTGTAAAATGGACTATATAAAGATCTAAAACTCAGAAAAGTTCAACAAGGCACCTCAAAGAGTGATACAATACATAATCAAAGCTCCAAGTACAATCAAATATCAATAGTGACTAAATGACATTGAAACAACTAAGAAATAACTCATTTGTGATGCATACATTTTGTAATACTTAAACCGATAACTTATACTTTTATAGCATCCACACGACTAAATATTTAGCCCCTAAATACTATGTCACTATACCGACTCGCCGTGAGTGACACTCACAATAAAATTAGTGGGAAAACCAACACCAATCAACCCGTAATTAACTCCAAATTAAAATAACAATTTAAGTAAAAAAAATCAAGATTCATATCTAAAAATCAAAGTCTAAAAACACGTGCAAAAATATTTTCATAGAATCAGAAGGTTGTGTATTAAAACTCTATATGATCTAGAATAAGAGGATGCAATCTAAAAAATCTAAAGAGTCTGAGCTCCAAATAGATGGATTAAGAAAATAAAGATGAATCCGTGGCAGAATGGAGGAAGTATCAATAACTAGGGAATCACAATTGAGATGGCGAAGCAACCACCTGAATATGTCTTATACTCAATAAAGAAAGAGCAAGTGCAGTATGAGTACATAAACCATAGCGTACTGGTAGGATTATCGTCTTGCTCCAAAGATATAAAGATATGAGTGTAAACACATAATTAAAATTAGTAAAGACAAGACAACACATACATCAACCAAGTCAGCAATACACCAAGACTCTCAATCACCAATCCCGACTTAATCATTTATATGAAGCATGCCCCACATGATCACAAACAAGCCTGGTTCACTCAAAGAACCAATACACAAGAGAATAGTCAAACATGTACCAAACATGACACTTGAGCCAAATGATAACATATACCAGACGTAGTACTCGAGCCAATAAAGAGATATTTTGTCTCAGGCATAGTACCCAATCCAACTGATAATATGTACAAGGCGTGGTACCCAAACCAATCAAGAGATATTTTGTACCAGGCGTGGTACCCAAGGTACACAACATGGTACCCGAGTTAATATCGAGATATATTTCGTATCAGGCGTGGTACCAGAGCCAACTGATAGTCAAACAAACACAAACACAATCACAATAAAATAAAATCACACTTGTAAATACAAGTAATCAAAACACATTTATTGCATGAGATTATTAACAATTCATCATTTCATAATTAACCCTTACATTTCCCAAAAAAAGCATTGTACGTGTTTCACTATAAAGTAAATTAACATGCATTCATAATATTACTGGGAAAGTAACAATGTCACCTACCTCTAATCTAGCCTTAGAAGCTCTATTGAGCTTGAGTCTTTCCCTTGTTAAGATACTTAACTTGTTCTTGATCTACAAATAATTAATACAACACATAACCACCAGAGATTTTAAGGCTTAAGAATCGAATTACAAAGTTAAAGTAGTAATTAACTTACCTTCATAGATGAAAATGATTGAAAATAAGAGAAATTCATCCTAGGTCTCTCCTACACTTCCCCAAAACACTCTTGGTTGATTATGGGCGGTTTTGGGGAGTTTATACATTTTTGACGACTTATCCTGCCATAGAGGCCTAATCCTGCTACAACGATGGTGTTGTAGCATGATATTATGCTATAACAAGAATTAATTTTACTGTCAAAGCACTCTAACTTAAACATAAATGGAACTCGTAAATCCTCCTTAAAGTCTCCATTTCACAATACACTTTCAAACCTGAATGTTAACCCCCCCACCCCCAAACAATCAAATTTGTTATCGAAAGTTCTACTTATCTAAATTCACTTTAGAAATTAAAGCCCTATTGTCAAGACCTAGCTAGACCTTTGTGAGTTGTACCTACTCTAACACTTCGATGGAAGAACTAGTTTTCAACTTAGCGTGGTCCATCAAAAATAACTTTAGAAATCAGTCATGAAAGGACAAGAAAAGCTAATTAGCAGTCTTAATAGATAAAAGATCAAGTTCCTATAAAGTCAACTAATTAACAAAATCATTGCAGAATCAACTCCCTACAATTTGATAGTCATAATATTAAAACTCTAAGTATCTGAAATAAAGGGGATGCAACCCCACCTAATAAAACATAAGTCTAGAATCTAAATGTCTATGTATGAAAACATAGACAACTAGATAAGGAAGAAACCATGATAACCCGGAAGAAATAGTCCACTCTTGAATTCAGATGTCTTCTTTCTCACAACTGAGGTCTTGAAGAAATAACATGAATATGCCCTGTACTCAACAAACACACATATTCCACTCATGAAATCACACACAAAATGTTAGTGTACCAATACGATACCTGAGCCAACCATTATTAGTATTCATACCTAGCGTGATACTCAAGCCAACCATTAGTATTCATGTACCAGCATGGTACTAGAGCCCACCATCAATCATAAATACTAGCACGCACAACCACAATAAAAATGAGTCGATATAAGGGTCAACTTCAATGATCATATCTCATATAATATAAAGAGTCAGGTGACCAATAACCTATCAAATTAAAAATTCATGAGTCTTTTTTCAATGCTGTCAAATTTGCGTCAATCCAAGTTTTGAATAAAAAGTTATGAGTGATTTACTAGAGATACTTTAACCTGGTAGAAGCTCTATGATGGCTCCGCGACACGGAGTGAATACGGACCTCACTGTCTACTGAAATAAAATTTTAACTTTCAAATCTTATCATTTATTTTCTTGAGGGTATTTTTATCATAAAAACCTTTGGAAAGTTATTTAAATGGCCTCAAATGTGTATTAATTAATTTTTCATAATTTAATCCTTTCATTCATTGCTAAAATTCTACGCTAAAAAACTTCAAGAAAACCAAGGCCAGGGTTCATCTTTCAAGATTTCCCATTAATCTTTCTTACTAAGGTATGCGTCACAATCCGAGTCTACATCCTAACCGGGACACGGTACTCATAACAATGTTTGCCCGAAGTTAACCCTTGGTGTAACATATCAAAGTATACCATATGAAAACTGAAGTAGAAGCTATAAACTAAAATCATAAGTAGATTAAAGTTCAAGAATAAGTCTATCACAACTGAAAGTAAAGGAACTTAGTGGAACGTTTGCTTGCGAATATGAATCAAGATGCTTAAATCAACATCATAAAATAATGTGGCGCAAAGTAGTATTTATATATGAATGTATTGGTATTCAAGGTAAGATTGAGATAAACAATTATACAAGCAAAAACACTATAAATCAGAGCATGAGTTGTACACAAACAATAACTGAAGATCTAAAAGTCAAAACTGTGACATATGACATAATATTACGGTAACAAAAATGTGTATCTGAGACCATATTTTCTGAAATCATATATGAAAGGATGCATATATGAAGATCATGCAATCTAAATATCTTATGCTGATATTATCTAGAAAATATAAAAAATATTGTAAATCTTTCCGGGGGAGTTTCTCATAATCAACATATATCGTGTGAGATCATGATGCACTAACATAGAATCCTAGTTGGGAGGGCTTCCCTATACCTTTTTCAGGGTATTGAACCTGCCTGTGTAATGTGGGTCCACTGGTTTGAGTCTCTCAAGGCTAAATTATCAACTGTCAAAACGGTGAAACATAATTCTACTGTGGCACGTAGTTTTGAAACTCTGGCTATCTAGAACCCTCGTTCACTCAGTGCTAAATATTACTCCCAAAACATACTATTCATATAACTCATAACATATCTATTAAGCTTATCTAGAAGCTTATAACGAGTCTTGCTCAAAAATCTTTTTCTAAGCCTATTTTGTTGTGAGTATGCTCAAATCTTTGAAATAAAGCTCAAATCCTTCTTTCTAAAATCATATGATGAAATATCTTTCTAAAGCATATCTTTCAACTCATGAGAAAGTTTTATAGAACAGGCATAACTTATAGATTCTCAAAATAGCTTTCATAATAACATAAACACTCTAAAATCATGCTTTGAAGATAAGATTAAGGAATCAAAAATAAAATTCATATCAAGAACTAATAAGGATGACCATGGGAAACCTTGCTAAACATAAAAAGAAAGTACAATAGTCAAAGTTCATTATTATGAGTAAGTAAATTCAAGAAATCATGCAATTGGATCATAAAATGGTGAATTTGAAAGTAGGCTTATAAACCCTAACCATAGAATTGAATCATCAAAACTGAAAATTTTAGACACAAGGATGAAAGAATTCCTCATTAGAGTCCTACATACCTTGAATCACTCTAATGGAAACTCTAACTTTGAAGCAGAACCTCAAAAGTCCCTTCTTAAACTTTAGGATGAGTCTTGGTTTTGCTAGATATGGGAGAAAGATTTGATGTTAGAATCTCATGAAGAATTAGTCGTTAGAGAATGAGATTGCTTTTAGAAATACTTTAGATACATGAGAGCAACATACCTTGATGTTCGAGATGGAGAAAAGGAGATAATTTGTGAGAAAATAAGCCCTAAGTTGTCCAAGATGAATTTTCTAGTGAACCCCAATTAGAATTACTAAATAGAGCAGCTCAAAAATCGTGGACACTGAAAAATTGGCTTGGCGCGACGCACCCACGCTACGGGCCGTACGGAGCCCATGGCTAATTTTGTAATACAATGTCTACTGAAAAAAATGGCCCGGCGCGGTGCGCCACGCTACCAGGTGTGCAGAGAGAATGCCCTATTTGATGCCCTCTAGTAAAATGCGAATTTAATTTTTACTCAAGAGTCGGATTGACAAGCGGTCTGTGGCGTTGAAAAGACTATTTGTAGACCTTTAATTTGAGAGTTGATGGATTATTACCTAACTCTTACTATTTCAAGAGATATGATCGTTTGAAGTTGACCCTGGTATGAACTCATGTCTTAGCCGATAGAAAAGCTTCAAACTTAACTTGGTGTTTGAGGTACCTTACGACCCTACACAACCTTCTATACACTTAGTAAAATTAGTAAAGGACCTTAGAATAAATGTAAAACATATAAATCATTAGGTTCAGGCCTATATAAATACTGAAGATAGTTTCATTCTTTGCTTAGAAGTTGCGAGACATTTCAATATGTGAGGCTTTAGTGAGAGTGTCCCTTCACTCATGCCTAATGTATTTTTTTCCTTCTAATTTCACAAGATTGTTAGAAGTGAAAATAGGAATTTTTGTGAAATTATGATCTTTCTTCAATAAGCTATATTTTCATTGTTTCAGTTTGGTTTTAAAACCTTATAGTACTGATATGATTTACAACCTAATTAAGTACATATTTTTTTAAGGTATGACTTTTGATCTTAGCCTCACATGTAATATGAATGATTAAAGGTTTATATACCTATGATCATTATATGAATATGTTGTTTTAGGAGGATTATTTTGTATCAAGAGGATGCGTTTAGAAAACTCAAGTTCCATAACTATGCGCCAATATAGTATCATGTTTCACCTCTTTGACAGTTGACCATTAGCTCTCTGAGGCTCATGTTAGTTGATCCACATAATATAGAATAAAGTTCTATATCCCCGGAAAGTATAAGACAATCCATCCAACTAGGATTATGAGTTGGACTTTATGAGCTCAAATGACGTATGTCAGTTATAAGAAACTTTTAGTTTATGTATCTTTTATGATATGTCCTTAAATTTATTTGATTTGAGGTACATTAAAATTGCTATTTTATGAAATGATTATGCAGGACTGTTAATTTAGACCCAAAGATGTATATTCTTTTGAAAGAAGGTCTTAACACTGATATTTATGTATGAATTTCAATTGTTTCATTTTAGCCCCTTTATTGAGATTATGACATTACATTTTCGAAACTTTATTCCATACTTTCGTCCATATGTTACTTTATATGAGTATGTTGGTGCTCTTACATACTCAATACATTCCATATATAGAAGCGTATCTTTCTCCGCATTGCATCCTTTAGTGATGTAGATTTCAGCGTTCGTTCTCAGACTTGTGGCTAACAAGGTTGCATTAATTTCAGTTAACACTTGGTGGGACCTCCTCATATGGGGACACCATTAATTTAGGTCATTAGACTTCTTTTCATGTTTTCTTTGGTTAGGTAGCTGGGGGCCATGTCCCGGCAGACTTATATTTTCAATTTAACTATTAAAGACTTATTTCATATAGTATAAATATAATTTCATTTTTTTTATAAATTCTATAATTTAGTTATGTATTTCAACTTCCTCTTAGTTTCTTTATGTTATTCTTTGATATGTATTCCAAGGGTTTACTTGAGATCACTCGTGATTCTAGATACTGTATCTTGGCTAGTGTATAGACTTGGGTCGTGACAGTAAGTCAAGGTTTTATGTAGAAAAGTCTCTAGAACTTCTTATTTTTTATAATATTGTTCTTGTGAGAAGGAAAGGCGATTTAGGACAGTTTTCACTCGCTTTTCCACCAATTTTTTTTGATAAAGATAAGTTCCTCACTCTATTATGTAATTTAATTCTTAAGCCTTAGAATCTAGGGTTTACTCTTGAAGGAGGGATTTGACTAGATTTAATGTTGGTAAAAACCCTGGTTTGGGTTGAATAATCATGAATTGGCCGGTGTTTAGGATTTGGTTATAATCGAGGCAAAATCAATGGGTAAAACTGGCAATCCAAAACATCTCGAGACATATATACATATTAAGTTACAATATTGGGAACTGAAAGTCGAAATAATCCAAATTAATATTTCCACAAAGCCTCTAGGAGAATTATACATCAAGTAGTCGGGACAAGGTCCCGCGCCGATACACTAAAAAATTGTGTGTGGATTCCATGAGAGGATTGGTTATGTGCATTTGTGATCATGTGGTACATGTTTCATGCATCGCTAATTCAAGGATTGTAATTGGTAATTTGCAACATCTTGTAAATGTTGATATATATGCAAGTGTTGGCATACAGTACTACGTTGTAGTTACTTGTTGACATCTATTTTAGAATTGACAGTATAATTCTACCGGTAAACGATGTATATGAAATGAAATTGCATTTATTTTTCTTGTTGATTACAAGACATATAAAAATGGCTTATTCGATGCCTTAATTGATGGACACTTGAATGTTCGAATCCAAGGGTGAGCTACTCTTGTGCGCTACCATGGATTCATCTTTGTTTGTTTGTCAATTTTTTAAGACACATATACTTTTGACTATTAGATTTATGCTTCATATTTTTTAGGGTTGCATCTCTGTTAATGATTGTTTAGAATTTTGGTACAATGACCTTCAATTCTGGGGGGTTTCCCAAGGGTGAGCTACTCTTGTGCGCTACCATGGATTCATCTTTGTTTGTTTGTCAATTTTTTAAGACACATATACTTTTGACTATTAGATTTATGCTTCATATTTTTTAGGGTTGCATCTCTATTAATGATTGTTTAGAATTTTGGTACAATGACCTTCAATTCTGGGGGGTTTCAATTCTGAAATCTTTGTTGAAAAGAGATTGAATTTATGAGTACTCGATCCAATGTTTATTATAAACCGCTTCTTAGTTGTTTTACTTTATGATTTGTCTTCTTAAAATGGTTTGGTGGGCTATGTTGGATTAGTAATTGGTTGTCCAATCGGAGGATAACTATGAGTGCCACTCATGATGATCTAGATCATGACACTCTTTGACTTAAGACCCTACGACATCAAACCATTTGTTCTCTATGGTAAACCTTACAAAGTCGGAATCCTTTGCTATAATGAACCCTAACAAGATTTCAAAACTGTATTCCTAAACAACCATTAAGACAAAAAAAGGTTGTTATAGGATTAAAGGGAGTAATAATTAATTAAAACTAATTGAATGCATATCATTTCATTTCTCAATGAACACAACACAGCGTTTTTCAAGGTTTTAATTGACATATATTCTAATAAATAATTTATATATCCTTTTGAGGGAATTAAACTTATCCACTAATTGGCTAAAAAATTACCAATTAACCCTTCATGTGAATGAAGTTTGATGATAAGGATAGAAGGTCAGTGAATAGTATAGTGTTATGCTCGTTTGATGTGAGAAGTAGGGGCCTAGCCTCCTCCTTTCTTCTTCTCCATTTAGTGATATCAGTTAGTTTCTCATCATTATGTGTATTACTATGATATATTAGTCATTCATTTTGTATCTTGCTATTTTATTTAGTCCTTCATTGAATACTTATATTTTGAGCTGAAGTTTTTCGAAAATGACCTCTTTATCCATTAAGGTAAGGATAAAGCATGCCTAGTTGGCTACTTTGTATTCTCTCAAGATATCAGCTGTGGACTACATTTGATATCTTATTGTTGTTTTAACCACGAAAATACAATTTTAATTTTCATAAAACAATACTACAATATTAATTTTGCTTACAACACTTATATATACAATTTATCTCTTTCTCAAATAAGTTTTGGTACTACCAATTAGTTGCATAAAAATGGATTTCTTTTTTTTAAGATTGAGAAATCATCAATTCTTTTAGATAGGATCTTTTAATCAGTTTAGGAAATATATATATACGTTTGTCATTTTATTCTAACATATTATACATAGAACATATATATGATTCTGAATTAAAATATAATAATTATTGTTACCTTATAAGTTCTCAAAGATCTCATCCTAGAAAAAACTTTGAACAACCTTCCATAACTTTTCAACAAGGAAATGAATTATATATAAATGGACAAAAAATAAATGAGTTTGATTTATTATCCATTTTTATTTATCAAAATCTTGCAAAAACACACTATAAATAGTCTCTTTCACTTTGTACAAAAGTATTCCATTGAAATTAACTTGAAATTAATTTTGATTAAGAATGACCAAATTTTTGAACTTTGCTCTTTGTTTCCTTCTCATCATTTCAGGTTTGTCTTTTGTCTTTTTTTTTTTTGAGATTTAGCTTGTTCAATTTTTATGACATATATTCTATTTAAACTTCTGAGGTATATATTTTATATACTGATAATGTGAGGAATGTATCATCATATATATGTATAATTTCATTGTTTGAAATAGGTTGTTTCTTTATTTTTCAAAGTAATCATCTTTGAGTTTATATAGAGAGTTAATTACGTTATGTTATAGGTCAACTTCACATGAATATATAAAAATTCTCTATGAAGGCACAATCAAACTTATGATGAAAATAAACAATTCAAGTTTTTTTTTTTACATGTGTGTAATGAATATTGTTTTTTATGAATTTGATTGCAGTTGCATTGGATATTAGTCAAGTGAATGCACAACACAGATGTACACAAATTCTAAATCCAAAAGGATGTGTTCTTTTTGATTGCAAAAAAGAATGCTTTCAAAAATACAATGGAAATGGTCTTTGCTCAAGTGGTGGTACTATCGGAAAATATGTTTGTACTTGTGTTTACAATTGTAACCTTGATTAATTAAATTCTATAAATTAATTTTTATTTCAAACATATGAAAAAGTGGTCTATTTGAAGGTTGTTCTTTATATAAGAGAATGATTTTTTAATCCTTTCTAACAATTATTTTACCATGTTTTAATTTAAACTTCTGATTATGAAACCCTAATTATGCAACCGAACTGAATTTGTACCATGTAGACTCCTTAAAGTAGCAAAACATGTACTTTCCAAGTAAAGAATCTCCATTTCAAAGGTAGATCTAATTATTCGAACTTTAAGTAACTTCTGTTCAAATTATATAAATGTTTTATGTCAACGTGTTGTCTAATATATGAGGAATGTTAAAGAAAAAATATTTGTTATATCAAATTAATTAACATGAAAAGTAATAAAATTTACATGTCATTATATTATACAAAATGAAAAAAAGTTAAACAAATCTATATGTTAATAATATTAAAAAATATATATAATACTGATGAAACGCGAAAAAGAAACTTATTGACAAGGTACCCACATATACATTATACATACACAACACACCAAATGTTGTTCCATAGAGGTAAAAGAAAGATTACAATTTTAATCCATTATAATTTATTTGGAGAATCTTATAATATATTTTAATTTTTAATATTATAAATCTATTAGTAGACTTGTATTAAAAATAGTTTAGCAGAAAAATGAGCATACCTGGTTCATTTTCATTGCTCCTCCATTATATTTTCTAGTGATGATCATATTCTTGACGTATGAGTCCATTTATATAAAAGCAAATAGTCTAATTTTGCAATGTAGGATTTAAAAAAAGCCTTTCAAGTAACTCATCATTAGTACAACATTTTATTTGACATCTTAATAGAAATTCATTAACTCAATTAATTCATCCCGGGAAAATATGTAGAAATTTTACTTTAAAATAAAGGATAATTTTGTTGTTCAACTTTTAAAGTGTATTTTGGATTAACATTAAAACTTGAAATGAAAGTTTTTAAGTTTTAACATCTAATCATGTATTAAGTATAGTTTAATTATATCTATTGATTTAATTTTAAAAGTTAGTCAAAAATATTTTTGAATTAAAAATATTAGTGAAGGGCATAATCGTTATCAAACTTCAAACTTAAAATTTTCCTCCCTTTAATATAATATGATATGATGATGGTATGATATGATGATTACTATGATCAATTACTCATTTATTTTGTATCTTACTATTTTAATTATTTATTTGCCTTAATCCTTCTTCGAATACTTTTATTTTAAACTGAGGTTTCTTAAAAATGACCTCTTTACCCCATTAAGGTAAGAATAAAGAATGTGTACTTTCTACTCTGTCAAGATCTTACTTGTGGATTACGGTTGGTATGTTATTGTTGTTGTAACCTCTAATGTGAATGCAATTTTAATTTCAAAAAATAATACTAGAATATTAACTATTTATCTTTGTTTAAAATACTTACGATATTACAATTTATCTCTTTCTAAATACTTTTTTAGGTACTAACTATTAGTTGTATAAAAATGGAAAAAATAATTAAGATTGAAGAATAATCAATTCTTTTATGTTTGATCTTTTAATTAGTTTAGGAAATATAAATATATATATATATATATATATATATATATATACCATGTTATTCTAACATATTATATATAGAATATATATATGATTCTGAATTAAAATATAATTATTATGTTACCTTGTAAATTTTCAAAGATATCATCTTAGTCAAACTTTTGATCAACTTTCCATAATTTTTCAAAAAGGAAACAAATTATAAATGGACAAAAAATAAATGAGTTTGATTTTACTCTCCATTTAATTATCAAAATCTGGCAAAAACACACTATAAATAGCCTCTTGCACTTTGCATCAAAGTAACATTGAAATTAACTGGAGACTAATTTTGATTAAGAATGACCAAGTTCTTGAGCTTTGCTCTTTGTTTCCTTCTCATTATTTCAGGTTTGTCTTGTATATTCTTTAGTAATTTTTAAATTTGAGATTTAACCTCTTCGTTATTATGACATATAGATATTTAAACTTTTTGATATATACTAATAATATGAGGAATGTTTTTAATGTTGTTTTTCATGAATTTTATTGCAGCGTTGGATATTAGTCAAGTGAATGCACAACGCAGATGTACTGAAGTTCTAAATCCAAAAGGATGTGTTCTTTATGATTGCAAAAAAGAATGCTTTGAGAAACACAATGGGAATGGTGTTTGCTCAAGTGCTGGTACTATTGGACAATATATTTGTGTTTGTGTTTACAATTGTAACCTTGATGAATTAAATTCTCTAAATTAATTTTTATTTCAAACACAGATGATTTACAAGTGGTCTATTTGAAGGTTGTTCTTTATATAAGAGTGATTTTTTGTAATCCTTTTCTAACAATTATTTATTTATGTTTTTATTTAACCATCTGAATATGAAACCTAATAATGTAACCAAACTGAATTCATACCATGTAGACTCCTTGAAGGAGCAAAACATGTACTTTTCAAGTAAAGAATCTCGATTTCAAAGGTAGATCTAATACAGTAGTTGCAGATTTTTTCGAACTTAAGTAACTTCTGTTCAAATAATATAAGTGTTTTATGTCAATTTGTTGTATAATATATGAGGATCAATTTTTTTTCCTTTTCTAAACCATTATATGAAATTAGACCCCTGACTATTGTGAGACACATTTCCATCAAACTTTGTGAGATGCCTCGGGATGTATCCTTCTTTGAAAAGACTATCGGTAGAGCTGTCAAAATGGTTGACCCAATCCAACTCAACCAATCCTAACGGGCTAGAGAGTTAAACGGGTTGGAGTGGGTTGACCCTTTTAATTAAAGGGTTTATAAATTAGTAGTCCAACCCAGCCCTAAGCGGGCCACGGGTTGAGACGGGTTGGTCCTTCAACCAGAAAAATAAACAATATACTCTCTTAGAAAGAGTATCGAACATTGACGTCTATGAACACGACATCAATTCATATAGAAATTCATTTATAAATCACACACTTTGGTGAATACTTACAAAAATACATTTATAAATGACACACTTCGATGAATACTTACAAAAATACATAATAGCAGTAAGATTTAGCGGATAAATATTGATCATTCCGCCATTTCTTCCACAAAAAACTAGCTGGTTTAAAAGATTTCCAGCAACACAAGGCAACCCAAATACTTAACAAATCAAAATTGCTAAATATTACATGACCCATTAATTAAAGCTTTACGACTCCGCTTCCGCTTTCACCATCGATCACATTTGAATCAACATGTGATATTGTTTTCTTAAGAAGTTCATCTTCATCTACAATTCACCATACAAGATAATATTGCAAAAGACTTGATTTTTTATTTTTCAAAATATTTATAAATAATACTATTAAAAATATATATAAAAATATTTTTAAAAATTAATAGCCCACGGGCTGGCCTCTGAGGCTTGCGGACTGGACCTACGAGGCCAACGGGCCAAAAGGGGCCGGCAAAAAAGCCTCGTTCCTAAATGAGCCAAAAAAATAAAGTCCAACCCCACTTATTTTAAGGGTTAGGTTGGGTTGGCCTCGCGGGCCAAACTCATATTGACGGCTCTAAGTCTATCGGACTACGACTTCTCTTCTAAAGTCTCTGATGAGCGTGTATGAAAGTTTACTAAATTGTTACTCCCTCCGTTTAAAAAATGATGACCTAGTTTGACTTGGAACAAAGTTTAAGAAAGGAAAGAAGACTTTTTAATCTTGTATTCTAAATTAAAGTTATGTCAAATGTACCAAAATTTTCTTTAATCTTGTGGTCTTAAACATGCCACGTGGAAAGTTAAAGTTAAAGAGTTAACAAAAAAGGAAATGAGTCATTCTTTTTTAAACAAACTAAAAGGAAATATAGACATTATTTTTAAAACGGAGAGAGTATATAAAATTAGTTTCTAAACCTAAAATTTATTTGCAGTCTTTTGTACGAATCCAAGCCTAAGAGAAGTATCTAAATGTGTCTTTATTTGAACTTAATATTAAAAAATAATTTACTACATAAATAAATTTCTTTGGTATGGGGTGATTATTTTTATTCATTTTTGTATAATTTACAACTTCAGTGTAGTCATAAACTTGTCACCTCTCAATCTAGCTAGGGGATCCAAATAATTCGTAATTAGTTAGGAACTCAAAAGGAGAGTGTGATATGCTTAACTTGATTTTTTCTAACTGATTTCGAGTTGGTAAAAATATGATCCTTAGGCCGATCTAGAAATCATTGACACCTCTACATATTGATTTTAGGATATCGAATTAAAGATTGGTGAACATATTAAAATTTTATAGTTAGTAGTCTATCGATGCTAGAACGAATTACTTAATTTTTTTCAATGATATATTAACACAACATTGATTGTAAACCCTAAGGATAAAGCCCCGTCCAATATTCTTTGAAGAACTACTAATCACATCAAAGTGCAATCACTTTCTAAAATTGGTCGAAGAAAAACAAATCTTGCTCTGTTTCTTCTCCTGTTAATAATGCGTTCTACATTTTTCATTTATAAATGAGAAGAATTTCAACTTATGATATTTTTCTATAATTTTTCATTGACTAAATTACAATTTTAAATTATTAAAATTAATGGGATGACCCAACCTACTGGGTCTTGCAGGCACCTACTTTAACAACTAGATAGGACAACCCTTATCACTCAATTTTAAAACGGATGATACATAAATTAAATAAAACATAGGAAAAATTCTTTATGTTTTAAAATCACCATGAAACTCGATCATCTTTTATAAAAACAGGTACAAGAGTAACTAAGAAGATACAAGGTACAAAAGAAAATATGTCGTAGCTCCCACAATAAGGAAAGATGAGTAGAAACTTTTAGAGATCATCATCACCTTCACCTATGAAACATCATTGAATCCTGCAACCAGACTATATCAAGTGGTATAGCAAGAATAGTATCAATACAAAAAACCTATACCGATAGACTTATCTTACCTTCCACGGTATGAATTTAATTTTCAACTTCTCTAATCATGTATCATGCATGTATTACCAACGAAGCAGTTAATGTATCATATATGGTAAAAACCACATTCATCACCTATCCGAGAGACTTCCTCCCCCAAATCTTGAATTGACAACCAGAAATATCATAGGTCAGCCACAACTAAACATAAGTTCAATCATCCAAACTTCGTCTCCTAAGACCTATGCATGAAATCACCCGGCAACCTACAAGACAGTGAGACACTATATGAATAAATATGAGTTTAACTATTCAGTTAAGAAAAGCTAGCCTATCCGGGCACCAAGCAGATGCTGAAGAATTCTAAATGTGAGTTTCCGGCTCTTTAGTGTTAATCCCGACAAGTGTTGGTTGGGAATCATCGGGACTTACTCTAGCTCACACGAAAATCCCTCTCCTCCTTTGACTTCGAGATTAAAATAGCTTGGAGATTTTTGGAGTAACCCTCGCTTATTTTGTCCCATAAAAGTTGGAAGAAAAATCATAAGACTTCAATAGTAAACGAAGTCCTTTTATAGTGGCCCTACGGTGCGCTATAGCAGCACCGCCATAGCGCGAGACATCCCACGGGCTAACGTTAGCTCGCATCAGTTCTTAAAATAATTCCATTGTGTGCCTCAAAATTTCAATTGGGCACCGAAATTTGAAAATCTTTGAGACTCCACACGAGGTGCATTTAAATAATGACAGATTGAATCATTATAATTTATCTTTTAAAAAATCTAATAAAGCAAAACATGACAATTAATATAGAACGGAGGAAGCAGGAACATAAAGAAGGAACGAAAAGAAAACAAATGAAAGCTATTCTTGAATAGAAAATATATTTGTTGAACTACAAGAGAAAAGAGCATGTATATTCTCTACTCTAATATAACTCCTAACATATAGTGTTTTTATTCCACTAAACAAACTTTCAAAGTTTCTAACTCTCAACCCACTTTCTAACGTGAACAACCTCACCTGGATAATTGTTTTGACCTAGTAAATGCAGTAAACAAGTAACACAGTATAAGTTGCACTAATTTGTTACAGAAATAATAATTTATAAATCCCTTTGAGAGAATCAAATGTAACACCTAATGAAGATTGCATAGGTGACTACTTGTCCAAGTGTACGGGTCCTATTTACGGGTCATATATAGAAGGTTCTATGATTTGTAGAAGGGAGTCGTAGAAAATGTCCTTAAGGATTTCTTGGTCTCTGAAGCTTTCTTACGAACCATCAGGACGGTCCGTAGGAAGTGATCCTTGAAGAGGTTACAGACTTAATTGGAAAATTTGACTTTTGGGTCTACACAGGTTTTGATGGGTTGTGAAACTATTGAGTGGTCTCAGACTTGGAAAATATTTTTGGTTCATAGGTTCTACAGTTGGATCTACGGTTTGTTGAATCTTAGACGGACCATAAAGTTCTCTCGTGGAAATTGATTCAGAAATTTGATCTCCAATAACTAATTTTACGGATGACCAGTACAGACCATAGGACCCCTCCGATAGTTATTTCTAACGGGTATTTGGGTCTTACACATTTAATACCTATCTATGTCGTTTTAACCCAAATCTAAGCCTTATTACTACCCTTCACCCTTAGGAAAATTCTCCAAACTCCCCCATTTAATCAAATTCCTAAATTTTTTCCAAGGTATCCATATATCCTATTCTTTTCAAATCTAGTTTCTTTGTAAGAGTACACTGAATATGTTATTGTTATCTGTTGACCATATATATATGTTACTACTTGTTAATACTTAATGCCATATTTATTTCAGTTGGAATATTTCAAGTCATGTATAAAGTTAATTGCAATAATGAAACTAAAGCATTGTATTCTATGTTTATTGCAACAATAAAGTAAATTATTATTAAGCAATAATTGAGATTAATCAATTAGTCGTAAAGGGGTCTCACATGTAATTATATAGTTATAACAAGTACATACTAATCAGAGTTTTTCTTTTACTTAGTTACAAATGAATCAGATTAAGACAACAAAAGTAAGGAAAATGTTAAATTAAAGGAGATGAGCATGCGAGGGTAAAGGTAGGTGTGTTTGGGTAATATGAAGGAAAATATATTTCACGATAACAAGTGAATTTCTTAATTATTTCCAGTGTGATAAATAAGTAATAAAAATCATTGTTGTAAAGTATTTATATATAATTGAGCAAAATTCTGTAAGGGTTGGATGGGGTGGAGTGTGGGGGGTTTGGGAGTGGCGGTGGTGGAATGTTTAAAAGCACTTATACTACTTGTTTATTCTTATTTTTTGTTATGAAAGTTATTTTTCTCCGAACTTATTTTCTACAAAGATAATTTACAAAATATTTGATCAATATAACATGAAAAAATTGAAAAATTCATAATAAACGTACCCTAAATTTAGTATGGAGTTAAAAGGGAGAGAGTAGAATTAGCAGCCCTAAGTATAGGCATTTTCAAATTATGTAACTTTGACATGGAATAATTGACCCAGCCAACCCTATTTCTATAACTAGGCTGCTAAATCATCAACTCCTCATCTTTGAATATTAGTGTGGGTGGTGTGACACTTGGTTAAAAGTACACTATATTTCTTAATTAGGCTTAAGTGATCGATATTTTGGAAAAGTTATCTTTATTTTATTACATTCATCCTTTTTTAACTCGCTTAATTCAACTCATTTACTGATATGCAACTCATATTGACCCATGAGAAATTGTGTAAATATTTTAAAAGAGATTTTTTATTTGATATCTTATGAATAGTCACGGCTAACAAAGTTTAGCTATCTCAGTTGTTGATTGACTTGTTTTGTGGGTACTTTTGCATCAACTTTAAGTAATTTTACGGATCGTATATTAGAGTATATAAGAATAATGTTATATAAAATGTTTAGTAATGCTTGCATTAATAATATTCACATTATTTTTTATACAATTTAATGTGCAATGGGTGTTTGACCATTATATCAATAAAATAATGATATTTTAAATTCATTTGAAGTGTAAATGAGTTAATGATTCATTTATCTTAGGAATAATTATTTAATCAGGTAAATTTGTGCATAATATTTATCAAATATACTGAGAATTCAAAAAAAATTATCAATTATAGTAAGAATTTCTTAAATTTATCATGTATATGTGATACAACAATTTACTTCGTATATATTGATGTATGACTGATACAAAATGAATTGTTGAATTCATAATACTAAGCGAGTTTCGAAAATTGTTATATTGCTAGTACAAAGCGAATTTTAGAAATTGTTGTTATCGTATAGTTAGGCTAAAACCAGAATTTAATACAATAATAATTTATAATCAGATAAATATTAAGAAAGTATGAGCCGCCGTTTACTTTTCAGTGTACTTACTGAATTAAATTCTGGATAATACAGGACGGACTATCAATTTTGTCACAAAAGTCACTGATTCCTCACAACCACTTGCCTATAAATAGGTTTCACTTTAGCACTTGTTTGCCATCAGATTCAAAATGAGGCAAACTTCTAAATTCACTACTTTTTCTTTACTATTTTCTCTGGTTTTGCTGAGTGCTGCCTCGGCGCAGAATTGTGGTTCACAGGGCGGAGGCAAAGTTTGTGCCTCGGGACAATGTTGCAGCAAATTCGGGTGGTGTGGTAACACTAATGACCATTGTGGTTCTGGCAATTGTCAAAGTCAGTGTCGTGGTGGCGGCCCTGGTCCTGGTCCTGTTACTGGTGGGGACCTTGGAAGCGTCATCTCAAATTCCATGTTTGATCAAATGCTTAAGCATCGCAATGAAAATTCTTGTCAAGGAAAGAATAATTTCTACAGTTATAATGCCTTTGTCACTGCTGCTAGGTCTTTTCCTGGCTTTGGTACAACTGGTGATATCAATGCCCGTAAAAGGGAAATTGCTGCTTTCTTTGCCCAAACCTCCCATGAAACTACTGGTATGTATAACGAATGATAAATCCAATATTTAGATCGAACAATTATACATATAGTTTCATTTAAGTAATAATAATTGATTATATATGTAGGAGGATGGCCTTCTGCACCTGATGGACCATTCGCATGGGGTTACTGTTTCCTTAGAGAACGAGGTAACCCCGGTGACTACTGTTCACCAAGTAGTCAATGGCCTTGTGCACCTGGAAGGAAATATTTCGGGCGAGGCCCAATCCAAATTTCACAGTAAGCTAGATTAATCTATTTGTCCTATATATGGTACGATTTGATGAACTTGTAGTGTCTAATTACGTGTATTTTAACATTAATAAACATAGCAACTACAACTATGGGCCATGTGGAAGAGCCATCGGAGCGGACCTTTTAAACAATCCAGATTTAGTAGCCACGGACCCAGTCATCTCATTCAAGACAGCTATTTGGTTCTGGATGACCCCTCAATCACCAAAGCCTTCTTGCCATGATGTCATCATTGGAAGATGGAACCCATCTGCCGGTGACCGATCAGCCAATCGTCTTCCTGGATTTGGTGTCATCACAAACATCATCAATGGTGGCCTAGAATGTGGTCGTGGTAATGACAACAGGGTACAAGATCGAATTGGGTTTTACAGGAGGTATTGCGGAATTCTTGGAGTTAGTCCCGGTGACAATCTTGATTGCGGCAACCAAAGGCCTTTTGGAAGCTAATTCGTAGTCCAGTAACAACTTCATCATATATTTTGTTGTATTCTCTTGGATCAACTATGAAATGAAGTTTTAATAATATGATTGTAGTCTGATTAATTAGTACCATGGCTATATGTAGTCGTGTTCAATAATAAATAAAGATAGAGGTGTATTCATGTCTGATTTAAATTTCTAATCTCAGCTCGATAGAGGTGTATTCAATCATCGTCACATTAAATGATACTTCGAGCATGAATTTACACATCTATATTTAAGTACTTTAAGAAAAAAATATGTATGATCTCGAGAAGAAAGCATAGGTTAAGGTGAACCCAAAGACTTACAGAAATTGAAAAAAAAAAAACTTAAAAGTAAAACACTAATTTTGAATTAGAGGGTAAAATTTAAGTGTCATCAAAATCTATAGTAGAGGAAGTTAAAACAGTGTTATGTATATATATATAACGCGGCGGTAAACCATCCACGTCTGTCATTTCATATTCGAGAAAAGTGTAAAATCTCTACTCATTTTTTCTTTCTGCTTCGATTCTCTCTGCAAAAAATAAAAATGTTATCAGAAGGAGAAGCAGTTTTGGAAAATGGAAATCGAATTTCAGAACAGAGAGTAACAGAGGAACTGAATGAAGATGAAGAAGAAGAAGAGCTGAAAATGAAAGTGGAAATCAAGAATCAGAAGATGAAAATCAATAAGAAAATACATCTGGGTTAGTAGTAGTAGTAGAAGTAGAAGACGACGATGAAGAAGAAAGAAAAAGAGCAGCTGAAAAAGGAAAACAACCAACCCAGATATCTTTCGCTTTCGCTTTAGTCTGATATCTTCTTGTTTTGATCTGAATTATGAAATTGTTTCACTTTTCACATATCTAATCAGTTGTGTAAAAGCTTAGTAATGAAGAGTAACACTTAGATATATAATCGAGAAGTATCACTTAAATTCTTCAATTGATACATAATCGAGAAGTATAACTTAAATCGAAAAGTATCACTGAAATGCTTCAATTGATATGGAATCAAGAAGTTTCACTTTTAGTGTATGAAGCCATCCCCTCATTATTACTTTTATTTCAAGTGACATGTGTGCCCTCATTCAACTGATATAATAAATCATACCGGTTTCTACCATAGGTTATACGGAAAAGGGTCAAAATTGCCCAGAACTATGAGAAATAGACCACTTATGCTCTTCAATACATTTTAGGATAAAAAATGTCCCTACCGTTATTCTAAGAGACCACAAATAAGAGTTAACACCCCAAAAGTTTAGTGACATGGCAAGCCACGTGTGACTAATTATTCCACCTAAGCGTTGCCAATTAGGATTCACTACAAAAAAACTAGACCTTTAGCAGCGACAACAGTCCCCACAAAGCCCAGAAAATCGTCATTAAAGGTTCAATGTTAAACTTCAGTGATTCCTATTTTGTTTTAAACACACCAGTTCTTGATTTAGTTAAATGTGTACAACCAGGAATAAAAACTCAACATTAACAAGATCATTACCACTCTCAAAAAACAAAAAACAACATTAACAAATAACAACAAAACAATACAAAAAATATCTATCTTAATCTTGTACTGGCAAGCAAATCAACCTGAGATTTTTTTATGCAAAAAATGTTCTCTTGCACAAAAATCAAAATCAACCCTCACACCACCCTTAACTAGATTATCTAGAACACTAGAAGGAATAATCATCAAGCACTTGTGTGTTAAGTTTTGCCAGTTCCATCATAACAAGTTCAATTTGCTTCACCAAAACGTCAAGCACTTATAAAACAATGTTAGGTAACACATTCTCAAGACATTATTATATAGACATAATGTTGGCATGTCACTAAAAATTTGGGGTGTTAACTCTTGAGAGTATTTGTGGTCTCATAGGATAACGGCAGGGGCATTTTTTATCTCAAAATATAACGAAGGGTATAAGTGGTCTATTTCGCATAGTTCAGGGGCAATTTTGACCCTTTTCCGTAGGTTATAAGAAGTATCCTCTCTGTTCATTTTTAGTTTTCATGTTGCGCTTTTTAGAGTCAAATTAACTAACTTTTAAAGCTCAATTAGATTACATTATTCGATATTTTAAAATAAAATTTATATATTCAAAACTATATAGAAGCAATATAGACACATTAGGAACTTAATTTTGTGAGTTTATATGATATATGGGCTATTTTTGTTAACTGTTTCTCTTTTCATTTCTTTTTGATGTCTTTTCTTTCAGTTATAGAATACATTGTTGTGTTTTTTGTATCGATTGAAGGGAGATTTAGCGTAACGATAAGAGTTGTCGTCCTATGACTAGAAAGGGCATATGTCCGGCCCTTCCTCGGACCTGTGCATAGTGAGAGAGCTTAGTGGACAGAGCTATTTTTTTTGTTCATTGAGATTCGAACTATTATGGGATAAAAATATTATTCTCCCATGATCCATTCAAACTTAATAATCGAGTATCGACTAGGTTGTTCTTTGAATGCTAACTCAGTACGCTATCAGAAATTGCAAAAGATAATTATATGGATAGTTTGTATCAATTGAAGGGAGCCTTAGTATAACGATAAGAGTTGTTATTGTTGCGGAAGCCGAATATATAGAGAGTGATGGAATCACAACTGCTATATCTTAAGGTAGCTAATTAATATTAAATGAGACAACAATAAAAGGAACACTAGAAATTAACGAGGTTTGGCAAACTTTTGTTTTCTTTTGCCTATTCCTCGGACACAACCAACCAATATTTATTTCACTCCAAAAGAGTACAAGTGAAATACTACATGAGAGAAAGAAGAACAAATGCCTTAGGAGGCAAGTAAGAGGTGTGTTACAAATGAATTAGGAGTTACCTATTTATAGAAGTGAATTCTTCCTATTGATTTCATTCATGACATCACAATATGTCAAAATGTCAAGATTTGCCTTGTGAAACCAATTTATGGTTCACCTAAATTTCACCTACAAAAGGTGCTATCTGGACTTTTCTACCAAAGAAGAATTATCCTCCTAACTACCATATCTTCTCATTAATCCATTTTTGAATCTTGTCAAATTTAACAAATCTCCACCTTGTCAAGATTCTCCATTTTCAAATTTCTCTCAACAACAATTTTGATTCTATATTCAACCTCAATCTTCAATGTTTAACAATGTTGATCAAGTTCAAACAATGTTGAAACTTGACCACAGTCACTACTTTTGTTAACATATTGGCAGGATTATCCGTAGTATAAATTTTCTGCATTATGACTCCACCATCATCTATGATGTCTCGTATGAAATGATATCGGATGTCAATGTTCTTCGTCCTTGCATGATAAACTTGGTTCTTTGCTAATTGAATAGCACTCTGACTATCACAAAATATTGTGATTCCTTCTTGTCCAATACCAAGCTCTCTAAGCAATCCTTGAAGCCAAATTATTTCCTTCGCAGCCTCTGTAATTGCCATGTACTCTGCCTCAGTGGTAGACAAAGCAACTGTTGACTGTAAAGTAGACTTTTAACTAACTGGTGCATTTGCAATAGTGAAAACATAACCAGTAGTTGATCTTCGTTTGTCCAAATCACCTGCATAATCTGAGTCATAATATCCAACAAGATATTGACTATCTTTCTGCTCGAAAACCAAACCAACATCTATAGTATTATGAATATATCGTAGAATCCATTTTACAGCCTACCAATGATCCTTTCCAGGATTGTGCATGTACCTGCTTACAACTCCAACAGCGTGTGAAATATCTGGCCTTGTGCAAACCATTGCATACATCAAGCTACCAATAGTATTCACGTATGGTACTCTTGACATATTCTCGTTCAGCTTCATTCTTAGGTGACATAGCATCACTAAGCTTAAAATGAGGAGCAAGCGGAGTGCTGACCGATTTTGTTTTTTCATTCATATCGAATCAGTTTAGTAATCTCTTCAAATATTCTTTCTGAGATAAATAGAGTTCTTTGAGTGTATGTCTCTTTTTATCTCCATGCAAAGAATCTTCTTTGCCTCACTCAAATCCTTCATCTCAAACTCCTTTCTTAGTTGAATCTTTAGCTTCTCAATTTCCTCTTGACTTTTAGAAGCTATCAACATATCATCAACATATAGGAGAAGATATATAAAGGAATTATCTTCAAGCTTGCGCAAATACACATAATGATCGTATTTGCTTCTTATGTACTTTTGCTGCAACATAAACTTGTCAAATCGTTTGTACCATTGTCTAGAAGATTGTTTCAATCCATACAGTGATTTTTCAAGTTTGCACACCATATTTTCTTTTCCATCAACTTTTAATTCTTCTGGTTGAGTCATGTAGATTTCCTCTTCCAAGTCTCCATGTAAAAATATAGTTTTTACATCCAACTGAACTAGTTCCGAATTCAAATGTGCTACCAAAGCCAACAAAACTCTAATGGAGGAGTGTTTCACAACTGGAGAAAACACCTCATTATAATCAATTCCCTCATTTTTAGCATATCCTTTGGACACCAATCTTGCTTTGTAGCGAACATCTTCTTGGTTAGGAAATCCTTCTTTCTTTGCAAATACCCATTTGCACCCAATTGCTTTCTTGCCCCTCTGTGAGATTGGCCAATCTCCATGTATGATTCTGATGAAGGTACTTCATTTCTTCATCCATGGCATTCCTCCATTTATCTTCTTGTGAAGTTTGGACTGCGTCTTTATAAGTGGTAGGAATGTCATTGGTGCAATTGAGTTATCACAAGCCACTATATCTGTGAGTCAAGCAGGTTTTCTTACTGTCCTCTTTGGCTTGCTCGTTGCTATAGATTCAAGTTGTGGTTGAGGTTCTTGAGATGAAACCTCCTCTTCGACTGGCTCTCCTTCAAGAGGAAAATCTTCTGTTGTTTCCTCGTTTGATCCCTGAGTTGGGAAAATTATATTTTCCTCAAACTCCACCTGCTTTGAAGCACCATCAATTTGTTTGACTTCTTCAATTGTTACCTTATTTGTCAAGGCAGATTCATCAAAGGTAACATCCTTGCTGAAAATAATTTTTCTTGTCTCTGGACACCATAAACGGTATCCTTTGACTCCAGAAGTAATTCCCATAAATAAAGCTTTCTTTGCTCTTGGGTCCAATTTTAAATCTCTTAAATGATAATATGCAATTGAGCCAAATACATATAAAGAACCATAATCTTCAGCAGGTTTTCCATACAATTTTTCAAATGGTGTCTTCCCACCAATAGCAGCAGATGGTAGACGATTAATGAGGTGGCATGCATATGTTATTTCCTCAGCCCAAAATTCTTTTCCCAAGCCAACATTGGAAAACATACACCACACCTTCTCCAGCAAAGTTCAGTTCATGCGTTCTGCCACTCCATTATATTGTGGTGTATTTCTGACGGTGAAATGCATGACGATGCCATTTTCCTCATAAATTTTATGAAAAATATCATTATTGTATTCTCCACTATTGTCTGTGCGAAAACACTTGATCTTTCTGCCATTTTGAGTTTCTATCATCGCCTTCCATTTGAGAAAAAATCTCAATACTTCATCTTTTGTTTTCATCAAATACACCCACAATATTCGAGAAAAGTCATCAACAAAGGTTATAAAATAGTGTTTCCAACCTAATGAAGGTGTTTTGAAAGCACCCCAAACATCTAAATGAACATAATCCAAAATACCTTTAGTATTATGGATAGTTGTTCCAAATTTAACCCGTGTTTCCCTTGACACAATGCTCGCAAAACTCCAAGTTGCAAATTTTTACTCCTTTTAGCAATCTTGATCTGATAAAGTTTTCAAGGATTTTCCTCCAGCATGTCCCAAGCGCATATGCCACATCTTGGTCATTTATGCCTCTTTGTCGTCATTGGATGTTATTGTCGTTGTCCCAATAATTGTACTACCTTGATAGTGGTACATGTTATTATTTCTCCGAATTGCCTTCATTACCACCAGTGCACCAGAGTATATTCTCATCACGCCATTAGCTGCAATGAATTTGAACCCCTTTGACTCTAGGGCTCCTACAGAAATGAGATTTTTCTTCAAATCTGGTATATATCGAACATCTGTTAATGTTCTACTTAATTCATCAAGGTTCCTTAATTCGATTGAACCAACAACATATGCGGTAAGAGGATTATTGTTTGCAGTGTGAATAACTCCACATTCTTCTTCTTGTAAATCAATAAATCAGTCCCGATTGGGACACATATGATAGCTACAAGCTGAGTCCATCAACAATACATCAAATGATTTGGATGGATCTGTTGTAACTAGTGAGTAATCAAAGTCATCACAATCAGCAACATTTGAATCCATGACAGCCTCCCCAGTATTTGATTTGGCTATGCTATTCAACTTTGGGCAGTCTTTCTTCCAATGCCCTTTTTCTCGGCAAAAGTCACATTCATCTTTGCTGAGTCTCGATCTTGACTTGGATCTCCCTTTCTTCGTTCTCATATGATTTTGAGAACGACCTCTCGCAATCAGTGCTTCTGCTTTTTCGTCTTTTTGTTTTTCTCTCTTTCTTTGTTCATAACTATATAAGGCAAAACAAACTTCTTTGAGAGATACTTCATCATTCCTATGCAGTAGAGTTGTTTCAAGATGCTTAAGCTCATCGGGAAGTGAACTTAACAACATTAAGGTCATATCTCCATCCGTAAAAGTCACGTCCATAATCCGCAAATCTGTCGCCAACTTATTAAAGTTGGTGATATGATCATTCATTGTGCTATCAGAAATATAAGTGAAGCGTAACAGTCTTATTTTCATGTAAAGTTTATTTTGACTGTTTTTCTTCAAGAATTTTCTCCTCTAATGAATTCCATAATTTATTTGCAGATGTTTCCTTCATGTATGGATACTTTTGTGCTCTTGCAAGGTAAGATCGAATGGTACCGCAAGCAACTCGGTTGATAATCTTCCAATCTTCTTCTCGTGCACCGTCTGGTTTCTTTTCTTCAATGGCAATATCTAGCCTTTGTTGAAAAAGAACATCAAGGACCTCGCCTTGCCACATTCCAAAATGTCCTGACCCTTTAAAAATTAAAACTGCAAATTTCGCATTGACACAATTCTTGTCATAAGCGAAGATGCCAATGATGACGTATTATTGACACTCGATGTAGACTCATCATTTTTCTTGTCTCCCAGTTTACTACAAATACTATTTACTAGCTAACAATGCAAGGACCAAAGTAAATCTTTTTCTGATGTGGAAGTTCAGACTATGCTGCAACCACAAAGCATACTCAGATAATACCTTGGCTCTTATACCAATTGTTGAGGAAGCCGAATATATATACAGTGATGGAATCACAACTGCTATATCTTAAGGTAGCTAATTAATAGTAAATGAGACAACAATAAAAGGAACACCAGAAATTAACGAGGTTCGACAAACTTTTGTTTTCTTTTGCCTATTCCTCAGACACAACCAACCAATATTTATTTCACTCCAAAAGAGTACAAGTGAAATACTACGAGAGAGAAAGAAGAACAAATTCCTTAGGAGATGAGAAGATAAGTAAGAGGTGTGTTACAAATGAATTAGGAGCTACCTATTTATAGGAGTGAATTCTTCCTATTGATTTCATTCATGACATCACAATATGTCAAAATGTCAAGATTTACCTTGTGAAACCAATTTATGGTTCACCTAAATTTCACCTACAAAAGGTGCTATCTGGACTTTTCTACCAAAGAAGAATTATCCTCCTAACTACCATATCTTCTCATTAATCCATTTTTGAATCTTGTCAAATTTAACAGTCGTCTTATGAGTAGAAAGGAATAGGTTCAAGCCATTGGAACTACCTCTAAAATGAACCCATATTGTCCAACCTTTCCTCGGATCATGTGTATAGTGAAAGAGCTTAGTGCAGCGAGCACTCTTTTTTGTTCCAATTGGGATTTCAGCCATTTTGAAGAAAAAAAAACATTAGTCTCGCATGATCAATTCTAACTTTATTATCGACTAGGTTGTCCCTTGAATGCTAACTCGCGCTATCAGAAATTGCAAAAGATAATAATATGGATAGTCGGTGACTCGGTATACACCATTATATAGACATATTATACATTTGTCCTCTATATTTAGTTTAAGCAGTTGAATGTCTGTATCATGTACTTTTCTTGAAAATGTACCGTAATTTATGTTTTATTACTTATTCTGATCTAAACGACATACAGTACAATATTTAATATGATATAGATAGACAGTAGCATTTAAATCTCGCAAGAGAAAGAATTGTCTCCTCCTTATCAGTTCAAAATTCTTCTTTTCTTTCTTTCTTTCTCAGCTCGAACATTTTTAGAAAGAATCACATCTTTCCGAAATGCTACCATCAGAAGAAATGATGATTGAAAAGCAAGAAAATCAAGAATCTGAAATTGATGCAGTTTTATCACCTATCTCCCCTCCTCCACATGAAGATCATCATCCATTGCACTTCAACAACGATCTACAAAATGGAGAATCGAAAATCTCAGCAAACGAAACAGAGGACCAGAAAGCGACAGAAAAGGAAAACTCCAAGAATCTGAACTGAAGTATATGTTTTCAAAAGTTGAAGAAAAAGGAAAGCGTCTCATCAAAGAATGAAGATGAGTATGATTATGATCATGATTTAGCAATCATGAAGTCTATCTATCATTACTTCTTCAATCACGGGGTAATTCCATATCCTTATTCAGAGAATTTTATCAATTACATCGAGACTTCAATTGTCAACTTGAAATTTCATGGCGAGAAATTGGTGACTAAGATCGTTGCGTTAGAGCTCCAATTCTTTTCTATTATGGAAATGACTGCAAAAGTGGGACATTACCCTGATATAATCCACCTTGTTTTTCGTGAAATTTTCTACTTGTCTATGGGTTTATGGGTTTATCCCCACGATTATTACCCAGTTGACAATGTCGATGTAATAACGAGAAACAAAGAGCGAGAAAATGAAGAATCATTCAATCAGTTCTTGGATGAAGAAAACAGAAAGCAAGAAAAATTGCAGGCAATGAAAAAAGGAAAACGTCCCATGTCGGAATTATATGAATTTCAGCACATTGTGCCTACATTTCAAATCTGGGACTAGGAGCTGGAACTTCCGAAAATGTGGAAGAAGAAGACTCTGATTATGATCAGGATTTGGTGATTTTGAAGTCCATGTATCAGTACTGCTTCAGTCATGGTCTCAAAATTTCATATCCGATATCGACAGGGCCGACTCAACAACATTGGGGGCCTAAAGCCAAATCATAGATGAGGCCCTAAAAGTTTTTTAAAAAATCATCCTATATACTTTTATTTAAAATATAATTTTCTAACTTTTTTAGATGTGAATTCATTAATTATATTGTATATCTATTTGTTTCAGTAATTCTTTTTCAATTGATGATATAGCCAATCTGTTTGCCAATCATGTGAATTGGTCCCTTTTCTACTAATAGATCTCTCAATTTTGTATCTATATTATTCCATTGACTTAGGTCATATATATTTTTAGGGATGTCAGTATTTAAAATCGCTTAGCAGTTCTTGTAGGTTTTTCAAGAAACAGTAAAGAGAGAGTATTGGAAAATTTTCTATATCTTCATCTCTTCTAAATACATGTATATATACAGCTCTGTGGAAATCAAAAGAACATTCTATTCCTAACTGACTATACAGGTGTCCTACTTCTATTTGTTATTCAATAACAAATTTTATTCTCTAACAATGTCTAAAAAAACAAAATAGCTGATAAATATTTCTAGGTCATCAATATATACACAGAACTAGATATTTCATCAATTGGACCCGTATTCAATTTGTGATATTTCCAGGCCCACTCTGAGGAACCCGAGGCCCAGTCTAAGAAAGCCCAAATGTATCACCCGTGTGTTTGGAGATATTTCGACAAATCCTAGGGTTGAGCTTCTTTGCTTGTTTGTCCTCATTTCCTTTGCTGCATTTCTTGATTGAAGGAGCTGATGAAGGAGAGGTTTGAGCTGAAATCTCAACATCCCCTCTCAAGTTGGAGGGAAACAAAGTGAGCCCCAACTTGCGCATGTTACTATGATGTGAAGGACCAGCAAGTGGTTTGGTGAAGATGTCGGCTAACTGATCTTTGGACGGAACAAAGGACAAAGAGATTAACCCGGCGAGATACTGTTGGCGGACAAAATGGCAGTCCAGTTCAACGTGTTTCGTCCGTTCATGAAATACAGGGTTGCGAGCTATATGTATAGCTGCTTGGCTGTCCGAGTGAATAGGAACCGGCAAGGGAGGAGGAATCGACAAATCGGTGAGCAATCTGGTAAGCCACGTTAGCTCAGCGACTAACCTTCTCATGGATCGATATTCCGACTCAGCAGATGAAAGAGAAACTGAACTTTGTTTCTTGGATTTCCAGGAAATGGGCGATCCTCCCAAACTGATAAAGAAACCACTGACTGATCGTCGAGAAGCACGACACGAGGCCCAGTCAGCATCGCAAAAAGTGGTCAATGATAAAGAGGGTGATGCATTAAAGAAAAGACCATGGCTTGGAAATTTCTTCAGGTAACGAATGACTCTTAAACCAGCATTGTAATGATCATTAGTAGGCATATGCATGAACTGACTGAGTGTTAACACAGCAAATGATAAATCTGGGCGAGTATGAGTCAAATAGTTGATCTTTCCAATAAGATGTCTGTAAATAGTGGGATCTGACAGGGGTGTACCTGAATCTGCAGATAACTTAGCGGAAGGATCCATTGGAGAAGAAACTGAAGAGATATGGGAAACATCAAATTCGTCCAGTAATTCCAAGGTATATTTCCTTTGGCTGATAATCATCCCTTGTTCTTCTCGTAATACTTCCATTCCCAAAAAATAATGTAAATGGCCTAGGTCTTTTATCTTGAATTCCTTATGCAAAAACTCTTTTAAAAATTTAATCTCATCAGTAGCATTGCCCGTGATTAAAATATCATCTACATAAACAGCAACAATAGTAATGAATTCACCTGTCTGCTTAAAAAACAGGGAATAGTCGTTGAGTGAAGCTACATATCCTTTAAAATTTAATGCCCCTGCTAATCTGGCATACCACTGCCTTGATGCTTGCTTTAGTCCATATAGTGATTTTTTTAACTTACACACCATGTTAGGTTGAGGTGGATCCAGGCCATTAGGAAATTTCATATAGACTTCTTCTTGCAATTCTCCTGGCAAGAAAGCATTGTTGACATCAAACTGGAAAATATCCCACCCTTTCTTAGTAGCAATTGCTAATAAACATCTGATTGTGGTCATTTTTACCACTGGTGAAAATGTCTCATTGTAATCAATTCCCTCTTTCTGTATGTCCCCTCTGACAACTAGTCTTGCCTTCAATCTTTCAACTGTCCCATCAGCATGTTGCTTAACCTTGTAGACCCATTTGCAAGGTAAAGCTTTTCTTCCATTAGGTAAAGGCACAACATCCCAAGTATGATTAGATTGTAGGGCATTGAGTTTATCTTGCATGGCTTGCTGCCAACCTGTATGCATAGAAGCCTCATAAAAACTTTTAGGTTCTGATATAGTGGAGGTAGACCTGAGGATCATTTGACTAGGTTGAGAAAGATTGGCATAGGAAAAATTAGAGGGATTGCTGGGAATAGCAAGACAAGAGTCTGTAACATCACTAAGATAAATGGTGTTACAAATATAATCCTTAAGGTGTGAAGGCAGAGTTCCAATATTTGTTCTGTGAGATCTTCTAACAGGAATTGGTGATGGTGATGCAACATGTTCATAAGGAACAGTTGATTGTACTGGTGGTGTATCTATAACAGGGGAATTTACAGGGTCATTTGTTGTAAAAAAATCAGCACCTGTGGTGATGGTGGAATCCTCAGAATCTGAAGGATCCTGTGGTGGAGTGGAAGAATTGTTAATGGATTCATGAGTGATGAAAATAGAATTATCAGGAGAAGAATGTGAAAAAGGAAAATGATTTTCGACAAAATGAACATCTCTAGAAACACTAACTTTTCTAGTTTTTAAGTCAAGTATCTTGTACCCTTTTTGGTTACTTGGGTATCCCAGAAAAACACATTTATAAGCTCTTGGCTCAAATTTGTTCCTTCCTTGACTTAATGTACTAGCATAGCAAAGACAACCAAAACATCTGAGATTGTGATATGAGGGTGGTGTACCAAATAAAACTTCATAAGGAGTTTTTCCATGAATGACTCTTGATGGCAATCTATTGATCAAGAAAGTAGCTGTTAGGATGCATTCACCCCAATAGATAAGAGGAACCTTTGAATGAAACAAAAGGGCTCTTGCAATCTCCAACAAGTGCCTGTGTTTTCTTTCAGCTACCCCATTTTGTTGTGGGGTAGCTACACAGGAAGTTTGATGAACAATTCCTTGTGATCTCAAAAAATTTAAAGCTGTTTCACTTTTCCCCAGTTCCATAGCATTATCAGATCTAATTACTTTTACTTTAGCATTGAATTGTCTCTCAGCCATAGACAAAAAACTCTGAATTACAGAAAAAGAATTGCATTTAGTGCTCATTAGATATGTCCATGTAGCTCTACTGAAGTCATCCACTATTGTTAAAAAATACCTATAGTTGTTATAGGTAGATACCTTGTATGGTCCCCACGTGTCAACATGAATTAGATCAAAACAATTCTTAGTGGTGATTTGACTAGTAGGAAAAGGCAGTCTAGATTGTCTAGCCTTTGGACATATATCACAAGAACAATCAGAAAGCTGAGGAATAGATAAGAAACTGACATTTTTCATTGATGTATAGGGCAAATGCCCTAATCTTACATGCCATAGCCTTACATTAGAAGAAACATTTGAAGAAACAGGAAAGGAAACTGAAATTGAATCAGGAAAGCAAACAGAAGTACTGATTCTACTGCAATTTTTAGACTCCAGGAAAGTATTTTGACTTGAACTAGACTTCTTAGGGAAAGGTTGCAACAAATAGAGACCTTCTTTTGCTTTACCAAAAACTTGAAGCCTCTTCATTGAATGGTCCTGCAACATACAGTTGTTAGAATTGAAAGAAACTGTATTTTTGAACTGAATGCAGAATTTATGAACTGACAATAGGTTGTACTTGAAACTTGGCACATACAAAACATTGTGTATTGTCAAGTCAGAAAAAATTTGTACACTACCTATATGAGTGACACTTATAGAGTGAGAATTAGGAAGATTTATATTGATTGGAATTCTAAGAGTAGATAAAGAAATAAAAGAGTCAGAATTGAAACACATATGCTCGGAGGCCCCTGAATCTATTATCCAAGTTTCAGAATTAAAAACAGAAAAACAAGTCCCAAAGTACTTTAAAATAGTACCAGCTACAACATTAGCATTGATATCAGCTGCTGCATTTTTAGTTGTTGATTCTGGGATCTTCATTTGTTTCATGACTTGAATGAAATGTCCAAATTGTTCCTTGCTCATGTGTTGATTGACCTGATCCATATAGTAGTTAGGATCCTCTTCCTCCATAGAAGCAGCTGCATTTCCTCTAACTGGTGCTGAATAGTTCTTGTCATTTGTGAAGTTGAAATCTTCAGGAAACCCAATCAATCTGTAACATTCATCTATGATATGACATGTTTTACCACAATAAGTACAAGAAACATTAGGATTATACTTCTTCTTTCCTTTGAACCTTTGATTCTGCCTTGGGTATCTAGGTGGTGGTTGCTGGTGGTTATTCATCCTGGGGTAGCCCATGTTTGGCTTAGGCCCAGAACCTGATCCTGATGCACTGGGGCTTAACTTCTGAAATTGCTTGCCATTTTTGTTTTGATTCATATTGTTCACCATGAAGGATGAGGAGTCATTAGGCATAATAGGGCTCATGTATGTCTCCTTTTGATTCTCATCCTGTAAAATTAATGAATAGGCAATGTTAATGTTAGGAAGAGGATTCATCATAAGAATATTTCCCCTAGCTTGAGCATATGTATCATTGAGCCCCATGAGAAACTGTATGAGCATTTCATCTTCTATTGATTTTTCCACTTTCTGTTTTCCTTCACAGATACACACACAAGTGCACTTATCATGTGAATCAAGTGAAGCCAACTCATCCCATAGTCTCTTGAGTTTGGTGAAGTATCCTGCAATGTTGTTAGTTCCCTGCACCAGCCTGTTAAGTTCCTTTTTCAAATGGAAAAGTTTAGCACCATTTGACTGACCAAATCTATGCTCCAGACTCATCCAGAGTTCCTTTGCAGTTCTAGAGTATATAACACTATCTGCTATTTCTTTTGAAAGGGAATTAAGAAGCCAAGATGTTACCATGTCGTTGCACCTACTCCAAGGCTGCAGATCTGGAGATGCTGGATCTGGTGAAGAATGTGTTCCAGTGATAAAGCCCAGCTTGTTCTTTGCAGAGAGTGCTATGAGAACTGATCTCTTCCAACCTTGATACCCCTTTCCATCAAAAATGCTGCTCACCAGTCCCATTCCAGGAGAGTCTGAAGAATGAAGATAGAAGGCATGATTGATATCGATTTTTGTTCCTGAAGATGATCCACCTACCAAAACTGCAGGTGTTGATTCAGGGTTTGAGAGAGATTCGTTTGGCATAATTTGATATGATTGATTACTTGACTACTGCTCTGATACCATGTAGGTTTTTCAAGAAACAGTAAAGAGAGAGTATTGGAAAATTTTCTATATCTTCATCTCTTCTAAATACATGTATATATACAGCTCTGTGGAAATCAAAAGAACATTCTATTCCTAACTGACTATACAGGTGTCCTACTTCTATTTGTTATTCAATAACAAATTTTATTCTCTAACAATGTCTAAAAAAACAAAATAGCTGATAAATATTTCTAGGTCATCAATATATACACAGAACTAGATATTTCATCAATTGGACCCGTATTCAATTTGTGATATTTCCAGGCCCACTCTGAGGAACCCGAGGCCCAGTCTAAGAAAGCCCAAATGTATCACCCGTGTGTTTGGAGATATTTCGACAAATCCTAGGGTTGAGCTTCTTTGCTTGTTTGTCCTCATTTCCTTTGCTGCATTTCTTGATTGAAGGAGCTGATGAAGGAGAGGTTTGAGCTGAAATCTCAACAGTTCTTGATTATTGGGAACTATGTCATATTTTTCACCAACTTCTTTTAGATTTTCTTCTCGAGTGTTATTATCATCTAACTCAATTCAATTAGTGATTTGTTCATTTAAAAAACATCCTCCAATATTTTTTGATTTAGAATTTTTCTTATTTGTTAAAAATCTATCAAGAGCTCCTTTTTGGGATTTATTTAATTCCTCAAGTTTTCTCTTTTTCTCTCTTTTGTAAAACTGGAATCATATTTTCTGGTTGACATATTTAAATTAAATAAATTGTAATAATAACTAAAACAATAACATATATATGCTTATGAACTAAGAATATCAACAATAACAAAATTTTAAGAAAAACTATAAAATAAAGTTAGAATAATAAAACCTGATTCACAAATTTGATAAGTTGATATAACAATATCGAAATAGTGGTGTGTTTCTTGACTTCTTCAATATATTGATTGCTTGTTGCACTTGTTGAAATTCGAAGATGACACCCATAAGTAAATTTGTTCTTTTGTGACTTCAAACTTGTAAGAAATAGTAAAGCAAAAGATTTTGTAGGAAAAAGTTTAATAATAAGAATAAAAATAATAAAATAGGAAATAAAAAAGACGATTATTAAGATAAATAATAATATATGGTTAAAGTCCTGGGAGATAAATAAGGAAGTATGATTTCCCATTCTTGGAAATTACCAAAAATTGTTCATTTCCCTAGACCCTAATTAAAACTAACGGCACTTTACTTTTTTTTTTTTTATGCTTGCACGTTTAATATTCCCAAAAATTGTTCCATCCATTTCTTAATTAAAAACTTTCAAGCTAACGAACTTTTACCTTCTTCTTTTTTAATTCTTGCATGTTTTTTTTCACTTCTTGCACCTTTTTTTTTTTTAAAAATAATTAAAAGTAAATATATTTTTTTAAAGTATATATAAGTACTTTTTTTAAAAAATTAATAGGGGCCCAAGCGGTGGCTTTAGTGGCCTAGTGATTAAGACGGTCCTGAATATCGAAGGAACTGATTAATTACATCGAAGCTTTAGTCCCCAACTTGAAAGTTTGTAGCCAGGAATTGGAGACTAAGATCGATATGTAGGAGAACAATTTCTTGGATGTTATGACAATGGCTGGAGGATTTGACCCAAATAAAATCCACCTTGTTTATCGTGAAATTTTCTACTTGTCTATGGGTTTATGGGGTTAATTTCGGAGACTATAATTAAGTTGACAACTAGGAAGACGATGTAGTTGATGTTGGGAAAACGCGGACAAACACAAAAATATATATGGTAAAAGTAATGGAAATAAAATGGGAAAATAATGACACCAAGAATTTTACGTGGAAACCCTTCTGAATAAGGGAAAAAACCACGGCCAAGAGGAGCAACTGATATCACTATAGTAAGGAATTTTTACACTGTGTAGTCACGAATACAATACTCAAAGTGACTACTATACACTCAAAAGAAACAACACTCTTTTGGTTTCCGTCTTACTAAAATATCGCTCACACTCTATTTTTCTTCACAGACTATTTTCTTATATATAGTCTATGGAATACCTCACTTTGCTCTCAAAATGGTTTTTCTCTCTAACTTGGTGTGTTCTACAAATGAGCAAGAATGCTCTATTTATAGAAGGATAAAACCATGCCTATGTCACTAATGACATAGGTAAAATAGCAAAGTCAAAAATGGTTTGTAAATCTTACCAATTTGCCAACTACCAAGTCTTAATTTTCAACTTCAATTACTATTCCTTTTGAACAATTGCTTGTACCAATTGAATAGCTAAAGTTGACTAAAAATGGGATGGATTCAACAAATCTCCCCCTCCAGTCCCATTTACTGGAAGAAGGTATCTTCATCTTCTTTAGAGAGAGCTCATACCCACAAGTTCTTTGCATAAATCGAACTTGTCTTTCGGTATCGTCTTGGTCAGCATATCTGCAGGATTTTCACTTGTGTGGATCTTTTTGACGTGAAATGATTCACTCTCCACTTCCTCACGAATCCAATGATATCTGACGTCGATGTGTTTTGTTCTTGCATGGTACATGGAGTTCTTGCTCAAGTCTATTGCACTTTGACTGTCACAATAGACAATATACTCCATCTGATTCAAACCAAGCTCTTGAAGAAATCGCTTTAGCCATATCATCTCCTTGCATCGCTTTAGCCATATCATCTCCTAGCTTTTGGGTTGAGAAGGCCCAAGACCACCCAACAAATTGGTATCAGAGCCCAGGTTGTCAACAAGTCTCAGCCCACCGGGAGAAACTGGGTTGTCGCTCTCTCCAGCCCAAGGCCCGATGTGTGAAGGGGGAGATTGTTGGGTTTATCCCACATCGGAAGTGGAAGGGGCTGGTGGTCACTTTATAAGTGTGAGGGAAAGCCTCAACCTTTGAGCTAGCTTTTGGGTTGAGAAGGCCCAAGACCACCCAACAGTTGATGAGAACGTGAGAACTGGAGCTGTTGATCCTTTAATTTTGATAGAGTTATGTTCACAATTTAATTATGTTTGCTAAACAAGCTATAGTTAGTATATATAAGATTTTGTTTGCTTGCATTTTCAGTTCGACAGTAGTTTTCAGGTCACTTGAACTTTCTATGATTGTTTCACTTTCCACTTTAATTTGAAATCTTCTCGTTAATTAACTTAATTATAGAATCGGAAATGTTAGTTCTTTTAGGAAGGCGAAAAGATCAGAGTAGATAAGTAGCATATTTTTAAATGTACAAACAGATAGTACTACTAGCTTTCGTATTGATGAAACTCCAAAGTCGGCCTAGAAATGAGGAGCAACACCACGAGTCTAACTCAACCCGATATTTGAAAATCTTCTGAGGCGAATTAATTAAGTATTGAAGGTGAATATTGTCTAACGTGCTACGTACTGTCTTTAGAATAGATGAACTGATCATCAAATCCGAGAGAACAAAATGTTAAATTGAATCGTACGAATTTCGACGGGAAGTTATTAGAAGTAGTTTGCTTTGAGTTCACTCCTTTAGTCATAATTTTTCATGCCATATATATAGTCTTTAATCTTTTAATTATGCAGATGATTTGGGCCTATAATGTATATTTGAGTTCATTACAACACCTCAATTTCTTCATAGATTTGGAATAAGAAAGAAAAGTTATTTTTTTCTAAGTGAGTAAGTTCGCATTGATCAGAAATGCAGATGTAGGGCTTCTACTTCTCCGTTTACGTAAATAAAACATGACCATTCAAAATATTTAATTAGATTTTAATTTAGTGCAGAGATAAAATTATAATTAAACTTTGAAGTTAGGAGATTCCCACATTTAGTATAATATGATATGATATCACGGTGATGACATATGGCTATGCTTGAGGACATTCTTATGTGTTGTAATATATCATATTAGTCAAATTTGACTAGCCATAAATCATGACAGATTAGTAAATGTTTTACTTGAAAATGTCATTTAGTGTCTAACTAACCAAAATAATTTAGAGTAAATATATAGATAGAGTTATGGAAAGAAATATGATTTTTATGGCATGAAAATTTAAATGAGATTTAATACAATTAATATTTAGTGATTTTGGTCAAGTGAATACCCTATAAATATAGCAAGAGTGAAAGAACCATCTCCTCATTCTTAGTAACATTTTCATAAAGAATCACGTGTTAAAAATGCTACCTTCAGACCAAAATCAAGAATCTGAAGTTTGGTCACCTATTTCCACTCCTCCACATGATCACTTCAACAACGATCTACAAAATGTAGACTCAATCATCTCTGAATTTGCAAAAGATAAAGTTGACCAAAATACAGAAAAAGAAAAACTCTCAGAATCTGACCCGTATGAAATGAAGTGTGTATGTCCAAAAATTGGAGAAAAAGGGAAGTCTCCCATGCCTGAATTTTATGAATTGAAGTTCATCAGTAATCCTAAAGTTTTCAATCTTATACCAGGAGGAACATTTGAAATTAAGTTGAAAAAAGAAGATAATTATGATTGTTATCACGACGTAGCTATCTTGAAGTCGATCTATCATCACTTCTTCAATGATGGGGTGATTCCATATCCTAATTATTCAGAGAATTTTATCAAGTACGTCGAGGCTTCAATTCCCAACTTGAAATTTTGTGGCCTGACATTGAAGGCTAGATCATTATGTTAGAGAAGCGTTTCTTAATTAGCTATTTTGAAAATTGTAGGATATGACCCTAATATAATCAACCCTATTCATTGTAAAATTTCCAACTTGGTTATGAGTTTATGGGGTTAGGTTTGGAGACCATTATCAAGTTGGCAAAGAGATTGACGAAACTGATGGCCATTAAATAAAGGGGTAAATATGCACCACTTGTTAGACATTGAGGTATATATGCATCATTTGTAAAACAACAAAAATCTTTCAATATCACTTTTTTAACGAGGAGTATATCCACTTTAATTGGTGGAATAGAAGGATATATTTATCTCTTTTCTCATTGTTATCATTGTCGTAAAAGAGATCACATTTTATGTTTATTATGCTTTTTTTTTACGGAGAGTGATAACCGATAAAAATGAATTTACTACATTATTGACTATTTTTCCTTAGAAGACTAACTTTTTCATTTTGAAAAAAGAGTCACTCAGCATTTATAACTTTTGCTATGATTTTAACAATTTGTTCTTATAATGACCGTCAGTTCTGACTTTTTTTTCAAAGCATTATGAGAGATAATCTAAAATTAAATTTAGTACACTATTTTATTTATTTTAGGGGGAAATGTACAAGTACCCCCTCAATCTATGCCCGAAATTCCAGAGACACACTTAATGTTATACTAAGGTCCTATTACCCCCCTGAACTTATTTTATAAGTAATTTTCTATCCCTTTTTGGCTTACGTGGCACTAACTTGAAAAAAAAAGTCAACTAGCATTGGGCCCACAAGATAGTGCCACGTAGGCCGAAAATGATAGAAAATTATTAATAAAATAAGTTCAGGGGGGTAATAGAACCTTAGTATAGTATAAGTGTGTCTCTGAGAACTTGGGCATAGGTTGAGGGGGTACTTGTCCATTATCCCTTTATTTTAGTGATATGAGTTTGCTATAAATTTAGTACACTATTTTATTCATTCATAGTTCATTCTAAAGCATGGCTGAGGAACAATTAAGTTCCGAAATTGATCAATGTTAACCTGCATAGAACAGGATGTGCTGCCTAATCCGAGTCGTAGAAGGATTCCTTAATTGACAAAGTTTTCTTAATTAAACTTAAGGAAAACTGCTTTGTTATTTAATTAAGGAAAATTGTGTGGAATGTTTTCTGCTATCCAAGTCAATTGTGAGGAGAGTTGTAGCAGTAACATGGCAAAGTTAAGGAGTTGCAGATGAGGCACATAAACTAAGTCGAAGAAGAAGTTCGAGTATGAGTTGGTTTAAAGAAGTTTTTCTGTTTGTGGCAAAGACAAATAAGAATAAGATTCCAAGTTCGAGTTGAGTTTAAAGAAGTCAAGTTCGAGTTGAAGATGCGGCAAAAGTTAAGTTCGAGTTGAACAAGGAGTTGAAGAAAACTGAAGACAAGTTCGAGTTGAACTAGGAGTTCCACACAAAATAGGAATCCTATGCATGAGCTTCTAAGTTTCAAGAGAAAAAGGAAGCAGGGCACAAGTAGAATTTCTAGTTGAAATAGGTTTTGGATTCAATTCCAAATCTATAAATAGGGTGATAGTTTCACTTGAGAAAATTGCGCACTAACATAGAGAGAAGTTCAAAACACGATCAAGAGTTTTGAGAGAGTTTTGAGATTTATTGAGGAGTGTTGTCAATTTGTGACGAAAAAGTTGTAAGATTGTAATTAAGAGTTTTGATTACAATCAATTGTGTGTGGAAGATTCGTCGAACAAATTTGAGAAACTTAACGGCCGGTACAAGACTTAAACCTAGGGTTTTTTGTCTTGGGTAGCTAGAAATTAGAGTTAATAATTTCTTAGCTAGGAATTAGAGTTTATAATTCCTTAGGTTACATAGGCTTGTAATCTATTGTTGGGGTTCAAAGTTTAATGAAATGAAGTTAAATCCTACAGAGGTGTAGGTCGTGGTTTTACCTTTATGAGTTGGGATTTTCCACGATAAAATATTGTGTCATTAGTTTATTTCCTTTACAAAACGTAACTGTTGTAATCTGCAAAAGAACATATAGAATATACTTGTTCCTTAGGCAAATTTGGGGGTCAGAATTTCAAACAAGCTTCAATTCCCAACTTAAAATTTTGTGGCCTGACATTGAAGGCTAAGATCATTATATTAGAAAAGCGTTTCTTAGCAATTTTGAAAATTGCAGGATATGACCCTAATATAATCAACCCTATTCATCGTGAAATTTTCAACTTGTTTATGAGTTTATGGTGTTAGGTTTGGAGACCATTATCAAGTTGGCAAAGAGATTGACGAAACTGATGGCCATTAAATAAAGGGGTAAATATGCACCACTCGTTCGATATTGAAGTATATATGCATCATTTTTAAAACACAAAAATATTTTCATATCACTGTAGTATATCCACTTTAATTAGTGAAATTGAAGGATATATTTGTCTTTTTTCTCATTGTTATCATTGTCATATAATATGTAAAAAATGTAGAGGAGATCACATTTTATGTTTTTATGATTTTTTTTTTACCAAGAGTGATAACTGATAAAAATGAATTTACTCCATTATTGACTATTTTTCCTTACAAGACTAACTTTTTCATTTTGAAAAAAGAGTCAATCAGCATTAATAACTTTTGTTTAATTTGAAAATTTGTTCATATAATGACTATCAGTTGTGACTTTTTTTTCCAAAGTATTATGAGAGATAATCTAACATTAAATTTAGTACACTATTTTAATTATTTTAGTGATATGAGTTTGCTATAAATTTAGCAAGAGATGAACAAGTCTCTTCATTCTAAAGCATGGCAGAGGAACAATTAAGTTCCGAAATTGAGGTTTTAAACTTATCAGAAAAACATCGAATATCTGGTGAAATCTCCCATCAGAGCAACCCAACAATCCCTTTTGATCTGCCAATTGAAATTGTTATTGAAATTTTCTTAAAGCTTCCAGTAAAATCTCTCTTGAAAATCAGGTTTGTTTCAAAATCTTGGCATGCATTGATTAGTAGTCCTAAATTTATCAAGTACCATCTAAATTTATCTGCTAATTATAACAAATACTTCACCAACCATAATGTTATTTTGAGTATAACCCAACCAGAATTCAATCTTAAGGATTGTTTTGTTATGGAGGAAACTGACTTTGATTATCACATGAAAAACTTCGGTATGTCTTTTACGATTGAGGGTTTTATCAATGGATTGGTTTGTCTCGTAAATAAGGAGAATGAAATATTTTTATGGAATCCAACAATAAGAAAGTATAAGAAATTGCCTAATTTTAGAACTCAATTGAAGAATGAGGGTTATTGCATATATGGCTTTGGATATGATGAGATCGATGAAGATTACAAGGTAATGTGTATTTTTTCTATTGTTGGATGTCCACCTCATTTTCAAGAGATAGATATATATAGTCTAAAGAATGATTCTTGGCAAATAATACATTGTTCACTAAATGTGATACGATTAATTGGCTCGGGTAAATTTGTGAATGGAAAATTTTATTGGACTACTAGTATTGATATCAAAAGCGGTTGGAGCATAACCTCTTTCAATTTGATTAATGAGAAATGGAGAAAGGTGGAACGACCTTACAATGGAGAAGAGAGTGAAGCTCTTGTGTTGGGGGTGTTGGGAAATAATCTTTCTGCGATTTGTAATAATTCAACGACTCACGTAGATGTGTGGACTATGGAGGAGTACGAGGACAAAGAATCTTGGATAAAGATGTTTACGATCAATTGTGCTCTAAATCCTGTGGATTATTTGTTTTCTCACTCTTTTTGTCTGACAAAAAGAGGTGAATTTTTGCTTATGTTTGATGATACTTTGATGATATACGATCCAAAGGATAACTCAATCAGATATTCACAGACTAGCGAATTTAATTATGGTCTTTTGACGGAATTCTTTCAAAGTCTAGTATGTCCTCTTTCACAAATCGAATCGAGGATACTAAAAGAATGAAGGCATGCAGAAGACATTGTGATAATTGCAACTATATAAGTGATGATTTTGCAAGAGTTCAATTTTATGCATTTTAAATTTTACAAAGGACATGTTTTAGGGGGAATTATAACCCACATCAATTATCATGGACACCTCATTTGAAATAATATATTTGTTTTTTCATCGTTGTTAATAGCTTATTAATTTCTTTGGCAATATCGTTTCATTAATTTATCTATTTGGACAATTAAGGATTGTATCTTTTTTCACTTTTACCAGTAACTTTGATATTAGCAAGAATGGATTGAATAGATTAAAGCAATGGAGAAAGTATTTATTTGCTATGATTATAAAAGTAGATTGAACATGGGATTGTAGGAAAAGTAAATTTAGATATGAAGAATTTATCTTAAGACGAAGCGTTCCTCCGAAATTTTTAAGTACTATGTTGATGCATGGGAAGGGTGGAGTTGCCTACCATTAATGGAGAAGACTGCATGAATCTTGATGAAGGAACATGATACCACCTCATTAATGTTCCTATCGAGATGTTAGTTTATTAAAGAAAAGGGCACATATAGAATTTTTTTTTTTCTTCTTATTAATGGCAACCAAAGATCTAAGAACCATATATTTTTTTTATGTATTAAATTTGTTAAAATTATATTTATAATGCTTAGCCTAATTCTAATAAGAGTTTGAGTTTTCACTTTCTTATTGGGAAAAGGTAAAAAAGTTCTTGCACTTGACGTCTAATTTTACCTTTTATTAAAGGCCAAATCTATTGGTGGCCTACTAAAGTTGACACCAAGTTTTACATGCACATCTCAACTGTGCGATGTTCATTTTAGATACCTATGTAGGGTCCCATTATATTTTTTTGACACTTTTTTTTACAATAAGAAAAAAGTTGAAGGAGAGTGTAATACACTCGTTGATGACTTGACAAACAACCAATTAAATGATTACATATGTTATTTTAAGTTAAAAATTATTTTAAAATCTATTAGTAAATAAAATAAAAGTATTATTCTAAAAAAATCAATTTAATCCCTCCCACCCCCCACCCCCTTTCCCCCCATGGTAGTTGTCTTATCTACTATACCAAATAATTTTCTTAATTTGCTCTTTAAAATTATTTTAGATTCTTTTTTTTCTTTCTATCTTAGTGTTGTTTTGAGACAAAAAGAGAGGAGGAGGAGGGAGACAAGGAGAGAAAGAAAGAAAAATTATAAAATATGAGTGATCATATCCATTTTTTTGGGCGAAAAAGGTGAAATTGAGAATCGTCTTTTTTCATACACTCTATATCTCTTTTGTACTTTTTTTTCTTTTACTATTTTTATTTCCTTTTAGTGTTGTTTTGTGGAAAGAGAAAAAGGAGAGATCAAATATGAAATATGTGTGTCCGTATCCATTTATCCGGCAAAAAAGGTAGAGGGAAGTGATGGTAAATTTAGAAAAGTAATACAATGAAGAAGAAAAAAATGTCTTAAAAACGGATTTGAATAAAAGATTTGACCTCCATTGAAGGAGTTTAAGCTTGAAAAAACGGTGGGAGGTGGTGACTTGAGAATTGGAGAAGAAGAAGAGGAAATAAAATAAAAAAATTGGCTAAATTACGTCTTTCACACGCTATTATTGAGTGTATCACACTCATTTTGACATGTCACAAAAAGGTGTCAAAATTACACAACGAGACCCTACATGAGGTATCTCAAATGAACATCGCTCAGTCAAGGTGTCTAAGAGAAATTTTATGCCAACTTTAGATAGTCATCAATGGGTTTGACCTTTAATAAAAGGTAAAATTAGACGTAAAGTGCAAGAATTTTTTTAATCATTTCCCTATGAGAAAGTGAAAAACTCAAACTCTTATTAGAATTAGGCTAAGTATTATAAATATACTTTTAAGAAATTTTAATTATAAATATAAATTTTTAAGTAATTTAATTAATCTCTTTGAAATATCAAACTTTATTAAAGAAAAGGGTACAAATAGAAAAAAATTCAAATACTAAATATCAAAATTTGAGTGTGTATTTATATAATTTTGCCAATTTTCAAAGCTTCATGTTTTTTTTGTTGTCTTTTTCCTTTAATAATAACCCAATAGATTCTTGCTTTCTCTTTTGCCTCTAAAGCTTTTTTCTTCTTCTTCACGGGTTTCTTAGAAGAAGAGCAATTGTCCTGTTCGTGATGTTCATATCTGCTCCTCCTTATCCCAATTCAAATTCAACTTCAATTTTATACGACAAACGAACTCCAAAATCATCATTTATATACCTACAAAATCATTTATTTCTCAAAAATATGTGAAGGAGACAGTAGAGAAGGGTTCTCATCTGTGGAAGATGTTTGTTTCCCTTATTTTCATAAATGGGTTTTCCATCTACTGATTAGATTTTCGTTCTTATTTTTTCTTGTGATTTTGCAGTACATTAATCTATTGATTGTTTTAGAACTTAAGACCATTGTTTTGACTTATATTGACTTAGATTTTTTATGAGTTGTAACTTTAATCTTATATCCTTATGTTTTGATTATGGCTGATTGAAATTATGTATGTTTAGATAGTCAATCAATTGAGATAATAAGATTCATCTAGATGAAAGTGATATGACTATTGAAAATGAGTTTTCATTTTTTTTTTATGTACTTTCATGTATAGGGTTGAAAATTTATCTCAGTTACTTTTTATGGTTTGATATTAGATGGAATGATAACATTGTAGAATTGAATGTTCATTATATATAGTCATTTTTGTGTTGATTGTTTGTAGAGTACTATACCTAGAAGTACTTTTTGTTTCAAAATCTGTTTTGAAGGCTCTACCATATGATGTGTTGATAATTTATGGGAGGAACGTCTTCGTGTTGATTCTAATTTGAAGTTTGAACCAACTCGAGTGGTTGTTGTATTTGTTTGTTGTAAAAAAAAGGAATTATGATAAATTTTGTTGGTACATAGCCACCGCACAATGAGATTTGAATGTGTTTTTGTTTCCAATTAGGTAGTTAAAGTTATGAGATTCATATTTATTGTAGTGCATCTATTGCATAAGCTATAAGTTTCTCATTCTTTTTGTTTTAATGATTTGTTGAATGAAACTTTTGTCGTATTACAGGTTTATTTTGAATATGATTTTATACATTTTTAGTACATTTATTAGACAATGTCTCATCATTAACAGGGAGGATTTGACATCAAGTGTGAGTTTAGTTATGAATTCTTTGATTGTGTGTTCTCTGTTAAATAATTTTTATTCTCATTAAGTGATGCTAATGGACACTCATTTTCTTACTCATGAAATCTCATAAGTGATATTCTTGCACGTTAATCTATTTTTCCAATGGATAAGTCTTGGATTCGAATGCCAAGAAACACATCGGAGTATTTGCTTGGCCTGAATCAATTTCTAGATTTTGCATTCAATAGTGAAGCTATAGGAGATAAAATTAAATGTCCATGTCCTAAATGTGGTTTTGGAAAGTGGCAAACTAGAAATGTAGTATTTGGCCATTTGATCAACAAGCCGTTTCCACAGAATTATGTCTGTTGACACCCAATTTTAGCCTTCCACAATATAAATTAGTCATCGAGCTTCTTAAATTTCAAACGATTTGAAATAATTAACTTTATAAAATTTTAAATATTTTTTGAGTTATTTTAAGTAATTTCGTCATTATTATAAATTTTAAAATGTTAAAAAATAATTTTTTATATTCTATATAATTTTGCATACATTTATTATATAAAGGTTTGAAAATCATCTCAAAAGATTTTAGTTTAACTTAAATATTTGATTAATTAGTTTAGCTAATTTATAGTTTATATTTTTTGAATTAATAGTTTATGATTGAGTTAATTATTTTATTTCTTTAAGATTAAGAATCTCGATAATTAATTAATATTAATTCATCTTATTTATGTTTTAGTCAAATTTATCTAAATTAAACTCAATTTGGCTAAGTTGTTAACTCTAAATTGCTACAATTGAAATTCATGACAATCCTAGCCATTTCCTCACATTGCCTTTTTCGGTTATTTTAAGACCAAGTCTTGTGCCCTTTTTCTCTGAATTGCCAGCAACCCATTTCTCATTCCAATTCCAGCCCAATATCTCCAACCCTTTACTACACAATCAGCCCATCAACCCAACTTCCTCAATTCTATTTTTCTCCTCCACTTACCAGCCCATTATATTCCCAAGCCCAACAAAAATCTAGCTTATAACTCTCACAAGCAGATACATACACAACAATACTAAACTGACCCCACCCCTAAATTTTCTTCTTTTTTTTTTTGTGTGAAACCCAGAAATTCTACGCTGCAAATCTAAGTGAAGCGACCTGCAAATCACGAGAATCACGCAGCAAATCATGTCCTCTTCCCCTCTCTCTTTCTTTTCCGTTGAAAATTTGGTACCATGGACAACTTTATTTCTTATCTCTTCAAGATTTTTGAATTTTTAAATCGCCCAAGCTTCCCTTATAAATGATCTCATCGCCCCAGCAGAAAAGAGGGAGAGAAAAAGAGGGAAGAGGCCTTGAGGTTAGAGCGGATAGATTTTTACCTTCTAAAAAAAAAAGTTTATATTATTGAATAGATGAAAAATCAAGAGCTAGTTTTATATAGTACCCATTCTCTTTTGCTCAAATTAAGCTCATGAAGTGGAATTCGCTCAGCTCGTTTGTCTCAGTCGCTGCGCCGAAAAAGGTAACACATCCTCTTCTACAAATGTTCTTCCCGTCCTTTATATTTGAACATGTTGTTTTCAACATCCAAATTTTATTATGTTGATTATTTAACATTGAGCTCTTTGTTAGTCATTTTGAGTTCTAGTTTTTTTTTCCTAGATTGTTTAAAAGTTCTTATTCTGTGCATGCCCCACTCTTTCCTTTATCTTGACTTTACTTTCATCATGTGTTGGCATTTTGATTGACAAAAAATGACTATTTTCCTATAGTGATCCAACTTGTCCCATATAAATTCTTTTATTAAAGAATATGTTTTTGTATACTTGTTTTCCATAAAATGTAGTAAATTTCCTTAATTAATTTACTTATTTATTTAATGACATCATTTTTTTTGTGTCTTAGATTTTAACATTAATTTATAGTTCATTGGTTTCTCATTTAATTATTGATTATAATAATTCTAATCTTATTATTCTTTATTTGCATGTGAAAACTCCATACGAGTCAATTTCGGATTCTATCTCTGCATTTTGTTGAGTGGAATTCCTCTTGAATTAGACTTCTCGATGTCCGGAGAAATTGGAAATTGAAACAGGTCCCGGAAAGCAGAAAAATAAGCTATATACATTCGATATACACTGATATATGACAAGTGTATACAAATACGGGAATTGGGTTAAAACCCCAAAATTCCAGAGAAATTGGCCCAAAAGGGGGCCCAAATTCAACTTCTCCCCCTTGCTCTTAATTGTGGTTATTTATTGTTTTGTTTATTAACTCTAACTTTAGAATTATTATTTCCCAAAAAGATGAACTATATTCTTTATGTTAGTAAAATCTTTTATCAAGTCGTGTATTTATTTAAAAATCTTTAGTCAATTTTGTTTTTTTCCATGGTTTTCATACTTTAATTAATTAAAATTGGTTCAAATTATTATTCTTTTTTTTTAAAAAAAAAATATTAAATAAATTTTAGTCAACCTAATTTCGTAAAAAGTTCTACAATTTAATTGATATATTTCAATTAATATCCTTTTTTTTCTTAGAAATTGACAATTATTCTCAGTATAATTATTTTCTCAAATTAATTATTTTCTAAAAGTAGTCAAAAATATATTTAACCCAAGTCGTAGGATAACCGCGTGTTAGCGGCTACTTTAAGTGCTAAAACCTTCTTAAAGTAGTAATAAGAACCTCTTACCCATTTTCTCTAGTCTTTTTAAATTAAGTTTTCTTAATTTCTTTTAAAAAATTAAGTGGCGACTCTTTTCTAAGTTTTTTTTCTCAAATTGTTTTATACTTAGAACATTTCAAAAAGTGATTTTTCTAGAGATAGTAAAATTACGGCATAACAATGTCACTGGGGATTTGTATGGAGAAATGAATGTGTTTCCTAATTCGAGAAACATAGAGACCACTCAGGCTACACCACCCATTGAAAATCCAACATAATTATTGGTTAATGAAGCATTCGGGGGATTAAGGCATGAAGGTGTTGATTTAGGTCCATCACCGATAGTGGAAGAAAAAGAAACTTTACATGATACATCTTCTTTAAATAAGAAAAATTTATTTGAGTTGCTTAAACATGGAACTCAATAATTGTATGAAGGCTCCAAGTACTCAAAGTTGGAATTTTTGTTAAAGCTTTATCACATTAAGTGTTTGTATGGATTAAGTGATAAGGAAATGAATATGATCCTAGATCTACTTAGGGATGCATTTAAATTTGCAAAGATACCTGATTCTTTTTACGAGGCCAAGAAAACAATAAATAAGTTGAGTCTTGATTATATCAAAATAGATGCTTGTCCAAATGATTGCATGTGTATTGGGAAGGTGATGTTAACGCCGAGACATGTAAATATTGTCACACTTCTAGATGGAAGCCAGAGAAGAAGAGCAACACAGATCATACACCGACCACAAGTAAGAAGACAAAAGAAGCCGACAAAAATTTTGCGATACTTATCCTTAAAACCAATATTCCAAAGATTGTTCATATGTTCTAAAATTGCAGAGCATATGAAATGGCATGCAGAGGATGATAACAAAGATGGAACCCTACGACATCCTAGAGATGGTGAGGCGTGGAAGAAGTTTGATACAATTTTTCCTGATTTTTCTTCTAATCCTCGAAATGTCCGATTAGGCCTAGCTAGTGATGGTTTCAGTCCTTTTGGGACAATGAGTAGTAGTCATAGCATTTGGCCTATTATTTTGGTTCCATACAACCTTCCTCCATAGTTGTGTCTGAAACAACCATATTTCATCCTCTGAATGATTATTCCATGTAACAACCCTAAAAATGGATAAGATAAGTAATGCTTAATGTGTCAAGAATGCCTATTATTAGACCAGGGTTCACACGGTTTGATGCGCGTAGAACCAGACCTCGGAACCCTTGCTACAGCCAAGCCAACTAACTTGGGGAGTTAGTTGAGCTTGGAAAGGTTAGGTCCAACCATGTAGGGCTCTCGAATACGAAGATTTACTCGAAGGAGTCTTTACCGGACTTAAAAAGAGGAAATCTTAGGTTTGAAGGGTCTAGGGGTAAAATGGTCTTTTTTCTGGCTAAGGGTAGTATCGTAATTACCCTAAATATATAATTAATTATTTATTTAATAAGGTGGAGGGGCAAATTGGGGAGAGAGAGCCGATATTGAGCTCTTGAAGATAAGTCTTGCTCCACCCGGGTTCGAACCTAGGTGGAAGCAATGAATTTATGTGATTTTTATTTAAGCTATTGAATTAATGTAATTAATTAATAATAATTATTCATTAGCTTATTTAAAATAAAATAAAAATCAGATTTTTAATAATTAACTAAACCTTATTTGACTAAATCCTAAACTAGACTCCTAAGCCTAATATAACTCTCACTCTCTCTCACGTCTATCTCTCAACTCTCAAGCTCAATCTCTCTCATTATTTCACACGAAATTTCTCTGCCAAAATAAGATACAAAAGCATAAAAATAAACCAAATTCTTCACACTTGAAGAACTCACACGAAATCACAAGAAAACAAACGTTAATCGCACACTAGGCTAAGGGAGGTTGTCATTCGAGTGGAATTGATATTGAGGAGGCTTAGACGTGTTCTTGAGTGGAGTTTTTGGGCAGAAAATCAAGGGTTTAACGTTAAAAAGGTATGGGTTTTCTTCTCTCTTGGTCCCTTTCCCAAGAGACCCCTTAAGGTTCATATTATTCATTCAAAAACTAGGATTGTTTCCCCTTTTGCATGCCCCTGTCACTAGCTCCCAATGAATCGTAGGTTGGGTATGATTGCTAGTAGATTTATGTGTATATTATGTTTTCGTGATGAATATGATTATGTTTGTGTAACTGAAATCGTATGAAAGACAACCATGTATTCGAAATTTTGTGCAAGTGTGTGCGTGTGCAAGTATGTTACAGTGAATGGGGTTCTCAGGTTAAGGCTCCAAACTTGATAATGTTTTGGTTGTCATTTTAAGTGCATAAACCTATGTAAATCGTGATGTTCATTAAAATGGAAGTGTGGCTGATTTGAGTATCAATCTTTTGGCTAAACGAATCTATGAAAAATGCACCCCAAAAAGTTAAACGATCCATGAATTTTCCTAAGTTTTCAAGTGGAAATGTTGATGAAAATAAGTTAAGAAAATGATTAAGCTTCCAGTAAAAATTATAAGTTTAGTTTAGGCTAAAGTTTGGTGAAGAAATCTGGAAAATTTAATTGATTTTAAAGGGATGAGGCCACCAGGATTCGAACCTGTGACCTCACCTGTGTGACACCTTAAATTCGCAATAAAAGGAAAGGGGTTGGGGGGATTCGAAATGGGGTGTACTGGCTGAGAAAGGAGAGAGCAACAATTTAAATAAATAAAATGGGAGACGTGGGAATCGAATCCACGACCTCCAGGCAGCGAATGAAGGGAAATAAAATTAAAAGAAAGGAAGTGTGAGGCGTGGGAATCGAACCCACGACCTCAAGTCTGGAAAGGAGAAGGGGCGAATTAAAGAGAAAATAAAGTGAGGTTGTGGGGGCTCGATCCCACAACCTCACTGCCTATGCATAGCTAAGTCAAATTTTAAATAAAAATAAAATAAGGAGGTTGTGGGGGTTCGAACCCACAACCTCCCAATTCCCAGCGAAATAAAGAATAAAATAAAAAGAGGCTGTGGGGGTTTGATCCCACGACCTCTTGGTCTAGGCGAATTGGACAACACAATTTTAAATAAAAAATAAAATGGAGTTGTGGGGGTTTGATCCCACAACCTTTCGGCCAAATAAGAGGAGAAACCAAGGAGAAAAATAAAGATAGAATGTTGATGTTGGGGCTCGATCTAGGGTCCCAATGTCATGAAGACTAAAAATAAAGTCAAGGAAAAATGTAAGTATTGTCCAAGGGGTTCGAACTTGGGTTCCCTTGCCCAAATTTCCGTATTGATACATAAGTCATACGTGAATTAAATGTTCAAGAATAATGCCACCTACTTAGATTGAAATCAAGATCTTGGCATACGTACAAGATGCATAAGTCTTGTACTACATAATCTTAGGAAAATATGAGTCACTTAACGAACTATGAATGAAGTCTCATGGCTTGTATGTATAGACCCATAAGTCTAGCATACATTTAAAAATAAGTGAACCTAAGATGTATGTAATGAAATAATGTAACTCTAGAAGGGTTAAGTACGAGTGTAAAATACACTAAATGGCCAAGAGCATTGGCATACGATGAAATGAATATTATGTAATGAAATGATGAAACCCTAGAAGGGTTAAGTAAGAATGTGAAATACACTAAATGGCCAAGTGCATTGGCATACGATGAAATGATTATTATGTAATGAAATGATGAAACCCTAGAAGGGTTAAGTAAGAATGTGAAACACACAAATGGCCAAGTACATTGGCATATGATGAAATGAACATTCACGTAAAATGGGGTGAGTAATTATGATGGGCAATTGTGCTAATGTTAATGAATGTGGTAACAACATGATATGAGGCTAATGTAAAAGATGAGAACAATCTCAAATGAGCCTAAGTAAATGTTACCAAAACGTACTCACCTATGAGAGTGTAAAGTTAATGAAGAGACCAGTCTCTATGAACACTCTAATGAAAGTATTGAGATTAAAACACTTAATACTAATGATGAGATGAGAAATCATCTATTGAGCTATGATGTCCTCATACTAGAAGCCAACTTTCATGACGTATGAGTTGAATGAAATGGAACTTTATACTGAGCACCGATAGACTAGCTATGAGCGGTGATGCCTTCTTTCCGGAAGGGCGGAGGTTCACGTAACACTAATGAGATGAGACTGTCCGGCATGCCGGGTGTTGACATCAAATTTTGACCCTCCCGATAATAATTAATTTTCGGGTTTCTTCAATTTCAACGAGCTAAAATAATTAGTTTTATAAAATTATAAGAAGAATATAAAGTTTACTAATTATTTCAATAAGTTTTGGCGCCTTTAATATTTTTAGTGATGTATGTCTTATTAAATTTCGTACTTAAATTTTGTAAACATTCCAAAAATCCTCCCAAAAATGATTTTATTTTATTATTATTATTATTATTTTTAAAAAAAATATTTTACTAATTAGTTTAGGATATAATGATTTACTATGACTACTTTAATTATTTTATTTCGTTAAGATTAAGAAGCTCGTGAAATAATTGTATTAGTTCAGCTATTGGAATTTTAGCCGTTAGATTCGAAATGGCCAAATTAATTTTTCATTCGGTTATTAAAATATCAAGTTTAGGCCTTTTCTTTCAGTAGTCCAAACCATCAATTCCCTTTAACCTTTTTACCTATACGTTTAGCCCATTACTCTTTTAATTTTCTAGCCCATCTACTTGGGTTCCCAATTTAAGTCGATCCAACATTCCGTAACCCCAGGCCTGATTCCTCTCTTTAAAAAATTTCAGCAAACCCCAAACAATGGCCCAACTCAATTACCTCCAATCCCATCCAAATCACCAGCCCAATTCCTTTTTTTTCTTCCCCTTTTCAACAACCCACACCTTTTCCCGACCCGACCCAACATCCACAAAGAAAGCCAAATTCAGATAATCCCAACGCGTGTTGCAAAATTCCATCCCCAAGTGACCCCTGGCTCGCGTCCTCTTCCTAGCGCGTGAAAGAAGCTCAACAATGTTGTTAACAATCTCACGGCGTCTTCAAAAGTACACTTCAGTCGCGTCGAATTGATGGAGGAGTTCAAGGCAAATTCACGGCGATAGACGGAAAATAGCGAGGAGCAGGCTAGTACGCTATGATTTTCGTCTTTTCTCCAACGTCTCTCTCCGTCGTACTGTTCCAGCCGAGTTTTTGGCAAAAACAGTTGTTGCAGCAGGGCAGTCTGTCCTTGATACGTAGATATGATGCCACATCGCCTTCCAAGGACACCAAATCGATCGGGAGCGTCCAATACCCTTTCCCTTTTCGGAAGAGGGTCCTAAATTTCAGAAAAAAGCTTTTTGTTTCCTTGTTGGTGAGGGGATTTCGAATTTTGAAAATCTGAATGGGCCTGGGGCGAGTCCAAAATTCTATCCATCTTCCCCCAAGTTGGGTGCCCTAATCTTTTCCTATATAATGTCCTTTTGATTTACTGTCGCAGGGGTCTTTTTTTTCTGACTTTTTTTTGAGTTGGTTTTCTTTTAAAAGGCTGGGAAAGATTTTTAGTAGTTGGAGTTTTCATGAATAGAAATAGTTCAAGCAAGATACTTCAGAGATAGAGATTAATTATATTTTGAGAGAGGAGAGCAACAGTAATAGCGCTGGTTTCAAGTCTCTATACAGGCGTCTCTTTGTTCATTCGATAACTTGAGTCGGTTTTTTTTTTTTTGGAGGAAGATCTTTACCTAGCTTATATAGTCTTGGTTCATCTGCGCTAGAAAAGGTAACATCCCCGTTCCTTATTCCCGTTTCATCTCCCTCATATTTTATTTCTTATTCTCTTCTGTTGTTTCGACCTTAATGTTCTTGGTTGAATGCACGGTTTTGTTCTGAGATTTGAGTGTTGTTACCTGTTCTTTCATTGTTTGGATGTTCTTCTGTGTGAAGTTGGGTTTACATGTGGCTCTCTGCGGCTTAGTATGGAACTAACACTGTGTGTTATGCCAATAACTTGAATTTTCTGTCTACGTTGAGATGCATCTATATTTATAAACAACGTTTTTAATTTAAAGACTTTGGGTTAGTGCTTTTTCCTTCATCCCTGTTATTGCATAAAACATTTTCTCATTTGTTCAAAATAGCATCAGAATGTGAAGGTTACTGAACATGGAATCTGCATACTTTTGTCTCATTGGTATGGAAGCTTGTTTTTTGTTCTGTCGTGTTTTATGATGTACCCAGGTCCATTGTCTCTCTTTATATTTATTTTAGGGTTATTCGTCATCTATGTTCAAGCGTTGATTGGTTGTTCGTGTTGTTACTTGTGTTTGCTTGGCGTAACAATCGGCTAGATTTTGACTCTTCGTTTTCGTGTTTGCTCTATATTTTTTATTTTTTTTGAGCTCCTTTGTTATTGTCTCTGAAATTTGTCAAGTTTAATACCTCCTGAATATGGTAATTTGTTGTGTTAATATGTTCCCTCGTGAGTATATTTTTATGAACAACATCGATCTGTCTTTTCCCATTTTTTATTTTTTTCTCTTGTGTCAAGTTAGTATCACTCACAAACTTTTGTTACTGTTAGATTGATTTGTAAAATAAATTTGGGTGTTGTCATATTTTAATATTTTGGAGTCGGTTATTCGAGAATACGGTCTAAGTGCATCTATGGATTGCGAGCTTGTACTTCGAAGCCTTTTGTAGCTTAGAATGTTTACTCTTCTCTCTTATTATTTAAGTTTTCATGGCTGCAATTTGGTTATATCTCAAACTCTAATACTAGCATTAAGTTCATGTCTTTTTTTTTTATTTATTTCATCTTCTCTATTATGCATATGTCCGGTTTAAAAAATCAGTCAGTTTAGTTTCTTGCTATGTTATCTTGCCTTAGCCAAAACCATGAACTAGGATGTATAGATACCAAAGCTTGGTTTGCTTTTTTTTTTTTTTTGGCATCATGTGTCCATCTCGTCTTTTTTTTTTATCCCGCATATCTAGATGTTGATTCAAATGGGTATATATTTCGAAAGTGCATTCTATCTGAGCCTCGTTTGTGCTGTTTATCTAATTTAGTCCATGTGATAAACTTCATTACATTATGCCACAGTGTATTCATCATATTGTTTCAATAAAAAAATGAACTCACTCTATTCTATTAGTATGTCTAATATTAGCAGTTAAGGTTTCAGAACTTTGGTTTTCTCTGTTTCTGTCATTTTGTTCTCACTTACTGGTTTCCTGCATTATTTCTTATCATTTCCCTCTGCTTCATAAAAAAAATGATATGTCTTCGCGAGTTTTCCTTTATATTGGTACTTGGAAGTTGCGTTGAAAATGACTGATCGGTCTGTATTGATTAGTTCAGCTATAAATTTCTATATTATCACTTCATTCCATTCTCAAGAAATGCTAATTCGATGATTGGTTTGTCGTTGTGCATGTGAAATCTGTCCGGATCTTATGGATACCACTCCCGCATTTTCCTTGGGACCATGGAGGCTCAACTTGTGCTGGTCTAACTTGACTAGTTATCACCCTCGATGAGCAGGCCCAAAGTTGGGAGATTAGGAGTGAAACGAGTTGGAGAGTCAAAGTAGTTGGGCCAAGAAGCCCTTTTTCATACCTTTTTATTTTAATTTTTGTATTTTGTTATGTTGGGCCTAGCCCTAGTCATTTTTGTATTTTTGTTAGTGTTTTTTAGTTTAGGACAGGTACATGTAAAGTGGGTCGAAATCCAAAAAGAAAATGGGTCAAAACCAAAATAGGTGGGTCCAAAAACCGGTCAAGGCGAACAGAACCCGGATTTGGATCCAAATCTCTTTCCCTCCCTCTTATTTCTTGTTTATTTACTTGGTTCATGTGTTAGTTAGTTTCAAGTTGAGAAGACTCCGATTCCCCGCAAAACGCCATTTTGGTTTTAACAACTCGATGAATCAAGTAAATGACTTAAGGATTTTACAAATTAAAATTCACTTAGATAAATAATTTTACTTCCAAAACAATCTTAAATGATTTGGGCATTCATTTTTCAAACAACTAAGAGTATTTTTATCGCAATTGTAAGCCTTAGTCAAAATTAAGTTAGTTGTCGGATAACCGCATTTAGCGGACGTCTTAGATGCTTTCAAAACCTTCCTAAGACGTCAATAGAAATCCCCGAACTCCTTTAAAGTTTTCAAAATGGTTTTTCTGTTAAAGTCTTTTGAAAATAATAGTTTTCTTGATTTTTCTTTAAAAATTAAGTGGCGACTCTAAAAAAGTCAAAAAACTTATGAAAATTTATTTTTCGATTAAAACAGAAATGGCGACTCTGCTGAGGATTTGGAGGATTCTAACCTTAAAATTAACATTATTTGGCTATTTTTGATAAATTTTTACTTGTTTAGTTTATCTTATTTTTGAATTATTGCATTTTCATGGCATCTTTTCGCCAAACGGCAAATAGTATGCATTAGGAAAATGGAAGTTACGTGACTTTCCACGGCTTCTTTCAGAAATACACAAGTTTCATTTGGAAGTATCAAACGAATAGTTGGAATGCGTTCATCCGACGTCGTTTGATAGCTTCACCCCCGTTGTTTGTCGACTCGGATAACCGTCAACTTGAAAACTATTCTAGTAAGCCTAAGCTAGAGCGAAACCAAAACCAAAAATTAAGCATTAGCCTAAGAGCGCTTAATACCCAAGGTGTATTAAGTCCATTTAGTAGAAAACGCCAAAATCGTGTCTAAGGTCTTCGACCTCACGACACATCATTTTATGTGACATTTGAATGATGTACGTGTTGAAAACCAATTTGGGGTGGGTAAACCTAACTAGCTTCTGTTTTGTAGATATGGAACCGTTTTTCCAAAGTTTGACATGATAATAGCGGCTCCACTCCAACTCAAAATGTGGCATGACAATCTCGACGGTGATCATAAAAGGACCCTCAACAAATATGTGGGCGCTCTGACGAATTGATCAACATGAATGGTTGGCCTGAATTGGTTGAGGTCCTTACAGGCTATTGGGATAATCAACGAATGGTGTTTTGATTCGGAACCGTCGAAATTACCCCAACTTTGGAGAAATCCGAGATTACATAGACACGGTAGGCACTGGGATAGAAAGGAGAGCAAGAAGACAAGAAGACATCTTTATCCCTAACAAGCCTTCCGTAGAAGATATTGCGGATTGGTTCGGATTGGGGAAAGACTTTACTTACTGGTGCCAAGATTCCCATATAGCATTTAGAGATCTGTACATCTGATTTGGACATGCAAGCTTCTACGCCACCTACAACGAGAGTTCAAGATTCTTTACAGAGAATGGAATGAAATTCGTCCTCTAGCATTTGCTTTAGCGTTGTTGGGTACGATGGTCTTTCCACATGGTCCAAGTCTGAGCATCAATACCCGAGTAATAACACTCGCGCACACTTTGTTCAAAGGGTATACGCACCAAGGAATAACGAAGTACTATCCTATAGCTCCGGTCATCTTGTCTGATATGTATCGAGCCTTAGGAAATGCAAAGAAGGGCATCGATACTTCCAAGGATGCAACCTACTTCTTCAGTGGTGGATTCTCAGCCACTTGGCAAAGGGTGCTGGGACTCAGGAGCTACACACTCTCGACAACAAGAACACCTCTCAAAGATTTGAATGACATGTTGTACTGGCGGAATATGGGTAATCGGAGAACAAGGGGAGATGGGCTCAGATTTTCTCCGAATTGAGAGAAGAAGATCTCCAATGGATGCTTGACCGCTTCATCTCCAAAGAAGTCGTTGTAGAGAGCCGCAGACAAATTGTTTGCCTCTGCCAGGTATTCGGGGAATTCGTCCTTACGCACCCTTTCGAGTCTTACGACAGTTTGGGAGGAGGCAAATTGTGCCTAAAGATGCGCCCTATGGCGTTTATGTATACGATATCGGAGATAATAGGGTGCATGACGCAACTGAATTGTTAAGAGAATGGAAAGGTGCCGAGTGGATGGATAAAACTACCATCGCTCCAGACCGATTCAATGCTGGGTACGATGAGGGTTACAAAGAATGGCTAAAAAAAGACATACAAGGTATCTCCCTTCAACCCCGCGCAGCTTTCGCAGCGTGACTAACAAGGAAGCCAGGCAGTGGCTGAGCTACAAGAGGTAAAAAAGAGGCTAAGAAATATACGCTAAATTTGTCGAGAACCAGGATATTCTTGAGAGGACGACTCAAGAGGTGAAAAGATTGAGGCGTAGTTATGATGATTTCGATACTTGGATCGAGGAGAAGATTGAGAAGATGCGATACAAAAGCTTGGAAGACAAGGGACGCCTGGGTGAAGGATTCTTGCTGATGCTGAAATACATGTTTCAGCAATACAAGACTCAGGGAGACGGCGACGGAGCAGGACCATCAGGCACAAATAGAGGATTTCGCCCCTGTGTGGGTTTTTTCTATGTATTTATGTTGTTTTAGCCCCTGCGTGGGCCTGCCTTCATCGCACTTTCAAATGGCCCCTGCGTGGGTTTGTCTTTAATGTTTTGTCCTTTATTCTTTTTCCCCTTTGTGAACATTATTATTCGTTTGTGAATTTTATTTTGGGGGGAATTTTTATTTGGTTCAAATTTACGCGTACATCATTCAAATGCGATAGGCCTACCCTTGGCACAAAAGGGCCCCCTGTATGTTTTAGGACGCGATATATGTGTTATTTAACTGCTTATGTGTTGTGTTTATGAATGAGGATATCGAAACCCACTCTTTTTTAGAAATTTTAAAATACAAACAAGTCACTATTAAAATTCGACCAAAATTTCCCGAGTCTTAAGTTTCTCACTCAAAAGACACCTCTCACACCCCAAATCCTAAAACAAGTACTTTACTGTCTCAGGAAAGGCAAAATCGCCGCTATGGACAAAGGAAAGGGTATTCAAGCTGAACCAAGTGAAGAAGAGAGGATCGAGATGCAAAGCAGCGCGGAAAGCGTCTGTACGAATCACTATTTCCTCCTGAGAGCCCGAAGAGGAAATCAACGAAGGAAATTATGAGGAGGAAAGTTATGAGGAGATACTTGCCCGCCCACCTTCTTTCGAGGGGCGTCTGGCAAATGGAGACAGCAAAATTTCTCTCGAGGCATATCCGCACGAAGGCCAGAAGAAGATAGAGGTCATCTCGTGCGCCTCGTTTTTGAACATTATCGGTCTAGGGCCTGCTGAGACCCGTTAAGAAGCGTCTCCCCAAATAGGATTAGGAGATCTCCGCAAGACGTGTGAATGTCATCCAAGGGAGAAAGGACATACAATAGAAGAGTGTATTGGGTTTAAAAACGCAGTCCGTTGTTTATTCGGCATGGATAACACTCCTAATACTTGGGGTGACGGCGTCATCCTTGCATGTGATGAAATACGTCTTGACATACCGGTCACAGAGAGGACCAGATTCTTTCATTGTTCATTCACTCCTTTCAAGAAAACAATGAGGGAAATATACTCGATTTAGTTCAGAATGGCATCTTTACCCATTACTACAAGAATGTGGACATGCAATATTCTCTTCAGCATGAAATCCGAAAGCGTTGTCCCTATCATCATCACGCCACAGACCACAATATTGAAAAGTGTCTCGACTTTCGTCACGACCTCGAATCCCTCATTGGCATGGGAAAGATTCAAGTTGAGACCGTTCCCCGTGGCTAAGATGATGAGGAGAAGGAAATGACCGATCTGGAGTCATTAATTTTATTTTTAAGCTTGATTGTCTTTAAATTTCCTTGTAATCCCAACGAATGAATGAAAAATCAATGTCTTATTTTCTACTCGAACTACGTTGGGCCTGAATTCTCCTTGTGAGATACGTAGGCAGCCACCAAGGCCCGGCCCCTATCTTTTAAAATTTTTCATTCTTCCTTTCATATTACAAGAGGATACAAAGATCAGATCAACGGATGTCAGAAAGCAACTGCAAGAAGACCTTAGCTCAACGCGATTTGGCCTTTCTGATACAGTGTCAAATTAAAAACAAGCAAACTCCTGCTTGTTAAAAAATCTATTTTCGTCCTTACTCGTGGGTTGAAGATATTCTCAAACATAGCAACTTGTGTGTTTACCTGCTCTATATGTGATATTATGTGTTTGTATTCGGAGTCCAAACTGACAAATCTGCCTTTGAGTTGTTTTCCTCCTCAGGTATTTTGAACTGATCTGTGTTGATTAAGCTGGCAGATCATCCTTACTTCACCAGATCAAAAGGTCCCGCAGATTCCTTCCCAGGGCAAAATTCTGACAAGGAAAGACAGTTATGGGAGATAATAGCGAGGAAGTTGGTCTTACTGATGTTGTGGTGGCTCAACCCACCATAGCGGACCAAAATGATTAATTCTGCAACTGATGCAGCAGATCGCGGAGATGAGGGTAGAATGCAAAGGAGACAGGATCTGCCTCCGCCGGGTTTTGCTGTTAATACTACAGAGGGAAGGCCTCCTATCTACTTTCCTTCTCAAATGTGGATCCAGCTCAAGGCGTGCCGCTCGCTCAGAATCCCCCTACTATAGACCTAACTACCCAAAACCACCAATATGCTTCCGCATCTTATCAAACTCCACCACCTTCTCAGAATAACCACCCCCAAATGCCTTCTCATCTTCAAAATACCCAAACTCAATCCGCTCCACCACCGCAAAATCAAAATTAAAATCTGAATCAGAACACTTCTAATCCTCAGGCATCCCACCATCATTTAAATCAAAACACCAACCCTCAGACTTACCCCCAAAATTACCAAGCTGCTCAAAACGCCCAGAGTCCTTCCATAGCTCCACCCTTGCCTAAAAGAACCACTTTCCAAATCCCTGTCCACGCTGAGCACGACGTGCACGGTTCTGAGTTGGACCACTATGAGGAACAGGAAAGAGAGTGGAGGGCGAAAGAAGAAGCAAAAGTAGACATAAAAGAGGAGAACAAGAAGGCCATGAAAGAGCTTCAATGCGTCCCCGATGCTACTGGACTTAACTATGAAGATTTATGCATTCACCCGAGTCTGGACCTTCCAGAAGGTTTCAAGATCCCGAAGTTTGATACCTTCGGAGGAGTGGGCAACCTATGGCCATCTAAGAGCCTACTATGACCAGCTCGTGGGAGTTGGAAGGGACGAAGCTTTGCTGATGCGGCTTTTTAGCCGAAGTCTGTACGGAGAAGCTTTGTGTGTTCACCTCGCACGAAACTCGACAATGGCCCAGCTGGAATGCTCTGGCAAAGACTTCATCGAGCGATTTGCTTATAATGTAGAAATCGTTCCTGATCGCTACTCTTGGAGAAGATGAAGCAGAAGTCTACTGAGAGCTACAGAGAATTCGCCTATAGGTGGAGGAAGGAAGCGGTGACAGTGAGACCGCCATGTTTGAAAGGAAATCGTTGAAGTGTTCGTGCGGGTGCAAGAACCGAATATTATGACAGAATTATGTTGC